>OX579654.1:7862635-8538772 GCA_951230895.1 Carpatolechia fugitivella | reverse complement strand
TTACCCAGGTACTGATGGTAGATTAAGGGTGGTTGATATTAAAATGAACTCCAAGGTGTACCGTAGGTCTATGAATAAGTTATGTCCGTTGCCTTTATATTAAGAAATTGGTTCCCAATTCCCGGGCCCAATTATGTTTAAGACAAATTAAACATATAGATTTTAATGTAACGTTGTATTCGTACATTGTCAAATGGCAATGATTTTGTACCTATTTTAGGTATTTTTTGGTATGGCAATACTGGTTTCTTCTTGTTCTAAAGCCCGTTGGGTCAAGTTGCATTTTTTATGTTAATTTGTTAAAATTAATTAATAAACGCTATAGTTTTCATTTCAACACATGTTTTTATTCCATACAGTAAATGTTTTTGTAGTTAATATATTTGAAATAATAAATATAATGCTCATGTCAATAATGTCCTTTTTATTTATATACCTTAATACAATATTTATATTAACCACAAATGCGGGATTAGGTTTAAATATTTATTAAATTTTGTCAACAATTTTATGTATAAGCATTCGTCTATTGCAGACATAGCGGCGCAGAAATTCAGCATCAGCGAGTCGCGCTTGGAGGCTCAACGACGGGGACAGCTGTCGAGGAGGAACCGCGAACGTAACTATGTTCGCACCAACGTCCACGCCGGCAACCAAAGAGCTCTGGAACGAGGACTTGTCACCCTCCGAGAGTTTGTCGACCTAACGAGTCGGTTGCTGGACGTGGCCGCTGGTGTTATCGCCGAGAACGTTCCCGAGTTTGCGCAGGAGGTTGAAGTTGCGTTGGAGCCTGAAGTGGCTCCTCAGGGAGCACTTCAGGTAGCCGCCCTACCCGGACCTCAACGCGAAATCGCGAATGTGCCCGACGAGAACGGGCTCGTTGTTGGACTGGAGCCAGAAGTGGTTCCTGCACAACCGAGACCTGTTGTTCAACCTATCGTGGTGTGTAGAATTTGCCTAACAAATGAGCCCACGTTAGTCTTAATCCCGTGTGGTCACGCTTTTTGCCAGCAATGCTACGACCAACTTGTTCTTTGCCCTTATTGTAGGTCTACTATAAGAACTGCATACCGCTTGTACTTATAGTACTAATGTATGTCGAACTTCAACCAGTCTCACAGTCTCCTTGTCCATTAGGGTTCTTCTTTTTTAGTGTTTGTCAATATTAATTATAATGAAAATTTCCTTGGGGCTTTGTTGTTGTTGATTAAAGTTTTGTTTCATAGTGTTTTCCAAAAAAAAGTAATTTTCCTTGGGGTTGTTGTCAAAATTTTTGGTTCATTATGTTTCTTAATTTTTGGGGTAAAATTTAATATTCTTAATTACTTTAATTGGGGTTTTGTAACGTTCAAGGAATAAATCTGTGCAGTTTTCCTTCTCTCGAAACACCGGAACCCTTGGAACGGACCGACCGGTGGTCGCCTTTACTATGCAGTTCCCGTGGTGGGATGATGGTGTGTATAGGAAGCAAGGTTCCGCGCAAAGTGGAGCGCGACATTACGTCACTTGTTTCTGATACTCAGCGTCATCACAACATGTCCCTTTTTATAATACGTAGGGCCCGTACCCTCTTTTCCCGATCTTAGCCCGCGGCGGGCGCGTGGACAGGAGAGTACATTACACGTGGCTTAGGATGTAGGCAGGCACTCACTGGGTTTTGCCACAACTCGTCTGTTAGTTCGTTTTAGCTATCTATCTATTCATGGAAAGGTGAATTCAACAGAGAATAGGTAGGATAGTACAATACAAAAAAAAGGTGATAGATTACACACTTGTTTCGAAACCAGCCTATGCACCAATGTTCCTAGACACACCGAGTTTAACGTAAATGTAAGATATTATTTTGTTTATACTTATCTCTAGCTTTGCTTATACGAGTTGAGGTACACAAGAGTAAATTTTATTTTATTATAGTCACATACAGATTAGGGACCTTTTAAACAATACTTAACTTTTGTACCGCTCTTCGGTTTGAGCCTTGCTAACGTGTGCTGAGGGTTTGTTAGCCTCTTCGTTACCTCTAGCGAAACACTAGAAGGGGTGGTCAATTAGGTGAGAATAGGTATATTTGAAGTAGGAGTAGGTAGATAGAAAGGGGTATGTGGTGGTCGCCTCCTAGTGTGGGAGAAGAATGATAATCCGTGCGGGTACTCGTATCCTATCGGAGGATCATCCTACTCCCCGGCACATCCCGGGCAACACGGTTAGAGACTGGAGCAGTCACACATTCTTTCTCTAGCCGTGGCAAAGAACCACCAAATCAATATCCTGTTTCAGGGAAGACAGTGATGGCGTGATCACCATTCACACCAATTTTTACTATGTGGGGCGAAGGTGGAGCCTCGTACAGATCCTTGGTAATCTCTTGGTGGTCCTAAGTGATCCTATTTCCCCCAATTACATAAAAGTTATTATAAAGATTTTATACCAATACTCTTCATGTAATGTTAAATAAGCCGTTCTCTCTATACTTAGTCAAACTCATCTTAGTGAAGTAGTCTTTAAGCCTCGCCCACACAGAGCGGGAGCGGTGCGGACCGGGGCTGGGAAAGCTGGACTTTGTATGGCGCGGCGTAGCACTAACCCGCATCATTATCTTGGTAGCTGCTGTGTTCCCAAACACCTTCTATGCAGTTTGGCGGAATTTATGTTTATTTAAGTACTGTTAAAAAATAACTGAATAAACGATTTTTTTTTATATGTCATTACTACCTGGTCTGATTGATAACTGGCCGAAACGATGAACTTAAAAAAATGATACGCAAAAAAAAAATATTACATTATATTTTGGCATCTTTTTGAAAATAGAACGCCAAATTTGAATTTTATCGAACTGGTGGAATTTGTTTGATAGGACGTAGAACTTTCTCTGTCGTAAATTTTCTTAACAATGGAAAGAAACGAAATTCGTGCGGTGATAAAGTTTTACGTTTTAAAACAGAAAACAGCAACCCAGATTAAAACCAAGCTAGACAGTGTTTTAGGTAATTCTGCTCCTGCATTGAGTACAATTCACACCTGGGTAACTGATTTTAAACGTGGAAGACAGAGCTGCGAAGACGCCCACAGGTCTGGCCGTCCAAATGAAGTCACGAATCCGGACATGATCAAAAAAATTCACAAAATTGTATTGAATGATCGGCGCTTGAAGTTGCGAGAGATAGCAGAGATGGTGAGCATTTCATCTGAACGCGTTTTTAATATTTTGCACCAACATTTTGGAATGAAAAAGCTTTGCGCGCGATGGGTGCCGCGTTTGCTCACTGTTGACCAAAAGCAACGTCGAGTGGACGATTCATCGGAGTGTTTGGCGCTGTTTAACCGAGATCCTAACGAGTTTTCGCGGCGTTATGTAACAGTCGATGAAACCTGGATACATCATTATACTCCCGAGACAAAAGAACAATCTAAGCAGTGGACTGAGAGCGGAAGACCTGCGCCGAAGAAAGCAAAAACGGTTTTGTCGGACGGCAAAGTGATGGCGACTGTTTTTTGGGATGCTCGAGGGATTATTTTAGTGGATTATCTGCAAAAAGGAAAAACAATAAATGGAGAGTACTACGCAAGCTTGCTGCAAAAATTAAGTGAAGAAATCCAGAAAAAACGACCACATTTGGCCAAGAAAAAAGTTTTGTTCCACCATGACAACGCACCTGCACACACGTCAATGGTTGCAGTCGCCAAACTCCATGAATTGCGGTTCGAATTTCTACCGCATCCACCCTATTCCCCGGATCTAGCCCCGTGTGACTTCCACTTATTCCCAAACCTGAAGAAATGGTTAGGTGGCCAGAGATTTTCATCAAATGAAGAAGTCATTGTTGCCGTGGACGAGTATTTTGAGGGGTTGGAGAAAACATTTTATCAAACTGGTGTAACGGCATTGGAGAAGCGCTGGACTAAATGCATCGAGGTAGAAGGAAACTACGTTGAGAAATAAATTTTAAATTTATTTTAAATAGATTTTCAAAGTTTTTCTTTGTCGTTTCGGAAACTTATCAATCAGCCCTCGTATTCATTACCATTACAAACCAACTTATTTTTCTTGCAGCTTGAAAAAGATTTAGAAAATTATCAGTATTGGAAGCTAATGACAGGAGATTAAATAAAACCTAATGCTGAACTACATACCAACAACGAAATCATCAAGTGGTGAAGAAACAAGTAGGTACCCATTGAGCAAATAGATTAGTCTTTATCATATTATTTTGATAAACATAAACCATGATTTTTCTTTTATATACTAGCACCTACCTGTTTTCAAAGAACTAATACCGGAACAGAAAATCTGCCTGATTAGAAGTTGTTGTGTAATAAAGAAACTCGCATACATACATACATGAACCCTTAACATAATATCACACTTTGGTTGGATCATCATATTACTTATACATTAAAAGGGTGAATAATTAATACTTTTTTTTTACAGGTTGAAGTTGCTACGTAATTAATACAAACTTGTTTGGCAGTAGATGGTATTATCTCCTACGCCCTCCCACTCCCAGTGTGTATGTATCAAATAAACCAACAAAGGGTTAAGTGGTTCAAATGTAATAGCGTGTTTGTGAGTTCACATAGAACAAAATCAAGAAAAATACACATTTTTATTTATATCTAATTTTTAACGAGGCTTTAATCACTCTTGGTGACTATACCAGCCTCATAGTTTTAGACAAGTTATAAAATTGTGTAAGGTGCATTCGGGCAATTCCTAAAATCGGCTTATTCCGAAAACTTTAATTTTCTACGAAATGAAACGATATTTTATACTCTGGCAACATTCGCCTAGACGCCATCTTTCTGCTCTCCCCGCCTTAGTTGACACAGGTCGCTAATCCGTGTTAGAAGTGTCACAACGCCCATTTCTGTGAGAGTGTCATTTTTCGCGCGTTTTTTCATTATCGGAAATATACGAACATATGTATCTCTGAAATTTGGTAAGTTATTTTACTGATTGTTCTTTTATTTAACAGACAATAGTTTTCCATGAACTTTTAGATAGGCTTTTGTGCTTTTATTGGAATTACCCGAAGAGGGTAAATCCGAATCAATAACAATTCGGATTTGCCCGATGTTTCTGTTCTATGAAGATTGTCAGTGGTTCTCAATCTATATTACATCAAAATTTTATTTAACTTATAGGTGTGTTAGATATTTTTTACCATAATAGGTACATTACTTACTGACTTTTAATACTAGAAATAAGGATAAGTTGGTTACTTATGCCAGCCGACTACATACAATTGGAAATTCTTTTAAAGGCAATTGTATACGCTATTACAATAAGGTCCCTACTGATATTAAAAATTTACCTTTAGACAAGTTTAAAATGATTATAAAACAGAAGTTGTATAAAAAAGGTTACTATAGGATATCTGATTACTTAGAGGACAGATGTCCATGGAAATAGATTGTTCGAGTAGCAGGCTTTTTCGATATTTAATTATCATTAATTTTGTATTAACAATAAAAATAAAAATTTAAAAAAGAAAACGCAAAAGAGGCGACGGCTGAGGGAGTTTCTTCGGTGAGTTCTTCTACACAGTTTCCGCCATTGTGTTAGTGAACTCACCCAAAAAAATGTAATGACGTTTCAAAGTAATGTTATACATTCTATTGAATAAATGATTTTTGATTTGATTTTTGATTTGACTACAAACTACGCAACACGTGTGTCAACACCATACACTTACTACTTAATATTATATATACACTTACTTAATTATGTTATAATATAACAATTTTACTAATTAAAAAATAAATTGTTTCAGCATCATGCCCAAAACATATGTAAAAAAGAAAATACCAAAGTACACACAAGATGAATTGAATAAAGCAATTCAAGATGTTAAAGAAAACAGTCTGTCATTTACGCTGCGGCTAAAAAGTACGGAATCCCTACAACTACTCTTTATGACAGAATCAACGAGAACTTTGCGACTAATGTTGTAGGTAGACGGTTAGCTATTCCACCGGAGCTAGAAATGCAATTGACAGAAAACTTTAAAATTATGGAGAAATGGGGGTCAAGAGAAGAAGTGATAAATATTGTTGAATTCGTAAAAAATAAAAAAATAAAAACACCATTCAAAAATAACAAACCGGGCAAGGATTGGTTTATAGCTTTTAGAAAGAGGCATAGACTTTCAATTAAAAAAGCGCAGCCTGTTGAGTACGTGCGTAAAAGAATGACTGACCCGTTTGTTGTCTCGGATTATTTTAAACTGCTGGAAGAAACGTTGACTTCCTTAAATTTAGTTGAAAAACCACACATGATCTGGAATTTAGACGAGACTTCGTTATCACTTGATCCGACCAGGACCAAAGTTGTTGGAGCTATTAACAAGCCATGCTCGAGGACTACTTGTGGTACAGGAAAAGAAAATATAACAGTATTGACAGCTGTGAATGCCGCCGGCAAAAAAATATCGCCATTGATAGTATTTAAAGGTAAAAACATATGGGATGAGTGGATGGCGTCAACTGAAAACTATGATTTTGAATTGGCATATGCAGCAAGTACCAAAGGATGGATGGAGTCAGATATTTTTTTAACTATATGCAAAAAATCTTGATTCCATCTCTTGGCCAAGAACGTCCTGTGCTAATAGTTTACGATGGACATTCCACACACGTAGATGGGAAAGTCGTTGAGTTGGCCATACAAAACGATGTGACAATTCTGAAACTGCCTCCATTTGCTGCAACCTCTCGATGTGGCGGTTTTCAAATCGTTTAAAACTAAATGGGACGCTAAACTAGTTGAGTGGCAGCGTCACAATATAGGCACCAAGATGCCCAAAAAAATATTTGCACAGACCTTTGCAGAAACATGGCAGGACACAAATCCTAATGTGATTATAAGTGGTTTCAAAAAGGCTGGCATTTGCCCATTCGATCCTGAAGTGATACCAGTTGATAAATATGAACCAGCTTCATATAGAAGATTTCTTGAAAGATCCAAAAGTACGAAGTCTCTAAAAGCACTATGCCTTGACGTTTTGAACGCAGAATTCCAGATCCTAGAAAAGATGAGCATTCCGACCCAAGAAAGTACTAATTCTCATGCAAAAAATCCTACTTTCTTCACTAAACTTGCAAAAAATGACGAGCAGACTCAGTCATTTGTAGCAAACCATACATCTGATTTACCGAAATGCATACAATGCGATAATTCTCAGCCCAAAGAAAAGGAGACTCCGCGAATAAAAGTAATCGAGGATCGGAAAGTAAGTTTTGAAGAACTATTGCTACAGAAAATTCACCAGGAAAAAAAAGACAATACTTTAAAAAAGAAAAAGCGAGTGGCTACAGGGGCTGAGGTTATTACAGCGTCTGCATTAAAAATGAAAATTGAAAAAGCACCATTGAAGAAGCAGGAGTTAAAGGGAAAAGAAAAGTTAAAGGGAAAACAATCTGGTAACTGTCCCCTTGCAAAACCAGGTCCATCGGGTATAAATAAAAAAACACAAGGCAAAAAGAAGTTAATACTACGAAAAAAATATTCAGACAGCTCTACAACTAGTATTTCAGACATTATTAGTGTGTATAGCGAAATGGATATCGTTGATAATCGAGACTATGAAGCATTGATGGATGAATTGTGGGGTGAAGATGATATGGATACACATATGGAAGAGGACAAGATGCAAACAGAAAAAGTAGGAGGAAATTCTAGTGAACAAAAAATAATGTGTGATATCTCAGGGGCAAAAAAAAAATTGAGTAAAGAAGATTTTAAAACTCCAAATAAAGGAAAAGGTAAAGGCAAAAAAACAAAGAATGGAAAAGAAAATCAAGATTCAAATGTATGTGATACCCAAGAAAATTGTAAGGCTACTATAGTTCAAGAAAGCTGTAGAGAGAAGAATAAGTCTGAAAAAAAAAATGAAAGTAATAACAAGACTGATGACGAAGAAACCACCAAAGAGAAAAATAATTATAGCCTGAAACAACATAAGACTGACGGACTAACTACTGTAAATACTGATGAGGACCAAATAGAACAAAAAACTGATTATGAAAATGAAGAATACAAAGTAAATGATGCAGTACTTGTAAGGTACTTTATAAGGAAGGAATGGATTTACTACATTGGAATTATTGAAAATATCAAACGAAAAGACGACGAAACCTATTACACAACCAACTTTCTAAAAACAATTAAGAAGCCATGTCTTAAATTTGTTCAAACAAAAAAAGAGATTGTGACGAAATAACAGAAATGCAAATTGTAAAAAAAATAATGGTAGAAAAAAGCAATGACAATGATAAAGAATTCATGTTATCCAATGATGACGACCCAGTGTATTTTTAACTTGCTTATTTATAGACCTAAATAAAAATAATTAAACCTACCTGGGCTGATTGATAACTGGCCGAAACGACGAACTTAAAAAAATGGTACGCAAAAAAAAATATTAAATTATATTTTGGCATCTTTTTGAAAATAGAACGCCAAATTTGAATTTAATCGAACTGGTGGAATTTGTTTGATAGGACGTAGAACTTTCTCTGTCGTAAATTTTCTTAACAATGGAAAGAAACGAAATTCGTGCGGTGATAAAGTTTTACGTTTTAAAACAGAAAACAGCAACCCAGATTAAAACCAAGCTAGACAGTGTTTTAGGTAATTCTGCTCCTGCATTGAGTACAATTCACACCTGGGTAACTGATTTTAAACGTGGAAGACAGAGCTGCGAAGACGCCCACAGGTCTGGCCGTCCAAATGAAGTCACGAATCCGGACATGATCAAAAAAATTCACAAAATTGTATTGAATGATCGGCGCTTGAAGTTGCGAGAGATAGCAGAGATGGTGAGCATTTCATCTGAACGCGTTTTTAATATTTTGCACCAACATTTGGGAATGAAAAAGCTTTGCGCGCGATGGGTGCCGCGTTTGCTCACTGTTGACCAAAAGCAACGTCGAGTGGATGATTCACGGAGTGTTTGGCGCTGCTTAACCGAGATCCTAACGAGTTTTCGCGGCGTTATGTAACAGTCGATGAAACCTGGATACATCATTATACTCCGGAGACAAAAGAACAATCTAAGCAGTGGACTGAGAGCGGAAGACTTGCGCCGAAGAAAGCAAAAACGGTTTTGTCGGCCGGCAAAGTGATGGCGACTGTTTTTTGGGATGCTCGAGGGATTATTTTAGTGGACTATCTGCAAAAAGGAAAAACAATAAATGGAGAGTACTACCCAAGCTTGCTGCAAAAATTAAGTGAAGAAATCCAGAAAAAACGACCACATTTGGCCAAGAAAAAAGTTTTGTTCCACCATGACAACGCACCTGCACACACGTCAATGGTTGCAGTCGCCAAACTCCATGAATTGCGGTTCGAATTGCTACCGCATCCACCCTATTCCCCGGATCTGGCCCCGTGTGACTTCCACTTATTCCCAAACCTGAAGAAATGGTTAGGTGGCCAGAGATTTTCATCAAATGAAGAAGTCATTGTTGCCGTGGACGAGTATTTTGAGGGGTTGGAGAAAACATTTTATCAAACTGGTGTAACGGCATTGGAGAAGCGCTGGACTAAATGCATCGAGGTAGAAGGAAACTACGTTGAGAAATAAATTTATTTTAAATAGATTTTTAAATTTTTTCTTTGTCGTTTCGGAAACTTATCAATCAGCCCTCGTATTATGGTTTTCATTCTTGATCAGTATCAAATCACCTACCTTATTTATTATATATATTACTAGCTGACCCGGCAGACGTTGTTCTCCGCACCTATCCAACATCTTCATTACACCTACTCTACACTTACCCTACACCTACCTTACACCTACACTACATCTACCCTACACCTACTTTACACCTACCCTACATCTACCCTACACCTACCCTACACCTACACTACATCTACACTACACATACTCTACACCTACCCTACATCTACCCTACACCTACCCTACACCTACCCTACACCTACCCTACACCTACCCTAAACTAACAAACGTATTTCATTCATATATATATATATATATATATATAATCTACAAACTGTAACTTACTAAAATAATAAAATTTATCTTCCCTTTAATCTTACTACCTATCAAATTATTCCTTGCATCTTCACCTGCTTTTTTTACTCTACAGATTGAATATCATATCTTAATATAATCGCTCTTATTATAACCTACCAAAGTAGGATATAAGAGCGAAGTATTTTAAATTGTTACTTACCAGTAACGATAACTTGTAAACTATGAGAATAATCGTGTGAGGAAAAATTCAATTTCTCTGCCTATTTGAGACCCATTGACGCACTGGCGGGTATTTCCGAAATAGAAAATTGACAAAATTATGTTTAGCTGATTCCATGACAGATATCGGGAATATTTTTTTAGGAGGGTAAATATGAATGAAAAAGCAAAATGTATCTGTTATGCGAAGTAAATAAAGTCCACTTTTGAGCGTCATTCGGAATTACTCGAACATGATCGGAATTACACTTTTGCAAATAAAAAAAGAATAATTATAAAAAAAAAATGTATCTTAA
The DNA here is from genome assembly GCA_951230895.1 of Carpatolechia fugitivella. Classification (NCBI taxonomy): domain Eukaryota; kingdom Metazoa; phylum Arthropoda; class Insecta; order Lepidoptera; family Gelechiidae; genus Carpatolechia; species Carpatolechia fugitivella. The sequence goes on along the minus strand of OX579654.1, from coordinate 8,528,259 downwards.
AACTACAACAATATTTATGAAAGTTCTCCGAATATAGCTCTAGCCTATATATTAAAGAAGACGAAATGAGTTTTGTAGAAGACATACAATCCACTGTTTTAGCCTGGTTCATCAAAATACAAACACTACGTCAACTTGTCTTAAAACATATGTTTTAAGATTTTCGTGGTTGTTCACTACACTAACAAACCCGCGAATTGTCTTAAAACCATTCGGAATTACCCTAATGAAATTAAAAATTTAAATTAATTAATTTTTTGACTAAGCAAGAAATTAAATTTAGACGTATGGTTTTGAGGAATGATAAATCTGGAGAGCCAAATAATAAAATAAGATTAAAATATTTTTATGTTAAGTACTTATTTTCATGTTCTTGCAATAGAAAATTGTTTTTAAAAATAAATTTCTCCTAAAAGTAAGTGACTTTAGTTATTAATTCCGTGACATACTCTTCATTATGGGAATGGCCCAAATCTCATACATTAAAAACCCAGAATCGACAGCAATGATATGTGTACCAATGGGTTGACTATAATAGACATTTGAAGGTACCAAAAGGATAACCCTGAAATCCATGGGATATAGGAGCTATATCTAAATAAAAAATAAACATTTAAAATAATGTCATAATAGTTTGTAATTGTAGGTTATTGTTGTTGTATATACATTAAAAATAATGTCGTAATTGTGTGTAATTGTTGGTTATTGTTGTTTCGTTTTCATGCTACGAGTTTAGTGAAAAAAAAAAGAAATTGTATGTATATCTTTAATTTATTTTTAATATGATTCTAAATCAATACACACCGCGTCTAAAAGTCCTGCAATCAAGAATCTGAATCTGAATCAAGTTGCCTTCATATCTGGCCCAGGACAAGTAATATATTATCAAAATAATGTGGGCACAACTGCCTAATGTGCGGCGGCCATGAATGCCTACAACAATATTCGGAGATTGCATGGCGATTGTAGAGTATGTAGCAATAATAAGTTCTTGATTGAAGGTGTCTCAATTGAATTCGGCACCTTATTAACATGTTTCCCTCTTTGTCATTGAAGTTGGGATGTATGTATGTATAAGGGGGGACGTCTGCGAGGAGCGCAGACGGGTGACCTGCTCTATATTTAAGAACCATTTCACCCTTAATCCCAGTATTGATGGATGCTCCTTTCATGATAGCGCCGCATCAGCTCAGCCGTAACGCGTGATACTCTCGATAGGTGAGTTGTGTTAGGTCTATCCCTTGTTCTCTCCGCTTCTGGCATGGAAGTTTGAAACGAAGTACGAATTAAGTCCGAAAATGGTTCTAAGTGATCCAAAATAACCTTCAAATTTTCACAGGCTTAGGACTGTCGCACAAATTTTACAATAATTAGTACCTACTGTTTGCAAAAATATTTACTGAACTAGATTCATGCGGCGTGTTTATTATTTTGGATCAATTATTTGCATTGATTTAGATTGTACGAGGGCTGATTGATAAGTTTCCGAAACGACAAAGAAAAACTTTAAAAATCTATTTAAAATAAATTTATTTCTCAACGTAGTTTCCTTCTACCTCGATGCATTTAGTCCAGCGCTTCTCCAATGCCGTTACACCAGTTTGATAAAATGTTTTCTCCAACCCCTCAAAATACTCGTCCACGGCAACAATGACTTCTTCATTTGATGAAAATATCTGGCCACCTAACCATTTCTTCAGGTTTGGGAATAAGAGGAAGTCACACGGGGCCAGATCCGGGGAAGAGGGTGGATGCGGTAGCAATTCGAACCGCAATTCATGGAGTTTGGCGACTGCAACCATTGACGTGTGTGCAGGTGCGTTGTCATGGTGGAACAAAACTTTTTTCTTGGCCAAATGTGGTCGTTTTTTCTGGATTTCTTCACTTAATTTTTGCAGCAAGCTTGCGTAGTACTCCCCATTTATTGTTTTTCCTTTTTGCAGATAATCCACTAAAATAATCCCTCGAGCATCCCAAAAAACAGTCGCCATCACTTTGCCGGCCGACAAAACCGTTTTTGCTTTCTTCGGCGCAGGTCTTCCGCTCTCAGTCCACTGCTTAGATTTTTCTTTTATCTCGGGAGTATAATGATGTATCCAGGTTTCATCGACTGTTACATAACGCCGCGAAAACTCGTTAGGATCTCGGTTAAACAGCGCCAAACACTCCGATGAATCGTCCACTCGACGTTGCTTTTGGTCAACAGTGAGCAAACGCGGCACCCATCGCGCGCAAAGCTTTTTCATTCCCAAATGTTGGTGCAAAATATTAAAAACGCGTTCAGATGAAATGCTCACCATCTCTGCTATCTCTCGCAACTTCAAGCGCCGATCATTCAATACAATTTTGTGATTTTTTTTTATCATGTCCGGATTCGTGACTTCATTTGGACGGCCAGACCTGTGGGCGTCTTCGCAGCTCTGTCTTCCACGTTTAAAATCAGTTACCCAGGTGTGAATTGTACTCAATGCAGGAGCAGAATTACCTAAAACACTGTCTAGCTTGGTTTTAATCTGGGTTGCTGTTTTCTGTTTTAAAACGTAAAACTTTATCACCGCACGAATTTCGTTTCTTTCCATTGTTAAGAAAATTTACGACAGAGAAAGTTCTACGTCCTATCAAACAAATTCCACCAGTTCAATTAAATTCAAATTTGGCGTTCTATTTTCAAAAAGATGCCGAAATATAATGTAATATTTTTTTTTTGCGTATCATTTTTTTAAGTTCGTCGTTTCGGCCAGTTATCAATCAGCCCAGGTATATACACCTTATATACATTTTTTCTTGTTTTTGTACATGTTATTTACACGATATACTTTTTTTGGTAGTTTTTTTTTAATTTGGCATATAATTACAATTTAAAAATAAGAGTTGTTGCACTTTTCGTACACCAAGTCTTGTACGTCTATCATTTAAAATGTTTCCAGCCTTAGAGAAAAGTCTCTCACAGGGTACGGAAGTTGCAAGGAAATTCAGCCTTCTTCTGGCTAAAAGGGCGAGATGTGGAAAACAATGGCTGAAAGCCACCACTGCAGCGGATTTTCCTTCCTTCACAATACTGGCAGATCTAAGTATCTTTGCACTTCGAGAATGGCTTGGGATTGGGGGGTTCCTTCAGGACGCACTGTCTGAATTATATTGTCATATTCGCCCCAAATGTCAAATCTACGGTTTGCTACAGGTTCTGCAATCCCAGGGTCTTCCACGCGTTCCGGCTGCTGATTTGGCAGTGATTTTCTTATTACAGCAGTAACTAGTTCCGTCACGGTTTTTTTTATTTCTGCTGCATTTGTCTGGTTTCGAAACACGTGGAGCTTAAACCGTGGGTCCAGCATAGTGGCAATTCCAATTGTCTTACTAGCTTTCAAGTTTGGAAACCTTTTCTTAGTTTCTGCTCTGAGTGACGATATTACCTTTCTGGTAACTTCATGGAGAGTATCGACGAAATCTTCCACGAAGGGGTCTTCTGTTGTTTGCAACATCTGATTGAGTGCCGAGATTAAACCCCTTGTAAGTATAAGTATTTGGCTTCCGGATACGTACTTTTCGCCACTCATTGTATCGGTAAGCTGGTCGAATGGTTTTAAAACGACGCACAGCTCCCAACATATCCGCCATTCTTCGGGCGTCAGCGTGTCCCACCTCTCCTCCAGTAAAGCCATTGTAGCCTTGATGGCATCTTCGAGCTCGACAAAGCGCTCTAACATTTTTAATGTCGAGTTCCATCTAGTTGACACGTCTTGGAAGACTTTTTTAGGAACCGATAGCCTGTTTTGTTTCTGGTAAATTACCAATTTCTCCGTTGCCTTTACGCTTTTCTTATTATGAGAAACAACAGTTTTTACTTTATTTATTAGCGGTCGTACTTTTTCGTCTGCAGTATTTTCCACTGTACAGTATTTGACAATCAAATTTAATGTATGTGCATAGCAACCAAAATGCTTGAAACCCATTTTTTCCGCGGCTTTTTTCATATTGCTTGCATTATCGGTTACAACTATAAGAACATTTTCTCTGAGTTTCCAATTTTGGACTATGCGGACCACGTTATCTTTTATATTATCGCCCGTGTGACTACCAGACAAAACAGCAATCTAAAAGAACTGATTTCATCTCGAAACTTTCGTCGATATAATGGGCTGTTAGTCCTATGTATGCGTCGTTTGTACTTGAAGTCCAGATATCGGTAGTAAGACAAACACTCTCTGCTTCAGTTTCAAGCTTTTGTCTCATTTCCGCCATGCATGTCTCATAAAGTGCAGGCAAATAGTTGTTTGACAGCACCTTTCTGTCCGGTAATTGATAAGAGGGTGTAACAACCCCCCGTCTGACTGAAGCCCCTCTACGAAATTTCTACTCTACTTGGACATGAGAGCCCTCGCTGAACTGATCAAACTGAAAATACTTACACAACCTACAGTCTCTGGCTGAAGTTTCATACTGTCTATACTACTAGATGATGACGGCCTACTGATAGATACCTAGATTTAAGTTCAAATACTTACACATCCTACAGTATCTGGCTGAAGTTTCAAACCAACCTTACTACTAAATGATGACAACCTACTGAATAGACACCTAGATATAAATTCCTAGTAATGAAAAGAATCCTAAATAGACCTAACTTTTAGAAGCTAAATTATATTGTTAAAATGGCAGTGAATCGTCAAGTGGATAAGACACTATGTTGTGAACCGCTTAATAGTAACCTAGGTTCTTTTAGTGAGAACTATATTGATCCTAATCTAATATGAAGCAAATATGATAATAAAACAAAGAAGGAATAGTTTTGAAAAATATTTATTTGTATGTATTTAATTTAATGAATTCTAGAATTAGGGTTTTTTATTTATTTAATAGAAATAAAACAAGATAAATTAAAAAAACATAAACTTATAGAAGTTAGGTTCTGGTATGATTTTAATTATTTAAAGTAAATAATAGTTATAGAGAAAAGATATTGAAATATGATAATTTAAATAAGACAATAGGTAGATAGTTATAAAAAAATTGTGATGTGGGGGGAGGAATATGGCCCCCAACACGCACCATATTCGGAGGTCCAGCCATTCATAAAATTTGTTTATTTTGTTGTGTTGTTACAAATTTTATAATTTCCTTTTATTCAAAATTTTGAATATAGTTAACATTTTGTTAACTTAGCAAAGATGTTTTGAATTACACATTATAGCCAAATGGTAGGAAAATAGCAATAGAATAAATATAGCCTTGTCCGGACAAAGCATTAATTACTTTACTGAAGCTACATGACCCTTTGACCCAGCGCGCCTCTGCTGGCTCCTTCCCGCATCACCAGGGTAAAAATGACTCTAAATATTCCAGATTTTCCTCCAGAAAATCCTTTAGGAATAATCCATAATTAGGATAGACTAATTGAAAAAAAAATTATTGGTTTAAAATAGTCTTCTAGAATTACTTAAATACTTGAAAATGTATGATAGCTAGAATGATTCTTATCTTTCCAATCACAATAAGCTCAACTTTGTTTTGAAAGGTTCAAGTATAAAGTAATAAAGTTTGTCAGATTTTAGTACAAACTATCCTAATGACTATTCAATCTGAATGAAGTAGAAATTTCCAGACCTTCCTAGGAAACAACTACGGGTTCGCTTTTATGCTTGCCCCATACAGATCAAAACATCACCAAGCAATCTGTAGAAATAGGTAGCAGTTCCAATCCTTCCTGGCATGGAACAAACTAGAGCTTTTATGCTCAACTCATAGAAATGAAAAAGTTAATAAATACATTCACTTTCAAATATCATAAAAAGAAAGGTAGGTAAATAGCAGATTTTATCCTACAAATTTGAGCTTATATGACTTTACTCATACAACAATCATTCTTAGCTTTTAGAATAATATATAAGCAAATAATTTACTGTAAATAGTAATAATAAGAAACAAATTCTTATGGTGGATAAAATTGAATATTTTTGAATAGGATTAAAAAGAAAATTTAGTTGTAAAGCTTGGAAACATATTATCACACACAATTTGTAAAAAATTGATAATTGAAATTAATATTTGTAAAAAATTGAATTCCAAACTGATACTTTAGGAACAAACATTAAAAACAGTAAAAATAAGCAATCTTTCAAGTTCAAATCTGGAAATTAAAATATCAAATAATTTTAGAATTTAGTGAGTAAGTAGGTACCTAAATTGAGATCAAGATGGGTAAAAAAAATAGTTTAAACATGGTCACACACATAAAATTCACACTCACTTCCCGTAAGGGGTGAGCAAGATCAATAAAATGACAAAAATAAAAAAAAATAAAAATTTTGAATAGCGAATCTTAGAATAAAAAGGGTAGGGTAGGGAACACACACAAATAAATCAACACAAAAACATATAGAAAAATAAAGTAATCCAGCTAAAAAAAGAAATATAAGTATCTTATCTTTATTAGCTAAATCGGGTGTAGAAAACCATTCTTCTTCACTGGAAAACTACTGTAGTCTCTGCCAAATCCTCTGTCATTGTTGGGACAGTGGGGACTCGAACCCCACACATCCATTTGCTTTCCAACTCCGCTATCTCGCCCAGCGCAGAAACGAAACATCGAGTAGGAAACCCACACACTACGACGCAATGTAATAGCAAATCGAAATTGTATGAAAGGTCGACCTACCCTCACTAGCCCTACGTGGCCGATTATGATCTCGACGCCCTACAACCTGGACAGGCTTGGGCCCTTCACTAGTCCCATTCTATTTTACTGCTGGTTTTAGGCCTACTGTCGCCAAACATTAACCAGAATTTATTTTAGTCTTAGTTAGCAAAAGGTTCATTGATTGTAAAATAATATTTTCAGAAAAAAAGAAAATTAATACCTATTTAATTATTTTAATTAAAAAATTTTTTTTATTAAAAATTGGAAAAAATGGAAACATCCTATCTTTCACATACAGAAAAAAAAGAAAATTAAATAAAACTGAAATTAAATGATCCAGCTAAAAATTAAATGCACAAAAATAATAGGGTCACATAAAATAAAAAAAACTTATTTACTATCCACTTACCCAGTAGCTTGGCGCCTGATTTTACGAGTGAGATAAAAAAAAAAGAATTAATAAGCTAGTAAAAATAAACTGGTCCAAATTCCCTAGCACACCAAAAATGGCTTTTTATTCAATTGTTCTCACCTCTCCACTTGTTTCCCCATAAATCACATAATTCCCCAGACTGGTGTTGACCGACACTCTTTCATACATCATCATTGCGCATTAGGAGAAATAAATCCCTCACCAGGGAAGCCAGCAAGTTCATTACCCTCTACCTATCTTTCGCATCCCACCTATCTATCGTATGTCACAAACACCAGTCAATTGAGAACTATATAATCTATTCAAAGAGGTGAGTACAAATTAAATAAAATTTAATTTCATCATTTTATTTTTAAAAGGATTATATATAAAAAAAAACTCAAACAGTGGTATACTTCTTACAGGCATCAAACAAACTTCACAGGACAGAAATTCCAACCCGTGATACACAAGGCGAAATTAAAGTCTTCATATCTAGCGCATTAGGAAAAGGCGTCCCAAGATCGTATTAAGGGTTTAGCTGGGGACTCCCCTTCTACCTATCTCACATCCATCTGGTACCACTATTCAAGAAATAAACGAGAAAATGCTTTACTTTAAACACTAAATTTGCAAACATGAGAAGTTAAATCCTTTTAAAAACATTATGGAAAACGCACTGCCTACAATAGTTTCACTACCGCGAAAACACACGTCCGCTCCGAGCGCAGACAACAACGGAATAAAAAAATGAACTCACAAAAAATTCGATGTACACGCAGCTCGTAGTTAGTGTGTTGCTCGCTGCGCCGCTGGAGAAAAAAAAAATAGAGCGAGTGCCGCGTGCACCGCCTTTTACCCAGCTACCCACATACAAACACACACATATACCAAAAGTTCAGCTATACACCCAATGCAGGTTGCACGGGCACAACTAAAACCTTCCTATCTAAGAGCGAGCCAGTTATTTCGCTGTTGGTTCCGTAGTAATTAAAAATGATTTTATTAGCAAATACCTGTACTTTTAGTTTTATAATTTTAAATTCCTGAAAATATTGTTACCAAATTTCATTCAATTTACATTTTTTTGTGAAGAGACGGGAGGCCCTGTTTCGTTACAGTCAACCCCCTAAGTTTTCGCAATCTGTAATTAATGTAGAAAACTTAACAAACAAAATACTGATCATTCAGTTAAAAATGTCAATTGAATGTGTTTTAATGATCAAAACAGTGTAGCGTCCATAGATTGAATCTTAAATTAAAAATCATCGACCACTTCAACCTAAGAACAAGAATTTATTCTAGCCCAGCACCTATACCTTGACAAGGTGCTTGGTTCCAAACAAACATGACCTAATATCATTACATAATCGTTGTTCCCCCCAATACTCTTTTATGAGATCTTACATGAAAAGGAAAAAGTCTTCTGTACCCCTTACAAGGATACAACTGCTAGTAAACTAAAAAAACAAATAGATGGTCTTTGACAAAATGGACTATTATAATTCCGGATTCAATACTATTTAACCAACTGTTAGACTTATGTGCAGTGTCTGAAGAATAGCATTAGCACCCAAGCATTGCTTGTTTGCTGCCTGTATAGTCATAGTATAATATGAGACATCAGCATTAGCGCTGTTTCTGACTGCTGTCCTAACCTAACTCCAAATTCTCATATTAGCTCAGTTGGTTTGTGTATTGTTTTCAACTAAACATACCAGTATTTTCCTTCAGGAAAGACAAACCTTTCTTGCAAACAGAGCCCTTCGCTACATTATCCTTTGACTTCCCTTTTGCTTTCTTTTCATACTTCCTCAGTCACCGTTTCGCCCCATTCAGACTTCAAAAAAAAAACTTTCCTTCCAACTTTTCCTTCGATCATCCTGTATCCTTCCCCAAGTCACTTCTCTGTTTCACGCCACCCAACTCACAAGAAAGGCCTACACCTTTCTCTCCTGAAACACATAATAGTTACACTAATTTAAAACAAATTTAGTCAATATTTATAGTTTACTTCTCCTAACCTAATTTTCTCCCGTATTATTATTTTTTTTTTTTTTAGTCAAGTTGTCAAAAAAAAAATTTCGTTCTGAAACTTACAGTCCCTAGAGTTTTTTTTTTTGTACCAATATTTTTGTATCTAAGCTTCAAAAATAAGAAAGGAAAAAATAAAAATATATAAAAATTCCCGCCATTAGAAATATCTGTCTCACAAATTTGTGCTGCTTTCGCAAGTTTTAATTAAAACAGAAAAAATAACGTGTTAATAAAATGGACCCCAGCATACTTTGCCTGATTAATGCGGTGCAAAAGCACAAGGCATTAATTGATCCCGGTCACCCGGACTTCGGCAACGAGAGATCGACAAGACCACTTTGGCACCTAGTGTCCAAGGAAACAGAAACAAAAGGTAGATAGGCACTAGGCACTTACCAAAACTCAAAATTAGACAAAATGGTCCTTGAATGGAGATCACGTATTGGCAAGCGCTGAATGAGACGGCCACCTACGAGATGAACCGAAACCCTGGTGAGGATCGCAGTGTCTCGTCGAATGCAGGTGGCTATGGACCGGTCGCACTGGCGTGCGATTGGAGAAGCCTATGTTCAGCAGTGGGGACTTTAGATGATCCGTCCAGCTAGTTTTATATACAAATGCATAACGAAAGTAATTACGCCGTCGCAACATTTGGTATTCCGAAAAGAGAAAACTTTATAATAAATTGATAAATTGTCCTTAGCTACGCAAAGTCCCTCCAATTACCAAAACCTATATCCTACCTATTCCAACCTCTTCTTTCCTTTTTCAGTGCAGATTTGCAAACACAATTGGGGTTTGCTGTGTCATCTATTTAAACACCCGCTGCTGTCCCAGTTGCCGCTCGCCTTTATACCTGACGCCCCCGCACCCAATAATCCGCTGCTGGCTCAGGCGCCGCCGGCCCTCCATCCAGACGCCTTCACATCCGATAATTCAGTCACCGTTCCTCGAAATCAACCTCTGGCTACTATCTTCCTATTACCTCCTCCCCCAACAGACCCTGTAACCTCTCACTTTATAGCTTACACTTCCAGCTCCATTTCCCGATTACCCGAAGTAGTTAAGGGGGATTTGCGCAGAAAGATCAGTTTCAGTTCAGTTTATTTATTTCGCAAACAAAATAATTTGTATTCGAAAGTTACAAAACAAAAAGATCAATATAAGTTCAATTATTATAACAAGGTGCAATCATAATACTAATAAATATAAATGTCAAAAGTTTCTAAAAATTAACAATAAAATTCTCCTACAATTTGAAAAGATCTGACTACCTAATAATAATCAAATAAGATAACAGGCACAACATAATATTAAAGATAAGTTTTCAATTCAATCATGTCAAAATTTACCTAAAGTTCAAAAAATCTACTACCGAATAAAAGCACTCCTTCAACAAAAAACGCTTAAGTTTTAATTTAAAAGAAGGTAACGTAATGTCCCCCTTCAACTCTACCGGTAATGCATTGAAGAGACGCACCTCATTATAGCGCGTGCCGTGCCGCACAACACCAAGCCGCGCCGGCGGTGCCTTATACACAATGTCACATCTACGAGTACTAACTCTTGTCTCTCTCTCCTTCTCGGACTCCTGTCCTAAGAATTGTCTTTTAAAGTTCACTAGTAACACAAATATGTATAAACACGGAGCAGTTAATATACCTAGTCTAACGAAATGGGGCCTACAAGATTCCCATTGGGGAATTTTGACAATTATCCGTATGGCTCTTTTTTGTATCACAAATGCCTTTTGTATATTGTACTGATAGCTGTTTCCCCATAGTACAATACTGTATCTCAGATGAGATTCGACCAAGGCGTAATATACAGTAACCATTTGTTTTTCAGTTAGTTCTTCTCTGAGCGTTCGTAAGGCATAGCAAGCTGAGCTTATTTTATACTCAATACGATTAACTTCATATTTCCAATTTAGTAGACAGTCTATGTGAACACCCAAGAACTTTACATTATCAGTTGTTTTAATTTGTTCACTTTTAAAATTAATATCTAATTTGTCAGCACCCCGCGATGTAGTTTTAAAAAGCATCACATTTGTTTTGCTAGTGTTCAATTGAAGAGTGTTAGCTTCAAACCACGTGTGAAAAGCTAAAAGAGTTTTATTTACGTTAAAATTTAGTTCAATTATACTATCAGCACGAACAACAGCATTTGTGTCATCTGCAAAAAGAACCAGCTCTACATTAGGTACCTCAATTTTCAAGTGTTGTATAAGGTCATTGACGAAAATTACAAAAAGAGCTGGGCCAAGAATTGAACCCTGTGGTACACCGCGCGAGACCGTCATGAGTTGAGATGAAACCTTTTTTTCCTCATTCTGTTGTATAAATGTTATTTCAACAAATTGTTTCCTATTACTTAGGTAAGATGTAAAGATATTCAAGGATTCATCTCGCACACCATAATGTTCCAACTTTTTCAATAAAATACCGTGATTGACGCTATCAAAAGCAGAACTCAGATCAAGGAATAGAGCTGCTACCTTCTTCTTCTCATTAAGACCGTCAATAACTCCGCTTATTAGTGCATCTACTGCGTCACCAGTACTGACACCCCGCTGGTATCCAAATTGTCTAGGATGAATGATTTTATTATCAACCAGATGCGTACTGAGTCGATGCTTTATAACTTTTTCATAAATTTTCGATAAAATAGGCAGAAGGGATATTGGTCTGTAGTTTTGTGGGTTAGTCTTATCTTTTTTCTTATATACTGGGACTATGCGGGCGATTTTAAGCTGTTCGGGAAATATGTTCTGTTTAATACATTTATTTATAAAGCATGAGATCGGTTTTGCGAGTATGTCAATATTTTCTTTAATTATCTTAATCGAGACTTCATCATACCCGCAAGATTTTTTTGTCTGCATAGATTTAACTATTTTGGTTATTTCCTGAGGGTTGGTCTCCCTAAAACTCATACTGCGTATGACTCTATCGGTACTTTTTTTTAAGTATTGTTCCGCTGTTTCACACTTCATATCACCATTAGTAGGACTGCTTTTGCTGAACTGTTTAACAAAAGTGTCTGCAATAATCTGGGGGTCATGAGTGATTTTATTATTTTCCTTAAGCAACATATTGCCTCGTTGATTTGGTACTTTTATTCTACTATTTATTTTATTGACAACTTGCCAGATGCCTTTTGAGCAACTATTTGCCTTCTTTATGTCTGCTTGAACCGTAATTTTCTTAGCATGTCTAATTATTCTACGATAAGTTCTAATATAGAGATCACGATATTGTTTAATATTAGACTGAGATCGACAACCTCCTAATATACGTTTCATAATACTTGATGTTTTTATCCCCTTCGTTACCCATCTTAGCTTATTCAATTTATGTTTATTAATTCTTTTTTTGTATAGTCTAAAATTTGATTTATAAATTTCAGTAAAACGCTTAATGAACTGGTTAATTCCCATATTCGCCCAGTTTTCCCGCTGGATTTGCTCCCGAAAAGAGACAACGTTTTTTTTACTAAAAGACCTAGTTCCTGCATAAAACCATTGTTCATTTGGGTGACTGTGCTCACAAAAGGAACCAGCTTGCATAGAGATTGCAGCATGCCCGTCCGCTAATTCATTAAAATCAACTTTCTCATTAAATATGTACTCACACGAAATATTGGTCAAAAAATTATCTAAACATGAAATAGTGTCGTTTCTAGGGCACTGGTATGTTCCTGTCTGTATAACATGCCTAAAATTATAGCATTTTAGGAGAGTCAAGAATTCGTCACGCTCCTTGCTATCCTTCAATAAATCGATATTAAAATCGCCACATATAATACATTTCTTGCTGAAAAAGTGCTCCAATAATTTCTCTAAATTTTCTAAGAATGATTTAAAATTACCATGCACAAAATTCTTGTTGCTCGTATTTCTGTAGCAACAACAGATATTTACATTAGTTAAAAGATCCTTAACTCCACATATTTCAAAACATTCTCGTTTATATAAATTGTCACAAACTTCAAGTCTAACACATTCTCGACTATTACAGACCATAATTAAACTTCCACCTCTTTTCATTTTGTCTCTAACATTGTGAGACGCTAGGTGATAATTATTCATAGAAAGTTCATTAATGGCATCCTTATTTAGAAAGTGTTCCGTCATACATACAAAGTCAAAAACGTTACCACTATTTTCTAAATACAATTCTAGTTCCTGTATTTTCGTGTTAATTCCACAGATATTTTGATGAAAAATGTTTATGCAATGTTTTTCCTGATTTGGTTTACTACTTACAGACTCAAAAATATTTATATCTGTTAAAGTTGCTTCTGTTACGAATTTTTTATTTGTGGACGTGCAGTCAAAATTGTTTTGCTTAGCTACGAAAAAATGTGTCTGAACATTGGATAAGGTCTATGTTCGTACTGTTCCAATCTATTATTTTCTTTATTAGCTGGTCCAAGTCATTGAATATTACCCTCATTCCAGTATTGTTGACAGTTCCAGTTCGTCTATTATATATACTGTAATCATATTTTAAATGTAAGTTAGAATCCAATAAGTAGGCATACTTGTGGGTTCTGTTATCCAGGTATATCAGGTTGTTAAAGTTTTCTATTCTCCAATTATATATATTTGAGTTTCGTCCATTCAAGAATGTTGGCACACAAATTATGATATTAGTGAAATCGATTTGTTGTAATGTGTCTCTAATGTACTCAATAAGTTCATAGTAGTTAGTTGTTACTTTCAGATCCTCTTCAGCTATAAAAATAACGCAAAAGTCTTTTAAGGTGTATCCTTCCAATTTTACCTTAAGATCTTTCAATAGGTGTCTGGTATTACAGCCAGGATATAAATAGTGACAAGTAGAGTGATGGACTGTTAATGTTTGTTGCGATATTTTTAGTATTTGATTGGTCTTGTTAGAACTTAGAATGCAAAGTTTTGGATCTAATTTTTCTGTAGATAATCTAGAGTCACATCTTATAGGTTTTGGAGGGTTATCAGTTTTAGTTTTAATACTGGATACATGGTTCTTATTATTCTCAGACTCTTTTGCAATACTCTGCTGGTTTTTAGGTGTATTTTGAACGCTACCAGAAGTGAAATCCAATGTTCGCCTTTTCAACAATTTATTGCCATTACTCCTGTTCATCATTGACTTCAACGTTTTGGTAGAGTTAGTAGAGTCTATCGGTTCCTTGCATATAGCAGTTAATGTTTTTATAATTTTGTCACGCTTTTCTAGTTGCTGTTTTAATTCGTAAATTTCTGAAAGCAAATTTTCAATTTCCAACTCAGCAGAATTTAATTTATCTTGTAGATCAGTATTCTTCTCTTTCAAATTATCTAAATTGCAATTTCCACTAGAGTTTAATACAGGACAGCTCCTGTTTAAACTGGTTAGATTTCCTACTTCGTCGTCCAAATCTTCCTCCACGGTATCTTCTCCCAACGAACTAAAGGAATTGTGCGTAGATATGTTTATGTGTAACCTCTGGCGTTGTGTAACATATTCACTGTTCGCATCAGGTGACTGGGAGGCTGTGATTATACTCTCTTCCAGACTTGTACAGGTATGATGTTTTTCTTGCAAGGTTTTTTCTGTTTGCATTGAGAGTGTGTTTAGCGAACAGTTTTCCGCTTTACTCAGTAATGGAGAGGGATGAAAGGTGTTGGCAGCATGTTCCGAGTCTTGATGGTCGTTTGCCGAATTTACACTGAGTAGCTTATTTTTTTCAGTTGATGGAGTCATGGTAACTGGTGATGAAACGCTGGTTCCTGCGTGAGTTGACGGGCTTATTTGTTGCGAGACTCTAGGCAGATTTTTAGCAGGTTTTATTTTATTTGCCTGCTTCCTATTGCACGTGATACATTTCCATAATAAGCGACGATCTCTTTCAGTATCGCTTCTCATCAGGTCATACCGCTTGGTCGACACGTTTGCGCAGTCTAAGTCATAACTTTTCTCACATAAGCAACAAGTCAGAAAATTGTTTTTTTTTCAACTTTTGGTTGCATTTATGGCACGTCTTATTTATCGATGCCATTTTTAAGCCGATTACGACGTCCTCTATCGGTAAGTGTTGTTAATGCTATGATTATTAGATATGGTCGAAATTTAGGTGCAGTGCTTAGTACTTTGTTCCTCTTGTGGACGCTAGATGTCCAGATGGGCAGAGGCCGCTAGTGTCCATAGAATTTAAGTTTTTCTTTACGTAGTTCAGCCGCTTACCGGCAGGTGGCCAGATAGCTAGAGGTCGCTAGTGTCCATATAAAATAGGTTGTTTCTGCACGTAGTACAGCCATTGACCGGTAGGTGGCCAGATAGCTAGAGGGCGCCACAGTCCCTTGAAGCGTAGTTCCGTCTCTGTTTACTAGATGGCCAGGTAGATAGAGGGCGCTAGTGTAAATATAAAATCACAGTTGTCCGTAGTTCAGCTACCAGTCACTAGATGGCCAGATAGACACCGCGAATGTTCCATAAATTTTGAATCAATAACGACAAACAGTAGGCGATATTTAAGAGTTTTTCGGTATTTCACAAGTGTATGAGCACCGACGATAATATTTACTCGAAAATAATCTTTTCACATGTCTTATTCAAATGTAGTTTATCATGAAGACACTTTACAAGTCACTAAAACACTGTTTATAGGTCACTGTTTTTGTCCTCGTGATCACTTGTGATCTTTGAATTAATTTCTGACGCGGAAAGGACAAGTACCGAAGTCGCTGTTTCCCCCTTAACTACAGAAGGAGAAACCGATTCAACTCTATTTATGGACACATGTTTTCCCGACTTAAATTTTAATTAAATTCCGATTGATTAATAAACCAATTACCTTTGTTTTTTCCTTTATACCGTGTTTTATTTTATCACTCTATATCACTTACCTTTTTTTTTTTAAGCAAGTACCTCTTTATTTTTTTTATTTTTTTACCTTACCAATGATCAAACTTTACCTGTGTTTATTTTGCTGCTCAAAGGGATAGTAGATTTTACCAAACATGCAACTCAAAAACAAGTACCTTTCTTACCATCATTCAACCTATACCCAACCTGTACCATTTTTTTTTTAAATCATTACTCAGTCATTTACCTCTGTAATAACAAGAAATCTTCCTAGTTTTATCTACTTCCTAAAAGGTATAATAATAAAACAATTCTATAGTAAAAGAAAGTTTTTTTTTTTTTCAGTTATTTACCTATTTTAAATTTGATACACGTTCTTATTATTATTTTTATTATTTATAACAATGAGTCCACATGTGTGGCCTTATTCTAAATCAACTCCAAGGTATCCTTGCAATTACTACTATTGTTAAAGCTACATAGTATAATTTTAATTATATTATCTTACTCCCTTCTCCCGTAATTACCCAAATGATAATAATAAAAATATAAAAAAAAAACACTCCTTCGTGCACCTGATTTCTAATTTAAATAATCAACTCAAATATATAATAATATAAATAAAATATAGAACAAATTTAATAATAGTGGTGATCTGAAAACAATGCAATAAAAATGAGTTTTAATTTAATAATAAAAAATAATCTAAAAATAATGTAGAAAAAAGAGAAAAAAAAAACTAAACTATCTGACTCTCCCCCCCTTCTGTCCCCAACACAACCCCACCCGCTGGCTTTTATGATACCTAGATAAATGTATTGTGTTAAATTTTCCCCTAACAGCACCGGTTATGGGATCTGTTAGGATATACACGTTTTTGTACGGAATTGCAGAAATTACGTAAGGGCCTTCATACAAAGGCTCGAACTTTTTTGTTATTTTCTGGCTAGCGTCCGACTTGTTTAATCGTTTAATTTTCACAAAATCTCCAATTTGGAAATCTATAAGTCGATACCTTCGGTTGAATTTTACTTTTCTTTTTTCGCTTGATTTCTTTAAGTTATTTCTAACCTTCTCTCGAATATCATCAACGTTTTGGATCATATTATTTTCATTCAACGCACCATCGAAGGTTAGCCGGGTACTTTCTCCGTATAAAATTTCGCAGGGAGTGAAACCTGTACTTTCATGATATGTATGGTTGTATAATTTCTCTATTTTTGGTAATAATGACACCCAGCCTCTATGATTGGTCCTACAGTAAGTTCGGAACAACCGTCCCAACTCTTTATTTACCCTTTCTGTTGTGTTAGGCCTGGGGTTCCTCACTGTAGTATACAGGACTTTTACTCCACATTCTCTCATTGAATCTTTCCACAATTTGCTTGCAAATTGTGATCCGTTGTCTGATAATATCGCTTTTGGTTTTATTATTTTAAAGAAATCCCTAACGCTTCCCAAAACCGAACGTGCCGTCGCCTTCCTTAATTCGTAGAATTTTACGAATTTACTAAATGTGTCCTGAATTACCAAAATATAATTCATACCGAATTTACCCGTTGGTAATGGCCCATATAGATCTATCATCACCAAGTCACCTATATTACTCGTAACTATAGATTGACAGGGTCCAACATGTTTTACCACGTTATTTTTGGTAATTTGACAAACATGACAGGATCGAATTATTCGCCTTACTGTTTTAGCCATTCCTTTCCAAAAGAATCTATCTTTTAAATATCTTATTATTTTACAGGTCCCCTGATGTCCCATCTCTAAGTGTATTTGAAGGATTATTTCTTCTTTTAAACATTCGGGTACGCAAACTAATTTCGCTTCTTGACCAGGTGGTGTATAATACAATATGTCATCCTCGAGCGAGTATTTCTCTTTTTCCTGACTGCATTCTTTATTTAAAGAGTCTCGTATTTTTCCCAACTCTCCGTCTTGCTTTTGTATATCCGCCATATTTTTCAATTTCTGAATTAACTCTTCATTAGAGTTACTTTCTGTATACAAAATTCTTGGCATACGAACCTTGTCTTCTTGTAAAATTTCCCCTTTGGGTGGATAACGCGATAAAATGTCTGCTGCCACATTTTCTTTGCCTTTTATATGTTCTATTTCATATTGAAATTGCTCTAAATAACTAATCGCTCGAGTCGCAACGAGTCACTCGTGCGTTATACAATTTCCAATTTTTGACGAATATCAGAGCCTTATGGTCTGTTTGTATTTTAACCTTTGATCCTCTTAAATAAGTCTCAAATTTTTGTAAACAACTGATAACCGAAAAGAACTCCTGTTCGGTTACCGTCCAGTTTAACTGTGCTCCTCGTAACATTTTGCTATGAAAGCCTAAAACTTTCATTTCCCCCTCTTCATCCTTCTGATACAAAACTCCTGCCAAACCTACTCCTGAGCAGTCTGTTTGCAAGTAATAGGGTTTGCTGAAATCTGGATGTTGAAGTTGAATTGTTTCGACAAATTTTGATTTTATCTTTTCAAAAGCATTTTGTTCACATTCTCCCCATTTCCAACCTCTTTCTTTCTTTAGTAGGTCGCAAAGAGGCTGAATATGAATACTATATTCCGGGTTGAATCTTCGGTAAAAATTACAAAGACCCAAATAGGCTCTAATCTGTTTTAATTTTTTTGGAACTGGGAATTCTTGTATAGCTTTTACTTTGTCAGGATCAGTTCTTATTCCATCTGTGGAAATGATGAACCCCAACATTTTGACTTCTTTGCACAAGAATTCACATTTCTTCAGGTTACAAGTTAAACCTGCCCTGTCTAATTTTCCCAAAATCGTATCGATATGTTTCAAATGATCCTCAAGATTCCCTGTCGTTATTATAGCTAAATCGTCTAAATAATTTACACAGAATTCCCTCACTTCGTGCCCTAATATAACGTCCATTGCTCTGCTAAAACTCCCAACTGAGGTCTTCAACCCTTGTGGCAACACGTTATAAACGTATGACTTTCCGTTAAACGAGAATCCTGTGTATTTCCTGCTTTCTTCGGAAATTGGGATTTGATAGAAAGCATTGTTCAAATCCACTATGCTTATATAATTTGCGCCGTGGAAAGAATTCATGACATCCAACTGTAATGGAGGCTTTTCAGTCTCCGCTATCATGAATTTGTTAATTTCCCTAGCATCTAATAGGACACGTACAGTTCCGTCCTTTTTTAGGGTAAAGGTTAGAGGACTACAATAAGGGGTCGACGTTCTACTAAGAATCCCCTGTTCCTCCATTTCCTTCAACCTTTCCTTCACCTTTTCACGATAAGCATAGGGTACTGGATACGTTTTCTTCACTATTGGCGCGTGTGGTTCCATCTTAATTTCGTGCTCATAACAGTTCGCTCTACCTAATTCAGAAGAAAACATTCTTTCATATTTCTCTAGCAACATTTTGAAGGTTTGAAATTCTTGTTCCTGCAATTCCACACCTATTTTAATATCCAAAAACTCATTTTCTAATTGTGTATTCATTTTTCTACTTTCATTTCCTACCTCAGCCTCTCTTTCATGGAAACTTACTTCATGTTTTACTCCATCTCGAATGTAAGTAAGTCCTTCTTTTGTTGCTTCCAAAACGATAGTTATTTGATAAGTTTTTAGCCAATCAAAACCTAGTATTATCGGACTTGATAATTTAGGCACTATAAGCACAGCTGTTTCATGAACTACTGACCCCAATTTCATGGGAATAATAGACATGAACCGAATATCTGTACTTTTGTGTCCTACAGCAGTTTTGATTTGGAATGGTTTTACTGGCATTAGTGGTAGGCTCTCTTGGATGTTAAGTTCCTTCCATAAATCCTCTGAGATACATGTTATATCACTACCAGTATCCAACAAAACTATGATTTCTAAATCAAAAATTTGGACCACAATTTCTGATCTAAAATCTCTTTTGACATTTGCTTCCGGTTCCGGTTCTTCTTCAAAAACTGAAGAAATTCCCGAAATCTGTATTCCTTCATGAACAAACTGTTCTGCTTTAAGTTTTAGTACTTTTACAATTTTATCTGATACCGAAATATCTTTTTCTTCAACTTCCCTAAATCCTAGACCTTCTCCATCTCTGCGATCCGTTAGTTTTACCATAATGGGTCTCTTCAAACCATTATTATTTTTACCTAACGTCTGGCCCGGCACCCATCCCATTTTAAGCATCATTAATAAAGCCTTGTCCCCTACAGGTGAGGTTGAATTGGGGACATTACCTTCAACCTCCTCTAGTTTAACGCTACCGTTTCTACCGAATCTTCAACATTCGTTACTGCATTGGTCTGCTTCACATTTTCTCCTTTCTTAGCGGTTCCAACTGGTTTTGTCCACTTCTGGTATTCTTGTCGATATTCCCTTTTCCTCTTCTCGTTTGCTGCATTTGACCCTGTCGATGTAGAAGGAAAGCAAAGATCCTGTTTGCCTATTTCATCCATGCTTCTGAGAAATTCTGCAGCTTCTATAATGGTATCTTTTTTCATCGACAACCATGCTTGCTGTACATACTTTGGAAAATGTCTAAGCAAATCAGATACCAATTGCTCCTCAGTCATTTGGTAATTGAGTTTCTGCGCACGACCAGTCAGTCTCAAGAAATAACTAAGCATCGACGGAGAAGTATTCCTATCCCACATTCCATTGACGATAATGATCAAAATTGCAAAAGAAACACCGTAGTAACAACCCTATTCAATCCTGGTCACGGCACCAAATTGTAACAACCCCCCGTCTGACTGAAGCCCCTCTACAAAATTTCTACTCTACTTGGACATGAGAGCCCTCGCTGAACTGATCAAACTGAAAATACTTACACAACCTACAGTCTCTGGCTGAAGTTTCATACTGTCTATACTACTAGATGATGACGGCCTACTGATAGATACCTAGATTTAAGTTCAAATACTTACACATCCTACAGTATCTGGCTGAAGTTTCAAACCAACCTTACTACTAAATTATGACAACCTACTGAATAGACACCTAGATATAAATTCCTAGTAATGAAAAGAATCCTAAATAGACCTAACTTTTAGAAGCTAAATTATATTGTTAAAATGGCAGTGAATCGTCAAGTGGATAAGACACTATGTTGTGAACCGCTTAATAGTAACCTAGGTTCTTTTAGTGAGAACTACATTGATCCTAATCTAATATGAAGCAAATATGATAATAAAACAAAGAAGGAATAGTTTTGAAAAATATTTATTTGTATGTATTTAATTTAATGAATTCTAGAATTAGGGTTTTTTATTTATTTAATAGAAATAAAACAAGATAAATTAAAAAAACATAAACTTATAGAAGTTAGGTTCTGGTATGATTTTAATTATTTAAAGTAAATAATAGTTATAGAGAAAAGATATTGAAATATGATAATTTAAATAAGACAATAGGTAGATAGTTATAAAAAAATTGTGATGGGGGGGGGAGGAATATGGCCCCCAACACGCACCATATTCGGAGGTCCAGCCATTCATAAAATTTGTTTATTTTGTTGTGTTGTTACAAATTTTATAATTTCCCTTTATTCAAAATTTTGAATATAGTTAACATTTTGTTAACTTAGCAAAGATGTTTTGAATTACACATTATAGCCAAATGGTAGGAAAATAGCAATAGAATAAATATAGCCTTGTCCGGACAAAGCATTAATTACTTTACTGAAGCTACATGACCCTTTGACCCAGCGCGCCTCTGCTGGCTCCTTCCCGCATCACCAGGGTAAAAATGACTCTAAATATTCCAGATTTTCCTCCAGAAAATCCTTTAGGAATAATCCATAATTAGGATAGACTAATTGAAAAAAAAAATTATAGGTTTAAAATAGTCTTCTAGAATTACTTAAATACTTGAATCTTAAATACTTGTTTGCCGATGATATCGTACTCGTCGGGGAAGATGGACTTGAGGTTCAGAGTAAATTGGAGAAATGGCAGCAGAAACTGGAGAGTGTTGGCTTGAAGATCAGCAGAACCAAAACTGAATACATGTTCTGTGATTACGGCGGTCTCTCCAGCTTTCTGCCCATTGCGCTTGATGGTGCACCCCTACCAGTTTGCTCCGATTTCCGGTACCTTGGTTCAGTCATTCAGAACGACGGTGAGATCGATCGGGACGTAAAAAATAGAGTGAATGTGGGATGGATGAAATGGCGACAGGTCACAGGGACCATTTGCGACTCCCGATTCCCTTTAAAATTAAAGGGAAAAATTTATAAGACCATTATAAGACCTGTCGTCATGTATGGATCTGAGTGTTGGGCCGTTAAGGACATGGATGAAAGACGAATGCATGTAGCTGAGATGCGAATGTTAAGATGGATGTGTGGTGTGACGAGGAAAGACAGAATAAGAAATGAGTATGTAAGAGGAAGCTTGAAAGTGGCACCCATAGTGGACAAGTTGAGGAGTAACAGGCTGTCGTGGTATGGGCATGTGATGCGAAGAGAGGAATCCCATACCACCAGACGTATGCTAGATATGAGAGTAAATGGAAAAGCAGGTAGGGGTAGACCCAGAAAAGTATGGATGGATTGCGTGAAAGATGATATGTGTAAGAAGGGAGTGAATAGTGATGTGACGTCTGACAGGGATAAATGGAAGAAGAAAACATATTGCGCCGACCCCAAATAAAGGGAACAGGGCAGGAGAATGATGACTTGAAAATGTATGATAGCTAGAATGATTCTTATCTTTCCAATCACAATAAGCTCAACTTTGTTTTGAAAGGTTCAAGTATAAAGTAATAAAGTTTGTCAGATTTTAGTACAAACTATCCTAATGACTATTCAATCTGAATGAAGTAGAAATTTCCAGACCTTCCTAGGAAACAACTACGGGTTCGCTTTTATGCTTGCCCCATACAGATCAAAACATCACCAAGCAATCTGTAGAAATAGGTAGCAGTTCCAATCCTTCCTGGCATGGAACAAACTAGAGCTTTTATGCTCAACTCATAGAAATGAAAAAGTTAATAAATACATTCACTTTCAAATATCATAAAAAGAAAGGTAGGTAAATAGCAGATTTTATCCTACAAATCTGAGCTTATATGACTTTACTCATACAACAATCATTCTTAGCTTTTAGAATAATATATAAGCAAATAATTTACTGTAAATAGTAATAATAAGAAACAAATTCTTATGGTGGATAAAATTGAATATTTTTGAATAGGATTAAAAAGAAAATTTAGTTGTAAAGCTTGGAAACATATTATCACACACAATTTGTAAAAAATTGATAATTGAAATTAATATTTGTAAAAAATTGAATTCCAAACTGATACTTTAGGAACAAACATTAAAAACAGTAAAAATAAGCAATCTTTCAAGTTCAAATCTGGAAATTAAAATATCAAATAATTTTAGAATTTAGTGAGTAAGTAGGTACCTAAATTGAGATCAAGATGGGTAAAAAAAATAGTTTAAACATGGTCACACACATAAAATTCACACTCACTTCCCGTAAGGGGTGAGCAAGATCAACAAAATGACAAAAATAAAAAAAAATATAAATTTTGAATAGCGAATCTTAGAATAAAAAGGGTAGGGTAGGGAACACACACAAATAAATCAACACAAAAACATATAGAAAAATAAAGTAATCCAGCTAAAAAAAGAAATATAAGTATCTTATCTTTATTAGCTAAATCGGGTGTAGAAAACCATTCTTCTTCACTGGAAAACTACTGTAGTCTCTGCCAAATCCTCTGTCATTGTTGGGACAGTGGGGACTCGAACCCCACACATCCATTTGCTTTCCAACTCCGCTATCTCGCCCAGCGCAGAAACGAAACATCGAGTAGGAAACCCACACACTACGACGCAATGTAATAGCAAATCGAAATTGTATGAAAGGTCGACCTACCCTCACTAGCCCTACGTGGCCGATTATGATCTCGACGCCCTACAACCTGGACAGGCTTGGGCCCTTCACTAGTCCCATTCTATTTTACTGCTGGTTTTAGGCCTACTGTCGCCAAACATTAACCAGAATTTATTTTAGTCTTAGTTAGCAAAAGGTTCATTGATTGTAAAATAATATTTTCAAAAAAAAAGAAAATTAATACCTATTTAATTATTTTAATTAAAAAATTTTTTTTATTAAAAATTGGAAAAAATGGAAACATCCTATCTTTCACATACAGAAAAAAAAAGAAAATTAAATAAAACTGAAATTAAATGATCCAGCTAAAAATTAAATGCACAAAAATAATAGGGTCACATAAAATAAAAAAAACTTATTTACTATCCACTTACCCAGTAGCTTGGCGCCTGATTTTACGAGTGAGATAAAAAAAAAAGAATTAATAAGCTAGTAAAAATAAACTGGTCCAAATTCCCTAGCACACCAAAAATGGCTTTTTATTCAATTGTTCTCACCTCTCCACTTGTTTCCCCATAAATCACATAATTCCCCAGACTGGTGTTGACCGACACTCTTTCATACATCATCATTGCGCATTAGGAGAAATAAATCCCTCACCAGGGAAGCCAGCAAGTTCATTACCCTCTACCTATCTTTCGCATCCCACCTATCTATCGTATGTCACAAACACCAGTCAATTGAGAACTATATAATCTATTCAAAGAGGTGAGTACAAATTAAATAAAATTTAATTTCATCATTTTATTTTTAAAAGGATTATATATAAAAAAAAACTCAAACAGTGGTATACTTCTTACAGGCATCAAACAAACTTCACAGGACAGAAATTCCAACCCGTGATACACAAGGCGAAATTAAAGTCTTCATATCTAGCGCATTAGGAAAAGGCGTCCCAAGATCGTATTAAGGGTTTAGCTGGGGACTCCCCTTCTACCTATCTCACATCCATCTGGTACCACTATTCAAGAAATAAACGAGAAAATGCTTTACTTTAAACACTAAATTTGCAAACATGAGAAGTTAAATCCTTTTAAAAACATTATGGAAAACGCACTGCCTACAATAGTTTCACTACCGCGAAAACACACGTCCGCTCCGAGCGCAGACAACAACGGAATAAAAAAATGAACTCACAAAAAATTCGATGTACACGCAGCTCGTAGTTAGTGTGTTGCTCGCTGCGCCGCTGGAGAAAAAAAAAATAGAGCGAGTGCCGCGTGCACCGCCTTTTACCCAGCTACCCACATACAAACACACACATATACCAAAAGTTCAGCTATACACCCAATGCAGGTTGCACGGGCACAACTAAAACCTTCCTATCTAAGAGCGAGCCAGTTATTTCGCTGTTGGTTCCGTAGTAATTAAAAATGATTTTATTAGCAAATACCTGTACTTTTAGTTTTATAATTTTAAATTCCTGAAAATATTGTTACCAAATTTCATTCAATTTACATTTTTTTGTGAAGAGACGGGAGGCCCTGTTTCGTTACAAGGGGTTCAAGCCTTCTACAAAAGCTTTAAATCCTTTGTCCTGGACTAC
This sequence comes from Carpatolechia fugitivella, assembly GCA_951230895.1. Classification (NCBI taxonomy): domain Eukaryota; kingdom Metazoa; phylum Arthropoda; class Insecta; order Lepidoptera; family Gelechiidae; genus Carpatolechia; species Carpatolechia fugitivella. Next base: position 8,502,877 of record OX579654.1, on the reverse strand, counting down.
TGAAAACGGCTGATAGTCGGCAGTAGATGAACCAGAAACAGTGTTCAATGAATTTGACTCATTTGACTGCTGCATATTATTCTCATTGGAAGAAAAAGGATGTCCAAAATTGCTTACATTATATGAAAATTATAAACCATCGGGTTGTATATTCAGTTGTGTTTATCATTCAACCGTATGTGCTCTTAAAAATGTTATTTGTTTAAGAAAATGGTGTAAAGATAATAAAAATTTGTAAACTACTAGAAAGGGTGTTTTATTTGTTATTTACACTTTGTAACATGAATAAATATAGTTTTTACACAATATGGAGCATACGAAACCAAAAGAATAAAAATAGTCTCGTGTAGCGGCCGTATCGATAGGCTCGTCGGCTCTGGACTATTGATATTGTAAGCGTCATCGAAGGGAAAGCCTCGATTCACTCGTACATCATGGATTCTCCCCTGTCCTCGTCATCGGAGGAATCATCGCAAGGGTCTAACAGCAGTTTAGGCAAGTCCCTAATCGAAGATATGCCTAGGGAAGATCGTCAAGTAATGGTGGACATCAATCGCAGACTTTCAACATCAGCATATACATGCTTCGAGTACATTCTTAAATTCAAATATGACAATACGATGTACAACATGGACCGGTTCCATGGAAAATTAAGAAGGAGACTCCGGGAAACCTACACATTTGATGCACTGACGTCTTTCTACGGCCAGCTCGACCTCAAGTTTCTCGACTATAAACTCCACAAGTTCACGTCCAAGGAGAATTGGATTACGTATGATGTTAATCATGTGTTGCGAAAGATTCTCAGTGACCTGGAGGAATTTGAAGAGTTAAAGCACCCAGGATTGAGCGAGTTTAAGATCACGTGGCGGAATTCGATGCATGTCGAAATAAGTGAGCATGAGTATGAAAGGATGCGAGCTTACAGCGAGGCTTGCAAGATTAAAGATACGATATCTTGGTTCACTCATGTAAATTATGAACGTTATACAATAACGCTGAGCAATGAGCACGTGTATATTGTGAAGGAATACGAAGAAGGATATGACACACCAGACTTGGACAAGTTTAAGGCAGATTGTAAGAAAGTGGTGGAGAAGTTGTTGTCAAAGATTAAAATTAAAGTTTGATCATCGTCTTCAAATCATATACTCATATATATTCATTTTGTGACCGTTTACTTCCAACTACCCATATGTGTGCTTCCAAACCACCTCACAGCTTTACTGGAGGGGTAATTTAATTTTCTTTGATTTTTGCAATCTTTGTTCTCTGTGGCTTTTGTTGTCAGTTAAGCCACTTCTGCAAAGAGAGCAGTATTTAATTTTTTGGATTACCCATCCAGTTGTGTACGCTTTCGAAAGTACATTTAATGATTCTCTGCGAGCCTGCTCCAACATCCCGTCGACTGCTTGCACCCTAACATTTACATCGACAGGACCCGGCAGAGCATCTTGAGAACTAGTTTCAGTTGAGTCTTATTTTTCTTTGAAAAGGCATTTTAAATTAAGTAACTGCTCTGCCGGGACATCTTCACAGTTATATGAGTCCGAGTGGTATTCAATCACTCTGGTTATGGTGAGCGCTTTATATTTGTTAACAAAATTGTGGCAAGTGGGATCATTGTTTCTATAATTAAACGCCCTTGTTTGCCCAAAGAAATTTTCAAGAGGGTCTGTGTTGAAGTATCTGGGGCGCATAATTTTTAAATTATTTTCTTTGAACACTTGCCACAATTTTATATAACTTCTTAAAGTTGTAACAATTTCTTTTAGGGTGGGTACCATTTTACCCTTTTCGTTGTCTATAAATTTAATATTTTCTAATTACTCTATTGCCTCTTTCCAGAATTCGTGGTGCTTGCTGGAATCGCGTACAGCTGTGCGCAATGATTTGCCTTTCGCTTTATTTACAGATACAGATGCACCATTAATTGAATCGAAGAGCTCGTCAAAAAATTATACCGTTTCAGCAGCGTTCTTTGTTAATGTAGTATTCACTGGGGAGCCATCAACATAAGTAGCTGAAACATAAAAAATATATAAAAATAAAAATGAAATGTTTGACAAATATTTTGTTGACATCAGAATCCTGGAGCCAACGACCTGGAGACCTGGGGTTTATGTTCAGATTTTGTAGTTATTTTGAAGTATTTCAAACTGCTGCTCTTTTATTTTGTAGTTAAACAGAATCTAAGTTATTTGCAAATAAGTTGGTCTTACCACCCTGAATTCTGGTCCCTGGGACCATCTAAATCTTGGACGTTGGATGCTTTGGAGAAACACTTAACAGCAAAACATTTTGTACGGATTTATTTTTGTTCATAAAATATCTTATTTAAGAGAAAAATGTGAAAAACACTTTTTTTATATCAGGTCCCTGAAGCCACTGAAAACTCCGAAACTGGGAAAACTTTCAATAGAAAAACATTTAGCCCATTGAAGACCTTTTTTCGGGTGCGAAAGTGCTGCCTTCTAATAAGATGTAATGCGCACCGTTCAATCTATATTTCTTCACGGGTACCTCCATCATGATCTCGTCTCTCTTCGCTATAGGCATTTTGTCCTGACCAAGCCTCAACTCCTTCATCCGAAGACCAAACCCAATCAGAAAGAAGAAAATCAATGTAGGGCCCATACCAGTTTTCGTTCTCTTCACTCCTTTTAAAATCCTTATACTCCAGTTTTTAAACTTGGAGAGTACTCCCCCAAATAACTAGCAGCTCCTCCCTTGATTTAGAAAAAGTCTTACCTTTCACTGTTATTTTGAAATCTGTATCTGTTGACTTTGTGACAACATTGGTAAACTTTTTCCCTGCCGCAACTTAACGACTGTAGGTGTGCAGGGTGAATATTATGTTGGCGATCTGGATTGATGTCTGTAGTGTGTAATGGGCCGTCCAAAATGACTCGGACATTTCAGTCTTCTCATTCTTGACAACAAAAGGAAAAAAACAGACTTAAGAATCAGTTCATAAGCAGACAGCATAGCGGACAAGCATTTTATTTTCTTTGTAGAGTACAGTTCTATTTTTGGCATTTTCGTCTCCTGTAGGATTTCTCTGCTGTCTGATCTACTTGCACTGACCTTTTTGTTCCTGCCTTCTGAACTATTTCCTTCCAATCCATAGTAGATTTGGTTGAGCCTCCGTCATTCTGAAAAAAGGCATATTTTTTTAATCAAGTGTTTCTAGATAGTGGATCTGTTGATTTATTACATTTTTATTATTATTATTTCTAATAATTGAATCTATAGATAATCTATTGTGTCTGGGACCTAGCGGTCTCGCTGGGGCTCAATGGGTTAAAAAAAAGTTAATAAATAACTTCAGAAAGTATACAAACCTTTTTTTTTTTTTATTTTGTTTAGAATTTTATGTTCATCATTCAATTTGTGTAACAATCTTGTTTCAGTGTGAATCTGTGTTGATGTGTACAATACAGTGTGCAATCTGTATTGTACACATCAACTATGTCTTGCCACCATGAAATCTTTATATTTTATGTCCTTTATCTGGAAATTATTTCTAAATCCTGGGAAGGATCATAAATTACATTTAATTTACTTCGCCCAATAGTAATTGTATCATCTGAAATAAAATAATGATTATAAAGGCAATTCCTCTTGTTAAATTAAATATGTATGCTTAAATTAAAAAGCAGAAGTTTAATAACCTGGTTGCTAATTTTAGAGCAATTGCTGTCGCCGGGTATCTTGTTACAGACTTTTTATGGCTGCCCGGAAGGCCGAGCCTTGGTCACAGCCCAGCACCAAAGGATTTAATCCAGTTTCAGCTATAGCTGGAACAATGTCTTTTAAAATTCTTTTTAGGTCCGGGCCTGATGTAACTCCTTCACAAAAGTAATAGGCTATGGGCTGCCGCCACTTATGACCAGCCCCCCGAGCCATTAATACTAGAACATGGTCTGCGAATCTCATTTTCCTTTCAAATAAGTGTACAAAGCCATCAATATGGTCTTTTTTGGCATCATACGAGAACCCCATGTCGAGTGACATTTCGTCAAATATGACAGCAATGTTTTTTAGAATCCGGCCAAGTGTCAACCTAGAAGGAAATTCCATGTTATTCTAGAAATATGAATACTTGTTATACCTGTTACCTGTTTGGTCAGCAATGGGCTTCCAAAGAAATATTTAAGAACCTGTGAAAAATAAATATTTACGTCTTTCTTGACGAGAGCAAGGAATTGTTTATTGATTTCAGCCTCAAGATTTAAATTTGAGACCATTTTATTCAAAGTAGAAGTTGACGGCAGAATAAAAATTCTGTGTAAAAATCTGTAGCACTTCGGGCCTTGCTTCATAATGGCCAAAGCAATTATTCCAAAGTAAACCTGCGCCCCCTTTTTTTAGTGCATAGATTTATTGGCATTTCGATGAACTTTTTTGCGTATGGGTTAATTTTCATCGACATCTCTTCAAAGCGGTTTTCTTTGGCAAATTTGTTAGCTTGTATTGCACGACCACGTGCACGACGATGAAGATCTACTTACTTCTTTGCTCTCTTAAATTCCTTATAATTTTTTCTGCATGTACTCAAATTTTGAATTATTTTTCTCCGAAATGATTGTTTTGCCGTTGGAAAAGTTGGGGTTCTGGTTATGCCACGGTCAGTAGTGGTAGATGTTGTCTCAGCTGTAAGATATAAAAAAAGTGTATAATAATTATAAAAATAATCAGGTAAGCAATACAAGTGTGCTTGCTCTATTTAACTGACCTGAAGTGGAAACTGTTTCGACTTTACTACTACTTCTCGGCAGAGGAAGCTCCTCTTCAAGAACAAGTTTGTTTCCTGAAATTTGAAATTTCATTAATGTGAATTTATGCAAATCATAGAACAGTTAGCAATACAAGTGTGCTCAATTTAACTGACCTGAAGTGGAAGCTGTTTCGTCTTTACAATAAGTGTGATCAAAATGCCTTTGTAAGTGCACTGAAAAAAAGAAATTGCTGAACCAATTTTGTTACCAGCGATTTTATTTAAGAGAAACTAATTTTTTGTTCAAATTAGTGGAACCAATGTAGCTACATATCCCAAAGTAGGTAAGCTAATCAGACTTTATTTATCAGTACTTAAAATTTTACTTAATACTTATTGAAATAATTTAGACATTGCAAGTACAATCTGTTCGACAGCTGGTTACTGAACACATAGACTAGTATTCAATAGTACACTGATTATTAAAACATTGTCAAGTATTTATATAATTCACAGCCAATTCAGCAGTTTGTATGGGAGATCGATTTTTTTTTTCATTTCCGGACCCATGTTTCTTGGGGAAAGTTGTTCAGTTTCATGGTCTGAACAACATATTAAAGTTTGCGCACTGTCTCCGAAGTAGCCCTGTATACATAATAGAATTAGATATCAAGCGACAGCTAATAATGGAGAAACCATATATCTCGAAATGGTCTTCAAACTATAATTATGCGTGTCTTTTTAAACGTTAATTATATGATTTATGAAACAATTTGATTATCACGGAGAATATTTTATTTAAAAGAGAGAGAGAGCCTTCCGGCGAGCGTCGGATTTTTTCTGTCAGAAAGTGCGGCCGCGCTAAAGCTGTTTCATTCATGTCACATTTGACTATCCCTTACTTGCAACACTGTTTCCGGCGCGCATCGAATCGAGAACATTCTGCCTAGTGATGTGCCGAGTCAGCAATTTTTGGTATTCGAGTATTTTAGTGCTCGTAAAAAAAAGAATCGAATCAATATTCGACTCGGAGGACTCGGACATGTACTCGAGTACTTCTTTGGTCTCGTGTACTTGTATTTTTTTATTTTTTTTCGGTGCTATTATTTTGATTCACACTAGATCATAGACAGCATCATTCGCTGAGTATAGGTAATTCAAACAAAATGTTTGTTTGTCGGTAGATTTAGTTTAAGTACGTCAGCTCTGCGCGTTTTGCGACTAACTTCGTGGCTCTCTTGTGGCATTATTTACAAATAGTTATATTTTAAATTCTACTTTCATAATGATACAATAAGGTTGTGATATGAATTGTTTATTTTTACGCAACTTAGCACTCAAATATTGTAAGTACCTACTCGAAACCTGTATTCGAGTACCTGAGTATCCGAATACTGTATTCCGAGTTCTCGAATACGTGAGTACCAATGAGGTACTCGAGTTAGTACTCGAGTCAGCCTGACTCGCCACATCACTAATTCTGCCTCCATTAATTTTTCTCGGGTCGGGTCCTTCCTTCCTTCCATCGTTTCTTGACGCCACGTATCATGTCGCAATTATTTTCGTAAGAGTTCGTAAGTAACGAAGTGAATTCAATTTTTTCGTACTGATGTATAATTTAGTTACAAAACTAAACAGTCAACGTGCTATCGCTATGATGGAGGACCTGGACGACCCGACTCCAGTTGATCCCATGAGCGACTACATGCGCTCGTGGGGTCTTGAAATGTACATTAATTTGTTCAAAGGTATGTGATTGTTTGATTTTTATCAAGATTTAGTGTATTTGCTTGTTAGGTTAGGTTGTAAGTGCGGATGGCAGAGTGCTGCCTTTTCAGGTGTCGCAAAGAAGGCAGCCCCTTTCCTCCGCCCGGGCTTCCTGTGGAACTTAAATTTTCTGAGTATTTTTCATTTAAAATATAAAGCATTCCCCTTTGTGACACTGGATCTGATCTCCGTTTTTGTAAAAGAGACGGTCTAGTTTTGTTTGAGAGTCTACATCAAAATCCAGCTGCTCTAAATCGAATGGTTATTGAAAGAGTAAAATATTTAGGACACTTATTAATTAAAAGAAAAAATCTTAACCCCCCCAATATTTTGTTACATTTTTTTGAAAAATATATATTTTTTTAAACTGACGTGTTTAAAATGGCCTAATGTCATTTATGGCAACACTGGCACTTCATTATGCAGCAAACAGGCAATAATGGACATGTAAAAAAGATATAGCGCTTAAGTTGAAGCGTAATTGCTGTCTCTTTCACTCCGGATTATCTTTCCTAAACCTACACAAACGAAACATGCGCAGCCGCCGCCGGCTGGCTCGCCCGTCACTTGTCAGACGAGTCTCACCTTCGTTCGCGTTGTGTTGTGTATTTCGTTGCGCTCTGTCCAGTGTACCGCCTTTTTTCCGACGACCCCAGCTTGTTTTACTTGACTCCCGAATTGCCTTTGCATGACCCCGGCTAGTTTGATTGGAATTTGAAGAGCACACGGTTTGGATTTTTGAAGAAAGTTACCCATCTTTATTTTCCATTTTAATGTAAGTACCCATCTTGAACTCTTTAGCCGCTTCTAGGAAAATGCGTTAAAGTAATTTTTAAGGTGATGGTCAACACAGAATGGTTAATATATTTTTGTCTTGTTTCCGATACATTTTCGTATTATGTTGCAATGGATCTGAATGCCGACATGGTAGCTATAATCGAAGAGTGGATTACACGGGAGGTTTGTAGTACCCGATTCTATAAAGCTTGTCAGTTTCATTGTCATTCCCTATAATGTCTGTTTCTTTTAAAAATAAAGCCACTTATTCCGTGGTAATCTGTAGTTTTTTTATCAGTACCTAAATGTTTTTGTTCATTGATGGTCAACACCAATGGGCGACAGTATCCCTTTCAATCGATAAAGTCAATAAGGTTATGTGTTTTCAAAGAAGTGAAGGGAACAGTCTTGTAAAAACTTGAGCGCAGTCTGCTCCCTACTGTTTCTTATGAAATACCAGACTGAATATTTTGTAATATTATGTACCTATAGATTAAGAATTGTACTTTATTACAGATAACAAATGAAGGAATTTTTATGTCAAGAGTGCTTCGATTTTGTGGCAGTCGAACAAGCAAATCGACTAGCTAATGTTAACCACAGGGGGCCTCGCCAGCTCGGTCATCTACATGTTTGTGTGTGGTGTGGTGTCTCATTATCATTAAGAAGTGGAAAAAGATCACGCTCTTTATTGACCTTAATTATATATTACTAAATGGTCTTACATAGATACAATATGTTATATATCCTGCACATCTTCCTTACCAGATGATTCAAAGTACACATTATTAATATGTATTTTTATTTTATATGAATGCAAAGTGTTTCCATTAAAAGACCCAAGAAGATAGTAGTCACAAACATTCACTTTGAAACGCACTCTTAATATCAGTTGTCAGGTATCATTATGAGCAGAACACTTGCATAGAATTCAAAGGTTGTGTGTGAAGTCGACCAACCCGCACTGGGCCAGCGTGGTCGACTAAGACCTAATCGGTGGAGACGTGTATGAGCTGTTGATGATGTTGATGATTATTATGTTAACAACTTTTTTTTATCTTTGTTCTCAGATTCCAACTAATAATGCACAAGTTTGCAATGCATGCTGACAAAGAGCTACTAATGCTGTGAGACAAGAAGAAATCGTTAATGTAGAGGACCATGATGATCAGCCTGCATCTATTGAAAATGAAAATAATCGCATGAATGCAGGGACAATTCATCTCCGAACCTACTCGAGAACACCTAACTCTTCAAGACACTGTTTTGTACCTGACTGCATAAATGCAGAGTTGCATCAGGTACCAGCCTATTTGAAGAAAAGTATTTTATCGAATTACAAGTTATTTATAACGTCACGGGCATGTGTTTGTGATGAACACATTGTTATGTACGATTGGGACATACTTAACAATTACGAGTTTATGTCTGAATTTGAAAGTGAAAATATTGAAGAAATGCTTAATCTGCTTGTTGAAGGTCCAGGTTCTACTACTATTAATTTTGAAACTGTTCAAGATATGAATAATAAAATGTGCAAATACTGGACAGGATTGACCATACTTAATTTTATGGCATATTTAAGTTGTATAGAAGTACCCCTAAGTGCAGTGTGCAAAAAAACCAAAAACAGCTTTAGGAATGTATTTGATAAAGCTGCGGACAGCAGATCCACTGACAAGAATTGCTAGTTTATTTTTAATGTCTAAAAGCACAGTTATCCAATATATAAGAAAAGCACGTAGCTGTTTAACAGAATGGTATGTGCCACTTCACTTAGGGTTAAACCGTCTTAATAGAGATAGCATATCAATCAGAAATCTTATAATCCCACAAGGTTTATTTGGAACAGATGTAAACAGCCCAATAGTTATATGTGATGGGACATATGTGTACTTGCAAAAATCATCAAATTATTCTTTCCAAAAGAAAACATACAGTCTGCACAAATATAGGAATTTGTTAAAACCCTTTTTAATGGTGGCAACAGATGGACACATCATTGATATTTTTGGCCCTTATCCTGTCTGATGCAGACATAATAAAAAACTTATTTCAAAATGAAAATTCTCCATAAAGGGCCTTTTTTAGTCCTAATGATGTGTTCATTCTGGATCGTGGGTTTAGAGATGCTATAGGGCTGCTTACATCATTAGGTTACATAGTACATAAACCAGAAACCTTAGATGTGGGTGAAACACAACTATCTACTTAAAGCAAATAAATCCAGAAAAGTGACTTTGTGCAGGTGGGTTGTTGAAGTTGTTAACGGTCGGTTTAAACGGGATTTCAAAATATTTAGAAGTGAATATTTTAACAGACTAATAAAATATGCAATGGATGGTTTTAGAATTGCTGGAGCTATAATAAATCATTTTCATCCCGTTTTAACCGACCGAGTTGATGCTCAATCTCTTTTATCCAGAGCTTTAAATAGATTCCATGTACCAAACTATCTAGCAGATTATGTGATTGAGCATCAGTTAAACCGGCGCCGCACCAACTTTGTAAGAATTGATGGGCAGGTACCAGCATTAAATATGTTCCCCGTAATGGAAACATCTGATCTAATTATGTTTAGCTTAGGGACATATCAAATAAAACAAGCAAGGTCCTACTACGGGGAACATATCAGACAAACTGGAATATTTGCAGTTGAGGTTAATGATGATGTGGAAACTGCAAATGTTCCGGGTATCGCATTACATGAGGCAGTGTTAATCAGAGGACGAATCAGGTCGCGCCACCAAAGCAACAAAATATATTACACTTATATTCTTTTGAACCCATCGGGAGACGGTTGGGAAACTACAATTTGTGGGTATTACTGCAGTTGCATTGCAGGTAAAAGAACTATGGGAACATGCGCTCATGTAATGACAATTGTTTGGTACCTTGGATGGGCACCAGCAAAACATCACCCCACCTGCATCTTTTCATGATGATGTATTTGTGCGAGAGGATGAAGAATATGGAGTGGAATAAATAATTATAAAATGACAGTTGTATTGTTTTATTTTACATAATATATCCTAACAAAAATATCTATTACTGCATTTATTTATCCAATCATAAAAACATACTTGTTCATTTCTCATATTTTAATAGGGTGGACATGTATAAATATGTAAATCTACTTGCATTTCAAATAACATTTAGGTAGGTTGTAGGGAATTGTCATCATTTATACTTTTAGTTGTTAGTCTCAGTTGATAATAAGCCAATAGTGACCGCGATCTAGAACTGAGTAGTGGTACATCTCTGTAAAACCTGTAGGCTCCACTTCGTTTCTTTCAGAACATTGTCTTGTCTTCAGCCTATATCTCCACACATCTTACATGATGTAGCTGACAAATAATATAAAAGAATCCAGAGAATTTTTAGTTCCCTCCAGAAAAAAATATTCCTTTTTTATTTAGTTCATTAGAGCTATTATAGAATGGCTGTAGGTTTGTATCGATTTGTGATCTCTGGTGTGAGATCATTCTCCTCCATATCCACTTGAGTCCAGCACGATCTTTTTGGCCTTCCGTGTGCTCTAGGGCCTTGGACAGTGAGTTCGAGGCATCTTTTACCTGTAGTCTGCTGGTCTGCGGCTTATATGGCCATACAAACGGACTTTTCTGAAGTTTATCTGATGTGTTCGTTACGAATATGATCTAGTTTTGTAACGTCACACATCCATAGCAATATCTTCATCTCCGCGAAGGTATAAACCTACGGCATAAGCCTAAAGGGCTTCACACACGGCAGCTATAAGGACCTAAAGGACGACGCTGATATTGAGCGAGAAAGGAGGGCGTTGTCGGTAAGGGCGAACATGATATCACGCAGGTTTGCTCGTAGCTCGAAGGAAGTTAAAATTACATTGTTCCGAGCCTATTGTACATCTTTTTATACGAGCAACCTGTGGCTATCATACACGCAGAAATCGTACAACGCTTTCCGCGTACAATATAATAATGCAATGAGGGCGCTGTTGCGGCTGCCCCGCTTCTACAGCGCATCGGGGATGTTCGCATCAGTAAGCGTGGACTGCTTTTATGCCACCATGCGCAAGAGGGCCACCGCGATAGCGAGCAGGGTGCGGGCCAGCAGCAACAGCCTCCTCATTGTCGCCAGCAGGTCGGACGGACCTTTTATAAGACACTGGCAGGCGATAAATGCTCCAGTGTTTCAATTGTGGAGCATTTAGGCATAATAGCAGAATTTTTATTTTTTATTATTATTAGTATTATTATTATTATTGTGACATGCATTTGAATATGGGCTGCATTAGGCCAAAGGTTTTAATGTTTTATTGCCTGAAATAAAATACATTTTATTTTATTTTTTATTTATTTTTATAATGTACATCCTTACATTATAGCACGATACATCTCATTACATCTTTCCATAGAAATCGTCAAGATGTAAAAAGGTACATTGTAGCTTACGTGTGTTGTCTCATGACGATTTCTATGGAAAGATGTAATGAGATGTATCGTGCTATAATGTAAGGATGTACATTATAGCTGCCGTGTGTGAAGCCCTTAAACCTAAATTGTTAGGATAGGATGTTATTGTTTTTTCGGTTTGATTTGAGTGATCCGACATGATAAACTGTCATTTTGACAGTCCTGTCTGGTTGTTTTTTGGCATTGGTATAAAAATGATATCTTAGAAAGAGATAGTGTTATTGGACATGTGCATGTGTTGAAAACGTCAAAACTTTATGTTTTGTGTTATTAGGTTGCAACAAAAACTTCTACTACTTGTTATGTCGTTTCATGCTGAGAGTATGTTTGTTTCGTTACGTCATTATAATTATTTTAAAAATTAATTAAAATTAATTGGGGGGCTATGAAATTAAAATAATTACGTCAACATGTTTTAATTTATTACATTTATCGATAACAACTCTCATAATGTAAGCTGGTTACTGATGAGGAAATTATACCGTGTCCTTTCACCCAAGAGTAGGTACAGCTCGTTTGAATATGCATATATGCATAGGTAACTACTAGGTAAGATACTATACAAGATGTAATCATCACCACATTTCATTGCTACTAAGTACTTGGGCGGTGTAAGATATCGACCATCAGTAAGTCCAGTGTTGGTGCATGTGGGACTAGGCTTTCAGATTATGATGATGATGATGATGATGACGACCTTCATGTCTACCTTCAGGGATTTGTTACAATGGATGCGTTCTGCGGTCGCCGGTTTATAAGTTACAAGTAATTAAAACCGACTTATTTTTTGACAGAACATTCAACCGATGCAGAAACTTTGCAAATGTTGTCCGACGACAACATTAAAGAATTAATACCCATTATAGGGCATAGAGCCAAACTGATGACACAGTTGAAATTATTAAAAGACATTACATCACCGGAAGCTGCTGTAAGAATATCTTTACAATTTTTAAAATAATTCAACATTCAGTTTTCTTTTAAGGGATTGAAGTCCCAAATGCATCATTAAAAAACCTTCTGTGTTCTAAAACTGGAATTAATTTTACAGCATAGCACCCCCACCGCTGCACCATCTACTCCATCTACATTATTCTACATCCCTGTGTATTGATAATTTACCTATTCTTACTGATGCCACATTACAATATTTTTCTGAAGATGGATCAAACACAGATAATACAGAACTACTACCAAACTTAAATACAAATGTAAGTATTTATTTTTCCTATTTCTTATTATTATTTAAATAATGTACATATAGTGATGTGCCGAGCCAGATATTTTTGGTATTCAAGTATTTTAGTACTCGTCAAAAAAAGCATCGAATCAATACTCGTATCGAAGGTCTCAAACATGTACTCGAGTACTCGTACGATTACTCGAGTACTTCTTTGGGTTCGAGTACAAACATAATAGAACGTAATAAAATTAAGAAAAATCTTTTCATATCAAACACACTTAGGCCTGTATTTATAAATCGCTATTAAGTATGAGATCATGATTAAGAGCGCACTTGATACGCAGGACTAATTAATAAACGTCACTGAAGTGCGTGATCACATTTCAGGTTTTACCTAAGTAGTGCTTGATTAATAAACGTCAATCAGCACTTAAGTAAGCACTTGAGAGCTCACTTGAGTAGGTATTTGTTGATTGTGGTCTGGAGGTAACTTAAGTTCCGGATTGTTATGTCAGTTGTGAAAAACGAAGATGGCGCTCGAAAGTATTTTAAACGAAATCGACTATTATGACGAACTGGACCACTACGACGACATATTTTGGCAGAACCAATACCGTTTGCCCAAAGAATACGTCCGGGATGCTAAAAATCCTTTCGAAATGATGCAAAAAAAGTTTGAAAAACGATACAGATTTTCACAAGATTCCGTTTTTTACATTGTGTCGTTGATAAAGAACCATATGATAAAAAGTGATAATCGCAGTCTTCCAGTTGCACCTGAAATTGCAGTATTGTTAACTTTAAGATTTTACGCTACAGCGTCATTTCAGGTAAGTTTATTATACTAATACAAAACAAAGTCTATCCCAATTTTTCTCTGACCATATTGCTATATTTTTTCACGACTGTGTTCATTTTAACGCATGTTATTCTTAATAATGAATAATTACACATAAAGTGAGCATGTAAGTATTACACATACTACGTGACCAAGACCAGGCATAAATAATATGACATGTTATGCAATGTTATTGTGGTCGAGTATTAGGCTCTTAATATTTAGATATGTTTTTGTTATTTTTATTGATTATTGCTTGCTTGCTTGCTTGCTTAAGGGTCAGACTTTCCTTATTAGTAGGTCAGACTAGACTTTCGATAAGTAAGTACTTATTGTAGATATAATATTCTTAATAGAGTATCCGTTTGTTTCTGAAAGGCCAGATTAATTCCTATAAGGACAGATTCCCACAAGGAGAAATTGTTGGTAAAGTCATTACACACAAAATAATTCCACTTTTGGTACATAGGTAAAGCACTAACGCTGCCCTTATTTTTTTTTTATATGTGTGGTACATAGGTAGTACCTACTTACTACTTTATTACAGCTAGTGTTTTTTTGCATACATAATTATATCATCGCTTATTCAAATTCTTTGCGATACAACATCAATTGTTATGTATAAATATGTTGGTAGTACAGTGAACAGCACATCAAGTTATACACCGGGGTATCTTGCGCGTTGGTAATAGTCTAGTTTGCAATAAAAATGTATAGCTTGATGACCTGTCCACTGTACCTAAAGAATCTCGCTGATTTGACTGATTAATGTCTATTTCATAGAATATAATAATCCAGTTATTAATCGTTACGTACGTTTGAATATAGTAATCCGTCTTATTATTATCGTGTTAACCATGTAACCTACTTCCACAATTATTATTTTAAGTTTTTTAAAACTTATATTTAAATGTACTTATAAAAAAGGATTTTATTTACATGTGTAGTCAATTCCGTTCTTGTAGGTTCGTGTTCCTGTCATTATAGGAAACTGTCCTCATAGGAAACGCTCTTTGTAGGAATGTGGCCTTATCCAAATACTACTTACTTTATAGGAACAAACGCTTATCTAACACTTTAGTCACTGGGAAAGTGTGTTTAAAGTAAGCCTCGCTTTTTCCCTGACTTTCCAGGTGACATGCTCAATTTGACCGACTGACTACCTCGACATTAATATTTCGATTTCTCAGGAAGTGGACGCCCCATTATAAAGTTGTTAGTACGAGTAATATTGTAAAATTAACTGATGATTCTTTAAAACTGAAGATCTATCACTTACTTGTTTTCATTTTAGATTGTGTGTGGAGACCTTATGAGTTTATCACTGTCAACTGCATCGAATATCATCACCAAGGTTTCTACACTACTAGCTAAACTAGTAAGAACTTTTATAAAATTTCCACGAGGTGCCAATGCCGATTCAAACAGAGAATTATTTATGGAGATGGGAAGTCACGGCCGCTGGCCAGGTCTATCAGGGATTGACGGTGCAATAGATTGCACTCATATTAAAATTGTAAATACCCCAGGCTGTCAACATCATGAAGCATATAGAAATAGGAAGTCATACTTCTCCCTAAATGTCCAGGTAAACATGTTTAAATTCTATTTTTTTTTGTAATAAAATTATATTGCCTTTTAAACCAAAAAATAATAATTGACCAATCCGTAATAGGTTTACAATCTCTGCTAAGGAAATCATCCTGATTATAGCCTGATGGTAGCCTTATCTGAGCCTATAATAATTATGGTGGTTAATAATAAATTATGGAGCTGAAATGCGTTTGACGGGTATATAGTTGATGTTCAAGCTCCGTTTAGTTTGGAATGTGATGGCCATGTGTGAGATGACTACACATATTTATTTGTTGTTTTCAGGCTGTGGTGGGACCAAATACCGAAATTTTGGATATTGTTGCTCGATGGGCGGGAAGCACACACGATTCTCGAATTTTCCAAATGTCGTCAGTGCACACAAAATACAATCAAGGAAGGATGAGCGGAAAACTCGTTGGTGACAGTGGATATCCCACTTTACCGTTTTTACTCACACCAATTAGAGAAAACCCTGAAGATCCACCTACCATTAGATACAACAGAGCACAAATTAAAACGAGAAATGTCGTTGAAAGGACCTTCGGCATATGGAAGAGAAGATTTCCTTGCCTGTCAAGAGGTCTCGGTAATAAATTATCCACCGTCTCACATGTAATTGTAGCATGTGCCGTACTCCACAACATTTCCCTATTTTTAAAAGATGTCATTTCATTCGATGATGATGATGAACCCGAAGACGCAGAGATTGAAAGCACAGACAATGTTATGCCTAGTGCAAGCTCTGGATTCATTATACTGGAAAACTGTTTTACCTAAATTATATAACTTTTATTTGAAAAAAAAACGCGTAAAATATAAAATAAAATGTATAAGTAGGTAGGTATTAAGTGCATTCTCCAAAGAAAATTAACACAACATTAGCAATAATGTACCAATCAACTATTATATATATTTACCTCACTTTACAAAATATTTATTTGCTAGTTAAATTAAACACATATGTATGTGTTTTAGCAAGTTGAAAACTTTAGTTAGACAGATACTTTATTTAATAATTTTTTTAACATGAGTATTGTTTTATTTTTATTCTAATACCTTGTTGTCGCAGGCGTAATATTTCTGCTAAATCAGCTCTTGCCTTGGCCTCTCTTATTTTTTCTTTTAATAACTGCACTTTCAACTCGTGCAATTCATTCGCACGTCTCTGGCGATCCCTGTACTCTTTCTCAAGAATACTAGTCTTGTGACGTTGAAAGGGAACGGCAGCAGGAGGAGGAGGAGGAGGAGGAACTGCTGAAGTGGCAGGTAGATGTGGTGTGGTAGGGGCTACAGAAACTAATGGAGACTGTGGGGTTGGAATAGCAAATGGTCTATTTGGTGATGTTGACGGGGTAGCAGCATGAAAGTTTGGTCCGGTAGTTATTGGAGTTTTTGAAACCATATTTTTTGAATAAAAAAAATATTATACCTATTTTATTTATTTATTAATTAAGAATATTTGATAAGATTTAAATAAAACTTAAAACTCATCTAAATAAGCTAATAGTAACTCGTCATTAATTGCTTTTTTGGCCTGGAATTTATCTGTAACCCATTTTTAATACTACTTACCAAATGTTACATCCGAGTCAAAAACATGGTCGACTTCAACTAGGAGCCCTGATGTGATTTGCGACACGTCGGGGTTAATATCGGCGTCACTAGTTGATGGCCCACCCCCCGTACGTAACCGGTGCTGCCACTCTTTTGTAAGCGCATCTCGTTGCCTCTGTTTCAGATTCATCCATAGCCGCCGTAGTTGTTTATGTGATGCCTAAAATAACTTGTTCATGTGTATATAGGTACCTATACCTACTTTTAAGTTCATTTTACATAAAATATGATAGAAAAGTAATAACTAGTTAGTAATAAATAAACGGTCAATTTACGTGTGTTTAGTGAGTTGTTCGTTGTTACAGTCAGTCTCACAAAAGATAAAACAATTTCAGGAATGTATAATAGAACGGTTTACCTGTGTCATTATATAGGGACTCGCATTAAACTCCCGGGTAATTTTATCTCATGCGTCATTTTTGGCCCTTGTCGTAGTCCCGTCCGTTTGCTTATTTTCTATAACTGCTCTATGTTTTTTTAAAATGTTTTAAAAAATATTTTTTTCAATATTGGTGAAACAATGTTTCTTGTTTTCCATCTTTCTTTACTGGTAGTAATTCAAGACTAAAGAAAAGATACCACACAAAATGTATTTCCCGCCATCTAACTCCTTTTTTTTAATACGTATTTTCTGCTCTGGGTACGGGCAATAATGGACATAATGACGCGATTCCCTTGCGAAAGATTCGTCGCCTCTCTCCGCCGCATTCCGGGCAACAATAGATAGGTAGGTATACCTATAGGCAGATAGGTACCTGCCTTACGACGAAATAAAAGTAGGTAGGTAATTGAATTGAATTTATAATACATCTCTACAATATGTATAAATCGCCCCTACTGAATAGAATATCTATTCACTCAATGATCACTTCTCTTGATTGAAAATGACATGGACATGGATATTTATTGCTAGAAATATCTTACTATGGACCCCCTGAAGTTAATTAACCAAAAAAGGTGATGACTGAAAAATACACAACACAACAGTATAGCTGACGTTATTACCTTTTCATTGTCTTACTTATTTTCGTGTCTGTACCTACTACTAGGGAATCCAATCCCGCAAACGCGGGATCCCGCACCTTTTTGCGAGATCAAAAATGCGGGATTACTCATGCGGGATCCCGCACGTTCGCGGGATTGAAAAAAAGTAAGAAAAATAGGCTCAGACGATGATCGGAACTATTATCGGAACGGAACGTAATCAATGTCAGTTCCAGTACTCTATGACTGGGGATTCCCCTACGGCGCACGGGGATTTACCTTTGCGCGCGGTCAAGTGTCAAAGAATGTTATTGCGTCATTTGCGTCTTACTTGTGATGTGAAAAGGTTACGTAACGTACGACAAGACTATTATTTTTTATTATCAAGTTATCAAAGTGCTAAGAGCACGTTACAAGTGAAAAAATACAATTTATTATTAAAAATGAGTGTCAATTTAGTTTATAAAGAGTATAAAAGCTCGAGTGAAGTATGGAAACATTTTTTAAGAGCAGAAAATGGATCAACCGCTAAGAAGGGCACAGGGGAAAATCATGCAATGTCACATTTTTATTTTTTTTGTACTGGCAATGCCATTCTATAGTACAAGTGTGGTAGAACGAAACACCAAAACATACTTTGCAATAACATGCACAGTCACAGAGTAATCTTCGTTCAAAAATATTAATACAGTGCAATAACAAGCAATGTCCATGGTTGTCAGTTTGACATATGACATTTTTGAGGTTATTTTTATTTCATTCGTCTGTTTTGATATGCAGCGTGTGTTTAGATTGTATCAAGATATAATTCTATTTCAATCAATTATTTGAAGTGAAGAATGTCGTCTCAAGAAGAAGACGACGTTAATCTGAAGCTAGCTACCAAAAAACGTAAACTTTACGGTCGTATGAGGGATGTTAATATGAAAATTAGACTTCAAAGTCATGAAACTGGATTCAACTGTAATTGCAAGAGATACAAGTGTTTTGAAGTTGTCAATGAGGAACAGAGGACCAGAATTTTGAAATATTTCAATCTACTGCCACCTAGGGATGAACAAAACCTTTATTTAAGTGGCCTAATAAGTGTTTTAGAAATTGAAAGAAGACGATCTAGAAAAGATGAGGATGAAGCTAACTTACATACAGCAAATTACGCCTACAGAGTGAGACTTGTGGACGATATCCAACCTATTGATGTACCAGTATGTGCTTCTGCATTGATTGCAAGACATGGAATAACAAGGCAAAGAGTATGTACAATAAAAAAATCGTTACTTACAGCAGGTAAAGCCCCAACCGACATGCGAGGTAAACATAATAACCGCCCAAAAAAACTTAGCTCAGCTCTTAAATCTAAGGTCATGGAGCATATAAGGTCATTTCGTGGAAGAAAAAGTCATTATAGTTTAAACGATAGCTCAAAAATTTATTTGCCCGAAGAGTTGAATGTTAGAAAAATGTATGATATGTTCGAAGACAAACAACAATTGTCCTATGAAACATATCGATCTATATTCGTAAATAACTTCAACATAGGATTCGGATATCCGAGAAGTGATACATGCAGTACATGTGATGAGTTTTTGGCTAAAACAAAAGCTCTTAAAGCAAATCTGAAGAATTCCAATGAGCTACAAAAAAGTGATATTGTTCGCGCGCCATCTCACGACGAAAGAAGGAAGCGCTGCGACTAGCACGAAGTTGCAATAAAATGCGAGAGACTGACGTCACATCCGCGGCTCGCAACAAACTTCATTTTCTTTTTCGATTCATTCTTCTTACATACACGCTGTACCTATGTTCGTTTTTTTTTTAACGTTAAATAAACGAAATTATTTTCCAAAAATAATAAAATTTCATTGAAGAGGACCTTCCTGCTTTCTACACATTGTCGAGTAGCCAACATTTGATCCATTCGAGCCGGATATACGTCGAAATCAGCGACTGGAGCAGGAAGTACCTACCGTTAAACGTTCTAGAGGTCAAGAGTACGTCATCCCCTGTGGAAGAAAAGCATTGAACGCTTGAAAACACTGGATGCGGCAGGAAGACGTTTTGGGAAGAGAAAAGTATCAAGATAAGAAGTCGTCATTTTTTTTTTTGGTCAGGCCAACCATCCTATCTTTTACCCTTCTTTCCACCCTGCTTTGCGTTAATACCGTGTTGTGTCTCAAATTCCAGTGTATCTTCATCGCGAGGTCCTGCTTTTCATCTTTCGGGAGTTTTTTTATATTTTGGACGAAGGTAGTTCGACATCGTCACCGCCCGGGTGCCGCGGCTCTTTGTCTCCTATCTAAGTATCTACACGACTGTAAGTACTCTTGTGTCTTTATAAATCGCCAAAATGAGTTTTAGTGAGAAAGATCTAGACCGTCAAGTCAATATAAACGTGCCTAATACCAGTAGATCTACTTCACCCCACACGGAAAATCCAAATATCTTTCGTGATTATAAAAAGCAACGAGGGTCAATCAAGGGCAAGTTAACGGTTTTTGAAAAATACGTTCTCGGTTTGAACAATGACAATTTAACTTTAATGGATAAATTTCAATTACAATTGCGAATGAATGCAGCTAAAGATAATTTTAATGAGTTTAATATTGTCCAAAGTAAAATTGAGATAATTGCTGATGAAAATGAGTTGCCAGTTTTGTTACAATATCGAGAAGAATTTGAGACTACTTATTATTCATTAATGGCTTTAGTGAAAATATTAGTGAACGATAATGAATCTGAATCTCCAAAGCATTCTCAGTGTTCTTCAAGTAAACCTGTGTCGATAAAATTGCCTGAAATTAAATTGCCTGCCTTTGACGGTTCGTACGATCAGTGGCTAGAATTTAGAAACTCTTATGTTACTATGATTCATGATCGCAAGGATTTAGATCCCATACAGAAGTTTCACTACCTAAAATCGTCTCTTAGCGGCTCTGCTTTGCAAGTAATCAGTGCATTAGAGTTCACAGCATCCAACTACACTCACGCTTGGGATTTGCTAGAAAATAGGTTTCACAATAATCGTTTGTTGGTGCATAACCATGTCAAGTCTTTGTTCACTACCCCGTCTCTTACTAAAGAGTCTGCAGCGCAAATCAGAAAGCTGATAGATGCTACGTTACGTAACTTACGTGCTCTCAAATCTTTAGATGAACCCACAGATTCATGGGACACTCTTATTATTTATTTAGTTGTGTCTAAACTCGATTCGTCTACGGAACGCGAGTGGGAAAACCACAAGGGCACCCTTCTTTCTGATTCACGCAAACGTACATTAAAATTAGAGGATTTACTTACATTCTTAAAAAATAGGGCGGATATGCTAGACATGATTAAATCGAGTCAAAATACTAGTTTTCCTACTTACAAATCAAATAGTGAATCAAAACAATCACATTCTTACAAAAAACATTCAAACACTCAAAATACCTATAGCTATGTTTCTAATACTAATACTAATAAAAGTACTAGTGGTCAGAATAACAAACGTTATCCCCCGTGCCCATTATGTAATGGTAAACACGCTCTCTATTCCTGTGCTAGTTTCCTTAATTTGTCAATACAAGATAGGTTGAAGTTAGTTACGGAGAAAGGTCTTTGTTGCAACTGCATACGTACAGGCAGTCATACACCAAATGACTGTGTTTTCGGTCCATGCAAGTTGTGTCAAAAGAAGCACAATACGTTACTTCATATCGATATTTCAACTCGTTCGCAAAGCTCAAATCCGTCACCCGTCAATAACAATACGTTTCCGCAATCATCTGCTTTACATAGCGTTAGTAAAACAGCTGATCGCAATATTATTGACACTGGGTCTAATTCGTTCCAGAGCAATGCAACTATGTTGCAACCAGTTTTGCTATCAACCGCGTTAGTAGAAGTGGCCGATTATGATAACAACTATCATTCGGTTCGCGCGCTTCTTGACAATGGTAGTCAAAACTGCTTCATGACTGAAAGGTTATGTAAACGTTTAAACGTTCCTATTTTACAGTCCACTATACGAGTAAGTGGCATAGGACAAGTCGTCTCGCAGTCTAGCCACACATGCGATATAAATATGCGTTCGAAAACATGCGATTTTAGCACCGAGTTACACTGCCTAGTATTACCAAGCATCGCTTCGAAGTTACCTTCGATAAACGTTAATAGTGAAGCTTTATGCATACCTAGCCATGTACAACTCGCTGACCCAACGTTTCACGTCCCGTCTGAGATAGATTTATTGATAGGCGCGGATATTTTTTGGGATCTCATAAAAGAGAATAAAATAAGACTCGAAGCCGGTCCATACTTACAAGATACGAAGGTAGGATGGATTATTTCCGGTCCGGTCTTAAAAACACGTAAACATGCGTTTAGCACAGATGAAGTTCAGTGTAACTTTACTCAATGCGATTCTCAACTGCGTAAATTTTGGGAAATAGAAGAAATTTCTAATGCCCCTCACCTGTTATCTAAAGAAGAGCGTATCTGTGAGAATATATTTTCAGATACTACTAAGCGCGATGCGCAAGGTAGATTCTCGGTTACGATGCCCTTGAAAGAATCGGCAGATTCTTTAGGAGAATCGTATCTTTTCGCGAAAAATCGTTTTTTATCGTTAGAGAGGAAGCTGGATCGTTTACCGGATTTTAAGAAACTTTATTCAGATTTTATTAACGAATACGAAAGTCTTGGCCACATGAGTTTCTTAACAGATGACGTAAACCATTTACCTAAACCACACTATATTTTACCGCATCACGGCGTTTATCGCGAGAGTAGTAGCACCACTAAGTTGCGAGTAGTTTTCGATGCTAGTGCTGCTACTACTTCCAAGAAGTCGTTGAATGACATCCAGTATGTTGGTCCTACGTTACAGAATGACATTTTCTCAATACTGCTACGTTTTCGGCAATATCGATATGTCGCTTGTGCTGATATTGAGAAAATGTATCGACAAATATTGATCAACTCTGACCAGCGTAACTTACAGCTTATTTTGTGGCGAGAAAATCGTGATAAGCCACTGCAAATCTATCGCTTGAACACCGTGACTTACGGTACTGCGTCCGCGCCGTACTTAAGTATCCGTTGCTTGAAACAGCTGGCACAGGACTGTGATGATGACGTCATCGCGGGCGTTATAAGTGACGACTTTTACGTTGATGACCTAATTACGGGTCACGATCAGCTGATTACTTTGCTTGACATTTGCGTTAAAACAGCTCAACATTTGCAAAATGCTTGTTTTCCACTACGAAAGTGGACCTTTAATCACGCAGTGACGTCAGAGTCTGCGAAGGACTTGTGTATAGGTGAACACTGTCAATCTAAAACGTTAGGTTTAGGCTGGTCAAATCAAATTGATGAGTTGCATTTTACCACTAAGGTACAAAGTGATGACTCAAAAATAACTAAACGCCTAATGATGTCTGTCATCTCACAGATTTACGATCCGTTAGGTTTGTTAGCTCCCGCCATAATAACAGCTAAAGTATTGTTACAAAAATTATGGCTTAGTAAAATCGACTGGGACGACGAGGTCCCAGTGGATATCGCGTCTACCTGGCAACAATTCATTTTATCGTTAGAATATTTGCCTGAAATTAGAATCCCTCGTCATGTCATAGGCGTTGAAAGGCAATACAAGGATCTGCACATTTTCACGGACGCGTCACAAATTGCCTACGGTGCATGTGCATACATTCGTTCTTATAACGAGGATGAGTCACCCGCGACCGTTCGGCTATTATGCGCTAAAAGTAAGGTGGCTCCTATAAAAGCGGTTAGTATACCTAGGCTTGAACTATGCGGAGCTCTAATAGGCGCAAAATTATATAAGAAAATAATAAATTCTCTCCGATTAAAATTTGATAAAATATATTTTTGGACAGACTCCACTATAGTTCAGGGCTGGCTGCGAATGTCGCCACACTTACTAAAAACTTTTGTGCAAAATAGGGTCGGTCAAATAAACGAGCTGACTAGTGACACAGTATGGCGACATGTCAAGGGCAAGGAGAACCCTGCAGACTTGTTGTCTAGAGGCGTACATTTAAACTCGTTACAGAATGAAAACAACAGTCTGTGGTGGTACGGTCCGAGTTTTTTACGAGAACAGCCGTCCACGTGGCCAAACACGTCTGACGAACCTACTGTTACTCAGTTACCCGAAATAAAATCAGAAACATTAAATTTGGTTTCTACTAACCCACCCGATTTTATCGATTTTAATAGGTTTTCTTGTTTTAACCGTCTGCAGAGGGCCGGTGCGTATGTACTCCGCTTTATTCATAACACGCGTGCATCTACACGCAGCGGACAAGATCGCAAAACCGGTCCCTTATCAGTAGATGAGCTAAATTCCTCAGTGCAAATGCTGACGCGCTCAGCGCAACAACAATCTTTTCGTGATGAATACGATAAATTATTACGTAAACTACCTGTGAAAGTGAAATCTAACAAACGTGTTAACAAAATATCAGGGTTAAATATTTTTATTGATGAAAGTAACATTATTCGTGTTGGTGGTCGACTTAGTAATTCTAAGTTTGATTATGACAAAAAATACCCGGTGCTTTTATGTAGTAGACATCGTTTTAGTGTGTTGTTGTGTACATACGAACATAAGCGATTGCTTCATGGTGGACCGCAGCTTCTTGTGTTTACCATGCGAGAGAGGTGGTGGATCTTGGGAGCTCGGAACTTAGCCAGGCAAGTAGTTCATAAATGCGTTACCTGTACACGCATGAAAGGGAAGACGTTAACACCTATCATGGGTAACCTTCCTTCGGAACGCTTAGAACCTAGCTTTCCTTTCATGCGTTGCGGTGTTGACTACGCGGGGCCGGTGTTCGTACTTAACCGCAAAGGCAGAGGTTCTAAATTGATAAAAGGCTATATTTGCTTATTCGTTTGTTTTACCACTAGGGCTATTCATTTAGAGCTAGTTACTAGTTTATCGACGCAGGATTACTTACTGGCATTAAAACGTTTTATTTCGCGACGCGGCAAACCGTGTCAAATCTTTTCTGACAACGGAAAGAATTTCGTAGGGGCTGAAAAAGATCTTGCGGCCATTTTTCAAAATACTGACGAGATTTTAAATTTTGCTAGTAACCAAAACATTCAATTAAAATTTATCCCACCGTACGCACCTCATTTTGGCGGTTTGTGGGAGGCAGGAGTGAAGTCGTGCAAGTACCACTTGCGACGAATAGTAGGGAATTCGAATTTAACTTACGAGGAGTTCAGCACGGTATTGACGCAAATCGAAGCCATCCTGAACTCCCGTCCCTTGTCCCCTCTGTCGACAGATCCTAGTGACCTTCTTCCTCTCACACCAGCCCATTTCCTGATTGGCCGGCCGCTGACTGCACCAGCTACTCAGGATTTGACCACGACGGCACCTATGCGCCTAGGGCGCTACGAACGCTTGGAGCAGTTGAGGCAAAGCTTTTGGAGACGCTGGGCCAAAGAATATGTGTCAGAACTACAACAGAGAACGAAGTGGATGGACAGCACAGAAGGCGTCGCTCTTGATAGTCTCGTCTTAATAAAAGAAGATAACTTTCCGCCGTTGAAATGGAGAATGGGTAGAATTATACGTATGTTCCCAGGACAGGATGGAGTGACTAGAGTTGCTGAGATCCGCACTGCTGCTGGAGTCATTCAACGGGCTTGCACAAAAATCTGTCCACTCCCCCTGCATGAGAGCGAAGGGAATGGAGCTACCAGGACTCAGGTTTTGGAAGAAGATAGTTCTTCCAAGGAGGCCGGCATGTTCGCGCGCCATCTCACGACGAAAGAAGGAAGCGCTGCGACTAGCACGAAGTTGCAATAAAATGCGAGAGACTGACGTCACATCCGCGGCTCGCAACAAACTTCATTTTCTTTTTCGATTCATTCTTCTTACATACACGCTGTACCTATGTTCGTTTTTTTTTTAACGTTAAATAAACGAAATTATTTTCCAAAAATAATAAAATTTCATTGAAGAGGACCTTCCTGCTTTCTACACATTGTCGAGTAGCCAACAGATATTGAAAAAGAAATAAAGAAGTTAGAAATTGAGAATAAGTTACATAAAATGAAGGCAGGTGTTTTCTATCAACGAAAAAGGCAAAGTAGGATGCAGTGTCAGTCATCCTCTGTGAAGAAAGCTATTGCAATGGATTTCCAAAAAAATTTGAGTATGCCGAACATTACCACAAATGATGTATATTATAAAAGACAATTAACCTTAAATACTTTTAACATCCATGAATTATCTACATCTAAATCATATTTCTTCTGTTACCCGGAAACAGTAGCCAAAAAGGTTCCGATGAAGTATGTTCATTTCTTCATCACTATATATTCAATAAGCTTGATATAAATGTTCGGGAGCTGGTGATCTTCTGTGATTCTTGCGGTGGTCAAAATAAGAATTATACCGTGTTTCGTTTTATACACTATGTTGTACACATTGCAAAACGTTTGGATGTCATCAAAATCATATTTCCCATTCGTGGACACTCATATTTAGAGTGTGACAGAAATATGGGTTGCATAAACCAGAAAGCACCGTGTGAAATACCTAATGATTGGGTTAAAGTGATTCGTGATGCTAGACAGAAGCCATCCCCATTTCATGTGATTAAAGTTGACCAACCACTTGTCAGAAAATTGACATCATTTCTGTCACCTATGTATAAGAAGACATGTCCTTTTTTATCTCGACCCATAAGAGAAATCAAGGTTGAAAAGGATTATCCAAGATTAATTGTTCATAGAGAACATTCGAATTCTGCCTGGACATCGTCTGTTCTCATGGGACCAAAACAAAAGTTGAAGTCTCATGATTATACTATTGGTGTCTTAGAGTTTTTACTACCAGAAAGGTCGTACATTGAGAGCCTTCCAGTTTCAAAAGCAAAATTTATGGATATCCAGGCTTTGTCAAAGTTTTGTGGACCAAGAGCTAAGGAATACTTCTCACGGATTAAATATAGTGATGCATAAACAATAACAATTTTATGGACATTGCATATTTTTGTCCTGTATTTTCTGTGTTTGTTTACTTTTTTTCTGTTAACTTAAGAAATACAACCAAGATGTTTTTTTTTTACTACACACCCAAAACCAATATATTTTCTTCATTAATTAATATGTCTTTGTTTTATTTAAGTTTCTTTTATAACATTTTTCAAGGATCAAAATGTTAATTTAACAATTTCTCAGTTCATTGTTTTAGTGACATTGCATGATTTTCCCCTGTGCCCTTATGTAAGTTATGTCCTGCTATTATAAAAATCTCTGCTCGCTCTACTAAAGGCCTTCACACCCACTTGCGAACAAAGCATAACATGAATTTGAACTTGGTTGATAGCGTCAGCAGTAGCGTTGAAAATCCAGCACCGGGAATGGAAACGAGCAGCGCAAGCCAAATTGGCTCGTTTAGTTCAACTACTTCACGTTTAGACGAATGTGCTTCAACTTCGGCAGTGTCAGTCCCACCGAAAAGAAAGAAATTAACAGATTATTTCCCACTCGAAAAAAAAAGTTTCTATGGAAGAAAGAGTGTGCAGAATGGTAGCAAAAGATGGAATCCCATTCTCAAAATTCATCACGTCAATTGATTTGCGCGAATTATTTGAATCGGAAGGCCACAAATTGCCTTCTTCTGCCAGCACGATACAAACTATGGTGATGGCCTACGGAGCATCCATTCGAAAGAAAACTATCGGCGAACTTGAAACACTGAAAAAATTGCAAAAGCGTTTCACACTAACCTTTGATGTGTGGACATCTTTAAGAAATCGCCGCTATTTGAATTTAAATCTTCACTTATTTACCGGTGGAGCTGCGACTGCGAACATTTGGAACTTGGGGCTAGTAAGAATTGAAGGACGTTTTCCTGCAGAATCCTGTGTAACTGCACATGAAAAAAAAACTCCAGGATTTTAAAATTGACCTAAATCTAGATGTGATCGCAGCGACAACCGATGGTGCAGCCGTCATGAAGAAAGTTGGCAGATTATTATCAGCGCACCACCAATTATGCTTCGCACATGGATTGCAACTCGCTGTACTTGAAGTTCTGTACAATAAGAGACAAGAACAACAAGAAGAAGAAATGCAAGCTGAAGTACTCGGAAACAGACCAGATAATGAGAATGATAATGAAAGTGAAGATGATAACGACGAGCAAGGTAATTTTTCGGTAGAGGAAGAAATCCAAGCAGAAGAGTTGCTACCACAATACAGAGAACTTATTCAAAAAGTGAGAAAAATTGTCAAGGTTTTTAGTTCAAAATCTCCTTTAAAAAATGATCTGCTGCAACAATATATCAAAGCAGAATTTGGCAAAGAATTGCAGCTTATTTTAGATTGCCGAACGCGCTGGAGCAGTCTCGCATCAATGTTGTCGAGGTTCAACGAAATCAAACATTGCATATCTAAAGTACTTATTGACCTTAAACTGACATCATCTTCATTTTCATTCACAGACGAAGAATATATGACTTTGGCTCATATTGAACAAGCTTTAGAGCCAGTGAAGCTCGCTGTAAACGTCTTATGCCGCGAGGATGCAACATTAATTACCGCAGAAACTACATTGCGTTTCATGATTAATAAACTGAATCTACAAAACACCAGGTTAAGCCAGGAACTTGTTGTGTCACTGTCTCGCCGGATAAAAGAACGCCGCACATCAATAACTGCTGTGTTGCTTTACTTGGAAAATCCAAAAAAATATCTAGAAAAAGATTCAAGGTCTGCAAGTGTAGAGGACAATCCATTCTTTTATCCAAGTAAAGCTACGCTAAGAACTGAAATGAAGTGTTTAATTGAGAGACTGATGTCAGACGTGCAACCTGAAACTGAAAACCAGCAAGATGATGACAGTGAAGAAGACATGCCTTTATCGAATCTGCCTTCACATACACTAGAAGAAGAATTAGAGCACAGTCTCCGTACTGAATGGGTGGCAGAGTCTAGAGCTGCTGTGCGTGTTCCCACTCGAGATAATGCAATTCCTTCAAACGTACCTGTTTTATTGAAGGAAACTGAAAACGGCTTGAGTACAGATCAGAAATATTTATGGGTCATACACAAAAACATTAAAAAAAAAGTTAAATTTAATTATAGTAAAAAAAAATAAAAAAAAAAAAAATTTAAATAAACTCATATGAAATTCTAGGTTTGTTTCAAATATGCACCTTATTATTTGTTATTTATCTATTCAATTTTATTTTATATAAATTTATTAATAAAATTTTGTCTTCTCCTGTAGACTGTTCACGAGCGACATAATTACCTTCGAGTGTCAATTAAAATTATAAAATGTGCCTAAGTTTGATTTGTTTTAAGTTTCTGTTAATTGTTATAAAACCAAGAATACGTTCCGTACAAAAACAAAAATAAAGGTTCTAGAGGTTCGTTAAAAAACTACAAAAACATTGCGTTATTAGTTTTATAGTCTTTTCTGTAGATTTCATTAGAGAGTCACTCATCGGCAATAAAATGAACGCGACAATAGTTTTTTTTTTTTATATATTGGCAACATTGGAAAGTCGGCTATTTTGCTCCAGCTGCCAAGTGTACTGCGTGAGTTCGCCGAAGAAAATTTATTTAATTTGTAAAAAAGTGCTTTTGTAAAAGATCAGTGGTTCTTTCCTGTTACTGGTGTGACACAGTAAGTACTGTTCGTATTTAGTTTTTAGAAATATGGCTGTGATATAGCTGAAATGCACTCCTAACCTGCGTTTTGTTCTTCACCTAACCTCTAAATATATTATTTTTATAATTAAATTTGTTTTGATATTTCTCTCCTGTAGACATCTTTTCTGTAGACGCCATGTCCACAGAAAAGACAATGTCTACAGAAGTGACATCTTCATGTGTTTAAAGTGTCAACAGAAAAGATTATTGTCAAATTATTGTCTTCAGAAAGATGTCTATCTGCAAAAGATATGTAAACTAGGTATAGAGATGATCAGCATGAAATAATGTTTTTTTGTAGAAGATGCCGCGAACGAGTAGATCCAGGGTTCAACTCTCTGAAGAAGAGAAAAAGAAAAGACGTCGTGAGCAGAAGAAATTTAGCATACGTCGCGCTCGAGCAAGAATGAGCCAAGAAGAAATTGAAAAAAGAAGAGAAAAGGATAGAGAAAGATACCACCAAAAAAAAAGAACAAGGACTTATCAAGACAATAAAAGACTGTACACCTAGAGAACAAAGGCAAATGAGAAGAATTTGGAGGGACAAAGCAAAAATTAAACGAGAGAAAGAAAAATGCAGAAGCATTAAGGAATAATACTCCAACGACAAATTCTGCCTCGCGTTCACGTGTAATTGTTGGACGCGCAGTGGCAGCTCGTAACAGGCGCAGATTAGTAGCTGAAAATGATTATTTGAAAAACAGGATCAGCCTTTTAGAATCTAGATTGTCAAAATACAGAATGCGACTTGTACGAATGTCCAAACATAATGTTTTAGATAAAGAGTTGCCTACAAATGCAGTAGCAAAAAATAAAACGAAAGAAGAGACAAGAAGAGCTATACATTCTTTCTTATTATTAGATGAGCATAGCAGACTTACGTCTGGTAGGAAAGAAACAATCACACGAAAAAAAGTCAAGAAGCAAATTCGTTGGCTTAACGATTCACTTTTAAACCTACACAAAGCATTTGTAAACAAAACTGGTTTGCGAATTTCATATGAAACATTTCGAAGGAACCGCCCTTTCTGGGTGTTAATTCCAAAAGTGAACAACAGGAATACGTGCTTATGTATAACTCATGAAAACAACAATTTTATTGTTCAAGCGCTGCAAAAGGCAAAAATCTTAGCATTTCGATCTGCTACTGATGCAATCAAGTCCTTATGCTGCAATAACTCCTTGAATCTTGCCTGTTTAGAAAGAAGATGTTCTAGCTGCGAAGAGAATAGAATTCAGTGTGAGGACTTTGAACCGAATGATAGCGTTTCATATGAAAGATGGATCACGAAGAATGTAACTGTCGTTGTAAGAGGCGAATCAAAAATATGCCGAAAAACCATTAAAGAAAAGGTTACCACCACCAAACAAAAGCTTTTTGAGATTTTTGAATCAAACGTACCAAAATTCGTTCAACATGTTGCCAATTATATCCATCAGCTTCAAACTATTCAGGAGTTAAAACAGAAAATGTCTTCCGAAGAAGGACTACTACATATGGATTTTTCGGAAAACTATAACTGTAAATATGGTGCAGAAGTACAGGCAGCACATTTTCAGGGATCTAAACCCCAAATTTCACTACATACTTCCGTATATTACAGTACGGAATCAGACGTCCCTGAAAATTACATAAAATCCACTTCAATTTGTACAATTTCCAGGAATTTACGGCATAACCCCGTTTTAATATGTGCCCATCTACATCCTGTCATCAAAAGGATTAAAGAGTTATCTCCAAGCTTGAAACATTTACATATCCTGAGCGACGGCCCGTCAACTCAATACAGAAACAAAACGATGTTCCATTTAATGGCAACTTATATGAAGGAGCAATTAGGCGTTTATACAATAACTTGGCATTTTAGTGAGGCAGGGCACGGTAAAGGTGCGCCTGATGGAGTTGGTGGATGCATAAAAAGAATATGTGATAACGCCGTTGCAAGAGGCACCGATGTCTCGAACTTTGAAGCTGTCCTAAGTTGCTTGAAAGAAAACTGCAAAGGAATTGAAATATACGAGGTTGATGAAGACTTAATTCCAGAAATTCAAAAAGCAGCTGATGAGTGTGCCACTCGTTCTTTTAAAGGCACATTAAAAATTCACCAAATAACTTGGAGTATTAACCAGCCAAGAAATATACAAGTTAGACGTCTAAGTTGTTAAATATGTGCAGCTCATGTTAACTGCCGACATTTTGGACTGGGTAGTATTGATATACTGTTTAAAAGGTCTACTTCAAGCCCACCAGGAATACCTAGTGAGCTTAGCTTGCTACAAACAAGAGCTCCTAGTTCTACAGCCTCTAGACGGTCAGTAACTCCAACTGAATCTGCCTCGCCGCAACCAGAAACACTCAACTTACCAATGTCACCTAAATCTGCTCCAACTGCTGGTTCACCTATAAGGTATGCTGCGGCCGCGGGTTATTACTCAAATTCTGAGACTGACTCACCACGACCAGGTACACCTCATTCACCTGGAAATCCTGCAACGCCTGACGCTCCGACCGTGCCAAATACGCCAAGTACGCCTAGGACACCTGAAGTCTCTATTCTAGAAAATAAGCAGGAATGCCGAAGACCTCGAAAAGTGCAACGTCGTCTTATTTTGTCTGCTAATTCTGATGAATCAAGTAATGAAAGTGAACCCACGACTAAAAAACACGCGCAACGTAAACGTATATCTATAATAGACTCTGATGAAGACATTTTTTAATTTCTACTAATTATTTGAAAATTTGTCTACAGGAGATATTTCTTCTCTGAAGACACAACTTTATATATATTTTTTTACTTTATATTCAAAACTTAATGTTCTTTTCATTTAATCATTAGAAGAAGATTTTATGATTTAGTATAAAGTGTAGGTGAAAACTATTTAATTGTGATTTAAATCAGGTCTAACTACACTTTTGTTCTTTTTTGTAGACAAAGAGCTCTCTCGTGTAGACCTTTTTAAAACTAAAATGCGATTATTACTTTAACTATAAAACTTTGATCTCATTTGTAAGGCGTAACTTAATGTTAATACTCTTTCACAAATAAATACATAATTTGAGACTGATACAAACAGATTTTTTATTTTCAAAATTTTTTCTGTGTTTTTGTGTATGACCCTTATACCAAATGTGTCAAGCAGTGTGTCAAGCAGTTAGCAGCGGGTCATGTTCTGAAGATTTGTCTAACAGAAATCCAGGAAAAATGGCTCATTCACGATGGTTAACGACGGCCAACAGAATCTTGAGACTATATATTAGGTCCTTACATATGAAATTGGCGTTTTGTCGTACTGGCCACTTTGATCACAAATTTCTCCTATTTGGTTAGGAATTCGAAATTCAAATTTATACAGCTATTTCCACATGTAGTTGTGTTTCGTAAACCGTCATTCATTTGTTTTTTTACTTATCTTTTTTCTGTTTGCATCGCTCGATTTACAAAATGGAAAATTTGAAATATCGCGTTATTTACGAGTACGAGTTCCACCGTGGCACCAGTGCTGCGGAAACGGCTCGAAGGGTTAATGATGTGTATGGCGGTTGTGTCGCAAAAGAAAACACAGTGCGTTTTTGGTTCCAACGTTTTCGTTCTGAAAATTTCGACCTGCAAAACTAGCCCCGTGGACGGCCGGAGACCCAAGTTGATAATGAAGCATTGAAGGCTATTGTGGAAGCGGATCCATCGCAAACCACGTCCGAGTTAGCTGCAGGCTTCGGTGTTAGTGATAAAACTGTTTTAATCCACTTGAAGCAAATTGGGAAGATTAAAAAACTTGAAAGGTGGGTTCCTCACGAATTGAGTGAAGCAAACCGGCAAACGCGCGTCAACTGCTGCGTTACATTACTTGACCGGCACAATAACGAAGGGATTTTAAATCGAATCATTACCTGTGATGAAAAGTGGATTCTCTACGATAATCGGAAGCGCTCAACGCAATGGCTGGACCCTGGCAAGCCAGCCAAAGCCTGCTCCAAGCGAAAATTGACCAATAAAAAGTTACTTGTAAGCGTTTGGTGGACTAGCGCCGGTGTCGTTCATTACAGTTTTCTCAAATCTGGCCAGACGATTACGGCAGATGACTATTGTCAGCAATTGCAAACCATGATGGAAAAGCTAGCTGGTAAACAACCGAGGCTGGTCAATCGCTCTACGCCACTGCTGCTTCACGACAACGCTAGACCACACACTGCACAACAGACGGCTAGCAAATTAGAAGAGCTTCAATTGGAATGTCTAAGGCATCCACCGTACTCCCCGGACCTTGCTCCAACAGATTACCATTTTTTTCGAAATTTGGATAACTTCTTGCAAGGGAAAAAATTCAACTCAGATGGGGCAGTCCAAATCGCCTTCAAAGATTTTATTGATTCCCGTCCGAATGGTTTTTTTAGTAAAGGGATCAATGAACTACCTATGAGATGGCAAAAGTGCATAGATTACAATGGCTCATACTTTGATTAAATAAATATACTATATAAAAATTTTTCGACTTTTTGTTCCTCCCATACAAAACGCCAATTTCATATGTAAGGACCTAATATATCAAATCCTTCAGCTCAATTAATCAAACTTACAGAATATATTGTGAAAGTTAATGCTCCTGTATGGTTTTGCATAAAGAAAGAGAGTTCATTTAAACAAGGCCCATTCCACGTCTACAAATTAATTGAATTATCTTGATGTTTGAGCCCTGACGTTAAAAAAGATTATTGACCCAGTAATACAAAGAAATTCATTTTTTGCACATCCTGTGAACTTATTATTAGCAATGCTATACGATAACCGGCAACATATAAAAGAATTGGGATTAAGGCGAATAATCGCAACTAGAAAAAATGCAAAACCTGGACTAAGAATATTTAAAGTTCCGAAGTTAAACTTTGAGGCCAATGACTACACTGACATGATTATATGGAATGACTCACAAGTTACGTCTCCTCCAATGCTAAAGGATATCAGTGACAACGAATTGGAAGACTTGGTTGCATCAAACATCTACACTATGATGGAGTTGCCGGACTATCCTTGTCACACACAAGCAGTGGAGCGATGTGTAAAGATGGTCACTGAAGCATCGATTACTGTATCTGGGGAAAAAGCCAGAGACGGATTTATTCGATCTAAAATTAAATCGCGCGAAATTATGCCATATTTTGAAACGAAAAAGAATTTTAAAGTGCACGAAAAAAATTAATTAATTACTTAATTTTTCACGATTTTCTCACTTTTCGGCTTTTAAATTAATGCAAAAATTTTCATGTAATATTTTAATTTATAAAACGTGTGTTTGACTGTTACTTGTACGCCAAAATACAATAGAATGTATATCTTAACAACATTATGTACGTGTTTGAAGATATACCTAATATACTAAAAAAATTGCAATTTTGAGCTAAGGTAGAGGGCTAAAAGCAATGTCAAATAAAATTTACAAAAATATATTTACATATAATTTAGTGATATACAACTATGTGCAGGTATTCAAAATCGATTCGGTGACTTTATTTTTTCTCCATACATTGACGCTCCACCCTAATGGTCAACTGTACAGTTGTATTGGGAAATCACAACCAAGCACAGACTGAGCCTCTTGACAGAAAGTGCAAAAAATGAATCGCAAAATGTGTTGGTAAGCGCATAACTCAACAACGCCTGGACCAATTTGGCCAAATCTTTTTTTAAAATGTTCGTTGAAGTTCAAGGATGGTTTTTACGGCGAGAAAAATTAGAATTATTGCTGGAAAAACCCTAAAAATAGCCCTTTTTTTTTCCCATACAAATGATTTCTAACTAAAACGTAGTCAATTTGAGCTTTATTGCTATGGTATAAAGTTCATATTAAATTACAAGCACTCACTGTTGTCTAAGCAATGTAGGTGTGTTCCTAACGTCAAAGATCATATCTATCAAAACAATGTGCGTGTGTGCGTTGGAGCACAGAATACATAGTTGGAGGAGTTTAATGTCGCGTTCCGAAACTCGCGTTTCTTTTGTATTAGTTTCGGCACGCGAGATAAAATGCATCAGTTTCTACGTCATTACATCAGTCAAACAAAAATCGCGTTACCAACAGTGTTTTATTATTTTTAATATACAAATTTTAAATAAATAAAACAATTCGTACGGCTTAAAAGGATTTGACTTCAAGTCATATCAAATTTAAAAAAAAAAAAAAGTTGTCTGTTACCTAATCTACTGAGTTTGCTTTTGTCAACTGATACACGAAACAAATTCGTATATCGTGTTTTGTGCAGAGTGTTTAGTTAGTTAGTGTTTGTTTAGTTCGTGATTAGTGAAAAAATAATTTATATTTGATATGCCTCCTATAAGACGAAGCAATTTAGGTAGAAGAACCAGAAATGCTACAAACCAAGCTAATTACCGATCTAATCGTACTGCACAAGAACGTGACGACGGAAATAAACGTGAAAGAATTCGGATATCACAAACGCGTGAAGCGCGAGCGCGACATTCAACTAATAATCGCGCAAGTTTGAATCGAGCTGCTTTCAGTTACGATGTGTCAATTGACTACAGTAACTACCAATGTGTTGTTATTGGTTCTATGAACTCGGTTTGCTCACACTGTAAGGCATTAAAATACAAAAACGAAGCCAATGGATTGTGTTGCGCAAATGGTAAAGTGAAATTGATACCATTGGATCCACCACCAGAACCATTGTACTCATTGGTTTCAGGAATAGGAACAGTTTCTATACACTTTTTGACACATATCCAACAATATAACAATTGCTTTCAAATGACTTCATTTGGGGCAACAAATGTAGTTCGGGAAAATTTTATGCCAACTTTCAAGGTATGTATTATAGCAGTTACTCATAATTATTTTAGCGAACAAAATTTTCTGTCACCAAAGTTAAGATGTGTCACTAATCTTCAATTTCTTAATCATTACGAAATATATCACTTAGTCATCATATTATATGGTGATTCAGTTTCAGTGACACTTTTATTATATTTTATTATATTTGATAGATATTAGTTAAAACTAAATATATACTTTTTAAGATCAAATATTATTTAAGTTTGATCACTGACAATCCATTAATTTATACCACACCATAATATTTATTTTTTTATTTACAGATACAAGGGCAAATATATCACAGAGCAGGTTCACTGTTACCAGTGTCAGATAGCGACAACAAATTCCTGCAAATTTATTTTATGGGCAATTCACCACAAGAAATTGATCTGCGTTGTGCACATAACAATTTAGTAAAGAGGTCTATTGTAGAACAATTACAAACTTTATTTCATCAACACAATCAATTGATTATATTGTTTAAAACTGCCCTGGATCTGATGCCATCCGATAATCACAAAATTGTAATCAGAGCTGATAAAACACCTGCAGGTCAACATACAAGACGTTTTAATGCACCAACTATTGATGAAGTTGCTATCGTTGTAGTTGGAGAAAACTTGGAATCCCGTGATATTGTTTTACATCGTCGGAATTATCAATTACAACGTATAAAGGAAACACACCGCTCATATGATGCACTGCAATATCCCATTATATTTTGGCAAGGTGAAGATGGCTACGATTTCTCAATAAAAATGATAAATCCCATTACAGGTAACTAAAATATTAGTTTAGCTATGGCGATAATATCTCAGTCATTATATTATGTATTTTAATTTTATATTTGAATGTTATTAAAACAAAATCTATTTACAGGTTCTGAAACCAACAAAAAAGTAAGTTCAATGAACTATTATTCATACCGCCTAATGATTCGGGAAAATGAAGATAATCACATATTGAAATGTCGGCGATTATATCACAAATATGTTGTTGACATGTATGTTAAAATTGAAACGGAGAGATTAACATTCATCAGGTTGAATCAAACCAAACTCCGATCTGAAGAGTATATTCACCTTCGAGATGCGATTAATACTGATGGAAATGCACAGAATGTCGGTCGGATGACTATTCTTCCAGCAACATACATCGGAAGCCCTCGGCATATGCACGAATATGCTCAAGATGCCATGTCGTATGTTCGTCATTATGGTACAGCAGATTTGTTCATCACATTTACATGCAATCCGCAATGGATAGAAATCAAGCAGGAGTTATTCTCTGGGCAATCACCCATTGATCGTCATGATATTACAGCCAGAGTCTTTAGACAAAAGTTGAAATCTTTAATGGATTTCATCGTAAAACATAATGTGTTTGGTGAGACACGCTGCTGGATGTATTCTGTGGAGTGGCAGAAACGAGGATTGCCACATGCACACATTTTGATTTGGTTGGTTGAAAAGATAAGGCCAAATGAAGTTGATGCAGTGATATCAGCTGAAATCCCTAATGTACAAGTAGATCCTGGATTGCATGAGGTAGTTATCAAAAACATGATACATGGTCCCTGTGGAGCTCTTAATCAAAATTCACCGTGTATGATGGATGGTAAATGTTCAAAACGATATCAACGGACATTAATATCGGAAACAATTACTGGTAATGACGGTTATCCATTGTATCGTCGCAGATCGACAGCAGACAATGGAAAATCAACAATTGTCAAATTAAATCAACAAGATATTGAAATAGATAATCGTTGGATTGTTCCATATTCACCCATTTTATCAAAGACATTCAAAGCACACATCAACGTTGAATCTTGCCATTCAGTGAAATCTATAAAATACATTTGCAAATATGTAACCAAAGGGAGTGATATGGCTGTGATTGGAATTGGTGCAGAGAATTCCAATGATGAAGTTACCCAATACCAAATGGGCCGCTATGTCAGTAGTAATGAAGCAGTTTGGCGAATATTTTCTTTTCCTATTCATGAGAGACACCCTTCTGTTGTTCACTTAGCTGTGCATTTAGAAAATGGACAAAGAGTGTATTTTACAGCACAGAACGCAGTACAAAGAGCTGCTCAGCCACCATCTACTACATTAACCAGTTTTTTTGAGACATGCCAAAACGATGATTTCGCACAAACATTGCTATATTCTGAAATGCCAAAATATTATACCTGGAATCAATCCTCAAGGAGATTTATACGACGGAAACAAGGAAAACCAGTTCCAGGATATACAGATGTATATTCCACCGATGCGATTGGCCGGATTTATTCAGTACATCCAAGCAATGATGAATGTTTTTATTTACGACTGCTATTAGTCAATGTACGTGGCCCAACATCATTCCAACAGTTACGAACTGTTGATGGTGAATTGTGTGGATCCTACAGAGAAGCCTGTCAACGTTTGCAATTGCTTGAAAATGACGCTCATTGGGATCAAACTCTCAATGATGCTGTAATATCATCACACGCTCATCAAATACGAACATTGTTTTCTATAATCATATCTACATGCTTCCCATCAAACCCAATTGATTTGTGGATCAAGTACAAAGATTATATGTGTGATGATATTTTGTATCAAATACGGAATAGAATGGGAAATCCAAATATACAAATCAGTGAAGAAATTTACAATGAAGCATTGATTTCAATTGAGGACATGTGCTTGATAATGTCAAACAAACTATTAATTCAATTAGGCCTGACCGCGCCCAATCGTCCAATGCATGACGCTTTTAACCAAGAGTTGCATCGAGAAAGACTGTATGATCTCAACGCTTTGAAATCAGAAATCAGAAATCAGAAATATTTATTTGCCAGAATACAGTTATATACAGGTCTTATATAAAATAATGAGAGTGCTTGTATTCAACCTACTAGGTGTGCAAATATACAAGTTAAAAATATTAAAGATTTTAAATTCGATACATATTTTACATTATTAGCTAAATTGTACATTATCATAGGTCAGAGTTATTAATTATTAATGTCAAATTTATATTAGTAATCTAGATCCAAAACAGTCAATTATAATAACAATAGAATAAAACAAAATGAATATACAAGACTCCGCCACCACCTATTATAAGTCTGAATCCAGGTATTCCTTAATACTATAGAAACCCCTTACGAAAGAATTAATTCAAACAAATCTTCCACTGTTAAATGAACAACAGAAGTATGTATTTGAAACTCTTATGAAAGTAACAAATGATGAAACTGGAGGGATTTACTTCTTAGATGCACCTGGTGGTACAGGAAAAACTTTTTTGATTTCATTAATATTAGCAACAATTCGCTCACAAAATAAAATTGCACTTGCACTCGCTTCGTCGGGAATCGCAGCAACTTTGCTTGAAGGTGGTCGAACAGCCCATTCAGCACTAAAATTGCCATTAAATATGCAAAGCAATGAAACTCCAACCTGCAACGTTTCGAAGAACTCTGCAATGGCAAAGGTTTTGCAGCAATGTAAATTGATTGTTTGGAATGAATGCACGATGGCACATAAAAAATCTTTGGAGGCTTTAGACAGAACCTTAAAAGATCTACGGAGCAATAATAACCGATTTGGTGGTGCAATGATTTTATTAGCAGGAGATTTTCGTCAAACATTGCCAGTGATTCCACGATCAACGCCAGCTGATGAACTCAATGCATGTCTAAAGTCCTCCAATTTGTGGAAACATGTCAAAGTACTTCATTTAAGCAAGAATATGCGTGTCGAGTTGCAAAATGACCAATCTGGAAACATATTCTCTAAACAACTCATTGACATTGGTAATGGCAAATTTCCTATAGACATGTTGACTGGCTGCATTAACTTTCCTCAAAGTTTTTGTCAGTTAACTCGATCAAAAGATGAACTTATTCAGAAGGTGTTTCCAGATGTTTCTCAAAATTACAGAAACCATGATTGGTTGAGCGAACGAGCTATACTGGCTGCAAAAAACATAGATGTAAATGAATTAAATTTCAAAATTCAAGAACAAATTACAGGCGAATTGAGGATATATAAATCAGTTGATTCGGCTACGAATCAAGATGATGTAGTCAACTATCCACCGGAATTTTTAAACTCGCTGGATTTGCCAGGATTGCCACCTCACAATCTTCAATTAAAGGTTGGATCGGTGGTTATAATGTTGCGAAATATCAACCAACCGCGTCTTTGCAACGGTACACGGTTAGCGATAAAAAAATTACTAAACAATGTGATAGAAGCAACTATACTAAAAGGAAAGTATAAAGGAGAAGATGTTCTCATACCGCGCATCCCAATGATTCCGACTGATGTGCCATTTGAGTTTAAACGACTACAGTTTCCAGTGCGGCTTGCTTTTGCTATGACTATAAACAAGTCCCAGGGGCAATCATTAAGTGTTTGTGGTATTAATCTAGAAAACCCATGTTTCTCACATGGTCAATTGTATGTTGCCTGTTCCCGTGTTGGAAAACCATCAGATTTGTTTATCTATGCGCCAGGTAATCAAACAAAAAACATCGTATACCACAAAGCACTACAATGATAATAATAATAATTATGATTCACATGATTAACAATAAAGCGATTACTTACTTTTAAATCCTTATATATGTTTTATTTAATTATTTTTTATTCACAACGCCCTATCACCAGGGTGACGGTTCTGTTCAGGAGAATTTTTTAAAATACGTAGGCACAAAAACTGCCACATTACAAATCTTTTTGACAGGACGAAGTCTGTCGGGTCAGCTAGTAGACAAATACTTTCAAGAATTCAAGGCTCTTAATCAGCCAGGCGGTCTGTATCTGGTATTTTTGGTTTAAAACTAATGCCTTTTTGTAAACTAATGCGTAAAAAAATTATACTTAAGATTTGGTACTCAAAGAGTGCTTAAGGGAGACGGAAGACCCACCGGATGTCTGTCTGTCACAATCTTGGCATTTGGAACCTATACAATGTGTTACTTAATCTCAGGTTGATAGACACTAGAGATTTTTTTGGTATTATTTGTATCTACAGTGTGTTAAAATGTTTGGGTCTTCCATACAAAACTGCACGATCAGCTGAGTGTATTAGTATGGGAGTTCCAACTTTTTTGTCATTTTTGCACATCGGTTTTTCGGGAAAGTTCATCAATTTCATGGGTAGATTCATCTCTGTATTGTATATTTAATGTTTTTTTTCAGTTGTTGAAGGACTTTAAAGTTTTATTCCCAGATACTGAGAACAAATTACACGAAGACTAGAATATAATAAAACCCAAAATTATTGAAATCGCAAAGAAAAAAGCTGATGGATTTTTAAAGGACACATTAAAAAAACTGCAATGGTAATAGTATGCCTCAGATGTATACTTACTTTTGATTTATTTTTACTAATATCATAAATGTGAGACAATTTTAAGTGGTTTGTTTGCTAATTCCTTATTCACAATATCAAAACATCAACTGATTTATCGTCGTTTTTAACGACGCTTATTAGCTTATATTAACGCTTTTATTAGCTTCACTACCTGGAATTCAGCGTACTTAGCATTTATCGTATCCAACATTGCGCATTTGACGTACCGAATATATTGCATACTTGGCATCAAGCTAACATATTGCGTATCAGGCATTTGTGTGTAACTAACATTTTGCATATTTGGCATTCGGCGTATCTAACAAATTGCTTACCCTGTAATTGCTTGCTCAGTAAACGTATTTAGCATTTGGCGTATCCGACGTTTTGCTAAATCTGTCGTTATGCATAACTGACATTCGGAGTGTTTGACATTTGCTACAAATAAAAAATAACATAATAAAATAAGAATAAAATAGAATTTGCTAAATAATGTTGCCATACAAATAACAGTTTTAAGAAATTAAAACATGAATGCATCTATATGTATATCATTTATTTCAGAAACAATTACAATGGAAACTTTACTAATCAAGCGTCTCGAATTAATAACGGCTCAAATAACCGAGTTCACGTCGAGCGCTCTCAGTTTATGCGAACAAACTATGTATGAGACCACTCATACATCAAAATATCTAATAAATCTAGTATGTAAGGTAGATTTACATTATTTCAAAACTGATCAGTTGTTCGTTAGCCAGGCATCGCGATAGACCTTTCTTACTTTATGTAACCATTAAACATACGAAATACAGTCCGCACATTATTTAAAAGAATTATGTGTTTTACTTAGCGCCTACATAATTTCTTTTTGGTCCTTCGAGCCGGTTCGGCCTACCCAAGAACATCTTTCCGTTCCCTTTAACGACGAGATCTGGTTTCTCCTCGCCATGCTCGTCAACTGTTAGGCTTTTCATATCCCGCCAGCTTGTTGTCCCCATCCTTAAGATGCCTTTCTTCTCCCTAACAAGGCTTTGCAGATCACTTAATGTGCTTGCTAGAGATTGGATGATCTGGGACATTGACTTCGCCATTACGACTGCCGTTTCTCTTCTCTCCATATATTCGAAGAAATCTGGGGAGAACATCTGGTCTCTACTTCCACTGAAACATGGCACTGTGGATACCTGGTTGTATACCCCGGTGAGTAGTCCAGACTGGTTTGCACAGCTCATCTTCGAGTAAGTATGGATTGAGATGGGCTGTATCAATTTGATCGTCCCCTCCTTTGGACTTCTGAACCTAGTCCCCATCTCTTCTCGGGTGAACCAACTCTTGTTGTTCGTTATTTGCTCCAAGATTCCAAAATCCTCCTTATAAGTTCCGAAGTTTGCGTGGAACATGACCTGTTGAGCCATCTCAACACTCAAACATGTCTTCCACCTGAAAGACGTCTTTTTCCCCTCGCAGAGGACTTTATAGAGAAAGTAGCCTCCCCTGCCCGTGAGACTGAAATTGTTCAATAACAAATCTCTCGTTGTCTCTGGCGTTTTGTGATAAGCCACACTCAAGAAGCAGAGAGGGAAGAACATCCTGGTAGCCTGCCTCGCAGTGGTGATTAAGAGGATCTCAGCAATGATGGAAACTAGAGCAGCCACATCTGTTGAACGCTTTTGTGCCCTTGTAAGCATTATTATCTCATCAATGTGAGGGATATGGCTCATCGCCCTCTTTACTGCCGCTTCATACTTTTTTCTATATTTTTCTTGGGTCCGCAGCATACATAAAAAAGCAGTCATAGGTCCCAACGACTGCACCATACTCGATCTCTTTTCCGGGGGGAAGCTGCTCCCTTCCAGAAGCACGTGGTGCGCTCCATTTAAACCATATTTGCTGACGGGGAAATATGTCATAGAATCGTCATTTTTTGTTATAGGAAACAACTAATGACCGATCCTAAGTTCACTAACCCTGAGTGGGAACCCCGCTACAAAGTCCAGATAGGGTCCCATTGTTCCAATCCATTCGGGGCTTTTCTGATCCGATGTCAGTTCATACTTAAGATCATGAACTCTTAGACATGCCTCCCACAACGCTGTCACCCTGTCTCTTTTTAGTATTATCTCATTGGAGTCATATACCACTTTAAACTCAGTTTTCTTTGACTTTTCGATCAGGTTGGATGTTTGGAGCTTCATAGATTGCCTCTTTATGTTGTGCACTGCAAAAAGGGCACTTGTGATATTACAAGAGACGCCAATGTCTGTCAGTAGCATCTCAAATGTGGGGGGGTCCGCTTGATCCGAGATATCGCTCGCCATGG
Organism: Carpatolechia fugitivella; assembly: GCA_951230895.1. Taxonomy (NCBI): domain Eukaryota; kingdom Metazoa; phylum Arthropoda; class Insecta; order Lepidoptera; family Gelechiidae; genus Carpatolechia; species Carpatolechia fugitivella. The sequence goes on along the minus strand of OX579654.1, from coordinate 8,458,738 downwards.
TTTCTTGCAGGAGGCGGACACAGGTTTGAAATGCTTCTATTAGGACTTTTAGACATTTCACCTTCAGTGGCTTGTTGAGTTCTATCCTCTGCTTCTTAGGATCCGGAATCTCTTGGTTGGTGTCGTCTGGGTCTACCACGCGCTTTTGTGGCCGCTCTGCCATTTCGATGTTTGGCTCCTTTTTTTATTATAGGATTTGTTTCTACATAATTTCTTTTTGGTCCTTCAACCGTCGAAAGAAGGGCTCTCGCGAGTGAGTTTTGCGCAACAGTGTTGGACACTCATAGCTTCGGCGCGTTAAGTTAACGGCGGCGTTCAACTCGTCTATATTAACGCTTTGCAAGTTGCAAAGCCCTTTTTTGTGGTTCCGGAGGCTGCAGGCTGCAGTCGAGGGCACGGTGTGCTCTCAATTTGGGTCCCTGTTCCTGCCGAGCGTGAAGATCTGCAAGTTGCAGTTGGGCGCAGTGCGCTCGCCGTCGGTCGGAGGAAGGTTTGACAAGCCGCATAGAGGTAACACGGTGGCTTATAGCGGTGTGCAGTGCTCCCGCAAACAACACGCCGTGATTTTTTTCCCATAAACGAAGTACATGTACCTACCTTTTTTTTGTGCGTGTTCAGTGATCACCACGACCTTTGTTCGCTATACGAGCACAAGTTTTGTTTTGACTTTTTACGAAGTTGGTTTCTTCTATAAAGAACATATAATTGGATCACCTGGAAATTTCATTCATAATAATTACCTGCGCATTTTATTAAAGAACAATACAATACGTCATTTTTGCCGATTCATCGTAAGGATTCGTCATAGTCGTCGAGCGAACTATTCATTCAAGTGTCAAGTCAACGGTCAACGTGACTCGTCGTTTTGTGCTATCCCGTTCTCGCGTAGTGAAAAGTGCATAAAACTAGTGCCGTTTAGTTCTGTCACTCGCGCTTGCGTTAGCGCATTCGGTAGTGTTCGCCTTTTAGCCGACATACTCGGGGCGCATTCCGAATCAGACTTTCAGCGCTGTTAGCGATCGGGGAAGCAAAGGAAGGAACGTATGAGTTTTGATAGCTGACAGTGATTTGGAACCAAATTCGGAACGTGATTGCGGGTGCTTTAATCGATTTCAGCGCGTCTCGGAACGGTACGTAGCGTGACGTGGCCTTCGGTGGCATTCGTTCGTTCGTGGTTTGAAGGAGAGAGAACGAACATTCCAAAGTGAGGGAACACTAGTGGGGAACACAGACAGAACGCCATCGACGCCATTTTGTCGAGAATTGAATTTGGTGAATTCGCTTTTATAAGTAGTACATAAAATATTTGTCCTACTGTGTTTATTACTACTTATTATTGTCAGTTTCATTAAATTAATTACTGAAATCATGGAAGACTTAAAACGCCTTAAAGTGGAAAGAGGCGTCTTGAAAGCATGTATGACGCGTGCAAATACTTATTTGCAAGGATTGCTGTCAGGTACTATTTCTTTTGATTCTTTTATAGTCAAAGAAAAAGCAAACTGTTTACGTAAAGCTTTCAGTGATTACATGAATATTCATACTGAGATTCTTACCCTAGATCCCGACGACAACGAGCGGCTTGAGGAGGTTGAGTCCAAGTATTTTGAGACCATCGCGGGTTTTACCAAGTTGATTGATGGTAACGCGGAATCTTCCCCTAAGGGTGGTGGTAAACCTCCCCATGGATTTCAACGGCTCCCTCGTATTGAGATAAAGAAGTTTAATGGCGAGGTAGGTGAATTCCAAAGTTTTATTTCGATTTTTGAAAGTGTCATTGATAAAGACTCTTCCTTGTCACCGTGTGACAAATTTTATTATTTGCTGTCCCTATTAGATGGTGAAGCTCACGATTTAGTGAAAAATTTACCTTTAACGTCTGAAAATTATGAAGTTGCTGTTGAACTTTTAACTCAGCGCTTCGATAATAAAGTACAAGTTGTTAATCATCATATTTGTTCCATTTTAGACATGCAAATAATGCAAAAGACCTCTGCTTCGGCCCTGCGTACTTTAGTTTCGATTACAAGGCAACATCTTGGTGCATTAAAAAATATTGGTGTGCCTGTCATGCAGTGGGATTTAATTCTCATAGCCATTTTACAGAGAAAAATAGACCAATACACATTGCGAGCATTTCATTTAGAAAATAATAAAAACAAAACTGAGCTTCCAAAATTAGAATGTTTCTTGAAATTTCTAGAAACTCGAGCGGCTGCCCTGGAGTCTCTCGGTGAGAGCGCCCCAGGCACCAGCAGCCGTCGTCAATGTTCAACATTTAAACTTGCTGAGCCTGTTCAAAGAAAAGAATTTGTAAATAAAAATAATATTTGTCATATTTGCTTGAACGAGCACCCAGATAAAAAATGTATTTTTACTTTTAAATGTTCAGTCTGCAAGGGAAAGCATAATTCTTTGTTGCATCAGGATGAAGAGTCTAAGCCTAAAGGAAGCAGTGATAGGGTCAGCTTATTTGCACGGGTCTCACATGATGTTTTATTACCTACAATTAAGGTAAAATTGTTTGATAGAATTGGCCAAGCTTTTTATGTTCGTGCCTTACTCGATACTGGCAGTCAAGTTTCCTTTGTTTTGCCAGATGTTGTAAAAAAAATGGGTTGTAAGTTACAGCATGCCGATTCTATAATAACTGGGGTGTGTGATGGATCCATACAATGCACGCAGCAGGCCACACTGGATGTTTATTCGTCTGTAAATGATTTTAGCATGTCAGTGACATGTCTTGTGGTAAAGAATATTACATCTGAAATGCCACAATTTAAAATTCCTATAAATAACATTCAGTTACCTTCATATGTCAAGTTGGCAGATGATGACTTTAATATTTGTCAAAAAATCTATATTTTATTAGGTTGTGACACATTTTTCCAGGTCCTCCTTCGTGAGCAACTGCCAGTTGGAGAACTGGTATTACAAAATACAAGATTTGGGTTTGTGGTAGCAGGCAAGGTTCCTCACCACTCCGGGTCTTCATCTACAGTCCAAGTTTCTAACCTATGCAGTAAGCAAAATTGCAATTTATTTAATAACTATGATTCTGTCAATGATTCACCTTGTAAACAATTAGAGCAAACTGTGTCACAATTCTGGCAACTAGATACTATTCCTGAGGTCTATACCGAATCAAACTCTGAACAGGAATTAGCTGAAACTATTTTTCAAGAGACGGTCTCATTAAAAAATAATAAATTTGAAGTTACATTGCCTCTTAAGCAGGACATTTTTAATTTACAGTTAGGAGATTCTCTTACTGGTGCCTTAAAAAGGTTTAAAAATTTGGAATTAAGATTTAAAAAGAATAATGAATTATTCCAAAAATATAAATCATTCATAGACGAATATGTCAGCTTAGGGCATGCCAAATATGTCGACATTTCTGAGTATAATTTAGATGAGCAGGCAGTATTCTTCCTTCCTCATCATCCTGTTTTTAATGAGAACAGCTCTACTACTAAACTTAGAGTGGTATTTGATGGTTCCATGCCAAGTTTATCTAAGATTTCAATTAATGATGTCTTACTTAATGGACCGGTTGTTCAAAATTATTTATTCAGCATTCTAATTTTATTTAGATTATTTCGCTTTGTTATTAACTGCGACATACAAAAAATGTTTCGTTGTATTGATGTTACTCCATCACACTGCCCGCAGCAAAATATTTTGTGGAGGTCCTCTCCAGATGCTGCTATTCAGTGTCTTCAGCTTTTAACAGTCACTTATGGACTTAAGAGCTCATCCTTCCTTGCCACTCGTTGTCTTGTCGAATTAGCCAATAGGTTCAAAGACCAATATTGCCTGGCTGCTGACGCGCTTTTGCACCAAACTTATATCGACGATATATGTTTAACGAGTAACAGTTTCGAACAGCTTTTAGAAACACGTAATCAGTTAATTGAATTGCTTAAAAAGGGAAGCTTTAAGCTGCATAAGTGGTGTTCAAACGATATAAGATTGTTGGAACTAAAAGTGATGTATTATTTTCTGATAAAGTGAGTCCTGTTATTAAAAATTTAGGATTGACATGTAAAGTTGATAGTGATGTTCTTGTTATTACTGCACCCGAACAAACACTTTCTGAACGCTATACAAAGCGTGATGTTTTATCATTTATTAGCAAAATTTTTGACCCCTTAGGTCTGGTTGGCCCAATCGTTGTTGTTGCTAAATTATTAATGCAAAGAACATGGTTAGAAAAAACTGAATTGGGATTCTATTTTGCCTGACCAGCTTAATGAGGATTTCAGAAATTTTTCTAGCAAGTTGAATTTGATGAGGAACATTGTAGTTAAACGAGATTTAAATACTTATAATTCAAAATGTATCGATATTATCGGTTTTTCAGATGCCTCAAATAAGGCGTACGGTTGCGCATTGTATTTGAGAACGGTAGACGCTGATAACAAGGTAACAGTTAATTTATTATGTTCAAAATCACGCGTCAACCCGATCAAAGCAATGAGCACACCGCGCCTTGAATTAAATAGTGCGTTATTAATGGCCAAGCTAGTCAATAAAGTTTATAGTATAATTTCACAGAAATTTAACAATGTCAATATTTATCTTTACTCTGATTCGCAAGTAGTGCTTGCATGGTTAAAAACCAACCCTGTTAAATTAACAGTTTATGTAGCTAACAGAGTAAAAACAATTTGTGACTTGACCAGTGATTTTTCTTGGCGTTATGTCAACACCTCTCAAAACCCCGCTGACTGTCTCTCACGAGGCGTGGATCCCCACTTGATGTGTAAACATGACCTTTGGTGGCATGGCCCCTCCTTTCTTTTAGAGTCGGACTTTCAGTCAAAAAATGAGAGGTTTGAAATGCCAAGAGAAGTCCCTGAGATGAAAGTTTCATCTAATGTTGTTAGTTCAAAAGAAGAGTTATCTTTGTTTCAGAACTTTTCTGATATTGATAAAATGAAAAGAATTGTTGCTTATATATACAGATTTTTTAATAATTGTAAAAGTGAACTTCAATATAGAAAATCAGGTAATTTGATGCCTCAAGAATTGGATAATTCACTCAATATTATTTTGAGAAATGAACAAAGCAAATTCTTCAGTGAGGAAATTAAAGCATTAAAATCTGGTTTGCCAGTGAAATCCAATCTTAAAGCATTGAATCCTTTTTTGGATAACTTGGATATCCTGCGTGTAGGAGGAAGGCTACAGTATGCTAATATTCCATACTCCAAAAAGCATCCTATTATACTCCCAAAAGGCTCACATATTGTTTATTATATTATTAGAAAGGAGCATTTGGTATTGTTACATGCTGGACCTAAACTCGTTTTAACAAATTTAAGTCAGAGATATCATATTATAAGCGGAATTCGCGAAGTTAAGCATGTATTGCATAAATGTATAATTTGCTTTAAATTAAAGTCAAAACATATGGAACAGTTAATGGGCTCACTTCCTTTTGATAGAGTTAATCCTGGTAGAGTCTTTGAAAAAATAGGCATTGATTATGGTGGCCCATTCCATGTGAAGATGCTGCGAGCAAGAAAACCTGTCATACAGAAGGCTTATATTGTACTTTTTGTTTGTTTCACAACAAAGGCGATTCACATTGAATTGGCCACAGATTTAACTACCGAAAGTTTTTTAAATGCACTTAAAAGATTTATATTTCGTAGAAATAGACCTCTAATTATATATTGCGACAATGCAAGCACTTTTAAAGGTGCACATAATGAATTAAATTGTTTGTATCGATTGCAGTCTGCCACAGATCACACAAACGCTGTTCAAAATTGTGCAGTAAGTTTATTCCGAGTTATTCCCCAGTTTTTGGTGGTCTTTGGGAGGCTGGAATCAAAAGCGCAAAACACCATTTGAAGAGAGTTGTAGGTAACACTGTTTTAACCTATGAAGAATTATATACAGTTATAGTGCAAATTGAAGGCATTTTGAATTCGAGGCCATTGACGGCATTACCTACAACTGACTCAAATGAAATGCCATATTTGACACCTGGTCACTTTTTAACAGGTGCCCCTTTGACGTCCTATCCAGAGGGTGATTGTACCACTGTACCAACCAATCGTTTAAAATTTTGGCAGAAGTGTACACAGATGGTGCAACAATTTTGGCGCCAGTGGCACAAACAATATCTTGTCCAATTACAAAACAGACCTAAATGGAGGAATGACTGTCAAAATGTTAAAATTGGTAGTTTAGTAATAATTAGAGATAATAATGTATCTCCACTCTGCTGGCCCATGGCTAGAGTCGTTGGCATTTTTCCCGGCGCTGATGGTAAAGTTAGAGCACTTTCCATTAAGACTTCTAAAGGTTCTGTTATAAAAACTAGTATTCATAAAATTTGTATTTTGCCAATTGATACTGATTAGATGTACTTGCTTTCATAGTTGTAATTTGTTAACAGTTGAGTTAGTTTATTAGTTGAGTAAGTATGTACTTACTTTGTACTGTATGTTTTCAAAACATAAATTAATATTACAAGCTTATCTTGCATGACATACTTATTTTACCAGTTTGAACTATTAGTATTATTTTAAAAAGAAAATTTTACTTCAAAATTAAGTTAAATAAAATAATGTCATAAATATTTAATTTATGTTTTGGTGTTTTTTTGTTGTGTTGCGCAATATGTATGAGACCACTCATACATCAAAATATCTAATAAATCTAGTATGTAAGATAGATTTACATTATTTCAAAACTGATCAGTTGTTCGTTAGCCAGGCATCGCGATAGACCTTTCTTACTTTATGTAACCATTAAACATACGAAATACAGTCCGCACATTATTTAAAAGAGTTATGTGTTTTACTTAGCTACAAACTACTCCAATTGAGTTACCAAAAGCTGAAATTATATATAGAAAGTTAGACACCGCCATTAACCGGTTCACTACCGAACTATACAATTACTTCCGTCTAAACTTTCAATCGGCAGCCGATGAAATATCGTCTTTTAGTGAAACACAACTGAAAGGCGAAGAAGTGCTCGCTGAATTAAGCGTAAAAATTAAGATGATAAAAGAGAAAGGAGTCACCTTAGCCGATAATAAAACTGTATTAGCCGGAAAATTACCCAAATTAACTTTACCCGAGTTTGGAGGTGATATCCTGGAGTGGCACCAGTTTTGGGACCAGTTTGAGTCAAACATAGGAAGTAGGAATCTATCAAACGTAGACAAGCTTCTATATCTCAAATCATCTCTTACCGGGGATGCACGCAAATCAGTAGATGGACTAGAAACAACAAACAAAAATTATGAAGTTGCAGTAGCCACATTTAAAACTAGATACGGGAAAGAGAGTCATATAATCGATGCGCACTACGCTGCACTAAACCACATAAAACCTACATAATGTTACTGAATTGCGGAACACATTGAGTGAGATCGAAAGACATTTGAGAGTACTAAAATCACTAGGTTGTAACACCATTTTTTTAGGTCTTAGATTATTTTCCAATACCACTGGTTAGCATGAGTTTGTTTTTTGTCTTGTGTGATAGGTTTAAGGTTTTATAGTCAAAGTAAGGTTATTTACACCTAGGTATATACTCCTAGAAGAAGTTCTATACGTTGGTTTGCCTTAAATAGTAAAAATTACTATTCAAAAGTGGAAAAATGTGAAATGAGTTTTACTAACCTGTTTTTACAATTTTTGTGACGTTTTCGTTGTCGAAACTCTTTGTGAGTCATACTTTAACATAAGATTTTGGGACTTGTAGAATTCCACTTCTGCTGAGGTTTTGTTTCTTGTTTTAAAGTCATTTTATTCCTATAATAACACTTTGTAGCTATTGTTTGGTGTTGGGATCTGTCATTTTTGACAGTCTGACGTTTATGGTTTGTGGTCGTTTCGTTTCACTGTTTAGCAAGTTTTGATTCCAAAATATGATTTAACTATTTTTGTTAATTCTTACTTTAAAACAAAGTTACTAGTAAATTTCATTAATTTAACGAAAATGTTATTTGAATTGTCTTGCTTTTACTTTTAAATTCTTTTGGAATTTCATTTAATTTCTTTTATTCATTCATTCTCCTGGATTTGATGTAACGAAACGTTAATGTCGACTGAGGGATCTTGGTTCATTCATTCTTTCTTTTGATTTCCAACGAATCGTTTTTGGAAAATTTATCTGATAAAATCAGATAAATCTATAAATTAAAAATTTAATCTCATGGTGAGTTTTGCTTGTTTTTACCAGTGTCTTCCCTGGTATAATTTATTTCTGCATTAAATCTGATTTTTGTGATATTTTTGGCGTTTCACGTTTCACAATGATGACGTGATGAATTTATTCTATGTAAAATGTATCTTTTACTTTCACATATAATTGGATGATGATTCCCTGGTGAGTGTTTGTAATTTTATTTCGTTTCTTCAGGATTTGTGTAGATTTTATACGTGCTTGGGTCTTAATCGTTTTCTTTGTTCTGTTCCTAGGAAATACTCATGCCTAAGCATTTCCAAGGATTACATGCAGCCTGATGCTTTAATCTTTATTATCTAACCCCAATGGTAAGTGTTTTATATTTTTACTTACTGAGAAGCTTGTTACCACTCTTTATATAAAATTATATTAGTAACAAAGGTATGTCCTTGTTGCAGGGCATTTGATAAAGGAAAACATCTTTTGTATAAAATTTGTCCCTCCTCAAATTCAACATCTCGCTTCCGTAGGTTATAGTATTTGGCATTATGACGATAAGCCTTCTGCAAATGACATTCCACTTCTTTGAACACCTTTTTAAGTTTAGGAAGCCCATTTGCAAAAGACGTAGTGTCAGTGACCATATCCGATCCATTAAAAGGTGTAATACAGTTGTAAGTAGCACCATCAAGAATTATTTCCCGACCATGGTTCAAATAAAAAGCAGAAAATTTGGTACCCTCATGAACAGAAGTATTGATCGCACACTGAATTTCCAGGATGTTCTGATCCCACTTACGATGATCAGAACGCACATAGGACGCAATGCTAAGTACTCTCTAATCTTTTATCTAAGCTGCAAAGGTGTGCTTATATTTTCACTTACTTTTGTTGTTCTCATGGATTGAGACATTACAGTCCGTCCATTCTTTTAAGATAGGGTCACTTAATTCCCTATTTACTCACTTTTCTCTTTATATATCAGCAGATGCAAAATGCACATCGGTTTTTAGGGAAAGTTCATCAATTTCATGGGTAGATTCATCTCTGTATTGTATATTTAATGTTTTTTTTTTCAGTTGTTGAAGGACTTTAAAGTTTTGTTCCCAGATACTGAGAACAAATTACACGAAGACTGGAATATAATAAAACCCAAAAATTATTGAAATCGCAAAGAAAAAAGCTGATGGATTTTTAAAGGACACATTAAAAAACTGCAATGGTAATAGTATGCCTCAGATTTATACTTACTTTTGATTTATTTTTACTAATATCATAAATGTGAGACAATGTTAAGTGGTTTGTTTGCTAATTCCTTATTCACAATATCAAAACATCAACTGATTTATCGTCGTTTTTAACACGCTTTTATTAGCTTCACTACCTGGAATTCAGCGTACTTAGCATTTAGCGTATCTAACATTGCGCATTTGACGTACCGAATATATTGCATACTTGGCATCAAGCTAACATATTGCGTATCAGGCATTTGTGTGTAACTAACATTTTGCATATTTGGCATTCGGCGTATCTAACAAATTGCTTACCCTGTAATTGCTTGCTCAGTAAACGTATTTAGCATTTGGCGTATCCGACGTTTTGCTAAATCTGTCGTTATGCATAACTGACATTCGGAGTGTTTGACATTTGCTACAAATAAAAAATAACATAATAAAATAAGAATAAAATAGAATTTGCTAAATAATGTTGCCATACAAATAACAGTTTTAAGAAATTAAAACATGAATGCATCTATATGTATATCATTTATTTCAGAAACAATTACAATGGAAACTTTACTAATCAAGCGTCTCGAATTAATAACGGCTCAAATAACCGAGTTCACGTCGAGCGCTCTCAGTTTATGCGAACAAACTACTCCAATTGAGTTACCAAAAGCTGAAATTATATATAGAAAGTTAGACACCGCCATTAACCGGTTCACTACCGAACTATACAATTACTTCCGTCTAAACTTTCAATCGGCAGCCGATGAAATATCGTCTTTTAGTGAAACACAACTGAAAGGCGAAGAAGTGCTCGCTGAATTAAGCGTCAAAATTAAGATGATAAAAGAGAAAGGAGTCACCTTAGCCGATAATAAAACTGTATTAGCCGGAAAATTACCCAAATTAACTTTACCCGAGTTTGGAGGTGATATCCTGGAGTGGCACCAGTTTTGGGACCAGTTTGAGTCAAATATAGGAAGTAGGAATCTATCAAACGTAGACAAGCTTCTATATCTCAAATCATCTCTTACCGGGGATGCACGCAAATCAGTAGATGGAAACCACATAAAACCTACATAATGTTACTGAATTGCGGAACACATTGAGTGAGATCGAAAGACATTTGAGAGTACTAAAATCACTTGGTGAAGACATAAAATCATAACCACCTCAGATTTTTAATAATGGAAAAGATGCCATTTTATATAATATACGAAATGAAACTGAAGGCAAATATTGAATGTATATGATATCAGGCGACAACTAGAGCACATAATATCAGCAAGAGAAGATGTAAATAGACTCAGTACAGACAAGCTCAATGCAGAATATACGACACAGAATTTACATGCGAACGCTTACCACAGGAAAGGGAAATTTTAGCAGGATTGGAGCCTTTGGTACCGCCGCTAAGTTCTTCCCGTATTTTAATTTTATTCAAAATTAATTTTCGTTAAATTTTTCTATTAACCATTATCATATTATATTAAATATCTTCAAAGTTTTATTAAATAAACATGGGTTATTATGACAACTCCCTCCAAACTATCAAAACCTCCCCTGAGGTCCAACAATTGGCTAAAGCGTACGATCACACTTTGGAATGGCTTATCTCTACAGTTATTATTTTAATTAATCTATTTCTGGGTCTGGTCGTTAACTACTTCTTTCCTGGTCTGGAACTGGATGAAAATCAAAAGAATGAAATATCTGAAAGCAGATAACAACATTTATTATAACTATGACATGTCAGATAATTTCATGATCTTGGATGTTACTTCATCGACGAATACAAGTACAAGTACAAGATAAATACGCGGATACAAGTAAAATGGGAACCACAACATCATCTCATGGTTACGGTACAAGGAAGAAACGACAGCAAGAATTAGGTCATGAGTTAGCGGTGGCGGTGGCACCGCTGCAGGTGCCATCATCCAGTGCCACACATATTTGTCCACCTTTGAAACAATTATATCCAGGACCTCTCCCTATAACTGTTGCAAAAAAAAGAGATCTTGTTAATCTTTGCAACAAAGGCGTCATACCAGAAGAATACCATGGCTGGATCAATTCTTTGGCTACGGATGCATCTATAGATAGAGTGCCGAAACCCACTGTCTCTGACAGTGACGAAGAAGACAGTTCTTCCGAATTTTAATTTTTGTATCTGTTTTGTACAATATAAAGATATTTCTGTAAACTTTCTTTTTATTTCTATTAAAATATAAGCAATTATTTAGGAATGCTATAGAAAATAAAATTTTGTAGAAAATAACACAAATCTTCTAAGGAGACCTTGCAGATAAACATTAAAATCAGAATTTATATTCAGCTAAAACATACTAAATATTAAAATTCAAAAAGAAATTCGACTACTGGTTGGTCTATATCTCATCTTGTCTAATTGGAGATTCAATTTAAAGGATCAAGATTCAATTGTGATCCTTTAAACAGCTGTAAATGGTCTGGCATAGGAAATACAACAGATTTTTTTGATTCAGGAAAAATAGCCTAAATGAGCTCCTTGCTGAATGTTTTCTATTTTTCTGGGAAAACTGGTACGTTTTTTAAGTTTGTTATCATTTAAATTCCTAGTCAATTTGTGTATTGTTTAGGTAAACCTACTGGCGATTAAAATAAACTTCATTTTCTTATGGTTTTACGTCACCAAACATTCAAGTCTTAATATCTCAAAATAAAGTTAGCAAAATTTTGGTGCAGTTAGTCGGTTTTGGCAATAAGGGGACGATATACCTATTCTTAGACACTGACTATTTTGCAGGTAACTTCTTCCAAAAGAACTGGAGTAGGCACCGAGGATGTTTATATTACAACGTTATGGTATTTTGAAGCCATGAGCTTCATGCGATCAAGAAGCGAACCATGTCGCGCTACGCTGGATACAATTGGAAGTGATGAGGTAATGTTATTGTTTACTAACTAGACACTTTATAGGTAATGATTTAAATACAGTAGGTTAACAAAAATATTCTTGCTTTGATCTCCATTGACCCAAAGGTGCTTGCGATAGCCGCATAAATTATCATAAATTATCGTACAATTCGTGAAGAGCTCATAACAATGGCTGAAAAAAAAGGCGAGATATCTCATTCAAGTTAAAGGACAGACTGATTGCTATCAAAATAGATGGTGCAACTCGTCAAGATCGTTCGTTTTTTGGTGTAAATGTTCAATATCTGGAAAATGAAAAATCTGGAAAATTATCATCAATTTGGGTGTTGTAGAACTTTACACCAGAAGCACTGCAGAAAACCTGAAGGAAAAACTACTTTGTGTTCTGAGAAAATACCAAGTGTCTATAAAATAGATACTTACGATTATAACTGATAACGGGGCTAATTCCTTAAAGGTAGCTAAGCTGATAAATGAAGAAAATGAGTCTGTGACGTTGAAGAAAGTAGCGACGATGAGGAACAAGAACCACCAGCAATAGCTTTTCCAATGTTCATTCTAAATTCTCGAGATGATGATATTGATCTTGAATCTGAAAATACTTATTCAGTGACATCCATTAGGTGTGCTGCACACACGCTGCAGCAAGCTAGCTTACAAAAGTTTGATGGAAATTCCACACTTTGTCAGCGCTCTATATTTAGACCCAAGATTTCAAGTTGTTTTATCTTCAGAAGAAATATCGAAAGCAATTAACTACTTGACATCAATTTGGTGTCACTTGTTACAATTAAATTCAAGAACTTCGGAACCTGAGGCATTAAATGTACAGAATGAACAAAACCCGGATCAATCCTATTCATCAGTCGATGATTGTAATGTAGAAGATGAAATGGAGAAAATTCTTGCTGCTACAGAGAGAAAAGAACAGATACAACATGTTTATTGTCGCCAAGCTGGTCTTAATGTCACATTTCTTTTGGAGCAATTTAATAATCACCCTCGACTCAGTCCTAAAGAAAATGTGATTAAATTTTGGGAAACCAAAAAGATGACTGATCCACAGCTCTATCAAATTGCAAACGTTATCTTGGCTACACCGTGTACCCAAGTAAGTGTTGAAAGCCTTTTTTCATCGCTGAAATTTGTATTGTCAGACTTAAGGTATAATTTGATAAGTAATATTGTTGTATGTTTAAAAGTGAGTGAAAACGATTTTTTAAAGGACAGAAAAAAACAGATGAAAGTTATTTAGGAAGGATAGTTTTTATAAAGGACTACATTTTTACCTACTCTTTGTTATTTTATAATTTAGATATTCAATTCAATTTACTTATCCATAAACAATGACAAAATTTATATGTTCATTTAATAATATTCGTAACATTTCATGAACATTTCCACATAAAACTATGTAGGTACTTAGTTTTCGTGGTTGTTAATATTAATTACACACATATTTACCGGGTTATTACAATAATATTGGTTTAAAATAAACTTTTTAATGAGATCACCGATATTTCGACTATTACAACAAACTTTTTAAACATAGTACGTACTGTATACTTCATACAATAGCACACCCCGGACACTTCATGCAGCCGTCGCATTTTAAATGCCTACTCCTTTTTAAGCGCAATACACACTGAGCCCGCCGGGCCTGCACGTTACCCGCCGACATGTTGGCGGCTTGGGTACGCCTGCGCTCAGTTGCCCGGCGACGCTCGACCTGTAGTGACGTGCTTGTATTTTTTTACGACATGGAGTGGGACGACGAAAAATGTCTTACGTTAATTAATCTTTATCATGAGAAGGAGGTATTGTGGAATCCAAAACACCCAGATCATAAAAGTCGACCGAAGCGTTTCGACTCATTGAATGAAATAACAAATACAAATGTATCAGAAATAGAAAAAAAAATTAAAAACTTGACAAGTCAGTATTATACAGAGAAAAAAAAAGTGACTGACTCAAAAAAGTACAGTGACGGTACAGATTGTGTTTATCAGAGCAAGTGGTTTGCATATAAATCATTTAGTTTTTTGCAAAACAAGAATACTCCATCTGCCACGATCGATTCTGTAAGTAAAAATTAATTTATTATTTTTATCCAATTATTTTTATTGTACAGAACAAGTTCAAAAGTGCTGACCCACCATAGTGTTAAATGTAAATAATATACATATACAGGGTTATTCGAATGTACATATTGTTCATCGAATTTAAGACAAAACGTGTTTATTAGGGATCTACCTTTTTTTGCATAAAATTTATTTTCATAATCTTGTATTGCATAATAACGTTTGGCAAAAGAATCCTATCGCCGAAAATCGTATCGCACAATGTTGTATTTACTAAACTTATATCGCATTATCTTGTACGTCCTAATAATGCTATGACATATTTTTGATACTAATAATATTCATTTGGCTTAGACTTTGTTTCGCCAAAACAATTATCACTAGTGTAATTTTTTTTAATAATCCGTAATGATTATACTTTATTTTGAATGCGTTAAAAAAACGAGGTAATGATGATGATGTGTAAATAGTGTGATTTTTTAATAATCTGTAATGATTGTAAATATACATTATTTTGATTTTGAATGCGTTAAATAAACGAGGTAATGATACGATGATATGCGCTTTTTGCATTTTAATAAAGTACATCATACCCTACGCCATATCAGGAGTTTTTGTTAGAATTAGGGAATACTAAAATTATCAAATCAAAATACCACAATTTCTATAAGTACTTAAGTAATATATTTATTTAATAAGATTATTATGAGAAACAAGGTTATACGAAAAGAAATTCGAAGAAACGAAACATCGAAGTTTCAAAATTGTGCGAAAGGAGTTTTAGGCGAAATGAGTCTTATGCCACGTAAATCTTTAGGCGAAGTGTTAATCGGCCATTATCGTTTTGGCGATCAGTGTTATGCAAAATGAGTTTCGGACAATCAAGTTTAAAAGGGGAACCCGTTTTTTAGTTCCCCCCCCCCCTCGCTAAGCTCCGCCTCCTTTTTTATTAGGGTTTTTACTTTGCTACAAATGTCCTTGTTTGTTGTTTTCACAAGGTCACCATGCTTTAAGATATTTTAAAGGGAATAAAATAAAAATATCATTGAAAAAAAATGTTTTTTTTTGCTTCGTATGTTCCATTATCGACACTGATACAATATTTTACGTATGCTCACTGTTCATAAAATAACCCTGTATACATCCGATTTAAATCTTGACTAAATTATTTATCTTTACGTTCTTTGTAAAACAATACAACAGATTAAACATATTTTAATTTCAGGAGACAACAAACGAGAGCAGTGTTGTACAACCCCAGCAAAATGATTCATCTCATTCATTTGCCGATGACACGATTAAACGTCCCAGAAAAAATCTAAACAATGAAATAATTTCACTAGCTCTGAATATTATGAAATCTGTCTCCGATCGACAAAATCAAACACAAGAAAAGGATGAAGACACTCTTTTTGGAGAATATATTGCAGCAAAACTGAGAAAAATTGATAAATCAACAAATGCAATAGTAAAACATCGAATTAATAACATTATTTTTGAAACCGAAATTGGATATCAGACAGATATGTATGCAGATTACGCAAGACCCTCTAGCTCCCGTAGTCATCCAGGGTACTATACAGGTTCTCCAAATGATCAGCCAAATGCATATATGCATAACCGCTCATCATCTGTATATTCTACTATTACGAGCCCGGATCATCAAAATCCTGATAATCAGCCAAATACAAACCCTTCATCTCTATATCCCATCAACATAAGCCCTCATCCGCAACTTCCTGGAGTTGAATCTTCGGTACCAGTAGCGCTTGATGAAAATTCTAATAGTGAACGTATAAGCTGCCAAGATATAGAGAACGTTTTTAAATCGTTTTAAACGTTTTTAAATCCCTAAATGAAAAATAATTTTCTTTCTTTAAGATCTTTATTATATTGTTATAATTTGAAATAAATATAGCTTACCATGAAAAAAGTAATCACGAAATAAATCTGTCTTTTGAAATGTTATGATTAAGTAAGAGTCACTAATTGTAAACACAAATTAAAATATAACTATCATTATTATGTTTTTTATTAAATCTTTAAATTTAGATTTTGATTAAATTGATCATTGATCATACTGCCATTCTAAGTTTCCGACATCGGAGAGAAAATATTCAACTAACTCGTTCCTTGTATCTTCAGGACACAGATTTGTATTGACCTCTCTTGGCAAGGCAACAAAACAATTATTTTCAGGAGTTACTGTGCGCCATTCACCTGGTATGATTTCTTCGTTATCATTTTCAGAATTATATTCGTTTCGCTGTATATTTTTTTTATATAATTGAACAAATGTACACAGGCCAATGTCACAATAGCAGTTTTTTGTGGACATAGCTGGATAGGTCTCTTGAATATTTGAAATTTGCTGGTTAACTGCCCAAACACATTTTCAACTACTCTTCGTCCTCGACGAATTGTTCCCTTAACGTCGCTTCCCTTAATGCCGCTCTTTTAGATTCGCTTTGGTTGTGTTCCCATCATATCGCTCGTCGCATGTCTTTGGTTCCCAGCAAGTCGCTCTCCGTTTTTGCCGCTTGTTTTCACTTCCCGCTATATCGCGCTTATCAAATGGGTACAGTCGGCGAAAATAAAATTGAAGTAACAATATTTTTCTCCAAATAACGTCTGTTAGTTAACCAATATATCAGATCAATGCAGAGCAAGATAGAAACGTAATATTTGTACAGAATGTCGTACTTAAGATGTAACTTCTAAAATAAGAAACTGATAAAACTAAAAAAGTATAATATGATGTACATTACCATGCAAACTTCCAACGAAAATTGGTTTAAACGAGATCTAGCAAGTAGTTTTTTTTAATACGTCATAAATCGTAAACATGGCTAAAAAATACACTATTATTAAAACATCGATCAAAGTTACAACGAACTACAAGAACTTTTATATGATGTTAGTTGCTGCTACGAAACCCTTCATGGGCGAGTCCGACTCGCACTTGGCCGCTTTTTTTATTTCCAGGATATGTGCGTATAAAATAATCTTTAAATCAATATTTTATAAATTTCCTAAATAGCTTCGGAATTGTATACATTTTCCAGGAATTGTTATTGCAATTTCTAGATTTCATACATTTCCGGTAATAAATACATAAATAATAATCTAACATACTTAACACATACGATATTTCGAGTAGTTATTTTGCCCAATTACTATGTAGTATGTAGCAATAAGGTCGCCTAGATATACACTTTTCTGTTCAATCTTACAATATTAGTATGTTTATTTGTGTGTGTAATAAAAGTATATTCATAGATAAAATTAATCTATCTAAACGAACAGACAGACTGAGATATTATCGGATTTAATAAAAAAGATCGGATCTATTAAGCAATCTGAGTATGCAAATTAAGTAGATGAAATACAAGGTTTTCTAAAGTTCTATCACCATAATAGTTGTTTACTCTGGGAAATTGATATTTGCCCGCTGTTATCGATCTGCTCCATGGTTGAAATTCAATGGTAAGAGAAGGGTAAGAGATACTGTTGACTGTTATGATTGTTTACAACAGAAACAATATATTTAAAACCAAAAAATAAAGTCAATTCTTCTAATTCTAAAATATGGCCTTGTAAAAGAATAAAGATCCATGAGTCCAAGGCAATACTAACGTAACGCCATCTAGAGGATTAAGTGACAACTCTCGGCAGACTCCTGACTGGTGCTGCTCCTGATTTTGCGTAACATCATCATCAGTCGCTTACAAACAACTAAAGGTGCGGCATGCGCATATCGTGTATTACCTAGGCCGAAATTACACTGGTAAAAACATACGAATTTTTTTCTTCGTAAGTATACGTATTTTATTAATACATTAACTAGCGTATCAAAACAAAGTTACATTATTGGCGAATAGCGTAACTTTCATATGAATTTAATATACTTGCTTGATTTCTTTCAGATACCCTTCGAGATAAAAAAAAAACATCGTAATTATATGGCTTAGATTCAATACATCGCAAGTTAATTAAATTAATTAAATTATTATTAACTTAATAAGCTATTAACGACTAAGTTTGGGTGAACAAGTAGCTAAGATTTAATTCATTTTACAAGTTTTTATTTAACGTGCAATGTATGTGTATGTGAGTGTGGGACGCCACCCTGCCAGGTAGACTGATGACCTGAAGAAGGTCGCTGGTGGTGACTTGATGAGGAAAGCGGGTGATCGTGCGCTTTGGCGTGCCCTTGGGGAAGCCTACGTTCAGCAGTGGACTGCAATGGGCTGATTGATTGATTGATTGTATGTGTATGCATGTATTAAGTCGCGTTCATAAGTGCAACTTGGAGGACGCCTATACTTTGAAATAACTCTTTATACTTATAACCCGTTGTGTATTTTTTATCTTTATAGTTTCTGTCCGTACATCGTAATAGTAACAACAAAGCCCGAGAAAAAGTAACTTTTAGAAAATAAGTCATTGCAAAGTGTAAGTACACGTGATATGTATGTGTCGCAGTAAGATATGATCATTTACCGGATAATAGTCATACGAAAGCTGCTAATTACTATCTTACTATGGATATGATCATGTAACTAAACTAATCTAGTGAAATAGATAACAATCAAATCACTGTACGAAGCATTCCAATAGTAAAAGTACAGTTAGGGCGGGTGCGCGGGAGTTCGGGCCACCCCGACTTTCGCGTGTTTGTAAGTTTTGATCAAATATTTAAAGGGCGTATACTGTGTTATTTAAGTATATAACGTTCTTGTCTAAGATGGTATAGTTTAATTAATGTTTGTAACTTATGATTTATTTCAGTGGATTTAGCTGCAATAATTGCGGTGTTAGAAGGAGATGAAGCGAAATTACCGGAAGACGAATTCTCGCATACGGCGGCGTTTGTCACGGATACACGGCAGGAACATGTGAGTGTAACGAACAATAAATCTTCTGAAGATTCAATTGTTTTACAAGGTATTGGTATCATACAACCTAGTGCATCAAATTTAGGTAATAATTTTGAACCGGTACCTTCATGTTCCTATTCTAAGGAACCAGTTGTTTCGTGCTCACCGACTGTGGAAGCGATGCCTTCTTGTTCGTATGCTGTACCACCGCTGCACTCAACTTCTCGGGAACACAATTCTAACGTAACCTTAATGCCCTCAGAGCCGTCAATGTCAAGCCATCAAAAACCTGAATTCAGTTTCACTGAAAGCAAAAAAGGTGGCAAAATTTTGCACAGGAATGGTTATAGGTTTCGTATTAGCAAGACCAACAAAAATTTGACTTCTTTGTGGATGTGCACGATAAAAACGTGTAAGGCATCAATAACATTAAATAGTCATAAGAAAAATTTTATTCGAGAATCTGATCACACGTGTGTACCAGATCAGAGAGAAGATCTTGTTGAAAAGGCTATTGATGCCTGTCGCCAGAAAGTCAAAGCTAGTATGAAGCCTATACCAACTCTATACGAAGAAGCAATCGCCGACTTAAAAACTCCAGAATTTGTTGATGTGATCCCAAATTTCACAAGTGTAAAGAGCTCTCTTTACAGATCGCGCAACAAATTCTTGGAAGTTGATAAAACTACTTTTAAAACTCTCAGTGAAATTGTAATCTCAGATTTTTATGCCGATAATTTTCTGGTTATTGACGACGGTTCTGCGGAAAAAATTCTGTGTTTTATTTCGCAAAAGGGTAAAGATGTATTGAAATCTATGAAAAATTTATTTTTGGACGGAACATTTAAGGTTGTTCCTACACCTTTTTTTCAAATTTATACGATCCATGTTGATTTAGGAAACAACGTTATCGTTCCCCTAATCTTTGCCCTTTTGCCAAATAAAACACAGAATACATACACAAGGTTATTTCGGCTTCTAAAAGAAAAAATACCAGAGCTTAACCCAGAACATTTCAAGATCGATTTTGAACTAGCGGCGATCAATGCGATTATTGAAGTGTTTCCTGAAGCACGGGTAAGCGGCTGTTTTTTCCACTACAGCCAGGCCTTATGGAAAAAAGCCAAAAAGCTCGGGTTCACGGAAGTAGAGGGTAGAAAACAGTTTGTTGGGCTGTGTGTCGCTTTAGCCCACCTTCCGCATGATTATATTACCGAGGGGTGGCTGTATTTATTACACGAGGTGCCTAATGGAGCTGCTGCTACTGCTTTCAAGGACTATATGGCCACTCAATGGATGACTAAAACCCAACAAATCACCAGCCATGGGGAACAATACCGGACAACTAATCACGTGGAAGGTTGGCATAACCGACTCAACCGGAAAGTTAGCATCGATGAACCTTCCAGAAAGCGGAGAAAAACTGAAGACAAAGATGCGGTGATTGAAAACATTATAAACGATTTGATATGCAACAAAATTGAAATCAGTACCTGCCTGCAACGATTAGCTAATAGTGTATTTTTTTGCCATGTTTACGATTTATGACTTATTAAAAAAAACTACTTACTAGATCTCGTTCAAACCAATTTTTGTTGGAAGTTTGCATGGTAATGTACATCATATATTTTTTTAGTTTTATCATTTTCTTATTTTAGAAGTTACAGGGAGGGACACACACATTTTACCACTTTGGAAGTGTCTCTTGCGCAAAATATTCAGTTTAGAAAAAAATTATATTAGAAACCTCAATATCATTTTTGAAGACCTATCCATAGACACCCCACACGAATGGGTTTGATGAAAAAAAACTAGAGTTTCAGTTCTACCCATACAGCCATTTTAGTAGCAGTTACGACAAAAGTCGAAATTTATTGTTTCGGAACGGAGCTTATTTGTAACATAGTTCTGTAGCATTACGTTCTCGTGTCGACCTGTGTTTCGACGCCGTTTCGAAAAGTGGGGAACAATCGTAACAGTAACTTTCAGACGCATTCCTCTGTCGCTGTTTCGACACATCGCGACTAATTTGTGCTCACTTCTAATGCACTTTCAATCATCATTCGTTCGTTCCGTTCATTTTACTTGTCAATATTCTTATTGATGTAATCTTTTTGTCATCTTTTTCTTTTTTGTGAAGTGTTGAAAGCTTAGCCACCATAAGAAAACAATAGTAAGTATTATTTGAGGTATTATTGCTTCTTAATCAATCAAAATTACCCTGCGAAATGAAATTGATCGTGCAATTTGACATAATTTAAACAAATTTAGCAATGCCCTTATTATTCTATAAAATAGTAAAATAATTTCTAATATTGTTATTTTTCGTTTAAAAATAATGTACAAGAAAACGTATTTTCGAAAAACCAGAATGTTTAATTGATATATTTTATATAATTTTAACCTAAAGTTAAGCTAAGCTTTAGGTTTTTATTTTTAAGTGTTCAGTACATCAAAAGAAACACCCTAAAACTGGCACTTTTAGATAACTGATATGTCTCTCAGTCACGTCTTCTGATTTTATTGATTCAAATTCAATGTCGTTTTAACTTATGAATTTTCTATATTATTTTGAAATGAAAATGTATATTTTTATCTTCTTTTTTTTAAACATTTACTGCTTTTATTTTCTACATTTACTATTATTTATGTTTTAGTCCAAACGGAAACAAAGAAAATCTTTGAAATTATGCAAACTCAAATGGATAAAATAATTGACCTACTTCAAAAGAAAAATCAAGCCCGCAGTTCAATTACAGCAAACGATAGTCTCAATACTGGCGAAGACAGCATTGATAATATAATAGGCCTGAAGTTCCCCATCGAAACCAAAGAACAATTAGATGCACTAGAATATAAACTCCTTGAAAAGGATATCATAACTTATTTGGTTCGTTATTTTTTTTACATTTACCATAAAATATTTTAGGATTATGTTGTAGATAATGTCTATTAATCAATGTTTTATTTATTAGTAGGTAAAAAAGTTGTCTCAAACTTGTGGTACCAGTGGCCTCGCAAAGATTTCCAAGGTTGGATTACCTGTGATGAAACATTTTATTAAAGACGAACTCCTTAATCAGTTCACGTGGAAAGGAATAAAGGGGAGCACGAAAATGGCCTTTGTTCAGTATGTGAAAATAAGAGAGCTATTTTACAAGGTAGCACATCTTGCTGACCAGTCATGTTCCTACAATGATTCTGATTCCTTTATACAAAATAGTGCAATTAAACACAGTGGTCAGCGTATAAAAAGACATATTATGTAAGTATAGTTACAACAATTATTTAGTAAGTCTGTAATGGTATAGCGTATATAGAATCTGAGCATGTAATTAATTCTCCATTTAAATTTCAGGTGTTTTGAAAACAAAATGAAATCGAAGAGATCGAAAATAGAACACACAACAACCGCGGAAAAAGACGTAGAAAATGAGAATGAGATTGAGACCAACGAGGAAATTTTTAATACCGAGAATAATCGTGAAAATAGTACAGAGGACGGCTGTGACTTAAAAAAAAAAACAAAGAAAGTACGGATGATAAAGAAAGTAAGTTCTATTGGGACAGTGGGAGGTGTAGGCGACGGGTGCACTTACAATCAGGTGGCTCGTCTGCTTCTTTGCCCAAATTAATTGTATAAAAAAAAATCTTCAGATAGGTTTGTGCGCCACTTAAGTGAAGTAAAAAAAAGACCACTTTTTAACACGGCTACAAAAATGCTACTATATATTTATTTATTTATTTCTTTATTTTTTACAGACGATATCGCAAATACAGATACACAGAATCTACCTTCTTGTTCCAAAATTACAATTCTATCCGATGTTAAAGTAACCAACAAAGCAGTGGATTAAAAAAATGTGAAAAAAATGGCAAACATTTCTACAGACGACGTCAGTACCATATTTGATGACTTAATTAATTTTTCAGCATAGGCAAGAAAGAATCTTGTGAGAACTTCCATTAAGGGACTAACGAACCCTACAATAACAAAAAAAAAAACAGTTGTTTGATACAACGACTGTTTGACACAAAATGTGAAACTGACTTTTTTTTCGTGATTTTAGAGGGCTTATGCGTAGGGCTTATGTTATATTTTATTAGAGTTGGTCCCTTAATAAAAGTTGTTCAATTGAAAAAATAAGATAGAAATTAAACTTTTTTTATATTTTTTACTTGTGTATCTTTGTCTTTATAATGTAGACAATATTGGGATAAATATTGTGTAATCATGGTACATTAACGATAAAAGTTTGCATTTAATACATTGTAATATGTATGTTTTTGATTGTCCTATTTCGTAATTACGTGCAGTTGCATAAACATTAATATGTGAAGATTTAAAAGGTTTTTCGAAGAAATTAAACTTTTTTGTAATACTTTTTCCTTTGATTTTTATTTCGCCCTGAATCAAAAATGCGTATTCCATCTCAATAATCTGGTTGTCTGTACTTAAGAACCATTTATTTTTATCTTCCATACTGGAAAGTAAACAATTTTCATTCAGTATTAGAGCAGTAAACACTTTTTCACTTGTTGCCAATTTCTTTTCGTGTTTGACCACAGGATATGTCTTTAAATCTCTATTTTTGCTTTTCAACTTTGACAATTCTGTTAATCTGTTTGCTACTTGAGATAATGGTAAGTCACCTTTTCGTAATATTTTTTTAATTATGAAGAGCATACTCTCAAATGGATATGCACTCAGAGAGGGCAAACATCCAAATCTAGAAACATCATTTACTATGTGGCTTAGGTTATGTATGTTACTGCCAACAGAATCTTGGCCATAGATTTCTGCGAATTTTTCAACGTAATCTTTAAAAAGCTGTTGAGCAATATGCCAATATGATTTATAAGCATCATTATAGCAAATTGTAGTAGCACAAAATTGAGTTAGGAAGTGCTGGTAAGCCTCAAATGATAAATAGTCTTTTAAAATTACGGGTCCATAGTATAACAGAAAGTTTTTGAATTTTTCAAACAGCACAAAAAATATACATCTATTTAAAATTTATATTTATTAACATTTAGATTTATTTAAAATAGATAAACATTTAATTTTACCTTTACATACTCCGAAAGGCCATCGATTATAGCTTGGCATACTTCTGGGATAATGTATGAAATAATTTGAGGAGATACTTTGAAGACGTCACAAAGGCTAATGAATGATTCGCCCGTACTCAGGTATTTTAATGTTATTGCTAATCTGTCTTGTGGCGAAATTGCAATTCTGCAATTTGTATTTTTTTTAACTATTCTCGGCCCAACAATATTCAATAAATATTCAAAATCGGTATTGGTTAATTTCATGAATGTTTTAAAATGTATGAGATTTTGTACAATCAAGTCATCTGCTTTCAAATCTCTTAATCTGTCATCATTGCTATAACAATTGCGACTCAGTAAACTAGGTCTAACCCAACAGCTTCGTTCCCTTTGGAGCGATCCAGCAATAAACATTCCACAAGCTGCTATCAACAAATCACTGCCATCGTCCATTTTTAAGATTATTTCTATTTACGTAGTTATCGAAGATACACCACCAAAATTATATGACACAACCACACAACCTTTATCGACTAGCGGCAATCACTGACTGCCAAATAAAATTCTCATCTCAAGCCGCCGACCAAATTTTCCGACTTGTAATAAGTGAAGCCGCGAACTAGACCGCCGACAAAAAGTTGCCGACATATGGCGGCCCGGCGGACTCAGTGTGTATTCCGCTTCACTGGTTGAGGAGTTTCCGCTTTTATCTCTTATTCCATCATCAGATTTTGACAAAATTTATACGGATTTATCCCTAAAACACATTTTATCGAATGAAAAAAGAATCATTAAAATCGGTAAAAAACTGACTGAGATATGACTAAAAGAATAGACGAATAACGAAGCGAATGTTACATTCAGTTGAGGAATTTCCAGTTTTTATTATTACCTCATGTTCCACCATCAGATCTTGACGAAATTAATATGGGATCAACTTGAAAGTAAATCCTATCGAATAAAAAAAGAATAATTAATATCGGTGTACAAGTGACGGAGATATCTAATAACATACATAAAAAAAAATTAAAAAAAATACAACCGAATTGAGAACCTCCTTTTTTTGAAGTCGGTTAAAAAACATTATTGAACAGTACAGAACTAGGTCCAAAACAGTAACACGATAAACTCAAAAACTGGTGAACCGATTTCTACGAAACTTTTTTTATTTATTTGTCGCGTAAATTATACTCATAATGACATGTTGCTTATTTTTTCAGGTATTGTCACGGATTTACAAAGTGAACATTTTGGAAAAAAACGCAAGATACCATCATAGGTGTTACAGCAAATTTTGTCACTCTTACCGAGCAGCTGGGATCAAGTGTACACGACATCAGTCACAAGCCAATGAAAATGCTATGGATCAAGTTTTCGAGTTTATAGAGGGTAATCAGCAGGCCTAACACCCGTATTCTTAGATGTTCCTCAAAACTTCCTCGACTCAAACCTCAGCTAAGGTAACCTTAAGGAAGTCCTCAAAACTACCTCAAGATTGGTATTCTTAGTGATAATTTCTGCCTCGACTCAAGATTTCTCCAGTGAGGTTGAGTGGAGGAAGACGTCATTATTTTCATATCATCATGTTGGTAATTTGTTAATTTGGGTCAAAAAGCTAGTTGCCAAAGCCATAAATTCCATGAAAAAAAGTAACTGTCAAGTGTCAGTCAAGCAAGTGTGCAGTGTCGCGTCCTTTAACAAAAATTTTACAGGAATTGTGAATACACAAAAGCCACAATAATAAAAAAGAAAAAAAATACAAAAACATAAATCACTGATCAAAATGAGTGGAAGACAAACCTTTTCAGAACATGAAAAAACGTGCTTGCAGGAGTTAGTCATAAAATATAAATTAAACTCAAATTCCACGATTGGAGTCGGAAATCCCGCCGTGAAAAGAACGGCGTGGATGCGACTCACTGAGGAATTTAATTCTATTGAGACCAATAGCAAAGTAAGTATTATCAAGTACCTATATGCTGGGTATATTAAATGAGCTTGTTTTTATATGATTTTGTATAAATCTAACCTGCTTAACTTCTTCCAACGGACAGAAGCTCAGCTAAAAAAATGTTGGGATAACCTAAAAACTAGAAGGAAACAAGCTTTAGCACAAGAAAAAAGGTAAAGTATTTGTTCAAATTTGTCTCTCTGACTGTTTACTTGTTGTATATTATCAAGTATAACCTCTTAAATCCTGTATTACACAAATATTTAAGTGCCAATATTTGTAATTCTCAGGGAAAGGATGCGAACTGGAGGTGGAGTGTGTATGCCTAGCACTTCTCGGGACTCCCAGCAGGCCATTGATGCAGCTCTACTTGATGCAACAAACATAGAGCTTACATATGTGTTTGATAGTGATATGGGTAAGTCAGTATGTTTTTCATTAGTTGTACAATATAATTTTAACTTTTTAGAGTTATAAGAATAACCAAATTATATTTACTTTGTTTAGATATAATAGCCGAACCAGACAACCCACCCTTGCCAGATCCAACTGTGCCTACCCCTGCTCCCGCTGCTGCTGTTACTGGGGATGGTCAGTCATAATTGCGGCAAGTGGATGGAACGTAGAGCGTTGAAAAAAGATTGTAAGTATTCTACCACTGTACATTTTTCAGTTATAATAATTGTCATGTTTCATGTACATTGTCCATACATACATAAACTCACGCGAGTGTTCCCAAATTATTACCTTTAGCACTGAAGTGCAATGTAATATAGATTAAGAGCATTTTACAGTTTGGTTTAGAAAATTTGTTTCATTTTATATTAATGCTTTCAGTGATTTGCAATTTTTGCAAGGAAAAAATTTTTGCAAGAAATGGTAAAGCAATGCAAATGTGCAGCAGATGCATAGAATGTGACAACATTGTCCTAAGTAAGTTGTTAAAATATGTACTTAATTACTTTATAAATTTTTGTAGTGAAGTTTATTTTTTGCACTTCTTGCTCTCATGTGTGTTCTAGCTTGAATGTTCGTAAACATTATTATATTTCAGACAATTTCAACTACTGTCAATGCTGCGGCCTTGAAACAGAAAGGCAAACCCGAAAAAATAGGGCTCGGGAACAACATCTGAAAGCTTGGTCCGAATTGTCTGCAAAGCGAAGGATATGCTGCTTTTTTTTATATATGTCTCGTTTCTGTAGCTATTATAGTTTCAGCGCGGCAAGCCCTGAAAGTCACCAACTCGTTTTTTGGCTTTCCTGTAAAAAAATGTTTGTGTCCCTTACTAGGTTTTGAAATTGCACAGCACAATCTTTCTACGCTAAGTTACTAAGTTACGTGTACGAATTTCGTTATTAATATTTCGGTTGTTTGGGAGCTTATTATGGCAGTGCCTTATTATAATTATGTATTAACAATTTATGAGCAACGAGAGGCGAGGAAGATTCAACGTCGGAGAATAAGAGACGTGTGTGATCCGTTCGATTTAAGTGACTCCGAGTTCCAAGCTTTATGGAGAGTTTCAAAGCCTATGGCTTTATATGTTGTGGAGCAGTAGCAAGGCGACTTGGAGCCTTTGAACGGCTTGGGAATTCCTGCCCACATAAAGGTATGAAACTTTGTTTCTATATAAGTTGTTTTTTTGTAAAAAAGATACTTATGAAGAAGATATTTAATGAAAAAGATATTTTATGTTTTAGGTTTTGTGCTGTATTCAATTTCTGGCCAATGGGGGCTATCAGAGACAGATTGAGCAGGACCATACATTGTCCCAGACCACTGTGAGCCGCTTCCTAGGACAGTTTGTGGAAGCTGTACATAGAAGGTAATATAAGTAATAGATCGTTGATGCGTAGGCTTTGTGTATCCTCATTTTCGATACCATGTTTGTGTGCTTGCCCAACAAAATAATGTTATTGATTTTCTTAATTTGCAGACTTTTAGCAGAATAGATTCATTTTCTGGGCACAGAAGTTGCGAGGAGGAGTGTGGCTGATGCCTTCGAACAAAAATTTAATGTGCCTGGGGTACTGGGGTTTATTGATTGTACGCACGTTAAAATTTTTCCACCACCGGGGCCGCAAGCACAGTACAAGAACAGAAGGAAAGATTGACACACAATTAATGTCTAACTCATTTGTATGATTTCCCAAATAATACTAGATATTTTAAGGTCATCGTCAACATCATTTTAAGGTATTATACCAGAGTTCACTTGTGTTTTTTTCTTTAGATCAGAATATATTTTATTGCAGACTGCAGATTCAGAATGCAGGATCATTAGCGTGAACGCAAGATACCCGGGCAGGGTCTACGATGCCTTTATATGGAGCCACTGTGCAGTTAAACAAGAAATGAAACGGCTTAATGATATCGGCAATCGAAATTATTTTGTCTTGGGTATGTTAGCATGATGACGTATCAGTGTTACTTAGTTTTAAGTTGTAAGATACAGATATCTTAAATAATAATACCGGAGTAAATGGTATAAGGTAGGCACTTACGTAATGTATCTTTATTTATGACAGCCTCTTTGTAACTTTTAACACAATTTAAAATATTTACTAGGTAATAAAAAAAAAATTGTTACCGTTGCAGGCGATTCAGGGTACCCACTCGAGCCATGGCTCATGACGCCAGTTTTAAACAGTCAACCGAACACCCCAGAGCAGCGCTATACAGACTGGCACTGCAGAGTGCGTAATGCAGTGGATGTGCGACGGGTGGCAGCGGCGACGCGCGGGCGGATGGTAGCTTAGCGACAGTTTGCATACAGTATGTGATTGACACGCGCTCTATAAACTTACTTTCGTTCATTTCGGTTCATTTGTATTTTTTTATCAACGGTATACCAACCAACTAACCAACATGGAACCAGGATTTAAACGTGGCCAATCAGATAATATTCCGAATGTCGATTTACTTATGGTTGCGGATTATTTCACAAACCATGCTAAGTATATTAGTGCAGAAATCCAAGGACAAAAACTTGCAAGGTAAGTGTACCTATATCACTAGATATTCACCTAAGTAGTTACATCATAATATACATTATTTGTAGGTATTATAAAAGTAAGAAGGGATTTAGGTAAAGTAGGTAAGGGCCGGTATATCATTTGAGACCAATGATTGCCAATATGATACTTGTTTCAGACTTATTTATTAACCCTAAGTTAAGTATAAGTTTTGATTTTATACCTATTACTGGAGGCCTATGTTCAGCAGTGGACGTTAACAGGCTGAAATGATGATGATGATGATGATGATGACTGGAGTGATATATATCGATGACATTTGAGTAAAAAAAAAAAACTAATATTGATCAAATCCAAAATTAGAAATTTTCAAACTAAGTATGGGTAAATGTTCACCGTCACGTACCTAGTCTATAAATAGAGAGGAATCTAAAACGGTCAAATCCACATTTTTTTTTTTAAAGTGGCGTTGGTATCAAAATTAGCCAAATCCAGGACTATTAACATTCAAAACTAGTCAAATCCGACGCGACCAATCAGCTTCAAGGATTTTGTATGGCTTGTCAGCCATGTTGTTTTTAGTGTCAATCAGTCCATGGCACGACAACGAGCCCTCGCTGTATTTTATTTGTATTTGTCTGTAAAAAATGGAAGATAACCCGAACAAAATAGGTGAAACACCTCCCAATTTATCCAGGAAACCTTTATTGCAAAAATCTTCATGGAAGATCAACAGAAATAAGGTTACTAGGTAAGTAAACATTCAGTCCATAGTACAGCGATGTTGTAGTATCAGGGGTCCTCAACCTTTATTAACCTTGATCGTACCTATTAGAAAATAACAAATACAATATTTTGCACAAATAAATTATTAAATATTGGTAAGATAATTTCTTGTTTTCATTTAAGATATTCGCCTAAATCGCCGCCAAATGTTAAAATACCATGTCAACATTATTCAAAAGCCGATAGATGTACTTCATTAGCAAAAAATGACATAGCCAAATCTCATAACGCTTTTTATAAAACATCAAACAAAATTCACCAAGACAATTTTATTCTTAAATATACTAAAACATCCCCCATTCAGCGTCGGCGTCCAAAATGTGGAACTGGTAACAAGAACAATTTTAATATCATTTACTACGCACGTAGAAGCAAATGTTTGGTGCCAGTATGTAGAAAGACATTTCTATCAATTTTAAGCTTAAATAAAGGAAGAGTAAATGGCGTAATTACGCGTAATTTCAATAGTGATGGAGCATCAGCATCCGAAAATAGAGGAGGAAACCGTAAAGAGGAGAAATATGCAGGAAAAAGAAAATCTATAAAAGATTTTATCAAAAAATTAATGCCTCTTGAAATTCATTACTGTCGCAGTAAAATTAAAAGTTGACAGTACCTTGCGTCAAATTTAAGTATAAATAAACTTTATAAAATGTACATTGCAGTGATAACACTGCTCCAATGACATGGCCCTTAGCTAAGATCGTTAACGTTATTCCTGGGCCAGACGGTAAGGTCAGGGTAGCTGAAATATAAATGTCAAACAATAAAACATACCTAAGATCTTTTAAAAAATTAAGGCCTTTACCATTTAACTAAAGCTTAATAATTATTTTAGTATGGAACTTTTTTTTTTAATTGTTTTTATATTGTAATGTAACTTATTCTTTTAGTAACTATTTTATATAATTACTGTAGAAGGGTTCTGTTCAGCTTAATGCTTAAACTTTGCCTTATGTAATTTTTTAAAAATCTAACGAACGAGTAAATGAATAACTAAATGAATAACTAAACGAATAACTAAATGAATAACTAAATTAACGAACGAAAAAAATGAATAAATAACGAACGAGTAAATGAATAACGTAGGTGTCGTAAAACTTGACCAACCTTCCATTTGCATCCTTATTTCATTCCCTCCCTTTCTCGTTTTCCGACCGGGTGACAGTTCGACAGAATGTCTGAGCTTTCTGTCGTTAGGCAGCCACTGACTGTGAGTAGCGTGACTCCGCTGAAGTATATCGAAAACGTGGACAGTTTTATCTCGCGAGGGGGTATATACATCCCTGGAAATCCCGGTGGATTTGCAACCCAGGATTTCGTTGTGTCGTCTGTGATATGGTTCGCCAAGGGCCTCAAGGGCATGACTCTAGAAAAAGTCACACTGGACAACCACCCGCCTGCTGAACCCGACAGCATGCGTGACACCCAGCAGGAGCAGCTTTATTTTTGTATGAGCTTGTTGATGTCCATGGGCAAAGAGATCACTGATAAGAACCAGGAAGCCCTGACTAAAGGCTGATTTACACAGGGTCAGTAACTGACTACAAATTCGAGGCAAGTCAGTGCTGACCCGAAAAAAACCCTGTGTAAACTGATTTTAAGTCAGTACAGTGGCTTGAAGTCAGCGCTGACTTGAATATTCGGACACGAATATTTTAAAGTCAGTTGGCGCCCCCCGCCACCCGCGCACCCCCGCGCCAGCCAAATAAACCCCGTGTAAACAGACAAGTCAGTGCGTGGTTAGTCACTGCCACTGCGTTGTAGAGTGACCACGTTTTTTTCGCTGGCGATAAAAATGACGCGTAAGCTTAGCGAAGACGAAACCTTAAAATTGGTGCAATTATATGGCGAAAACGAGTGCCTTTGGGATATTAAATCCCTAAATTACCGCAATAAAGAAATGTGGTCAACAGCGTTGCAAAATATCGCTCAACAAATGCAAATCGAAGGGCTCACTTCTACTGAAGTAAAAAATAAAATTAAAGCCATAAGGGCTACTTATTATTTAGAGCTCGACAAGATACAAAAATCCACCAGATCTGGCGCTGGTGGGAACGTATATGTCCCAAAAGTCAAGTGGTTTCAAGAACTGGACGGCTTTATAAAAAATGCTATTGTAAAAAGGAAAACAGTGGTAAGTATTTATTGTAACTTATTTATTTTATTTCCATCCTAGGTACCTATACAAAATTAATGAATTCTATCCAATTGCCATGGCACACTTCCAGCAGTCATAAAGAAGTTCCTATATAGGTCTCTTTTTTCTTTAGCAGACATGCAATGGTTGCCTCTTTGTTGTTCTGAAATGCTTGGTAGTGGATTTATTTCCGATCTCCATGTTCCTACTATTATTTGTCCATCATTGTCCTCTCTGTCTACACAAGTAGATGTTATGTAGGAACTTGAACGCAACCAATTATGCAGGGTACAGGCTGCACAGACAATGGCATCAACTGTGTCCACATGGGTTGGAATTGTTTTTTCGAACACTCGGAATCTAGAAACCAGTATACCAAAAGCATTTTCACTTATGCGCCTTGCACGCGACAACCTGTAGTTAGACTTTTTCGGCAGTACTTAGCTGCGTACCTGGATAGGGTTTTAGTAAATAATTCTTCAGTGGAAATGCTGCATCACCAACTATTACTCCATTTGTAGGAAGCAATCCATCTTCCAACCGACGATATATAATGAGGAATTTTTGAAAACACCTCCATCAGAGGCGTTTCCATTCGCTCCAACGTCTATATATGAAAAACAATAGTCGTGGTCTACAAGTGCTAACAATACTGTACTATTGGTTTTTTTATAATTATAAAATTCACTTCCACTATTTGGAGGAGCTTTAATTATAATATGCTTCCCATCGATTGCTCGTACTATTGGTTTTTTTATAATTATAAAATTCACTTCCACTATTTGGAGGAGCTTTAATTATAATATGCTTCCCATCGATTGCTCCATAACATGAAGGGAAATTCCACTTGGTATTGAAACCGTCTTCAATAATTTTCCATTCTTCCTCTCGTTCTAGAATCTGTAAACAAAAAAAAATAATTACAACCTAAATACGTATTATCATCAACTAATGATTTATAAAACATTACATTTTATTCTCATTAACAGAATAACTCAGGAACCAGCAACGATGACGCTGAGTTGGGTGAAGCTGAGGGTGTTGGTGAAGGAGCTGAAAATGTATCAAGATCAACTGAAAATAATGATAATTCTACTGAAACGCCAACTCAAGCCATCCAGACGCCAGTTCGAAATTCTGTGACAGCTCCCAATCAATCTGGGCCTCCGCGATCAAAACGCTCCAAAATATCTCAGATGGCCGCCATGATAAAGGACTTAAAAAGTGTGTCAAATGATGTTAATATTAGGTCCTTACATATGAAATTGGCGTTTTGTATGGGAGGAACAAAAAGTCGAAAAATTTTTATATAGTATATTTATTTAATCAAAGTATGAGCCATTGTAATCTATGCACTTTTGCCATCTCATAGGTAGTTCATTGATCCCTTTACTAAAAAAACCATTCGGACGGGAATCAATAAAATCTTTGAAGGCGATTTGGACTGCCCCATCTGAGTTGAATTTTTTCCCTTGCAAGAAGTTATCCAAATTTCGAAAAAAATGGTAATCTGTTGGAGCAAGGTCCGGGGAGTACGGTGGATGCCTTAGACATTCCAATTGAAGCTCTTCTAATTTGCTAGCCGTCTGTTGTGCAGTGTGTGGTCTAGCGTTGTCGTGAAGCAGCAGTGGCGTAGAGCGATTGACCAGCCTCGGTTGTTTACCAGCTAGCTTTTCCATCATGGTTTGCAATTGCTGACAATAGTCATCTGCCGTAATCGTCTGGCCAGATTTGAGAAAACTGTAATGAACGACACCGGCGCTAGTCCACCAAACGCTTACAAGTAACTTTTTATTGGTCAATTTTCGCTTGGAGCAGGCTTTGGCTGGCTTGCCAGGGTCCAGCCATTGCGATGAGCGCTTCCGATTATCGTAGAGAATCCACTTTTCATCACAGGTAATGATTCGATTTAAAATCCCTTCGTTATTGTGCCGGTCAAGTAATGTAACGCAGCAGTTGACGCGCGTTTGCCGGTTTGCTTCACTCAATTCGTGAGGAACCCACCTTTCAAGTTTTTTAATCTTCCCAATTTGCTTCAAGTGGATTAAAACAGTTTTATCACTAACACCGAAGCCTGCAGCTAACTCGGACGTGGTTTGCGATGGATCCGCTTCCACAATAGCCTTCAATGCTTCATTATCAACTTGGGTCTCCGGCCGTCCACGGGGCTTGTTTTGCAGGTCGAAATTTTCAGAACGAAAACGTTGGAACCAAAAACGCACTGTGTTTTCTTTTGCGACACAACCGCCATACACATCATTAACCCTTCGAGCCGTTTCCGCAGCACTGGTGCCACGGTGGAACTCGTACTCGTAAATAACGCGATATTTCAAATTTTCCATTTTGTAAATCGAGCGATGCAAACAGAAAAAAGATAAGTAAAAAAACAAATGAATGACGGTTTACGAAACACAACTACATGTGGAAATAGCTGTATAAATTTGAATTTCGAATTCCTAACCAAATAGGAGAAATTTGTGATCAAAGTGGCCAGTACGACAAAACGCCAATTTCATATGTAAGGACCTAATATGTCACCATCTGAAGAACAGTCTGACGCTGATATTTTCGGTAAACATGTGGCGGCTCAACTAAAAAAACTGTCTGAAGAACAATCTGTTATTGCACAAGAAGAGATCCAAAAAATATTATCCAAAGCTAGATTGGCTGATATACAACAAAAGAAGTATACAGAAAATGCACACTCTTCATCCCCTAACTATTTTATCCCTAGTCCGGCAGCAGCTACAACAAGCAGCACAAGTAGCATGGGATTTTACTCCCTGGAGCCCAACCCAATGACTGCATCAAGCGACAACACCATAACATTTTACCCGCCAGAGGTTGCCGAGCCTGCCACTAGCAACAGCTCTTTAGGATTTCATCCTTCCGATCGATCAACGAACACCACATTTGTAAACCCCAGGCAGTTTATTATTACACCCTCAGGTTTGAATTACAGCACCACGATCAACGAAGAAGCTGAAAGTGAAAATAACACTGCTGTTAACACGATTATGCGTGCCTATGAAAATTCTTAATACTATTTTGATGTTGTATTTCTTAATTTTCTAATAATTTAATAATAAAAAAATTCTTACCTTAATATGTGTTTTTAGTGCCGTATACGAGGGCTGATTGATAAGTTTCCGAAACGACAAAGAAAAACTTTAAAAATCTATTTAAAATAAATTTATTTCTCAACGTAGTTTCCTTCTACCTCGATGCATTTAGTCCAGCGCTTCTCCAATGCCGTTACACCAGTTTGATAAAATGTTTTCTCCAACCCCTCAAAATACTCGTCCACGGCAACAATGACTTCTTCATTTGATGAAAATCTCTGGCCACCTAACCATTTCTTCAGGTTTGGGAATAAGTGGAAGTCACACGGGGCCAGATCCGGGGAATAGGGTGGATGCGGTAGCAATTCGAACCGCAATTCATGAAGTTTGGCGACTGCAATCATTGACGTGTGTGCAGGTGCGTTGTCATGGTGGAACAAAACTTTTTTCTTGGCCAAATGTGGTCGTTTTTTCTGGATTTCTTCACTTAATTTTTGCAGCAAGCTTGCGTAGTACTCTCCATTTATTGTTTTTCCTTTTTGCAGATAATCCACTAAAATAATCCCTCGAGCATCCCAAAAAACAGTCGCCATCACTTTGCCGGCCGACAAAACCGTTTTTGCTTTCTTCGGCGCAGGTCTTCCGCTCTCAGTCCACTGCTTAGATTGTTCTTTTGTCTCGGGAGTATAATGATGTATCCAGGTTTCATCGACTGTTACATAACGCCGCGAAAACTCGTTAGGATCTCGGTTAAACAGCGCCAAACACTCCGATGAATCGTCCACTCGACGTTGCTTTTGGTCAACAGTGAGCAAACGCGGCACCCATCGCGCGCAAAGCTTTTTCATTCCCAAATGTTGGTGCAAAATATTAAAAACGCGTTCAGATGAAATGCTCACCATCTCTGCTATCTTTCGCAACTTCAAGCGCCGATCATTCAATACAATTTTGTGATTTATTTTTATCATGTCCGGATTCGTGACTTCATTTGGACGGCCAGACCTGTGGGCGTCTTCGCAGCTCTGTCTTCCACGTTTAAAGTCAGTTACCCAGGTGTGAATTGTACTCAATGCAAGAGCAGAATTACCTAAAACACTGTCTAGCTTGGTTTTAATTTGGGTTGCTGTTTTCTGTTTTAAAACGTAAAACTTTATCACCGCACGAATTTCGTTTCTTTCCATTGTTAAGAAAATTTACGACAGAGAAAGTTCTACGTCCTATCAAACAAATTCCACCAGTTCGATTAAATTCAAATTTGGCGTTCTATTTTCAAAAAGATGCCTAAATATAATGTAATTTTTTTTTTTGCGTATCATTTTTTTAAGTTCGTCGTTTCGGCCAGTTATCAATCAGCCCAGGTATATTGCCCAGCACACTTCTGGTATTAGTTGAGAAATTGCTGGTTTTGAGACACGATAAAAGTGACTAAGGAACCGATAGTTCATTCCTGAAGCCAAAAATGTCAGCGTTATTTCCAGTTTAATTTTGGCTGGTAAAGCATCTCTCATGAATGTATCATGTCGTTGAATAGAGCTCGATATGATTGACAGCAATTCGTCAAAATTCTGTGCTGACATCCTCATAGCCAGTTTGTACTCCGCAGGATCTTGAAATCGCAACTGCTTCAGCAACAAAGCAGAGCCACCAGTTTCGTTTCTATCGTCAATCCATTTTCTTACCCATTGTCGTTTATTTTTAGTTATCTCATTTTCTACCATTTCTATTAACTCATTCAACAGCAAAATTGATAAATTTTTCAACAAATAATTAAATCGTCGTTTCAGTTGTTTTCGCGAATTCATTTTTCCCACTGACTTCACACACGTGTGCTCACCGTGAGAAACGCACCACTACTACTTACTTCATGTAAACAGTTAAAGTTAGTCGCGGCGCCGACATTGGCGCTGCGACTGACTTGTCTACTGACCCTGTGTAAATCCAGCTTTAAGGCAGATTTAGACGACGCCAATTTTTACGCGCCTAAATTCGCGCGCCAGTCCTTGCACGAAAAAAGCATCATGTAAACACTACTGGCGCCAGCATTTCGCGGCGCGCCAGCGCTGGCACGGAATAGAGCATACGGCTATTTTTTGGCGCCAGTGACCTCCGCCCGCGCCTCTCGCGTCCCCCGCGCATGTTTTCTGCCCCGTGTAAACACATCGCGCCAGTCGCTTGCACGCCACCGTGCTGTAAACTAGTGTGTCTATCCTGTCGCCTACATTCTCCGGACAAAATGCCGCCGAAACTCAGTGAAAACGAAGTATTAAAACTAATACAACTATATCGAGAACACGAATGTTTATGGAACAACAAATGCGATGAGTATAGAAACAAGGAAATGCGCAAAACGGCGCTACAACAAGTTCAGGAAGAAATGGCTATAGAAGGATTTAATATCGATGAAATTAAAGCTAAAATTAAGAGTACTAGGAGTTCGTACTACTTGGAACTCGATAAGATTGAGAAATCGACTAGATCGGGTGCTGGAGGGAATGTTTATAAGCCGAGGGCAAAATGGTTTGACGAACTAAACGCATTTATAAAGAATGTATCAGTAAGACGAACAACTACGGTTAGTATTGTTTATTTATTAAGTATCAAAAATACAATCTAAGCTTATTTATATTTATACATTAAAAAAATATAAGGTACCTGCAGGTAATAAGGCCTGACGTTTATAAGGCCTAGCTAAAGAAAATCTATATTAAAATAAAAATTAACTTCAAATTCAAATGTTAATCAACAGTAAAAGGCATTTTCTATGAGACATAAACAAAAAATTCTAGCATTTACTTTAAGGCGAGGTAGGACTTGAAATCTTTTTTTAAATTTAGTCCCGGGAATAAGGTCGAAATTTGCGTAACGCAATTCGGGCGTCAGTATGAAAGTCCATTTATATTTAAGGTTTTTTATATTATTTTGTAAAAAATATAGAACGAATTAAAAAACTAGCTGGTTCAGTCTTTTAGGTATATTCCGAGACGCAAGATACAAGAGTTAAAAAAGGGGTATAAAACGAGTTTTCAAGTCATACCTTACCTTAAACAAATGCCTTATTACCCGCAGGTACCTTATGACATTTATGTAGGGTGACTATCAGCCCCAAGCCCCATCGCACCGGTAAAAAGACAATTTTAATGTATGCTTCTTAATTGCCAAGGCTTCCAGCCTTAACGAAAAATTTTTTGTAGAGTTCTCGTTTCTCTCTTGCAATTCTTGATGAATGATTGCTGCCTTGATTGGAAATACTCTGCAAGGCAGTTATTTCATTTCTCCATGAACCTGGCAGGAAATTTCCATGCTGGTCTTCCCTGTCTACACAAGTTGGTGTGATGTAATGGTTTGACTTCTTTCGTAGCCAATTATGGAGTGCACAAGTTGCACAAACGATTGCATCTACTGTTTCCAAATTAGTAGGTATTGGCTTTTCATATACACGGAATCTACTGACTAAGGGCGACATTCAGAGACAAAGTGTAAGTCACGCTTAGCCAAATCTTAGCGTGAACTTAGCGAAGCACGCTCTGAGCCCACTTAGTTCGGTTGTCAAATTTTCGTATTCAGAGTCACTTTGAAATATCTTGTTAAGATCGTTTTTTTTTTTTTACTGTGTCTATATTATCTATGCACCCATTAGTGATGTCTTTTTTTACCGATTGGTTATTTGTTCCGGTTCTTGAATCGCTACAAAAAAGGAGATAGCAATATATCATTTTTCTATGAGTGTAAGGGAGATGGAACATAGCTGTCAACTGTTCTGTCTGTCAGTGTATGCAAGCGAGCAAATTTAAGAAATAAAGCGGGAGCGAATTGAAAATTTTAAAATTACACTTCGTAAAGAAAATTGTTTCGTTTATTTTTCAAAAATGAGTGAAAATAAGAAGCGCAAGTCACCTTTTACATTGTACGAGAAAGCCTTTCTGAGAGAGCTAGTTGGAGAAGTAATTGACGTGAATGAATCGAAGAAAACAGACTCTGAACAAACAAAAAAGAAATCGCACACATGGAAAAGCATTTGCAACAAATTTAATGCAAACTCACTTTGCCAAGCTGTAAGTAAAGTTTTTAAAACTTGAAGAGATTCTTTGTGGAAATTTCCATAATTTTAATGAATAAATATAGTGTTCTGTGATGATTTCAGGCTACATCCGATCAATTGAAAAAACTTTGGCTCAACATGAAAGCCAAAGCCCGAGAAGCAAAAACAATTGCAAAACAGCGATGCCACACAGGTGGGGGGCCTTACATACCTGACCCAAACCCAGAAGATGACGTTATGGACATGATTCCTAATATACTTCCCACTATTAAAGTCAGTGTAGATAGTGACGGTAGGTACCTATAATACCTATATTTATGTGGGGCTATATTTTTCTACCAAACTTGTAAATAGTAGGACCATTTGTGACCTAATAGGCTGCCTCAGAAAATTCTTTATCCGACTAGTAATACCTTGTTCCTTAATATAGTATGTGTGGCTGCCAGTGGACAGCTAGTTTACCATGTCATTGTTATTGTTTTTCAAAGATTCAAAGATATGCAGCTACCTATAAAAAATGTAACAATGTTAGCAGAAAAAACAAGTTATTGTTGCTATGAACTGTAGTCATCATCATCATCATCATCATCGTGTAGGTTGTAAGGTCGACAACCGACCTCACGAACCCTGGTGTCAGTGTTATAGAGCCGCCAAAGGCCACTGACTTGGCTCGTGTAACGACTAGATAGTAGCCGGGACCAACGGCTTAACGTGCCTTCCGAAGCACGGAATCATCTTTCTTTTCGGACAATCAGGTGATTCAGCCTGCAATGTCCTAACCAAACTGGGGAAAGTCTCACAAAGAGATTTTTGCCTGACAGTGTCCCCACCGGGAATCGAACCCGGAACCTTCGTAACGGGCATCGAAATCTCGACCACTCGGCCACGGAGGCTGTTGTAAATTGATTGAATGAACTGTAGTAAATTTCTATGTAATAATGTATAAGTAGTTGTACTGGTATCCCAGTTTTCCTCCAACGAAATGGTGTCAAAAAATGCACCTGATTCCTATATAAAAGTGTACCTACCCTAATTTGTGAGTTAATATTTTTATTTGTCTTTCAAACCTTAGGTATTGGGGATAAAGATGGCGATGTAGATGATAGCAGCTGGACACCAATAAAAAAAAGGATGGAAAATGAAATGGAAGTCATTTATGAAATAATTACAGAAGAGGAACAGAACATGCCTGCTCCTGCCCCCACCCCAATAAGTAAACTTCCTGCCTCCACCCCCATAAGTACAAAAACATCAAATGTACATAAAGAAAAAAAAAAACTGCCCGTAGTCCCAAACATTGACATGCTGAAATGCAAATTAATTGAACGGGATATTGAACATAGGGAAATAAAATTTAAAGCTGAAATCGATCATCAAAAAAGGATGGCCGACTTGCAGTACGACATTTTATTATTAGAATACAATCATAAAAAAAAACTATATGATTTATTGGAACAAAAAGCTGAAAATAATAACATTATATAAGTAGGAAAACCATTTTTGTGTTCAGTTATTTTTATTTTTTAAGGACCGACTAGGTATGTACCTGTCTGTTTCTTTATTCCATCATATTATTATGTCTTATGGTATCCTGGTGTGGGGCCGAGCAGCTGATATTGACACTGTCTTCATTTTGCAAAAAAGAGCTATTAGAGCAATTTACCAACTTCGTTGTAGAGACTCACTTAGAGAACTTTTTAAAGAGATAGACATATTGACGGTTCCATGCCAATACATTTATGCTAATATTATGCATGTTAGGAAAAATATCCATGAATTTAGTAAATATTCTGACATTCACGATCGTAATACTAGAAATAAGAATAAACTAGTTAGTCATTACTGTAGACTTGCTAAAGTTCGCACGTCATTTGTGGGGCTCTGTGTGCGCTACTATAACAAAATACCTGATGAGATTTTAGTTTTACCAGAAAAAAGGTTTAAAAATTGTGTAAAACAGACGCTTTGCAGTAAAGCTTACTATAAGTTAGATGATTATTTAAATGACAAAGAGGCTTGGTGTTCGGATGGTCCAGCACGGCACAAGAAACATTAACAATGTGTATAAAATGTGTACATATTGTAAACAATATTTTATTTAAAAAAAAAAGAAGTACAAAAGATACGAGTCCTGTGGAGTTTCTTCTGGCCGTTCTTCTCCACAGAAGGCGTATACTTGTAGTGAACGGGCCATTTTGCATTGACGTCGAAAAATGATTTTGTTAAATCTTACTTGAATAAAGACATTTTTATCTTTTATCTTATCTTAACTTCTAAATACCTGAAAGCAGATTTGGATATAATATGGAGTATCGTTAGAATCGTTAGATCAGCTCATTTTGTGTTTCAGTAGGCAGACAGACAGACAAACAAGAATTCTAAAATTTGTTATTTTGGAATCTATTGCTCTTTTATAGACCCCTACAATTTTATTATTATGTAAGTATAGACAAAAAGACTGATTATAGATTACCTACTTATATCAGCATGAAGGTAATTTTAATTAAAGAGATTATTTTGTAACAGATTAGATAAAACTATGTTATGCCAATTAAAATAAAAACGCAGTAGAAATAAGAAATCAGGTTATTTTTATTTAACACCTCATAATGTATATTTTGTACTATTCTTTTACATACAATATAAAGAGAAAAACTTAAGTTGTAATTAAATTACATACTATCTATTCTGTTGAGTAGATTAAAGTCAATCCAACATTTTTATTAGTATTATATTTTCTATACCAACAAATTATTATTTTATTATGTGTAATACTGTTCAACTATTGCATTCCGGAATGCTAAACCCGATGCAGTATGTTGACGAATAGGAACAGCTGCATCCTCTTGATACACGTTGATCTCAAAAAGTGGTTCAGAGGCATCTCTAGCTATATTGTGCAGCACGGCACAAGCCACTGCAATATTTGTAGCAGTGGTCAATTTTGTTCCAATTCCACGGCGCAAACACTCAAATTGATTTTTTAAAGCTCCAAATGTCCTTTCTACAACATTGCGTGTCCTAGTTTGAACATAATTGTAATTTGCTTGAGCTCGGGAATTAGGCTCTATAAAGGGAGTAAGCATGAAATTTGTTGCACGGTATCCGCTGTCTCCTACTAGAATTCCCTGTAATCGTTCAGTCGACAGTCTTGAATGAAGTCTAGAATTTCTAAAAATCCGACTGTCGTGGGTGCTGCCTGGCCATCTAACAACAAGATCATAGAGTTTCATGTCCATTCCAACAACTGCTTGGGCATTGATACTGAAGTACCCTTTTCTGTTTCTGTACACTTCAGAATGTTCTATACCCCTAGGCCTTTTGATTTTAATATGGGTGCAGTCGATAGCCCCTATTATATTTCTTAATCCTGGATGAACACTTTGAACTGTTTCAAACTCACTGGAAACAGTCATTAAATTGTCCGGAAATTTAATATAATTGTCGACTTGGGCAGCTAACTGTGCAGATACATTTCTTATAATGCGGCTCACTGTTGGTTGCGAAATAAATTCGAGATCACCACACACTGTCTGAAAGGATCCTGTTGCATAATAGCGTAAGGCTGTTGCCAACTGAATGTCTGGTGAAATAGGTAAACCTCTTCTTGTACTTTCTGGTCTTATTTGTATCAAAGGCATTATTTCGTCGCGCACAGTTTCCTTTTTAAATCGGAAACGGTCTCTAAACTCCTTGTTGCTATAAAATTCGAAGGGATTTCGAAAATCTCGCAGGTAAACGTTTCCTTGCCTTGGTACAACAGCCACGTCGTTTAAACCATCATCTCCCAAGGCGTCCACTTCACCAAGAAATTCGAGCACGTCGAAATTATCCATTTTTAATAAAAATTGAAAATGAAAATGTAACAATATCAGAAAGCGCAGTCAAGATAATCAAGAGTTTAACTTAATTTAACCTCAAAAACAGACAAAATGACATTTGTAAGTCTAAGCTCTCCGCTAAGTTACCGATTTTGGCGACTTGGACTCGGCTAAGACCAATCTTACGAATATTTGTCTCTGAATACAAAAATCGCTTAAGTACGCAACTTTGACATTTCTAAGAGCAATCATAGCTTAGTTTTCGTCTCTGAATGTCGCCCTAAGATCCCAAAGGCATTTTCGGATATACGTCTGGCTCGTGATAACCTGTAGTTAAAAACTTTTTGTTCTAAGCTGAGGCTATCACCTGGATACGGTTTCATCAAATATGTCTTAAGCGGAAATGCCGCATTCCCAACAATGACACCGTGTTCAGGTAACAAGTCATTTTCCAGTTTGTGGTACAACGAACAGTTCTTGAATACGCCTCCAGCAGATGCATTACCACTTGCGCCGACATCGATGTATGAAAAGCAATAGTCGTGATCAACAACAGCTAACAATACAATGCTGCTTGTTTTTTTGTAATTGAAAAACTGGCTTCCACTTTTAACAGGAGCTTTGATTTCCACATGTTTTCCATCGATCGCTCCATAACATGAGGGGAAATTCCACCGTATTCTAAACCCTGATTCGAGTGTTTGCCATTCTCCTTCTGTATTTGGAACCTAAAAAATAAATTTAATTATTTAATTAAGAGCATACTTAAAAACTTTACCTTTAGAAGAGTTCTTAAAAACGTAGTCTCTTATTTATTTAGGAACTAAGCAGCCGATTCCAAAATAACATGCTTGAACTCCAGGCGGCTTTTAAGTAGTTATTTTATCTTACTTTTTGTGTTTACAGGATAATACAGATAAAGAAAACTTTAATAGCGAACAAAATAAAGAAAATGTTAATAGCGAACAAGGATCTTCCTCTGCAAATATTATGTGGCCCCACAAACTGATGAATCTTCACCACACTCGGAAATGGACTCGAAGTCTGTGGAAACACCGGCATTTACACCGCCTATAAGATCTAAGCGCAGCAAACTATCACAAATGGCTGTAATGATTAAAGATTTAAAAAATATACAAAGTGATGATACTATGCTGAGAACGGACGAAGAAATCGATTACGATTTATTTGGAAGGAGTGTTTCATCACAACTGAAAAAGCTGTCAGAGGAACAGGCAGTCATTGCTCAAGAAAAGATACAGAGTATATTAACCCATTGCAGACTTGCTGATATACGAGCTAAGCAGTCCAATTCTGCATTTTCTTTTCAATATCCTCAATTCACCCAGTCGATGCATACACAGTACCCTCAAACGAACCCTACAAATTTTACAAGCAACGGGTATAATCAATTGTACCACCCGCCGCCACCGCCTCCTCCGCCTAGTCTACCTACGCTAGAGACTCATAATCAATTGAGTTTCGTAACACCAGGGGCGTGCACAGGGTTTAGGGCTAGGGTAGGCACTAGTAGGCAGGCAGGTATAATAAGGATAAAAAAGCACTTACCAAAAAATTTCATGAATTAGGTTATTACTGTATTGTGTTGACCGGCGACCGGTGGTGTGGTGTTTCTATGCAAAGTGATGTAATGTAAGTTTGGCCACCTCAAGTATCTAACCAGGTGATTGAATATTTTGAACAAGTCACACTAGAAGATACCCGAAATGGCCTTGAAAAAGGCCTTGATTTTTTTTGTTATT
Source organism: Carpatolechia fugitivella (assembly GCA_951230895.1). Lineage (NCBI taxonomy): Eukaryota > Metazoa > Arthropoda > Insecta > Lepidoptera > Gelechiidae > Carpatolechia > Carpatolechia fugitivella. Next base: position 8,413,880 of record OX579654.1, on the reverse strand, counting down.
AACTTTTTTGTTATAACGCACAATTGACAAAATAAATTAACGGTATGATACTACAACTTTGTTTCTATTTATAAATTAAATCTACGCGCCTATCTTTGAGCAAATATTTTTGCAATACGTCATCGTAAAACGCAGGTGATCGTTTTACATCAATTAGGAGCTGTTTTTCAATAGAAATCATAGAAAGAGCTGCGAGTCTTTGTTGCCCCTGGTGGTTTTCGACTTTTTGGCCGCGTTAGTAAAGTTATTCAAATCGACATAGCCGGCGTCGTTCCAAACGTTCAAAGAAGTGCAGAATAAAGTACACGGAAAACAAAACAAACTATTGGTGTGTACACAACCTGTTAGCCAGTTGAAAGTCTCGTAAGATTTAATTTGAAAATGACGAGTTGCATTACCCTTCCTTTGAGTTAAATGCAACTCGAGTATACACACCTTCCTCTATGAACGATATTCGCCTTAGCTTCAAAATTACACGTTGCAAATCCACCTTTTTTCAGTTTAAACAAACACGGCCCGTCGGCACAAAGTTCACAGCGATTACTCATTGTTATTAAAGTAATTTACTAACACAAAAAGCACTAATTGCTCAAAAAACCAAAGAAAAACACAGAAACTTAAAAAATCACTGCGCGTCACAACAAGAAAGGTAAACAATATGGCGATTCCAAATTCCGCAATGAAAAAAGTGATTAAAATATTGTTTTTACCCAATTCAGCATTGCGCGCTTTATTCATAATGCGTCTTGAGACTATTAAAGCTTTAAAGCGACCGACGCCCCCACCGCTCGCGAGCTCGCGAAGCGTCGCGGCTCTGAGGTGGCTGAGAGTTGTGATTGGTCGTCGTATTTCTGTCGCCAACTTCGCGCCTGCGCACTGGCTGACATGCGCCTCGCGCGGCGCGCAATTTTTGGAACTCGGGAACGCTTTACATCGGTGCGTTATAAGGGAATGACTTGTACTAAGATCTATTTACGCCACCGATGTTCCTTCGACGACGATTCGCCTTGTATAAGTCCAAGTCGAAAAAGCTGGGCTTTTCGGATTTGTATGGAGCGAAATCACGCACACTAACGCATTGACAAGTTTTGTGTTCGCACATAGGGCCTTTATAGCACACAGTCATATATTTTCTCTCACTACATGTAAGTAAACGTCAGTTGGAATAGGCAGTGCTTTTGGCGAACGTGAACAAAAGACGAGTGGAATTTGTTTAAGATAAGGATGTGTAAAATTAATATGGGTGTTATGGTAGTTAGTATGATAGTGTAGTGTAGTTAATTAATGTATATAATTGTGAAGGTATTTATCTGAAAATGACAGGGTAGGCAGTGCTTTTCTGCCTCTATGAAGTGCACGCCCCTGCGTAACACCACCGCCAGAGAATAGTCCATCAGGCTATTCGGGCACTACAAGTTCGTCATCTCTGGGTTTTCACGTGAACAATGACAGTAATTTTTCACCGATCCCTGTTTCCCTCTTCCCGATCCCTATTAGTAGTTGCGACGAAAACTCACAAAATATTGATAATATTATAGAACTTGCTTACAATAATGCCTAATAATTACTTAACTTCTGTTTCCTAGATTTTTTAAACATTGATTTTTGAGCAGTGACAAAATTATTCGAATATGAAAATTATCTTTGTTTTGATTACCGTGTGAATTTTATCCCTACTTTTTAAAATATCTTTGTATTCATAACACGGGTGGGACTGGGACCAAAAACGATGGACATGTTTCTGGTCCCAGTCCCACTGTTTCGTAAGTACTCCTAGTTCTTAAGTAGTCCCTGTATTTTTTTCAAAATAAATACTTTACCTTAGTAAATTGTTTGATTGCTGCATAAATTGCCCGACACACTTCTGGTATACATTGTGATATAGATGATTTGGAAACACGATAAAAGTGACTCAGGCTTCGGTAATTCATTCCAGTGCATAAGTATGTCAGTGTTACTTCTAGCTTTATTTTCGCCGGTAATGCATCTCTCATCAGAGTGTCTTGACGTTGAATAGACTTTTCTATCAAAGAAATCGAAAAAATCGAGTCGAAATTTTCTGGCGTAAGTCGTAATGCCAACCTGTACTCTGAAGGACCCTCTATTCTTAACTGTTTTAAAATCAAAGCTGAGGCTCCAGTGAGACATCTGTCACTGATCCATTTTCTCGTCCAAATTCGTTTCTTCTTCAATATTTCGACCTCTAACATATCAATCAGCTCTTCTCGTAATAGCGTGGATAGATTTTTTATGCATTGCGTTTTAAACTTGCGGATTTGTCCCGAATTCATTTGTTTGTGATTCCAACGTGTGGTTATCGCAATGACTGCAGTGAGACTGGCGCAGAAAACTGGCAACGTATAAATGACCGGCTTGCGGCGGATGCCGCGCTAGCAAGTGGCGCGTGAATTCAGGCGCGTAAAAATTGGCGTCGTCTAAATCTGCCTTAATCGCTGGAAAGCTGTAGTAACGACTCAAGGGATAGAGGACAAGGTCTTGCCCGCATTCAGAACGTTCACTCTATCGTCCGTGGGCGTGCTGGCCAAGGCACTTTTACCAAGACAAACCCTCAAGAAGGCCATCGTGAAGAAAATATTGGATACCCAGTACGACGGGATAGAAGGAACCGTGGTCGCACACGTCAAGATGGTATGGGAGAATTATGGATACAAGGCGGTGCTGTTTATGGAGTCCTTCATATACACGGGCAGTATCGCGCTTGAGATCGAAGCTATACTAGATCAGGCCATCGCTTTGAGGAAGGCGTTGACTGAGGCAAGGACGGATCCCACGTTCGCGTATTCGCGGGTCATGGATCAGCATGCCCACTCTACCTTAAACCACAAGTCCTACTGCCACCTATACGTAGCCGCGATCCTCTACGCCAAGCAAGTTAAAGCCGTCGGCGAAAACTTTAAAGTGTCATCTGCGATCACGAGCAATTTAACTGCACTCATAACTCGTTACTTAAAGGCGGATGCGCGACTGGCCATCGGGGAGCCATCAGCAGGCGTCATAGCCAAACTGAAAAGCATCGGGCTAGACGTGCGCCAAGGACGCAGGAGGGACCGCGCGGAGGACTCCGAAGACGAGGACGAAGGACCCCGAAGCCGCCGACGCAGGAGAGAATAAATGCCGAATACCCTTTCTTACAGCTCAGCGCCAATGTGATGCTCTTTAACTTCTGTTAAAACTTTTCCTATCCTTAGCTAAATAAAACATTTTGTTTTTTTTTTATATACAACTTTAAAAAATATAACTGCTGCCTACGAAAAAAAAGGGTAAAATCTCAAAAGACTTTCATGCTGTTGCACTGGATTACATGAAGAACTTACCAGTACCAAACATCACTACTAACGATGTATATTACAAGCGACAACTATCAATCTATGGTCTAAATATACATAACTTATCAACAGGTGAAAGTGTATTCTATTTATATCCAGAAACTGTTGGGAAGAAAGGAAGCAATGAAGTATGTTCACTCTTGCACCATTATGTGTATCATATGCTGGATAGTGATGTGAAAACCCTTGAAATATTTTGTGATTCATGTGCGGGTCAAAATAAAAATTATGCAGTTTTTCGCTTTCTGCATCAGTTGGTCCATGTTCATCACAGATTTGATAGAATTAAAATGATATTCCCTATAAGAGGTCATTCGTATCTCGAATGTGACAAAAATATGGGAATCATTAATCAAAAGTTGCCAGCTGAGATCCCAAAAGACTGGGCACAGATTTTTAGAGATGCAAGATCTCGTCCCTGTCCTTTTACTGTGGTTGAAGTTCATCAAAATACTTTCCGTGATTGGACAAAGTTTTTGAGCCCATTGTATAATAAATCATTTGGATTTCAGTCACGACCCATTCGTGAACTTCAGTTGAGACGAGAACACCCAGCACTTATATTTTACCGTGAAACATATAATTGTTCATGGTATTCTGCAACGATCACACTGTAGTGGTGTGACGCACGCGCACCCACCACTTGAAGCGTATTGCTTGTGTTAGCAATAAGTTAGTATTTAAGCAATTACATAAGTTAGCATAGCTCTCTCTCTGTACTGTTCAGTCTAACATTATACTTCTGACTATCAACTTGTGTGTGAGTCTCTCCAATATCTCTTGGTCGTCCATCTGCTAAAATATTGCATGGCGACCCTTGCCAGTACTGCCTTATGGCAGTGCTGGGTGGCATGGAGATTTTAATAGTAAATTGAGTTAAATTAAATAAATCTTCGTGCACCTAGTAAAGGAACCTAATAAAAAGTGAAAATAAACGGACTAAAAAAAATGCCACGACACAGAGACATTGAAAAAGTGATTCGTGAAGAATAAAATACAGAGGAGTGTTTGGGAAATGAAAAAAAAAAGAAGAAGGCAAATGTATAAAAAGAAAATATATTTAAAAGAAAAACAGACATCGATGGCTATCAACCAGCAGGAAGGCAGGCCCGAAGTCCACGAAGAAGCCGGAGTCCCGCGAGTTCTCCAGGTGGTCGAGCAGCAGAATCGGGTTCTGGTACCCAGAGGCGACCAACCATGGTCCGGCCTCGTAGTGCAGTTCTCCTCGAATAAGCAGCCTCCGTACAACGAAAACGATGTGCCGATCGTCCCGTAGGACAAGGGGCGGCACAGGAAGGCATTCAATACAGACACGAAAGATTTCCATAAAACAAAACATAAAGGTAATCATAGATATATTTAGTGTATAAAAACCCATAGATAAAATTATATAGCGTAATAATAACGCATAAAAATGGAAAAAATGCACGGCTCGACGAGACGGTGACGACGTCGCGTCACTGCGTCAGCAAATTGTCGGTTATTGACACGACTTTTGATATAGAATAGTGTAATTTATGAAAGTGGAACACGAGTGAATGAAACTCGATAGTAAATACTGACAAAATAATACAAGTTAGAGAAATAAATAAAATAAAATAAAGCAGCATCAAAGGACAACAGCATCATACTGCAGATATGGAGTTGGAATTCATGAAACTGAAAATTTTATTTTACAAATAGAAGAAATTCTGAAGATTAAGGTCTGATCAACCGAAAGTAGTAGAAAATCAAGATAATTTGTACGGGTTACGAAGACTCGAACCCAAGACCACACGGTGGTATTGACCATTACGCCGCGCATGGCAGTTTATTGACCGCGTTACACGACACGCGCGACATGAAGTTTACGCCGAATCAGCAACTTAGGCCCAGCACACACGGCGCAACGCATTTGCAACGAAACTGCGACTTCTAGTTACTTTTGAGTTTCAGCCATAGACTCCTTTGAGAGACCGCACACGACGCAACCTGTATGAAACTGGTTGGAAACGCGTCTCAAACCAGTTGCATTGAAACCGGCGTGCAGGAAACTCGTGTTTGCGTTTCTTCGGATTTCGCGCCTTTTTCATCAACAAAATGGCTGACGATGATAATCAAAGCATTGAATTTGTGTTAGAAGTAGAAAAATATCCTTGTTTATATAATAACACATTACCTAGCTACTCTCGGAGAACTGAGACTGATAAAGCATGGGCAGAAATTGGAAAAACAATGAAAATGACAGGTGAGTTATCTATTTATTTATTGATACGATTAACATTAGGTACGATAATTACAACATTCACCAAAAAATTGAAATCACATATTAAAACAATTATTTAGTTTATTTTATTTTAAAAAATCTACACACAATAAGCCCATTGCCAGGGCAAAGCTGTCTGTGGTGTCAAAAAGTAATTATTTAAATATTTTCTTAAAGATAAAGGTGAAGGATTGGGTCCTAGGGCCACATTATGTGGAATTAAATCAGTAGGTCGTTGATGGCTTCCTTCACCAATGATTGTTGACTTATATGGTATTCCTTCCTTGGATCTCACAAAATTGTGCAAAACACAAGCGCTTTTTATTATATTATTGACCACCCCAGGGGTTCGGCAACGTATTGGTAATTCGAATAACATAAATTTTTCTGTCAACATACCAAAAGCGCACTCAACACTTTTTCTAGCACGAGATAATCTATAATTAAAGATGCGGGAGGTGTTGGTGGCATTTCTTCCTGGAAAAGGTCTCATTAAATATTTTTTTAAAGGAAAGGCTTCATCTCCAACAAAGTAAAATGGAAACGAGTAATTATTTTCATCAAGTGGCAAAGGAACTGGTGCAGGAATATTAAGTGCTTCTTCCTCAATAAGGCGCTTCATAGCTGAAACTCCGAAAATACCTGCGTCACTATTTCTACCTGCATATCCTACTTCTATCATTGTAAACAAACCATCAGCATCGGCACATGCCATTAAAATTACCGAATTATAATGTTTGTAATTAAAATCACTAGATCCTCTATTAGGATACTTTTTTATTTTAAAATGTTTGCCGTCAATTGAGCCTAAACAGTTAGGCATATTCCACAAAATATAGTATCGTTCAGCAATTTGCTTCCACTTATTTGTGTCTGGAACCGGCATCCATCTATTTTTTAAAGTATCCCATATTTTTTTAGTAGTATCAGCCACGATCGCTGCAATTGTGGATTCTCCTCTGGCGAAATGTAAGCCCAATGCCACATATGTAGGAGATGTACCTCCCAAATACCTGAAATCAAATAAAGCTGGGTATTAGTAAAACAAATAAACATAAAAAGTCAGAAACACTTAATTAATTAAAGTGAATAGATAGTATGCTCTACATGGGACACCTCCGGTTTGCAGTGCTGCAGTTTTTGTATGCAAATCAAGATAGTTAATAACTGCAGTACCGAATACCGAAGCAGTGTCCGGTGCAGTGTTAAATACGCCTATTATAGATTACTAAATTTTTTGTTACAGGCGCCGCTTGTAAAGATAAATGGCGAAATTTGCGTGTTGTTTTTATGAGACACTTGAAACCTTTGCCAAGTGGTTCTGGAAGAAAAAAGAAAAAGCCGTACTATTTACTCGACTATATGCAATTTTTAACGCCATATGTAAAACCGGTGAATCCGCCTGAGGCAGGGAATTTGCCATCCACTTCAACAGACAATACGGAAACAATAAATACAAATGATGGGTCAAACGATGTTCCAGACAATGTGCCTACCGAGACCGAGTCCGAGCCAGATCCAAACAGACCCAGACCCACAGACCCTCCCATCCCTAATGATAATCCAACTCAACAGTCTTCTAACCCAAAGCGAAAGAAATCTTCATTGCACGAGACTGATAAGCATTTCATTAATTATTTAAAACAGAAATCTGCTAACTAACTCTCCTTCCACGGACTCCGTCATGCCGTTTTTGAATAGTCTCGCACCTGAGTTAAGAGAAATGAATCTACAACAATTCAAGATATTCAAGAGACGTGTACTAAGCCTTATCGATGACATATTGAATCCTTCTTCAGCTTCTTCTACTATGCCTGAAAGTGCAGCAAGTCAATTCATTACATTAAGCAACGAAACGTCCCGACAAACAATATATTCTCCGATATCGCAGTATACAGAATATGGTAGTCCTTCATATGCGCAGCCAGTACCAACACCTAATCCTCTGGACTTCAGCAGAATATCGACAGGAACCCCATTAAATTCTATGGAACCAGTACCCACACCTAATCCTGTAGACTTCAGCGGAGACACTCCTGTGAACCAAGCCATGTTTGGAAATTTCTTCTGATTAGGTTGCTTCCCTAAAAAATTACTTCGCTCATTTAATTTTCAAATAAGTAATAATTGTTGATAAACATTTATGTTCTTTATTCAAATAATTGATAAAAATAAATATTTTAAAATACTTACATAAGTGTTATTAATAGCCGTTCTTCAGGACTCACACATTCCCTCATATTTGTATTCTGTTTCTGCAGCTGAGGTGTCATTATTTCAACAAGCTCAAGGTATGTAGTTTTGCTCATACGATAACAATCCATGAATTTTCTATCAGTTTCTTGCAATGCTTTGGCAGCCACAAACATACGACAGTTGATATTAATATCAATGTAGGGATGTATCCACATAGTTCTTCTTTTACGCCTTCTCCTTTGTCGAAGATATAAATACATAACCACAACTTCTTCATCACTTGAACTAGACATTTTGCAGACTTCTATTCTCTCAGAAAACCGAACTGATTGTGAGCCGTGAGGTTGCTGCGTGTGTGGAAATCGATTGAAACGAGTTTCAAACTAATAATTTCAGAAGGGTTTCGTTGCAGTTGCGTTGCGCCGTGTGTGCTGGGCCTAAGAGTCCATAATTGCTGAGGAAGACGATGTGGAGTATGATGTCTTATTGTTACCACCGGATCCTGCTGTGGTTAGTGACGAAGAAGAATCTAACGAGGATGATCTGGTTTATCCTAATCTTTCAAGAGATGTTCCTGGAACTTTAGAGGTATTCCCGCGGCTTCCAGATCATGATATATCTGATTGGGGTGAGAGTAATGACGAGCCTCTTTCCAACATAGTTAGACCTGTAAAACGCTCCAGAAACCAGCCGACTATGAACCATTAGTTGGATACAACAGTGTGGAGGAAAACTTTACCTGTATATAGTACAGCCCATGAAGTTCTTGATGCTATCCCTAACCGCCAACAGCATGTTTTAGATGTTAGAACATAGTCCAATAAAGGGTTGTGCGGTGGTCGCCTCCCAGTGTGAGGGTAGGATTATAATCCGTGTGAATACTTGTATCCGACCGGAGTAGCATCCCTCCCCCCGGCACATCCCGGCTAGAGACTGGAGAGGCATCACCAATCCTCTCTCTAGCCGTGGCAAAGAACTACCAAATGTGTTCTCCCCCTAATCTTCCCGTGGCTCCTCTATCCATATTAATCCCTCCTTCCTTTCCCGCTTCTCAGCGGTCCCGGAGGAGTAAACCTTGACTCTAAAAACCCCAAATATACTGCCTTCTTAGACCCTCATACATAAAGTATGGGGGGCTAAGATGCCGGTCCCTAGCCCGGGTAAAAGAGAAGGGCAACAGGGGCGCACAGTAATTCATAAAGAAACAGTAGAAACGGTATGCTAGAATTGCTGTGTGACCCAAACACAAACCCCCGATGCACTCTAGGCGGGTGCATCTCAAATCTGATCCCTTTCTTTTTGTAGCAAATATGAAAAAAGCGTTTTTGAATAATACTACCCAGGAGGGGCGAACGGCTAAACGTCCATTCCTGGGGGCGGAGGGACCGCGAAGCTCCGCTAAGGAGCAAAGCGATCCGCCCTAATGATCTTCAGGAGGGATGGGGAGCTGGTTGACGAAACTTTCGCTGCGACCATCCGGAAGAAATTCAGGGAACTTCTCGTTGCTGGGATCGGAGGGGAGTGCTTGTCTTTCGCTACGTCGGGGTTGGTGTCGGAAGGTCAAAGTCAAAATTTTTTATTCGAATTAAGATTTTTACAAATCATTTTGCGACGTCAAAGCTATCATGGATGGCACGTTCACTACCAGTGTACGCCCTCTATTGAGAAGAACGGCCAGAAAAAACTCCACAGGAATTGTATCTTTTGTACTTTTCTTTTAAATATATAAAGAATCATACATGAGTCATAATGAGGATAAAAACTGCCTTTTTCTCACTTCAGATGGCACCGCTGTAGAGTGTTCCCTAAATTTGACAGTTGGCTGTCAATCTCCATACTGTTTTGTAAACATATAAATTGATTCGTTTAAAATTATTAAGGTGGGTACAGACTGGTGAAACGTAACATGCAATGTGTCATGCAATGAAAGAATTCACCGCACACATTGCTGCAATGTATCATGAAAGGTAACACACAATTTCTCATAGTTGTGCGCGCGAAATGTGCATTTCACGCGCACGCTACGAGCATAACAAGCCGCGCGCGGAGCGATCCGTGATTTGTCGGTTTTTCGAACGAACACAAAGGGGCGCGCAGTGTGCGCGGAGCAGCCAACGTGGACGGTCGTTTTGAAATCAACACGTGCACGCAACGAACATGGAGGACGACACTGCGTGGAGTGAGGAAAAGGCATTTTGCTTGATAGATGCGTACAGAGTTCGTGAAATTTTGTGGAACCCGCAAAATGAAAACTATTTTAAGAAAAATCTTAAGCAAGATGCGTGGTCGGAAATCGCAAAGTTGATGTCAATGACTGTAGAAAAATGCAACAGCAAAATTGTTAGTCTTCTCTCTTCATACCGCCGCGAAAAGCTGAAGGAAAAAAAATCATGTGTCAATCATGTTTGTATTATTATTGTTTATTTTTCTTCATTTATAAAGATTAACAAACAGTAGGTAATCACATTAATTAGTGTAAAATATTGGTAGTTAAATCTATAACATTGTGAAACCAGCAACATTAACCACATAGTATCTACTTAAAGTATAATGGTAGATAAAGACATACAGGGTGTCCCGTAAATACTACGACATACTGCCACAGCTGATTTTTTTTTCGCGATTTCGAAGTTGGTCCCATAGTAAAAGTTGTTCGTATTGATGAGTACTTTAACCTCTGGCAGTATGTCGTACTATTTACGGGACAGCCTGTATTTAAGTGTATAAAAAATACCACGAGAATGTGTAATTTTTTACTTCTGACGTAAAACGAGGGGTGTTATAAGTCTGACCCCTAAAACTGTGGGTCTGTCTGTCTGAAGCATCGTAGCGCTTAAACGGATGGACCAAGTTCGATGCAAAAACGAGAAAAAGGAATTCAAACCTCATGTTTCAGCTACATTATTTATTTATCCTAAACAATTAACTTTGTATTACTCGGTTGCAGGTGCCTCGGAAACATACATAAGTCGATGGTTTGCCTATGATGCTTTGAAGTTCTTAGACGACAGGAACACACCGAGAAAGAGAAAAAATACGGTATGGATTATTCTATGAACATCTGTCTTGCCAAGAAACCTTTCCTTCTTTCGTAAAATAATCAGCCAATTCATCTCTGATAGCATTTAGATGTGCAGGTGATCGTCTGGGAATATTTCTTATGGGCAGTAATGATGTCATGTCGTCATTATTTCGCCTCCATGAACCTTCATTTAAAATTCCTTCTACCTCCTGATCAACTAATCCTGGAGTTATGAACACGTTTCTAGAATGACGTTTCAAATAATTATGTAGAAGAACGATTGCCATAACTACCAATTCAGCATTATCAGGCTGTAAAAGCATTGGTTTTCTTAAAACTCTGAACACAGACGATATAATTTCAAATACGTTCTCAACAATCCGTCTAGCTCTACTTAATCGGTAATTAAATATTCTCTTCGATGAACCCTTTGGATGTGTCCCACCATATGGTTTCATCAAGTTTTCACTTAAAGCAAAGGCACTATCGCCTACAAAAAAATATGGGATGGAAATATTTCTATCGGGGAGTGGACGCGGCGATGGCAGGTTTATTGTGTGATTCTCTATCATATCATATAATGTGGTATCTTTGAAAACTCCGCCATCTGAAATTCTCCCTTGGCATCCCACGTCTACGAATAGAAAATTATAATCTGCATCAACTAGAGCAAACAAAACGATGCTAAAATTTTGTTTATAATTATAGAACTCGGTTCCGCTTTTGATAGGTGCTTCAAGTATAACGTGCTTTCCGTCTAATGCCCCTGAACAGTGTGGAAAGTTCCACCGGTCTTCAAACTCCTTGCTTATCTTCAACCAGGCTTCGGCTGTCGTTGGTACTGTAAGGAGCGGCCTCCTTTGAGCGGACTGGCTGTTCGTATAGTTCGACAGAGTTTAAAGATTTTGAAATACGAATGGTTCTTTTTTGCTTTTTTGACTTGGGACGTCACGTCGTTACCGAGTAGACGGGCTTTTTGTGAGATAGTTAAAAAAGATATTAAATATATTCATTTGCGTTAATTATATGCATTTCACTTGGTTTAGCTAGCGCCCATCTGGCTACCGCCCCCCGTTTTACTGTACCTAAAAAGAAAACAATTAATTATTTTTTGCATTTTTAGGAGTCACTTCATCGCTCGGACTTGGAAAACACTGCCGACCAAAATGTGTTCACCCCTCCAGTACTACCAAATGAATGTACTCCAAAGAGCGCTAAACAAACCAGGAGGGATGACAATGTGCTCTCAGATGTGATGGGAATACAGAAAACAACAGCCAATAAATTGGACAATTCAATAGGTATTCCTGATACAACGAAAAGTTTCGCTTCCTTTATAGGGGCTAAAATGACTAGTTATTCTCCACAAACTAGGACTTCGGTGGAACATGCAATTTTTTAAATAATTATGAAAGCTGACAGGGTTATTACGAATCGTGGCGTCATCAAAATAACCATGCATATGGTTCACACCAAGATGATTATTTATCCAGGGCAAGACAGAACTGTGTGGATCTGACCGGATATTCTAATCGTCCCTCAATATCGGCCGGACCACCATCGGGCACAAACGAAGCGGGACCCTATGGCTATACTACGGCAAGAAATGAAGATACTACTGACTATCCAACCATCCAGCCGCCCTTGTCGGTCTCTTCACAAGAGTCTTACACGTCTTCTATGGATGACTTTAATGATTTAATGTGGTAAATAAAGACACTTCTAAACATAAATAAAGATTTTCATAATACGTACCTTAATGTATTCTTTTAATTCCTCCATTATTGCGGCGCACACTTCAATAGCACTTATGGATTGTTTCGATACTCTAAACGTATACTGCAGACTTGTGTAAGAGTCCCCGGAACCTAAAAATCGAAGTGTTATTGCTAGCCTATCTTGGATTGAAATTGGAGCTCTTAAATTTGTATGGTTTCGACTAATTCTTGGTCCGATCATCTGTAGTAAATTTTCGAAGTCTTTTGGCGTCATCTTTGTAAAGTTTTTGTATTGTCCACTTATGTGCTGAAAATTCATATCAGTAAGCAGTTCTCTACCTTCTCTCCGTTTATACAATTCTGTCCGCCACCAACGTCGGGGTCTTCGGCGTGTTTTCATGAGTTGATGTATTATTAATAATGAAGTACTGATAATCGTCATAGCAAGAACGTGGTCTTCGGACTCCATGCTTCGTGTGATCTACCGTGACGCGCACGAAAAAAACGTGTATCGAAGGGCCGTGTTCGCGGCAGAATGGCGGAAACAGACGAACGCGGGAGGTTCGAGTGAATGCGCGTTAAGAGCGCGCTATGCGTCCACGCTTGCTGCGAACATGCAATGAAAGGCAGAATTATACATTTCATGTTACGTTTCACCAGTCTGTACCCACCTTTAAACATGACTAAGTGCGCAGCTTTTAATTGTAAGAACGTGGGCGTGCATTTATTTACTAAAGACCCAAAGAGAAGAAAACTTTGGGAAAAAGCTCTTCGATGGAAAAATTGGAGATCAAGTAAATTTTCGAGGTTATGTGCTGCCCATTTTAAACCAGAGGATTACTTTGCAGAACATTCATACACAGGTAAAGCAAATTTGAGCCCATACATTCAATACATGTATACAAGCATCTGTTACTGTACCTATTATAATAATTTTATATAATAAAATAACTAACAGTTGTATAGACTTAACCTACATGTGTCATTGGTTTTAAACTTGTTTTGAGCATGTTAAATAAACATAACCATGCTAATATAAAAAAATGTTTTAGGTAATGTTTCTTCTCACCGAGTATTGAAGAAAACTGCTCTGCCCTCACTATTTTCATTTACAAAAGTTACTCCAGAAAACCCATCAGCAGAGCAAAGATCAATCAGACTGTTAGAAAGAAGTCGCAAGAAACTATGTTTTGAAAGGTCTTCTGATGATCAAATTCCTGGCCCTAGTGGCATTCAAACCCTAAATAAAGATGAAGTCCAATTTAAAGATGAGCAAATTCCTGCACACACTGAAATATCTGTCAACCTACCAGTTGTAATACCAGAAATTATTCAACCTGCACCATCTGTTTTAGCTGAAACAAAGGGTACTCAAGTCGACTTTGAACATATTTATGGGTCCATACAGAGGTATAAAAACAAGGACAGTGTTATAGCTTTCTACACAGGGTTTGAAACATTTTTCCACATTAAGTCCAATGGAACATTTAATAAATTACTATGGAAGTAGCATCCAACATATTAGTACAGAAGATCAATTTTTTATGACAATGATGAAGTTAAGACAAAATAAATGTAATTTTGAACGTGCACAATTCTTTGAAACAAGTCCAACAACGGTGTACAACATATATATATACAACATGTATTACATGGATAAATTTTATGGATCAGCTATGGAGACAATTAAATATTTGGCCTGAAAAAGAATTAGTACTATTTTATATGCCAGATAGTTTTAAAAAATATGATAAAAATACCAGAGTTATCATTGATGGAATGGAAATGAGGATGCAAAAACCCGGAAACCTTGTATCCCAGCAAGCATCATTTATTTTATTTTTATTTTATTTTTTATTTGACAGATGATCATGGAGCAGTTACAAACACAGCAATACATTAAAGGTATTAGTTGGAGCTACACCAGGGGGCTTGCTATCCTATTGTTCACCTGCTTATGCTGGCTCCATTAGCGATCGGCAAACTGTAGAGAGAAGTGCCTTGTTAAATAAATGTGAGTCTGGAGACAGTATTCTTGCAGACAGAGGATATAATATTCAAGATATGTTTATTTCAAAAGATATACATTTAAACATTCCTTCGTTTCTAAAAGGAAAGGGACAAATATCCGGTGTACAATTATTGAAAGACAGAAAGTTAGCTAGTCAACGTGTTCATATTGAACGTTTGATAGGTTTAAGAAAAACATATAAAATATTGAAGGAAGAATTACATCACAATTTTGTACCCCTTGCATCAAAAATATTTTTTGTATGTCTTATGTGCTGTAATTTCAGAGAATGCATTATGTAATTAACACCTTGGCTGACTTGCCACCGACTAGATGGGCCCTCTGAACTAGCCACCAAAAGGCGGCAAGAAGGCAACATTGTTGTCAGCAGCTTAAGGGCGCCTTCAAATTAGCCGCAAATTGTCGCGCGGAGGCAGCGCGGCTGCAGCGCTGCGGCCGCGCTGTTGTCTAAATACATATAAATTAAAAACGCGCGACTGCAGCGCTACTCTCGCGCTGCGGCCGCGCATCGATCGACTAGTGACGGTGCGCACGTATTCTTTGTTCAAGTCTAAACATGAACGAAAATCAGGTTGAAGAATTTATTGATGAAGTTGAGAGTCGTCCAGCGATATGGGATTCGAGGTCCGACAAGTACAGCAATAAAATCGAAAAGAAAAAGGCGTGGGAAGAAATATGTAATAAATTTATTGAAAATTTCACATACAAGACCGCAAGTGAAAAAAATGAAGCATGTAAGTATATTTTTAACACAACTACTTTATATTTTCATTGTTTGCCATGACAATTCTCCTTCTGAACTAACAAAATAATCAGCTAATGTATCACGTATAGCCGCAGCACTTATTTGTAAGTGATTATTTTGATTTTGTTGTATGTTTTGTAAATCGTATCTCAGTATTGTCGGGTTGGAGTTGGATGACTTTGAATCTGTCTTCCTAAGTAAATTATGTAACACACAACACGCACGAACGATATCTTCAGCAAAGGGTATTTGTACATTTATCGGACGATGAAGAATTCTCCACTTATTTGCCATTATGCCAAACGAACACTCAATGTATCTTCTTGCCCTCGATAAACGATAATTGAAAATACGTTTCTTTTCATTTAGGTAATTGCCAGCGTAAGGTCGTTGTATAAAATTACTAATTCCGAATGCTTCATCACCAATGAAAACAAAAGGCACTGGTGGTCCATTATTTGTAATTGGTAACGGATTGGGAATATTTAATGTCTGTTCTTGTAGTCTTTTGTAAAAGTTGCTGTTTTTGAAAATTTGCGAATCAGAAGCCTTTCCATATGATCCAACATTTATGTACGTATAACAATAGTTTGAGTCACATATCGCTAAAAGAACAATAGAAAAGTAATTTTTATAATTGTAATATAAAGAACCAGTATGCTCTGGTTTGATTATTCTTATATGTTTCCCATCAATAGCACCCAAGCAATTAGGGAAATTGGCCTTGGTGTAATATCCGTTAGCAATAATTAACCAATCTTCTTCCCGAAGCTCGGGTATATAAATAGTATGGAGGATTTCGTAGATTGCTAGACAAACTTCTTTGACAATAGCACATATCGTAGAAAGCCCACGATTATACGTATGATATAAATTTGTAAGACTGCAACCTTCTGCCAAGAACCTGTAAATAAAAATTTAGATTGATTTTTTTCAGCTATACTACTGCAACGCAAATGGAAAAACATGAGGGATTCTTATAGTCGTGAACTTAATAAGCAAAGAGCATCAAAGAGTGGATCAGCTGCATCATCACATCGAAAATATCAACATTTTGACCGACTTCAATTTTTATCGTGTTTGTCGGAGTCCAGACCTACTGATATTTCTACTCAGCCCTCGACGTCAAAAAAGAGGAAAGTTTCGGAGCCGGTAGAAGATGAGACTAATAAAATTTTGAAAATACTCTTGGAAAGAATGCAAAAAAAGGATGAATCTATTGAAAATTATGGCGATCGGTGTTTTTTATTATCATTGTTAAGTGGTTTTAAGAAAATATCTGAACACCACAAGACTGACGCAAAGTACGAAATGATCGGACTGATACGACGATTTATCAATGATAATTTCGAATATTCTTACCAACAACATCATGGTTATTTTACTTCTACGAATCAATCAAGCCAAAGCCCAGCCAATGTGTCAATACAAGAATCACAATTGACTGATATGTCGTCTATTTATGAGAATTTGTTTTCAGAGAGTAATGACAATTAAAAATAGTAATAAGAAAAATGTGTTATGTGATTTACTTAAAAAAATAAAACAATTATTATGTATTTTTTTGGCAATTTTTACTCACCTGAGGGTTATAAATAGTCTTTCTTCAGCACAAATAGTATTTTTGAAGGTTGTATTTTGTTTTCCAATACAACGTTCCAAACGGGGAAGTAATTCGTAGAATTGTTTTCTTGATAATCTTAAGTAATTCTGAAATTTTTTGTCACTGTAATCTTTCACTTTATAAAAATCAGTTTGTTGAGTTATACAAAATAACGGTAACGTTTTCTTAGGCTTCTTTTTTTGTTTTTTGTCCAAAATCCTTTTTCTTTTTAACCTTCGGCATACAAAGTGGGGTTTAATGGACCCCAGACAGTTAAAAACCGTTGTATTTTTTAAAAAAATTACACCGCGACGTTGCCGCTTCGATAGGTGTGCATAGCTCAGTGGTGTGCTCGCGCTCTTGGGTGCTAGACTTGTTTTGGGTGTGTCATACCCCACGTTGTACGGGACGCAGATTTATAGGTAAGTATCTTGCTGTTATTTGTCCCTGTTAGAATAATGTGTATTATGTTTAACTTTGTAAAATTTACCATTCTAGGTTAAAAATAATGGCTTTCATCACAGACGAGCTAATTGAACAATGTTTATTAGAAGATGACGTTGATTGCGATGATGTTATTCCGTGTGAAAATGATTGTGAGTCCGATCACTTAAGTATAGCCTCAGATGATGAAAGTGAGGCGGATGCTGAAGATGACAGTCAGCCCCTCACAAAGGAGCATTCACAAAGAAAATCGCGTTCTGGACAGAGAGAAACAACTCGCAAAGAAAAAAATCTTCGAAGGCGGTCAACTTCTATAAGAGAGCGTACAAGAAGCAGCCAAACATCTTCACGCGAACTAGAAGCACTGACTGAGGAATTCCAAATCGAGAGGCCCGCATCCAGTGCGTCAGATGTAATACTGCTGTCACGTTTAGCTCAAACACAAGCGTCGAATGAGAGTACCTCTTCAAACCAGAATTATGGTACTCAAAGCCAGTCATCATCGTCTTATAGAGACTATTTCATTGGTAAAGATGGAACAAAGTGGCAGAAAAATCCACCCAGAACCAATGTTCGTACCAGAAATGAGAACATTATAACAGCAACACCGGGCGTCAAGTCACAAGCAAGGGATAAGAAATCTCTCTTAGAGTGCTTTGAACTATTTTTATCAGAGAATATTATGTACACAATTTTGATACACACAAATGACCGGATTCGAACAAATTTACTATTGTCACAGAAAACCGATGAAACTGTTGATTGCACGAAATCTGAAACTTCACTTGTCGAGCTTAAGGCATTTATCGGACTATTGATACTGGCGGGCATATTTCGCGCAGGGAGAGAAAATTTAGAAGACTTGTGGGCGACAGATGGCACAGGTATTGATATTTTTCGTCTAACTATGACTCGAAATAGATTCACTTTCTTACTCAATCACCTGAGGTTCGATGACATGTTGACAAGGACAGGTAGAGTTAAGATGGACAAACTGGCACCTATTCGACATGTGTTCGAATGCTTTGTTACCAATTGCCAAGATGCGTATTCACCACACGAATACCTCACATTAGATGAAGAGCTTGTTGCGTTCAGAGGAAGGTGTGGTTTCAGGCAATATATACCATCGAAGCCGACAAAGTATGGTATTAAAATATTTTCTCTTGTAGACAGCAAAACGTTCTATACGATAACATGGAAATCTATTGTGGAACACAACCTGATGGTAGTCCTTACTTAGTTAGCAACAAGCCATATGATTTGGTAGACAGGATGGTGCGATGCGTGTCGGGTACCTCACGCAATATTACGATGGACAATTTTTTCACCAGTTTGGAGACTGCACAAAATTTACTCGAGAATCACAAACTCACAATTGTCGGGACTTTACGAGCGAATAAAACTTGTCTTCCACCTGAATTCAAGACAAGACGCGAGGAGCACACTTCTGTGTTTGGATTTCAAAATACCATTTGTTTGGTTTCGTACGTGCCAAAGCCAAAGAAAATGGTTTATTTGATGTCTACACTTCACCATGACAAAAAGATAGACGAAGAAACTGGAACTCAACAAAAACCAGAAATTATCACATTTTATAATGCGACAAAAAGTGGTGTAGATGTAGTTGACAAACTCTCAAGAACATATGACGTTTCCCGAAACTCGCATCGGTGGCCACTCACTGTGTTTTTTGCCTTGGTGAATCATGCAGGTATAAACGCGATGATAATCTATCTGTCAAACAATAATATACAGATAAAAAAACTAACTACAGAAGAAACTTTCTGAAGAAATTGAGTTTCTCCTTACTAGAAGAACATAGCGAAATAGAAGAGAGAACGACAGACTGCCTAAAGAACTGCGTAAAAGACTAGGAGAACATCTAGGCGAACCATCATGTACTCCACCAAAAAAGACGAATGCTGTGCAAAGATGTTCTAAATGTCCTAGGAGAAAAGATCGCAAAACAAAATATATGTGCGAGAAATGTGCCATACCGCTTTGCCTCGAACATTGCAAGTTTCTTTGCGAAAATTGTTCCAAAGATGAAGACTAAGTTTTTGTTTTTTTATTATTATTATTTCTAATGTTTTATTTGTTTATGTTTTTATTAAGAGTATATTAAGTTGATTTTTAGAAGTTTTTCAGAACAATTATGAAAATAAAAGCCCTTAGTACCAAGGCAGTTTAATTTTAAGGTCCAAAATAGGCTGGTTTTTGTTCCTAAATATCTAATAAATAATTACTAAATATGAAAATATTTTTATTATTTGTCCTTCCATGTAATGTTGAAAAACAGTTCGTAATAATATTTTTTATACAACAACTTTATAATGTCTGCACTGCGAGGTTTTATTAGGGTTTGTCACACCCCACCCTGTACGGCATGTTACAAAAATCCACCTTGTATGCCGAAGGTTAATAGTAACACTAATAGCAGTGTTCCATCGTGAAACTAAATATATAACACTATGATTCTCGAACCAAGCTACAGCAGCGCGGCCGCAGCGCTGCAGCCGCGCTGCCTCCGCGCAACAATTTGCGGCTAATTTGAAGGCGCCCTAAGGGTGTCGAGAGGTGTGCACCGATTTCACCATCACCAGAAGGTTACTAATGACACAGAAATTGTATTTTTTTTTACCTCATTCCTTTTTCGGGTTGTTCCAATAATCCTCCAAGAATAATCCCCATTGACTTGCCACATTGATGGGGATTTCTGGAAGAATAAATCCAGAAATCCCCATTGAGTATTGATTAAGTTTGTAATGGGGATTTTTGAAAAAAAAAAAACAGAAATCCCCATTAGTTTTAAATAAAGTAAAACTTGTTATGTAATCACAGCAGTCTTTTTTAACCCTTAACCACTGACGTACGAATGACATTTGTCGCGGAAACCGTTATTCGTTCATAGTTATGTTTTGCGCGGGAATTCGTGCTCGTCGTTCCTAATAGTTTCCTAGCCGCCAGTGACGCGCGCGCAGCGGGGGAGAGCGGACGTGTGGCGCACTTCTAAACAGGTGAGTTCGACCATCTGACGTACGACATTCGTATGGTCAGTGTTAGTGTAACTTTTTTGTTTTTTCGTTTGTAGTTAAAATGAATCGTAAGCGGTGTAATACTTCGCCTGGGCCTTCTACATCGCGAGAAAAGCAACGTGTTTCAGTTAACTGCAGTAAATTAGATGAATTCATAAAATCATGGCTGTGTGAATCTGAGGAATCATCGGCAGATGAAGATGTTTGTTTGCAGTCAGATCGCGGAAATTCTTCATCAGAAGAAGATGAGTATAATGAAGAGGCTGTTCTACCAACACCTGCGGCTTCTCATCTCTCCGAATCCTCTGATGATGACTTCATTCCATTGTCACGTTTAGTAAGCCGAGCCAACCCTCAAGAAAGAGAAACTAGCAGACAGGAAAGTGAACCTGAGACAGTGGCAAGTAATGACGAACCTCATCGCAAAAAATACTTCTATGGTAGAAGACGTTGCATGAAGTGGTCCGCAGAAGGGCCATCAAGAACTTTTCGAACTCCTGCGCACAACATTGTAGTACCATCGACAGCAACTGATGTCCCACCTGATAGCTCTTCATCCCAATTATTTGGGTTACTGATATCTGAGAGTATCAAAAATAAAGTTATAAACTTTACTAACCAAAAATTAGAAATGACAAGAGAAAAATACAAGCGCCAAAATAAGCCTGAACTAAAAAACATTGATGCTTTGGAGCTTGATGCGTTCATTGGCCTGTTGATTTTTAGTGCAGTGTTCAAATCAAACGATGAAGACATAAATGCATTGTTTGCAACGGACGGAACCGGGAGAGATATTTTCAGAGGAGTTATGTCTAAAGAGCGTTTTACAATGATTCTACTAAGTCTGAGGTTTGATGATGCGTCTACTAGAAACCAAAGAAAACAGACTGATGTCGCTGCCGCTATTTCAGACATATTTGATGAATTCATAGCCAATTGTCAAAAGTACTACAAAATTGGTGAAACCACAACAATTGACGAAATGTTAGTGTCTTTTAGGGGAAGATGTAGATGGAAGAAATACATGCCAAATAAGCCGTGTAAGTATGGTTTGGAAATAAAATGTCTGACTGATAGTGCTACTAGCTATTTATACAATGCGTATTTATATACAGGAAAAAACAGTGATGGAAATGGGCTTACTGAAGAAGAAAAGAAGTTATTAGTGCCGACGCAGTGTGTCCTGCGTTTGGCAAAACCGATAATGAGAACCAATCGAAATATCACTGCAGATAACTACTTTTCTTCAATTGAAGTCTGCTTAGAACTGAAAAAAAATGGCTTGACATACGTTGGAACCCTAAAAAAAAATAAGAGGGAAATACCACCTGAATTTCTTGATAAAAAACGAGAAGTTCATTCAACTATGTATGGTTTCACGAAAGAACTTACACTGATGTCTTATGTTCCAAAAAAGAAGAAGACTGTCCAGATGATCTCATCAATGCACCATGAAGAGGGTATTGATTATACTAAAGGTATTCCCGAAATAATTTCATTCTATAACGCAACAAAAGGGGGTGTCGATACCTTAGACGAAAAGTGTGCAAAGTACTCTTGTGCAAGAAGGTCTAGACGATGGCCACTAGTCATATTCTACAGAATTTTGGATATCGCCGCTGCCAATTCTTTTATAATATCTAATTATGGATTGTCGAAACGCATGGAATTCATGAAAGACCTTGGAAGACGTTTAGTAACGCCACATTTGTTTTATTTACTTTTTCATCTTAGGTATGAACCGTTCTATCACTTAAAAGTGAATTAAAACTTAAATTACGATTGATGGCTGCCTGAGGGGTCTTTAAAAAAATTGACGAATCTCATTCGTACGTCACACAGACGGGTATTTGAACTAAAAACTCGATCAAAAGTCGAAAATAAAAAGTATAGAATTCCAAGTAGCTATTGTTGCCTGGTATACGATAAGACACTAAGGAACAACGTACCATCAGTTTAAATTATTAAGGAACCCTCCGCACCGTAAAATTTGTCGTGTTTTGAGCACATCACAAATCGCACGTAATTACTGTATAGTAAACACAAAAATAAAACTGTTACATTTAAAATTGTTTGGTATCTGAAAAGTTACACTGTGAAAATTTAAATTATTGATATTGAAGAAGCATGTATGTAGCCCTTATACAATACCCCATTTTTATTTTTTTGTCTTACCAGTAATTATTTACGTAATTGTTTTCTAACTACCTTCTAATAAGCAAATTTTTACGATGATAATTATGTTTATAAAGCATTTCGTTATGTATCCAGGCCTTTCCCAATTGTCTTTTCTTCTACATTTTACAGTCTTGTGAGTATATTATCAGACAAGTTGAAAAGCAAATGCCAAAAAGTGCCAAAACCAATTAATTACCTACAAAAGGTCAATAAGATTTTGACAAGACAAACATATTTTTGCGATCACTTGTATTAATGTTAGGTTTTTTTTTATAATAGGGCCGTCTGGTTTGAAAATTGTGACCCGAGAGACATATATCGCATGATGACGGATTGTAAATGAAAATATTTTGCAACAAAATTGGATTTAGTGGAGAATCAAATTATAAATAGAGCTACATTTCCACCCGATCAGACGGCACAATTTATTCATAAATTTTCTTATTTAAAAACAGATAGAATGAACTAATTACCAGTGGACACAAGATTAGTCATCAACAGCTACGTCCCCACCGAGATGCTCGAGCCTACCCTGAATTAGGGCGAATAGGCCACAAGATTGACGTGGACAAATTTGCTGTGTATTGCCGAGACACAGCCAAACTCTACGTCCAGCTATACTCATGGCATCCTATGTCACCCACAGTCCACAAAATATTAATTCATGGACATCATGTAGTCATCCAACTTGCACTTTTACCTATAGGAGCTTTATCTGAAGATGCAGCAGAAGCACGCAACAAACATTTCCAACAGTATAGAGAAAGGTACTCAAGGATTTTTTCTCATGTTCAGTGCAATATGGATGTAATAAACAGACTATTGTTAACATCTGATCCATTTTTGAGCTCTATCATGTCAAAACCTTCTAAGAAATCAAAACTATTTAAGCCTGAAACAATAAAAATGCTGCTAGCCTGGAATGCAGATGACAATAGTGTGATCAAGATAATTTGCAAGAAGGAGCTGACAGCCTTGATGAGTTTTCAGATGAAGAAGTGTGGGATGCTTCATCAGATTATGATTAAATCTATACCTATATATCTATCTAACTAAGGTAAATAAAAATGAATCATCGAAATGTATGTACGCGCATAATATTAGGAACGACTACACTAAATTGGATAATTCTTTTTTTGTTGTGTTTGTTATTATCAGGAGGTTATTTAAAAAAAAAAACACACAAAAAAAGGTCAACGGGAGCGAAGCCGTGGGCGGCTTGTAATAATAAACAGCTAATAATAAAAAAAAAATAAGCAAAAAATTCAAAAATCCCGTTTTTTTTGTATTGCTTAGTGCGACAAATACGAAATTTTTCATGTTTAAGCTCCCTATGTTTAGTTTTATATGTACTCATTCATATAAAGTACAAATAAAGATAAATAACCACGTAAATAATTTTGATCGACTTTTTGGTTCAAATACCCCTGTGTGCGTCAGTAGTAGTGTAAGGAAATGACACGTCAGTGGTTAAGGGAATGTAATTTACCTATAGACGTCAAAAAAATCACAGTATTTTTTTTATACAACTAACTTATGATTATGAAAATAAAATCACAAGATTTTACAATGATTGATTTAAAATTTGAACTATACTAACAAAAACAACTAATATCAAGCAATTTTTTCAACTCTTCTAAAATAAAACAAAACTGTTACAGTACAGCAATTAAAAAGTGACAACATTGTGGTGTCATCGCGTCCCTTTCAAATCAACATAATGGTGAAAGCGGACGACACTACCAGTGTTGCTACTTTTTGATTTCAACTTTTTTTAGATGGACTGTGCCTAGAATAATTTTTATAACAATCAAATTAAACATTTAAATAAAAACAAAACTATGTACATTACATAGCCACGGAAATGAAAAAACAAGCGTAGATTCTCCTAAGTTTTTCTAAAAAGTGACCAGTCGTAATAACGCCGTTAGTTAATTCCATTAGGATTTTTTTGACGTCCATATATTTTTTCTTGATTATAAGTTAAAAATGTAACACCTTAACACTTTTACAGTGCTATCTCATTGCAAAGTATTAATTTTTATTTATATTGAAATGTAAATTTAGTTTTTATAAACATGTATGTAAACTATGTAAACATGTATGTTTTTTCTAAGCTAAAAATAGTGTTTAATCCTTTATTATCAGATTTATTTATTTATTTATTTATTTTGGGATACAGACAGCATTAAATTATAACATTCTATGAAATACATTGTGTTGATACAAAAGCCAATAAAGTATCCACTATTTGCTAAACATCTGCGTACCACTAAGCGAACACTATCAGTTTATGTAAAGTACTACAGTTGGTAAACAAAACAATAATGTTACAGTCGTGAGGTACTGAACTTTATGTCAAAAATATAAGATAAAGGTTAAATTTATACTTCATTTCAAATAACAATGGAAAAAAGACACAAAATATATATGGCATAAAACGTTTATTCGCGATTCACACTTGCCAGCTAATCGAGATAGACAAATGTCTGGAAGTTTATCCTATGAGAGACTTTTCCAATGTTATCCGAAACAGTTTTGAAAAACAGAATAAAATTAAAATTAAATTACATTACAATTTTTTTTTTATTAGTTTTGTAAACTTTGAAATGCTGTGCTGGAAAATATCAATATCGTTATATTTTCCATTGTAAGAGGATAAGGCCCTTGCAACAAATCTTTTTCTGGAATAATTAGTTCGATGAAAAGAAGTATAAAAGGTACAATTTCTGTTTCTTAGATTTGGTCGTGGACAGTTTAGATTAATTTTCGGAACAAGGTAAACAGAGTCTATAAGGTTGTGGATAACTTTGTACAGAAAAATTAAATCCCTATGTTCTCTTTTAGTTTCTAATGACATTAATGAACTAGTGTCATAGTTTATGAATCTATATTTCATATGTTTGAGAAACTTTTTCTGTAGCTCGATAACGTCAATGTATTTCTTATACTGGGGGTTCCACGCTATAGATGCATACTGAAGTTGTGATGCCACAAGAGAGTAATACAAAACAAGTAAGGTATTAACTTTTTTAAAGGCTTTGCCCTGTCGGAAAAGAAATCCAAGCATACTGTAGGCCTTCTTGGTTATTTTATTAATATGCTTATCGAAAAGCAGTTTGCTATCCAATTGTACTCCAAGATCTCTAATATCAGTAACCCTATTCAAAACCTGATTTTGAAGCATAAGCTTATAAAAGTATATTGGATTTCATGTTTTTTCCTAGAAAAAGTAATGCAGCAACATTTATTAATATTAAGATGAAGTCTATTATCTACACAGTACTGAGCTAACCTGTCTAGATCTTGCTGTAACTTAGAACAATCTTCGTTTGATCTCACCAATGTGTAGATTTTAGTGTCATCAGCGTACAATAGAATTTGAGAATTTTGAAAACAACTTATTACGTCATTTATAAAAATATTAAAAAGAAGGGGACCAAGGTGGGAACCCTGAGGGACCCCAGAGGTTATAGGGGTAAAGTTTGAAGTAAAACCCTTGACAGCAACTGCCTGGCTTCGATCACGTAAGTAAGATTTTAACCACCTAAGTAGATCGCCGTGAATCCCGATATACTCCAGCTTAAGTTCAAGTATATTACGAGAAATTTTATCAAATGCTTTAGAGTAATCGGTATACACGGCGTCTACCTGATAACCTTTATCCATGGCTTCCAAAACATAATCCAAGAATTCACATAAGTTTGACTCGGTGGATCTTTTCGACACAAATCCATGTTGTTGTGTGATCAAGAGCGGTCTAATAACACAAGACAATGTATCGCAAATAATCAATTCTAAAACCTTGGGTATAACAGACAGTTTGGAAATACCTCTATAATTTCCTACGTTATGCCTATCCCCACTTTTATGTATGGGGGTTATAAGGGACTTTTTCCATTCATTCGGCATAGCACCCTGTTTGAGAGATAGTTGAAACAAGATACAAATAGGTTGGGCAAGCCGATCGCAACATTGTTTAAGAAAAATCGGGTGGATGCCGTCGGGTCCACTACCTTTATTTGTGTTTATCCTAGAAAGATATTTTTTAACTATTGCTTCATTAAACTTTATCTTGACGATGCTGATAAATTAATATTATTATTAGAAGAAGAATCTGTTTCAAAAACGGAATTAAAGAAATTACTAAACATATTTGCTATTGACTGACCCTCAGAAGCAGTAATGCCATTAAAAAACATCGTATCTGGTATAGAGTTGTTGTTTTTCTTTGATTTCATAAAAGACCAAAAATACTTAGGATTATTTTTAATTAGCTTCCGCTCTAGCAACATACCTATCATAACATATATTCTCTAATTCCTTAGCTTGCCTTCTGAGGTCAGAGAATATGGCTTCGTCTGAAATTCTTCCATAAATTTTCCATTTTTTATGAGATTTGAGTTTTTTATTTATAAGTTTTATCAAAGAGTGTGAAAACCAAACGGGATATTTAAATTCATGACTTACGGCTTTGGAGTGGACGTTATCATCAATTATTTTATTAACTATAGAATAAAAAGTTGAGACAGCCAACTCGATATCACCTACGTCAAGATGTTCTTGCCAATTAATTAAGGATAGTTCATGATTTATTAATTCGTAATCCGCAGTGTGAAAGCGTCGAACTATCCTTGGGGCCGGTGTAAGGCACATCGCTGCACTACTATCTTTACACTCAATTAATAAAGATGGGTGATGAGCGTCCTCGGGAGTAGACAAAGGAACTACACGGGATACAGAACAAATTATATTAGAAAAAACCAAGTCCAAACTCCTACTGTTCTGGTTTAAGACGCCGTTAAACTGTTGAAATCCTGTAAAGCTCATGAAAGGAAATAATTGACTTGTTAAAACGTCACAGGAGGGGTTATCTAAAACGTAATCCGTCCCCGTGCCGATAGCGCAGCTGTTAAGTTTCCAAACTGCTTTTGTTATATTAAAATCGCCCAAAATTAAAAAAGTCGAGTTAGTTTGTTGTATACTAAGATTAGTTAAGTACTCAAAAAATAAGAGCTGCGAGGATGCTTGATAAGAGCCTTGTCTAAAATAACAACAGTAAAGATATAATTGCTTGGATCCGTTCTCTGGGGCCGGTGTAAGGCACATCGCTGCACTA
Organism: Carpatolechia fugitivella; assembly: GCA_951230895.1. Lineage (NCBI taxonomy): Eukaryota > Metazoa > Arthropoda > Insecta > Lepidoptera > Gelechiidae > Carpatolechia > Carpatolechia fugitivella. Next base: position 8,386,193 of record OX579654.1, on the reverse strand, counting down.
CTATCTTTACACTCAATTAATAAAGATGGGTGATGAGCGTCCTCGGGAGTAGACAAAGGAACTACACGGGATACAGAACAAATTATATTAGAAAAAACCAAGTCCAAACTCAATGTATATTGCTCATTTGGAACAACAGTTGACCAGACGTTTTTATCATCTAAGTAATCATTTATCGTATAATAGGTCTAAGAACATAAAATAGTTTTAATTAGGGTTCCGTAGTCCGACAAGGAACCCTTATAAGATCGTTCAGTCCGTCTGTCTGTTCGTCCCAGTCTGTCACAGCACAATATCTTCTACGTTTATGAACCGATTTACATGTAACTTGGTTCGACGATACTTTGGATATAGATCTCAATTTTAAAAATACAAAAAATTAAAATTACCCCTTTTTAAGGGTACCTCCCCATACATGTAAAGTGGGGGTAAATTATTTTTTTTGAGCACCCCCCTTGTGTGGGGTATCGTTGAAATCGTCTTTAAAAATGAAGTTGGGTTTCCGTACAACATTTTTTTATCAGCTTTACCATATGTGAGATATAGCACGCCAAAGTCGTTAACACGGTGCCCCCCCCCCCTGTAATTTCTAAAGTCTTGGACCTATAAACTTCAAATCACTCACGTAAATAAACTGGCGCGGAAACTCTTAATTAAAATTGTTTCGGGTATCTTGTGATGAATACTTTTGAAATTATAAATAAAATAAAAATATATACTTTTTTTCCAAAAGAACAGTAACTATAAAGTTTTTTTACATTCTTTACTGTTAGGACTGAATGTAGATTAATCATTTAAAATAATATCCAGGGAAGAATAAATAAATCACCTACTAAGAACTAGAAAGAAACTCGCGCGGCGACAGATAAAATGAAATGGGCGCCTAGATTAAGTAGCCGAGATGGAGATGATGATGATGCAAGAAATGCGAAACAGCGCGTTGTCAAAAATGACTACGGAACCCTACTTTATGCGTGGTCCGACACGCACTTGGCCGGTTTTTTTAGTTTTAAATTGGCTATCGGACAGATTTACAATATCATCTGGTATTTTATTATAGAAGCGAATACAGTTCCCCATGAATGAATTGTTTTCCTTACAAAGTCTAACTTTGGGCGCTATTTTATTTTTATTTCTAGTATTTATATTATGTATATCAGAATTCTTAGAAAATAGCATTATGTTCTTTCGGACATACAAGATGTTTTTAAATATGTACTGTGAGGATACCGTGAGGATATCAATCTCTTTAAACAATTCCCTTAGGGAATCGCGACCACGCAATTCATATATGGAACGTATCGCCCTCTTCTGTAACACAAAGATGCTATTTATGTTAGCAGCTTGACCCCACAATAAAATTCCGTAAGACATAATGCTGTGAAAATAGCTGAACAAGATGCCTGCCCAGGCAACAGCGTGTGTAGCCCAGCTGACACCCGCCCGCCCGAACAAGATGCCTGCCCCGGCGACAGCGTGTGTAGCCCAGCCGACACCCGCCCGCTCGAACAAGATGCCTGCCCCGGCGACAGCGTGTGTAGCCCAGCCGACACCCGCCCGCTCGAACAAGATGCCTGCCCCGGCGACAACGTGTGTAGCCTAGCCGACACCCGCCCGCCCGAACAAGATGCCTGCCCCGGCGACAGCGTTTGTAGCCCAGCCGACATCCGCCATGACCGCCAACACGTTAGAGCGCTATCATTATCAGATCTCACACATGATACAGTCAACATCTTCCAAAATCTGAAAAAATATAAGTCTGTCGCTCATTTAGGCTTTAGGGATCGCTCTGCTAGTCCATCCATATTTATTACTTTCCACAGAAATGAAAAAGATAGTCAAGATCCTATTTATAATCCATCATGACGACGGCAGTGCAACTGGTTCCGAATTTGAAGATGCAGAATATTTTGGAAATATGAACGAGGGCCGGAAACGTCGCCACTCTGCTGATCCCAGTTCTTGGAAAAGAAACAAAGCCAAAAGAAGTCGGATGCTTGGTGAAGAATACTTTGGATACTCAAAACTTCGAGATAGAAAAATGCTACATGATACAATGCGGCCTTCGAGAGAGCTTGGTAAAAGCTGCGACTCCAAGTTTTGCGAGAGAAGTAAAGTAAGAGGATGTCAGAAGTTTACAGAAGAATGTCGGCAAGATATTCATAGATACTTTTGGAAGAAATTAAATTGGGATCAACGAAAGACATATGTATTAGGATTGGTTACACGCTCAGAAACGTCGAGAAAGACTAAGTCAGCTGGTGAGAACTCTAGGCGTAAAGGAACTCTGATTTATTCATTATCAACAGATAAAACCAATTCCGAAAAAGTCCAAGTGTGCAAAGAAATGTTCCTCAATACACTCTCACTTGGTTCTTTTATGGTACAGTCATGGGTAAAACATGGTGTGTTTGGAATGGCACCCAAGAAGAAACGTACAACACGAAAAATTCGACTAGAAAGACGAGAGCTGGAGTAGAGCGAAAGATTCTAACACTTGAAAATTTTCTTAATTGCCTGCCAAAATTGCCGTCTCATTATGCGCGAAAGGAATCAAGTAAATTGTTTATAGAACCAACATATCATTCTCTATCTGATTTATACAAAGCTTATAAGTCTTACTGCGTAGAACAAGAAGAACCTGACGTGTGCCGATTCACGTTTGAAAAGAAATTCCACGAGAAAAATCTCTCACTGTACACTCTAAAAAAAGACATGTGCGATACTTGTTCAAGTTACAAGGCTGGGAATTTGAATGAAACGGATTATCAGACACATATAAATTTAAAGAACAGGGCTAAAAAAGAGAAGGAAGATGATAAGAAAAAGGCCGCTGCGGGAGAATTTATATTACTCACCATGGATTTAGAGGCAGTTAAGGTTTGCCCTTTCCTAACTGCGAGCGCCTTATATTTTAAGAAAAATTAACGTGTCACAATTTTACAGTATATAATTTAACAACACACCATTGCAAGTGTTATTGGTTCGACGAAACTGCTGCTGATTTATCAGCAAATACTTTCAGTACGTTCATAGTAGATTATTTAGAGATGCATTGCATACCACAACTGCCAGTAGTAATATACTCGGACGGTTGCACTTATCAAAACCGCAACAATACCTGGGCTGATTGATAACTGGCCGAAACGACGAACTTAAAAAAATTATACGCAAAAAAATAATATTACATTATATTTTGGCATCTTTTTGAAAATAGAACGCCAAATTTGAATTTAATCGAACTGGTGGAATTTGTTTGATAGGACGTAAAACTTTCTCTGTCGTAAATTTTCTTAACAATGGAAAGAAACGAAATTCGTGCGGTGATAAAGTTTTACGTTTTAAAACAGAAAACAGCAACCCAGATTAAAACCAAGCTAGACAGTGTTTTAGGTAATTCTGCTCCTGCATTGAGTACAATTCACACCTGGGTAACTGATTTTAAACGTGGAAGACAGAGCTGCGAAGACGCCCACAGGTCTGGCCGTCCAAATGAAGTCACGAATCCGGACATGATCAAAAAAATTCACAAAATTGTATTGAATGATCGGCGCTTGAAGTTGCGAGAGATAGCAGAGATGGTGAGCATTTCATCTGAACGCGTTTTTAATATTTTGCACCAACATTTGGGAATGAAAAAGCTTTGCGCGCGATGGGTGCCGCGTTTGCTCACTGTTGACCAAAAGCAACGTCGAGTGGACGATTCATCGGAGTGTTTGGCGCTGTTTAACCGAGATCCTAACGAGTTTTCGCGGCGTTATGTAACAGTCGATGAAACCTGGAGACATCATTATACTCCCGAGACAAAAGAACAATCTAAGCAGTGGACTGAGAGCGGAAGACCTGCGCCGAAGAAAGCAAAAACGGTTTTGTCGGCCGGCAAAGTGATGGCGACTGTTTTTTGGGATGCTCGAGGGATTATTTTAGTGGATTATCTGCAAAAAGGAAAAACAATAAATGGAGAGTACTACGCAAGCTTGCTGCAAAAATTAAGTGAAGAAATCCAGAAAAAACGACTACATTTGGCCAAGAAAAAAGTTTTGTTCCACCATGACAATGCAGGTGCACACACGTCAATGGTTGCAGTCGCCAAACTCCATGAATTGCGGTTCGAATTGCTACCGCATCCACCCTATTCCCCGAATCTGGCCCCGTGTGACTTCCACTTATTCCCAAACCTGAAGAAATGGTTAGGTGGCCAGAGATTTTCATCAAATGAAGAAGTCATTGTTGCCGTGGACGAGTATTTTGAGGGGTTGGAGAAAACATTTTATCAAACTGGTGTAACGGCATTGGAGAAGCGCTGGACTAAATGCATCGAGGTAGAAGGAAACTACGTTGAGAAATAAATTTATTTTAAATAGATTTTTAAAGTTTTTCTTTGTCGTTTCGGAAACTTATCAATCAGCCCTCGTATACTGTCTAATGCGCTATTAAATTTAAGCAAAAAGTACAATGTTGTAATAACCCAGAAGTTTTTAGAACCGGGTCACACTCAGATGGAGTGTGACTCAGTTCATAGCGCCATTGAGCGTAAATTAAAAAATCGTGAGATTCACTTGCCCAGTGATTATGTCACCATCACCAAAGAAGCCCGTAGCATCAAGCCATACGAAACAGTTCAGGTAGATTACAATTTATCAAGGATTACACCAGTTCAGAGTTTGATTTATAAGAGTATTCGGCCAGGCCGCAAAGCAGGCGATCCACAGGTAGTGGACATAAGAGTAATGCGATACAATACAATGACTATCGAAGTAAAACTATCCTTTGATGGCGAATAGATCGCTTTACCACAGCGGCCTAAATTGTTGTCAAACGAAGTGAATTATGGCCAACTTCATTCAAACAAATTACCGATTAAGGCAACTAAGTAAAACCACCTACAGCAATTGAAAACAGTTTTACCCAGTGACTGTCATGCTTTTTATGATTCTTTACCTTTTTTTTAAACGTAAAATAAATACATTAAAATTAAAAAGAATACATAAAATAACTATGTACAATTTCAATGAGCGATGTTATGATTAAAGCTATCTTGTAAGTTGATTAAACTGATTACTTTGAAGAAAATCGTTGTTTCTATTTCTTACTAAAAATATTAATAATAAAATAAGTATAAACGGTAAAAAAAGTTGTAATATGAACTATTTTTCTCTTTGGATTTCTGTGTTTTAAAATGAAATACCACTTAACTTAGCTAAACTATAATAATTTCAAAACAATAAATTCTAATTACTTTTAATTCAGTAACCCATAGCATGTCTTTAAGTTTACTAATGTCATACATTGAAGGTTCCTATGATGATAAATTTACAATATAAAAATAATTCATAAATAGCAGTAAAAAAAATTAAACGTTTTTTTCGTCTCTTGTAAAATCATCTTTTTTCAGATAGGAGGTCATTACACTTCACCGTCGATATACAAGTCTGGCAGTAGAAACGTCAGTCAGTTGACGAATCTTTCTGACTGCGTATGCCGCCGAGCTGAGCCTTGCAGATAACGCATTTAAATGAGGGCCCCATTGTAACCTTGCGTCGATAGTGATCCCCAAGAAAACTGTTTCATTTACATATTGCAAATTTTCGTTATTCAAGACAATAGCTAAGTTGTTGTTCCTTACATTAGGCAATGAAAATTTTACACATTTTGTTTTCTAGGGATTCAACATTAAATTATTTGTCGTAAACCAATCATGGATCTGGGAAAGAGCGTCATTTACTTCGTCAATATCTTGATTATGTCTACTAAATTAGAAGTATCATCTGCAAATAACACTATCCTAGACGCCTTACGTCGATGTGCAGGTTATGTCGTCGGATGAGGAGCTGGAGGACACTGCCTCTCCAAGCACATCAAAGCACACCGGCAATGAGACAGACCCGACCGCCATCATTCGCGCCTCTGTAAGCGCGGACAACCGCGGGGACCCGAGGAACGTTGGCGACGGAAGGGGCACGACTCAGCGCTGCAATGTGGGCTGACGCTTCAGACGTATAATGCCCTCGAGTGCAGGCTGTAATGCCTTATATCTAACTTACAAACTAGCATACGTAGGGAGAGTGTGTCAGTACGCTACACCTGGGTTTTTAAAATTAAAAATCATTGGTATTTTTAATTTTTAATACAATTTATAATTTTTCTAAGTTTATTAACTTTGAAAACAGATATTAAAATACCTTTTATTAATACTATCATATGAAATTAAACCAGTCTGCCAAAACTTCATAACTCATAATAAAATCATTAGTATTTAAAATGTAATCTTTTTGTACAAATATATTTTTGGACTAACAATATAAATTAAAAATATATATATATATACTATGTTTGAAATAATATTTTAAGAGTAAAATTAAAAAATAACTGATCCTAAAAGACCTCGGATTAACCTAGACCAACCACTGAAGATCAAAGTATTATCATACATTTTTGAATCTGCATTGGATTTGTATGTCTTATTTGGTTTTGTAGATGAGCTAACCAACATCACTATAGGGCATCAAATGGCAAGTATAATGCAAGGAGGCCACAACATAATGCGCAGATTTGCCAACACCCATAAAACGGAGCAGCCCTCATTGGCTTTAACTGCTACTATAACTAGCGGTGGTAGGATATACTCCAAAACATATAAAGAGATTGTCGCAGTAATGCGAGCCATTGCTACCTACAATGTGTCTAATCGTCCAGACTAATGATCACTGGTACGGAATTGCTAACCCTCTGTTTAACATCATTTCCGCTTTCAAACTTCGCTTTGATGAAATCAGATTGGGAGTTGGAAAGATGCCCGTCTCGAAGTCAGGAGACACTACCAACAGTGTTGATGTAGCGCAATATGGAATAACACCATGTACTGCTAGAAGGATCGACATACAAGCCTGAGAGAAGGTCAGCGATGGCTCAAACCTTTGGTCCTCTAACTGCTCTAATCATTACGAGATCCGTTTAGACAAAAGTGGATGGATGCCATAAAAATAGATATGGCTCACATACCACATGTTTTGAATTTAGCCAACGCCATGAGTGGAAGGAGAGATGAAGAGGTTGCGCCTGCTGTGAGTGCATTTGCCGACTGCCTATTACTAGCTGGAGCTAGGAATGCTCAAAGGGCTTTCTTTCCTGTTAACATGCTCGTTGTCTGCACATTATCTGACGCTATTTGCAAAGAGCGTGGGTTTAATTTTCCGAGTGGAGCCCTTGAATTGGGGGATATTGATTTTTCAGGAAAAGGGATGTGGCTCGTTTACAAAAGAGCATGTAAGTTAACATGGAAAATGGAAACAAACATAGATGACGTGACTTGTGGTCAAATAGTTACGAGTTTCAAAACACCCTAGAAACTCCGAGACTGCTGGCATGGTCCTCGATCTTGAGAGGGATTTTTATATGTTACCGAATAATGCTACTCAGTTTAAGCTGGAGTACGAGGCTGTGGATCGCGAAGTTAGCTGTTCTGCAGTTGACTTGCGTGCAGACGAAGGTTCCCTTCTTTCCAAAGACGAGCGAGTCTCGTTGAACACACTGCTGGATCAGAATCAGGATATCTTCGAGCTAGGGGAGGTCCTACTACGTTTGCTGAACATCGTGCCGATACAGGTGAGCATGCCCTTATTAGTGTTCCACCCTACCGTGTATCGCCTGGAAAGAAAGAGATAAAGTCAAAGTCAAATTAATTTATTTCCATAGGATGTTATTACATCACTTAGATCCGTCATTACATTTTTTTGGGTGAGTTCACTAACAATAATGAAGAAAGAAATTGAGAAGATGTTTGAAGAAGAGGTAATAGAAGAAGCAGAGTCGGAGTGGGCGTCACCTGTGGTGATGGTTCCGAAAACAAACGGTGAGGTTCGTTTTTGTGTGGATTACCGGAACTTGAATCGCATCACCAAGACTGACAAGTATCCTCTGCCGGTCATTGATGACATCCTGCTTTCTACTAAGGTAAATAATGTCATGTCTACTATAGATCTTAAAGCTGGATACTGGCAGATTGAAGTGCACTCGGCTGACTGTGATTAGACGGCCTTTGTAACTTCTTTCGGAAAGTTTCGTTTCCACCGCATGCCTTTCGGGCTAAAGAACTCCCCGGCGACGCACAGTGACGCGACTGGCAAGTTTAGACACAAAAAAGTGAAGTCATGATGTGGATAGGTGAATATTTTATTATGATTCCTAAATGTTCACGGATTCCAAAAATGCATTCATTTACAACTAGACATTTTTTATCAATGAACTATGAGAACTTAAAGTGAGTACATTATTTAATTTACAACAAAACCGAGACTTGCTTCCTTTTTACGCTTCTATTGAAATAAACTATTCTAAATGCTTAATTCTTGTGCAAAAAATGAGAGAATATCCTGAAGGTTAGTTCTTACTGATATTGGTTTTCTAAAATCTATGAAATGGTCGTGTATTTTGTTATGAAATTCTAAAATTGACATTAAATTATTATAATAAAGAGGAAAGTTACGTGGTGTGTTTTAGACAACCTAAGTATGAGTATACCAAAGTACCCCTATAAATTATACATTAAATGGTAGCTTGTATTGTTAACTTTCAGATACAATCATCATTACATTTCGCACAAGGTTAGTTACCATCCCTGACCGGCTGGTAATAGCTGACCATGCGCCGCTGCCAGCGACACGAGGCGCCCCGTGACTGCAGCGTCAGCGTCCCCAATTTCGTCTATTGATTTTATTTCATAATTAATATTGTTAGATATAATTCAGCTTTCAATCAGTAAACACTTCTGTAATTAAATTTGTCTTTTTAAAAACCCCTTTTCCGTCCGCCCTCTTATAACTGGCGCAGACGAATTGAAAGGGCAGAGTAGGCCGTAGTTAGAGACTTTCGACTATAAAAGTCTATCGCGCGCAAATCAAACTCTTCCCGCGAGCTACGCACCGCCGCCCTAAAAGAACCTACAGGAGGGCCGAACAAGGGGACAATCGAGGGATCCGGAAAATTGGAGTTCCTTGGAAGCTGAAGACTCCCTCAGGAGATGCAGAGAACGCTTTGGTGAGTGCTCTTTAACTCTCAAGTTCCTTGCTCTATTTTCTGTTGTATTTCCTATATTTTTCATACGTGTTGTCGGTCTATACGCTATACATCGCTATAGGTGCTCAGTACATGCGTTTCGTATTTCATTTAAGTCAGTTGTGTATTAATTGAATTTTATTAACGTTAGGTATTTTATTGCACGTGCTTACAATGTCGCACGATTGCACAGCTGATGCCGCGTTACGACGGTAATCCGAAACATCTTAATTCTTTTATTAGACAAATCGATGGTCTGTTTACATTAGTACAGATTGAAGGTGTTATGGGAAATTTAGTCGCCCATCTTATTGTAAGTAAATTGGAAGGCGCCGCGTTTGATGCGATTGCCCACGAGAAAAATCTTAATACGTGGGATGATATTAAAGCTGTTCTTATGCGACGCTTAGGAGACCCCCGGAATGAGGTCCAAGTAATGCAAGAATTGACACGCATGCGCCGCAACAAGTCGGAGGACGCGGATTCGTTCGGTAAACGACTTAGGGAATTGTTGGACACATTGTATTCGGTTGGGCAACATGAAGATAAAACTTATTACGAGAAAAGGGCTATTGAACAATTTGTCAATCAATTAGAATTTCATGTTTCGATTGGAGTAAGGATTGCCTCACCAAGTACATTGGAGTCTGCCATAGCAGCTGCGCGGCAGGAGGAAGTGAGGCTCGCATACAACTCACCTAGCACATCAAGTTCTCAATCTCAGTCGCAGCAGAAGGCATTTAAGGATTCTTATAAACCTAATCCTCAGTTCAAGCCTTTATTTGGAAAACCTAATTTTAATCAATCGTTCCAAAACATTGCTCATGCTAATGGCAACTATGTTCCGCAACGCAATAATTGGACTTCAGAGCAGCGACAGCAGGTGGTGCAAGCCATGTTACCATGGAGAAACCAGCAGCAACCACAAGCCAACGCAAACTTCAGCTCAGGTAGGTTCAGGAACTCTAATAATTTTAGAAACCAACGACCTAATATCCCTCAGATAAACCCACCGCATCAGATGTCTGACGTCACTATGAGGTCAGTAGGTAAACCGCAAACACCCCAATTTGCTCAAGAGTTATTCTATACGGCAGACGAGCCGTACTATCAAGGTAATTGTTCACACCAGGCTTCTTACGACCAGCAGAACTTTGATTACGAACACGGACAAGCCGGTGGCGAGGAATATGAGACGCCGCTCGGTGAGGAAAACGCAGTCGGTGATAACCAGGATTTTATCATGGACAAGGATCCCAACGACTCGAGTTAGTAAAGCTCAACCACCAAGACAAAGACCATCTACCTTACATTGAATTGCCGGAGTATGGACGTAAATTTTTGATTGACACAGGAGCTTCTCGTTCTGTTATTTCTCCCGAAGCTATAAACGGTACCATTTTTGAAAACTGTATTGAACACGAACCTTTTCAAATTAAAACAGCTCACGCAACTTCAACCCACGAGTACGTCGCGTACTTACCTTTACCTTCTGTATTTAAAAGCGATATTTTACATAAGTTTTTAATATTTGATTTTGACCAAAAATACAAAGGCCTTATAGGATTGGATTTGCTTAAAGCTCTTTGTAGTAATATTGATTTAAAAAATAAAATGTTATGCACTCAGACGGCTAACATTCTCATTCGCTTTGATTATCCCGTAAAAAAAATTAATATTGATGGTCGATGTGAGAGAGTAATAAGAGTTAAAACACACTATATTGATGGTCAATATATTCACGACGAACATGTCTGGTCTAAAGGGTTAAAATCACCAGCTGCAATTGTAAAAGTCAAAAATGGAACTTTTCATACAGTAATCGCAAATTATAATGACAAAAAAAATATTGTTTCAAACAAAGAACCATTTCATTTGCAACCTTATTTTGAAACAGAAGATCGTACCAAATTACATAAATTAAATTCAATTGAAGTCACGGAAAATATAGATACAATTTTAAAAAGTAATTTGAACAAAATCCGAACTGATCATATGAACAAGGAGGAGAAAAGAGAAATTTGTAGACTTTGCTTTCAATACAGAGTTTTATTTTATTCAGAAGAAATTCCATTGACCTTTACACATGCAGTTAAACACGAGTTACGTGTATCGGATAACACGCCTATTTTTGTTAGGAGTTATAGGCACCCTCCTCAACAGAGGGAAGAAATAAAAAAACAGGTAGATAACTTGCTCAAACAGGGGATAATTAGGGAAAGTGTGTCACCGTGGTCGTGTCCCATCCATATTATCCCTAAAAAACCGGATGCGTCTGGCAAGGTAAAGTGGAGACTTGTCATTGATTATAGGCGATTAAATGATCGAACTATTGAAGACAAGTATCCTTTGCCCAATATAAACGACATTTTAGACAGATTAGGCAGGGCTCAATATTTTACCACCTTGGACCTGGCAAGCGGATACCATCAAGTGGAAATGCACCCTAACGACGTGGAAAAAACAGCTTTTACCACAGAAAGGGGGCATTACGAGTTCTTGCGTATGCCTTTTGGTCTTAAAAATGCGCCTAGCACGTTTCAAAGGCTGATGGACCACATTTTGAAGGGCATGGAAAATGTTTTTACATACCTTGATGACGTCATTATAATATCTACGTCATTGCAAGAACACGTTGAAAAACTTAAACAAGTTTTTGATCGGTTTAAACTTCACAACTTAAAAATACAGCTCGATAAGTCTGAGTTTCTAAAAAAACAAGTGAGCTTCTTGGGCCATGAATTAACGGAGGAAGGATTAAAACCAAACAAAAAGAAAATTAACGCCATTCTTCAATATCCAATCCCGCAGACCCAAAAAGAGGTTAAATCCTTTTTGGGGCTCGTAGGTTATTACCGAAAATTTATTAAAGATTTTGCACGCTTGACTAAACCATTAACTTCTTGCTTGAAAAAGAATCATAAAGTCATCCACACGCCTGAATTCGTGCAATCATTCGAAAAATGTAAACAATTATTAACCAATGATCCCATCCTGAAATATCCCGACTTTGATAAGCCTTTTATCCTCACCACCGATGCCTCTGATTTTTCTCTCGGTGCTGTCTTATCCCAGGGTAATTTAGGCTCAGATAAACCAGTAGCGTACGCTTCACGAACGCTGTCTGATACAGAAACCCGGTACTCCACTATCGAGAAGGAGTTACTGGCTATAGTGTGGGCGGTCAAGTACTTCAGACCGTATCTGTACGGTAGAAGGTTTACTATTTACACTGACCACCGTTCTCTCACTTGGCTCCGTTCAATGAAAGATTAATATAAGCATTGGATTGGAAAATATATAACGTAGTTTGAATTGATTTAACTTCGACTTCATCACATGGTCTATCCAGAAGATAATCGTCACTTAATGCAATCGTTTTTTAAACTAACTGGGTATATCAAAACGGTCGTGTGCAGTATGCAACGCGATGATTGGCTATTTCAAGGCGATTCTCTCCCCTTAGAAGGAAACAAAGTTCGAAATGTTCAGCTTGACGTGCTCTTGACTGTACATATCCCTTAGTAACGATAGGTTGTTAGTGATAAGTTAATATAATAGCACAAGATTTGCTAACATTTCATCTAGTTTTATTATTGTTATAGATTGCATTTGATGGTTCGAGATCGCTTTGTCATCCTTGTTGGCAACGAATCGACTACACATTACGTCGTACGCAGCAACAAGAAGCCCAGCCAGCTCCACCATCAACACAATCAATTAATGCTAGTGGATTAGCACGTACGCCCAACTCTTCAAGTAGATGCATATTTCAAAACTGCAACAACATTCATCTCCGCCAAGTACCCAACACATTAAAAGCATATCTTCTGAGCTATTTTGCCTTATACATATCTTCACTCTCTCGTATCTGCCAACACCATCTAAGCAACACCACTTGGGAAGATTTTGCGACCCACGTAACCCGACGCTTAAATGACTTTAACGCTGATCATATAAAAGACATAATTCAAATCTACACAAGAGCTCTTGAACGGAAATCGTCTCTCAACTTCGAGAATTTGAATGAAATAGATGTAGCCACTCTTCGCTTTTGGACTGGAGTAAACCATGTGCAGTTTAATAGTCTTCTCAACGAGGTTCCATCTCTTCATGAAATGACTAAAACACCCAGTACCGACCTAGCAGCGTATTTATGTAAAATACGGACAGGCGAACCCGGTGTACGTCTGGCATCAGTTTTTGGCATGACAAGACAGACTTTAGAGAGAAAAGTTCATTTGACAAGGGAATGCTTAGATCGAGATTTTGTATCTGTTCATTTGGGGTTTGATCACATAACACAAGAAGAAGTCGTGAGAAGAAACAGACGCATACCAAACCACATTTTTGGTTCGAATTCAAGGAATAAGGCGATTGTTATATGTGATGGAACATATTTATATTTACATAAGAGTTCTAACTTCTTATTCCAAAGGGAGAGTTATAGCTTGCACAAATACAAAAACTTGATCAAACCCTTTCTGATAGTATGTGCAGACGGCTACATAATTGAAGTCACTGGACCGTATGCGGCTACAAAATCAGACGCTACAATAATGCAGAATATATTGAATAATCACAGTGGTCCATTAGAAGAAGCACCTATTCGGTGGTTTTTAAACGCAGGCGACGCATTTATCCTAGATCGAGGATTCCGTGACGCTATTCCTGATCTACAAGAATGTGGTTTCGAAGCACATATGCCGCCATCTAAGAGGCGGCATGAAACCCAACTCAGCACGGAGGATGCCAACAAATCCAGACTCATTACTATGGTCCGATGGGTGATTGAGACGATTAACGGTCGATTCAAAAGAGACTTCAAGATAATTAGAAATACATATTTTAATAAGTCAGCGCCATATGCAATGACCGATTTTAGAATCGCCGCAGCTCTCATAAACGCTTTTCAAGAACCATATGCTGACAGTCAATATTCTGACGAGTTTATAAATATAATAAATACGAACATGCATAAACCCAACCTGCTAGCAGATTATGTGGAACAAAATAATATGAATCGGCAAAAAGTAGCGTTTGAAAGATTAGAAGCAAACCTCCCAAATCTAAATGATTTTCCACGCTTACCATATGAGGAACTGATTTTATTTGCTGTAGGTACCTATCATTTAAAGATAGCTCGGTCTTACTGTTGGGAGCATGTTAGAGAGAACGGTACCTATGAAATCGAAGTGTTTAGACATCCTCATATGATCAATATTGGTGGCTTAGGTGACAAAACTTTGTTGAGGGGCCGCATACAGTCGCGGCATGTTCGATCTAGAACATACTACACATACATAATGTATACACCAGGTCACCATGTCAGCGGGGATGCAATCGTTGAATATGTCTGTTCATGCATTCATGGTCGTCGAACCTTAGGCAGCTGTGCACATATTATAAGCATGCTATACTACCTTGCATTTGCGAGACCCGAAGGGCTTCAACAACCAGCGGAATTTTTTGATAGGGTTCTCTTAGATTTAGAAAATATGTAATAGTTTTACTATTTCATGAATAAACTCAATCTTATATTCAGTTGTTTTTATTAATTAAGTTACCGTAACCATTGGCTATTAATAGCCTTATATTAATAATAATACCAGTGAATTCCCGAAGGTATACAGGAGTTCTTATATTGAAAAAGAGCTCTCCTGATATGACGCTACTAGAGCAGTTTTATATAATTAGCGTAGCTAGTAAAACAATATTATGTAATAGTATCATAAAAGATCAAATACACAATTTTTTTGATCCCATAATAAGATTCTATACTATTAGATATAAAAGTGATACATATATATTTAAATAAATATATATCGACGCCCCCAGCGAATAAACCGGTAATATACTATTACGGGGTTCTTCGTGTTAATCCAGATTCGGTATCTACAGCTTGGAATACACCTTGTAAATTTTTTCTGTAATGTTTCTATTGAAATTACGAAAGATACGAAATAATACGGGTTTTTTTTCTATAACCATATTTAATATTTTATTTTAACGAATAATATGGTTCTACACTGTTGCCAAAATGTATGTTAGAAAGTAAATACGGTAAAGAACATTGCGATATTATTCGCGTAAAAATCTTTCAAATGGTACATGGTAACTGCGAGTACAGTGGTTATCTTGTTTTTATACGTGGAACTATTTACAATATAGCACTTTACCGAGTTTGTTTTATAGATTCATAAAAAGTTATCCTTATTACGGCATAATTTAATGAGCACACAAAACAGTAACAGATCTTTACTGTGCACCGCACTAGATATTTGACCTGTATTGACATGTTATGGCTTTGTTTATGCTTAAGCCCCGCCCCCAAAGCGTGCTCATCGCGTGGCATCGTTTGTTTACCGGTAATTTAGTCGTAAAAATTGATTTGAAAGGGAAGGTCGCGAAAATTTTTTCACGAGTTGACACAAGTGTATCCCCTAATAATGATTGTTAGTTTTGAAAATTATTATGTTTAAGTGAGTGAAATATTTGTCAGAAGATTCTGGTGGTGATAGATAGTAAGAATAGTGAGCATGATGGAACGTTCCGTTAAAAAAAAATCAATAAGAAGGAAATTAAAAGAGAGTGGGCAAATTGGTCCAAAAATTAAAAACGTCCACCCCCAGAGTAGACACATAGCACGTTTGAAAGAGCGTTAAAAATGGAACATTTCATTATATGGAACCGAAAAAATCGCACCCTATAAAAATGAGATATTCAGGTTTATATAACTTTTAGTAAAATTCTGCTTAAATAAGGCCGCCCCCACAATAGCCACATAGCACATGTAGAAGAGTGTAACATGGGTAACATTTCATTATATGGGACCGAAAAAATCGCACCCTATGAAAATGAGATATTCAGGTTTGTAAAACTTTTAGTAAAATTCCGCTTAAATAAAGCCGCCCCCACAATAGCCACATAGCACATTTGAGAGAATGTAACATGGGTAACATTTCATTATACGGGACCGAAAAAATCGCACCCTATAAAAATGAGATATTCAGGTTTGTAAAACTTTTAGTAAAATTCCGCTTAAATAAAGCCGCCCCCACAATAGCCACATAGCACATGTAGAAGAGTGTAACATGGGTAACATTTCATTATATGGGACCGAAAAAATCGCACCCTATAAAAATGAGATATTCAGGTTTGTAAAACTTTTAGTAAAATTCCGCTTAAATAAAGCCGCCCCCACAATAGCCACATAGCACATGTAGAAGAGTGTAACATGGGTAACATTTCATTATATGGGACCGAAAAAATCGCACCCTATGAAAATGAGATATTCAGGTTTGTAAAACTTTTAGTAAAATTCCGCTTAAATAAAGCCGCCCCCACAATAGCCACATAGCACATGTAGAAGAATGTAATATGCGTAACATTTCATTATATGGGACCAAAATACCGCACCCTATAAAAATAAGATATGTCGCTATTTTGTGGGCGGCCTTGTTTACGTGGAATTGGACAAAAAGTTTTAAAAACTAAAATATTTCATTTCCATAGGGTGCGATTTTTTCGGTCCCATATAATGAAATATTACGCATGTAACACTCTTCCAAATGTGCTATGTGGCTATTGTGGGGGCGGCCTTATTTAAGCGGAATTTGACTAAAAGTTATACAAAGCTGAATAACTCATTTTTGTAGGGTGCGATTTTTTAGGTCCCATATAATGAAATGTTATGCATGTTACACTCTTCCAAATGTGTTATGCCGCTATTTTGGGGGCAGCCTTGTTTACGTGGAATTTGACAAAAAGTTTTAAAAACCTGAATATCTCATTTTCATAGGGTGCGATTTTTTCGGTCCCATATAATGAAATGTTACGCATGTTACACTCTTTTAAATGTGATATGTGGCTATTGTGGGGGCGGCCTTGTTTACGTGGAATTTGACATAAAGTTTTAAAAACTTGAATATCTCATTTTCATAGGGTGGGATTTTTTTGGTCCCATATAATGAAATGTTACGCATGTAACACTCTTTCAAATGTGCTATGTGGCTATTGTGGGTGCGGCCTTATTTACTCAGAAATTATCAAAAATGATTTTAATATTGTAATTTTTATAGGGTGAAATATCCATGTTAATTGATTAAAATGAAAAATTCACATAACTTCGCTTTTTATTTAATTACATTTTCTTCAAAAATCCTAAAATAGAGAATTTATTTTTTATTTGTGCTATATCACACTAACAACAGATTAGATTTCAAATACAGTTAACACACATTATAATTAGGATGCATTAAGTCATTTGCCAGTAGAGTAAATTTTGGACCGAGGCCCTTTGATTTCTGCCCACTCTCCTTTGGATGATATGGACATTTGCCATATACTAGACGGTAAGTTTTTGCTTTTTCTAGTTTTCTATATTGAAAGAAATATTACTTCTCAACTGTATTGATTTAGTAGGTAACTAGGCAAACAATGTTTGGACCTAGAAACAAAGGTTAAGTGAGTAATACCTATTCTTAGCTCTTTTGGGTTGACAAAGTGAAAAACCTACGATTATGTTACTTCATCACGACAGCTAAATACGAGCTTATTATTTTTCTAGCGATGTTTTCTTTTACCGTAAATTTATTATAGTCACAAAATAGGTACCTAGTAGGTTACTTTGTGTTATACTTGCTATTAAATAAACAGTAATTAGGTATTAGCGTAAGTAGTTTAAATTACGTTAAGTAGGTACTTAGGGAGGTTACTCATTGTTTTCTTTGGCTGGGTTTTGGACTTGGAGATAAAAATAAAATATTTATTTCAGAATCAAAAAAGAATGTGAGCGGTATTTACGTTAACGAGGAGAAAATGGACATAGACATAGACGGCGATAGCTCTGAACGAATTTTAGAGCTTTCTACAATATCTGGGACCATAGCTGCAAGATTAGACGAGACAGGTATGAATCGTAAATACGTGCTTATCTAATGTTTTACTTACCTACTTGTGAAGAGCCTACGAACATTCGGTATATTAATAATATAAGGTATAGTGTAACTTCTTCGCGACGGGCTAGATACGAGCTTATTATTTACCTAACTAAGAATAGGACGTATTTCTTTTTAGGTTTGCTAGCGATGTTTACTTTTACCGTAAAATTTATTATAGTCATAAAATAGGTACCTAGTAGATTTTGTATTATGCCTACTATTAAAATAAACATTAATTTTTAGTTATTAGCGTAAAAAGTTCTACATTACGTTAAGTAGGTACTTAAGTAGGTAACTTATTGTATTTTTCTGGCCGGGTTTTGGAATTGGATATAATTTTACTTGTTATTTATTTCAGAATAAAAAAAGAATGTGTGTGATATTCACGTTAAAGAGGGGAAAATGGACATAGACGGTGATAGCTCTGAACGAAATTTAGATCTTTCTACAGTATCTGGGACCATAGCTGTAAGGTTAGACGAGACAGGTATGAATCGTAAATACGTGCTTATCAAATTCTACCTGCCTACTTATTTTAATCACCTTCTTCTGTGACCTAGGTTAGGTACCCATTTAAACATTATCAAAGCGTGTTTTTGACGATCCGTAGTTTCCAGGTATAGATTTTGGACGGGATACGTGGATTTGATTTGAATGAAGGATTAAATATAAGTAAATTACTTGCTTTGGGTTACATTCCATTATTGTATCTGTGGAGAAGTGAACCCTAGTAATATTAATGCGAACACTTTGTGATTATAATAGTATTATTATTTTAATTACAATAAAATTATACTTACTTATTATTTCAGATATGATCCAATGTGCCTCAAAACATACTGTCCAAGATGCACCTGTTCAGGCCTCTTCATCAAACATTCAAGAAAGTGATATCAATTTGAACAAAAATTCTAAACATTACAAGCTACGTGGTGAGTAAATTATGATATTATGTTATTTATTTAAAGTTTGTAGTTTCATTATAACTTAAATATAATTCTATGGTATTTTTTAGGATCTACAAAAAAAACGTCATATTTTGATGACGAAGATGACACAGATGACTATTCTCCAGATGGTTCTGAATATCTTCCGAGTCCAGATCGTACTGTTACTAGTCTAGTTATTAGTCTCAGCATATCAAGCCTAGGTGGAGATTCACAGGTTATAGATAACTTTTTAATTAATCATGAAAATATTACGCGAACTCCGTCTACAGTATCAAATTTATCTCTGGTACTTAATTATGATTTTGTGGTTTCTCCGGATGTTATTTACAAAGCAGATCATACTATTTTCTCCACTCCCAAGCAATTAAAAGAAAGGAAAGATGCTTCGAATTGTTTGGAAAAACATTCAATAGTAGACATCACACTCAAACCACAGCTTACTGACCAAATCAGCTATGTTGACGTAGAAGACCTGGAAAAAACGTTAACGCCAAACAAAACTGACAAGTCATCAGCTAACAGCCTGATTGAATCAAATATGCCATTAACTAACAGTCCAGGACAAAACAGTACGGTAAACGAAAATAATCTGTCAAGTTCGGAGTCAAAATTTTTAGAGAATAGAAATGAAAAGAATAAAACAGAATATTTGGTACATAATTATCAGATCATCATAGAAATTGAACGAGAATTTCCTAAGACAGTTGACAGCAATGCAATTGAAACAATATCAGATGAAGCTAACCAAGAAAAAACTGCGCCTGACTCTTTAACTTTAAATAAAGATAAACTGAAAACCTCAATCCAAATTGATAAAAATGAAACAGTGCAGAACCAAATAACAGTCAGTTGCACGAATGAAAACATGGAAGACCTTGTGGTACCGGGTAAAGATGAAAATAATATTGAAACTCTAAGCCTAAACCCCTTGAATTCATGCAACAATTCAACTGTTCACGAACCTAATGTTAACCCCATCAGACGCGATGAAACGCCATTACAAGCTGTTGACCAGTCAAAAGTAGTTATGACTAATAAACCAGACGTCAAAATAGTAATAATGATAATAAAAATAAACATCAAATCGAAATAGAACCAGGATCTCCTGTAATAGATATAGCTGGTGTTGCTCAAGCAAAAAGTAATAGCAGTAATGACCAAGTTTTTTCAGACACCCCACAGAAACTAATGAGAGAAATATTTATAACGGACAAGAAACAAAATTATACTAACAAAGAGAAAAACCTATTGGAAGATGTGGACCCCTTGGATTTAAGCAATGAATTGACTATTTATGAACCCGAAACTAGCCAAAGTAAAGAAGACGAAGAGGCAAACGCCTGTCTTGAGAGACCTAAAACACCATCTGGAGTTATTCTTATAGAAGCACCTGTAGAGATACATAGTGAGAATAGTGAATCGACCCACGCCACTGGTTCTGAAATTAAAAATCCATCAATTTCAAGGAAACGCAAACTAAATTCAAGTGAGTGGAGAGATACTAAAAACAAATTACTTAAAAACTCTGGCGAGGCATACGAGGGCGCACGGAGTAAAAAACAATATGAAAAAAAAAAACGTTCTATCTAACTGTGTTTGCTTAAAGGAATGTGGATTAAAATTTGATAACGAACAGCGAGAAGCAATACACAACAAATTTTATAAGCTTGCTAGTCGTGAAAATCAGTGGCTTTTCATATCTAAACACGTTAGAACGCAAGATGTTAAGCGAATAACTGTAATAAGGAAAAATAATCGCACGCAGACAATCAAATATTATCTTCCTTTAAATGGAGAAGAGATTCAAGTATGTAAAATTTTCTTTTTACGCACTCTTTCTATATGCGAAGAAATGGTTTACACGGCTATAGAAAAACATACAAAAAGTGATAGTTTCACAGACAATCGAGGAAAACACCAAAACAGGCCACATAAAATGATGCCTTCTACAGAAGAGAGCATAAGAACACTCATCGACATGTTTCCCAAAGTTGAATCACACTACACTAGAAAAGAATCAAAACGAGAATATTTATCTGAATCACTGAACATTTCAAAGATGTATCGCATGTACACAGATTGGTTCAAGGAGAGAAATTATACTGATGACGTTAAAATGGCATCGAAACGACAATACTAAACGGTGTTCAACACAAAATACAACTATTCATTTTTCAAGCCCAAAAAAGATCAGTGCACCTTATGTGCTAAATATGAGCAAGCTGAATCGAATGAAAAATCCTCTATTGAAGATAAATACAGAACCCATTTAAAAATGAAAGAAAGAATACGTGAAATGAAAAAAGAAGAGAAAGAAAAGTCAGACAAAGCAAACACTATAGTCGCTATTTTCGATTTAGAGAAAGTCTTGAATGTACCACAATCAGAGGTATCTGTATTTCACTATAAAAGAAAATATCCTGTCTACAATTGGGACCATGCAAAGTGGGACCAAGTTCTTTCGCAGGCTTGCAAGCACTTCTTTCACTATTCTGCTAATATAACTTGCCGATATACGATACGTGAACTCTAGAGATGCATATGTTTCTCCAGTAGCTATAAATCTGAAACAACATTATGTTCATTACAGGTAATGATTGCAAGAAGAGGTGGAAATATATAAGAGATTCCTATAATAGATGCAAACGTAACAACAAATTGCCCACGGGTTCTTCAGCCTCTTTACAAACAACGAAATGGATGCTGTATGAGAGACTTCGTTTTTTAGAAAAAGAAACCCACAGAAAGAGCGAGTGTAGCAACAGTTGAAGCTGAAAATACTGAAGGTGGAGAAAGTGGTGAAGAAACAAGTACAACAGGGATAAGTGAACAAAGAAGACGTAGTGAAGAGATAAGTGGTGAAGAAAGAAGCAATGAAGAGGTAAAAAGAGCAGGAATAAGTGCAGCTGGTACAAGTGGAACAAAAAGTAATGCAGAGAGAAGAGGGGAGAGAAGTGGAGAAACGAGCAATGAAGAGGCAAGCGGACCAGGTAAAGGTACAGCTGAGACAAGTGGGAGAAAAAAAAAGAAAACATGTCAACTGGATAATAATTTACATATTACATCTTTACTGCAGCATTGGAAAGAAAGAGATAAACAAAGACAAGAACAAATGAAGATCATGGCAGAAGAGGAAGAGAAAGCTGATAAAGACGGAATCAATTCATTTTGCTCACATATCGGGACTATTTAAAAAAAAATACCACCGGGTTTAAGAGTGGAGGCTAAAACGAAAGTTTTTAATTTACTGGCAGAATATGAATTGAGAAGTATTAATAAAAGTTCAAGTCTCGGCAGCGCTTCCTACAGCCCACATTCAAATGAAAGCTATTCAATTTCGAATATTACACATAGTTCAGCATCAAACCTGAGCCCATATTCCCCTATCAGCAGTATTGCGTCTCCACCTGCCCAACCAACTGATTTAAGCATCCCATTACTGAATCAGGTTGCTCACGATGCAAATAATCATCTCCAATTAGAAGAATCTACAGAATATGATAACAATTATTTTTTTACCTATTAAGAAACTTTTCCTTACATTAGTAAGGAAAAGTTTCTGAGCGCTTGTGATGATTGATGAGCCATTTCTTCTTGGTTGAATATCTTGATTGATTAAACTGAGTACAAAATTAAACTTACTTTGATTTAGCCTACAATACTTTCTGAACTTTTCTTCTTTATAATTTAAATGTCGTTTTATGAGTGTCTGAAAGCAGCCCTCTTCTTCTCGCGACGTAAACAATGTATCGATTTTCATCCTTTTTTTCGGAATTAGAGCACATAATAAAAGAAGGATATCATCGTCTTCTTCTTCTTCGTCTTCTAATAACTGTCGAAGAAATCTTTTTCTGTTCATAGTTAAAACGCGTCGTGATGGAATACAACCGTTTAGTTTAGTAACTGCAAGCATACTGAGTTTCGTATGGGTCGCACGACTCGTGTCGTGTAGATTCGTAGGTAGCTGTCGCCCTGCGACCGGTTGCCGGTCGCGGTCTCGGGTCGTGGTCTCTCGTCGCGGTCGTCTTGATCCGAATGCTATCTTTACGATGAATCGGCAAAAATGACGTATTGTATTGTTCTTTAATAAAATGCGCAGGTAATTATTATGAATGAAATTTCCAGGTGAATGATCCAATTATATGTTCTTTATAGAAGAAACCAACTTCGTAAAAAGTCAAAACAAAACTTGTGCTCGTATAGCGAACAAAGGTCGTGGTGATCACTGAACACGCACAAAAAAAAGGTAGGTACTTCGTTTATGGGAAAAAAATTACGGCGTGTTGTTTGCGGGAGCACTGCACACCGCTATAAGCCACCGTGTTACCTCTATGCGGCTTGTCAAACCTTCCTCCGACCGACGGCGAGCGCACTGCGCCCAACTGCAACTTGCAGATCTTCACGCTCGGCAGGAACAGGGACCCAAATTGAGAGCACACCGTGCCCTCGACTGCAGCCTGCAGCCTCCGGAACCACAAAAAAGGGCTTTGCAACTTGCAAAGCGTTAACATAGACGAGTTGAACGCCGCCGTTAACTTAACGCGCCGAAGCTATGAGTGTCCAACACTGTTGCGCAAAACTCACTCGCGAGAGCCCTTCTTTCGACGGTTGAAGGACCAAAAAGAAATTATGTAGGCGCTAAGTAAAACACATAACTCTTTTAAATAATGTGCGGACTGTATTTCGTATGTTTAATGGTTACATAAAGTAAGAAAGGTCTATCGCGATGCCTGGCTAACGAACAACTGCCAGTTTTGAAATAATGTAAATCTACCTTACATACTAGATTTATTAGATATTTTGATGTATGAGTGGTCTCATACAGTACAGTGAACAGCACATCAAACTATGCACTGGGGTATCTTGCTTGCGCGTTGGTAATAACAACTAGTTTGCAACAAAAATGTATAGCTTGATGAGCTGTCTACTGTACATGCACCTGTGTATGTTTGTTAGTCCATCATGCTGAAATGGCTAGATGGATTTGGATGAAATTTTGTTTTTGGTATTCAGATAAGTACTCGATTTACTTTTAAAAAGAAGTCTATAGCATGATCCCAGTGCATGATCTATCTAGTGTGTGTAATTATAGTGTAATTATACTAAATTAAAGCTATTTATTAAATTTTACAAACAAAACAATAAATATAATTCAAAACTTGTGTACTTATACATATTGAGATACTTTATTAATCATAATGCTTGTGATGCTGAAAGTGAAAATATATTAAATAATACACTTATTTTGATCAAGTATTTCCCTTTTTTTACTTAACATGTGAGCTCATTTCTTTTTGTTTTTTTTTGCAATTTTGTTTTCTAGGTTAATACTTTTGAAGTCTTGCGTGCGGCCAGAATCTGAAAATAAATTTGATCAGTTGTACAAAATAATAATTATAAGCTTTGTATTATGTTACTGTTCACTTTTACTGACATACTGTCTTGTGATAGTGGGTGTACGAAAAATTAATCGCTTGAACAAACCTTGATGTCTGGATGCACTCGGTTTCAGTATATGTTCCCTTCTTCGTGAAGCTGCTGCATAAATTGCTTCACTGCTGCCATTCCACACATGGGAATCATGGCTCTGTCCTTTAAAGGATGGATCTACATATAATATGCATAGATCAGCATCACAAATCTAAAAAAAAAAAACAGAATGGTTAGCCCGTTTTATTCTAAAAATTATTCCATTTTCAACCCCAAAATGACTTCAGAAAGAAAGTAGATTGGTCCTACCAAATTCTACAATGGAAATAGTCCATTCAGGACCATATTCTATGGCAGCAAAAGTTTATATTATATTATGTTGCTATGCTCGACAGGGCCCATGTTTTTAAGCACTTTGGGGCTTGTGATAGTGGGTGTATGAAAAGTTAATCACTTGAACAAACCTTAATGTCTGGATGCACAGCAGTACTCCTCTGACTCGGTTTCAGTAGAGGAATCAAGTCATCGCATAGCGCCAAAAAGTCGTTTTTCGACAATCGAAAATTGTCCTTGAACGACTGTTCCGGCATCAAGAGAGGTCGGGACGCCTCTCGCAGTGTCCTCCGCTCGATGATCTCCCTCTTTTCAGCCGTTCTTCCTCTGCTGCAGCCAGCAGCAGTATATGAGCCGCATTCATCTCGTATGCCCGTGTGCGGCTTTGCGCTCAGCGGTTTACGAATAAAAACCCACACAACACCTTAATACACTCCAATAAAATCAAAAATCAAAATAAGAAAGCAAAATCAAACTATTTCAACAAGAAAATGGCTGAAGCAAGTTACTAATTTGCAACTTGCTTCAATTGAAAGTTGAATACCGTTGGACGGTTTTTTTTTTTTTTTAATTTTTACGCGGTTGCTTGACTTGGCTTCAAATGTCAAATAGTATGAGATTATTTGGAAGTTATTCGTTCATCGTTCATTCATAATATGACGTCACACTTGTATTCGACTTCGTAGACTTGGCTTGCTCCTTACGCGGTAGCCGCTAGCGGTCTTCAAACCCGCCAGTATTGAAACAAGCTCGCTTAGCCAGTCGACCTACAGGTGATCTTGATTCGTTTTTTGCACATGAAAATCAACCCTGTCCTCCGGCACTTTCTTCGATGGGCGAATTACGAACTGGGCAGAAGTCTGATTTATTAAAGATTCTTTCCAACCAAATTATTTGTTTTTTCAACCAAACGATTCTTTCCGACCAATCCAACTGCACCTCCAGTTGAATCAAAAATATTGGATGGTCCTGCTTTAACCCAGTAATGCCTAGCGTGTCCATATGGCCAGAGAAATAGGGGGAGAATCAGATGAGTGTTATGGCAACATTAAACGCTTCATTTCATTTTAAATTGTCTTTGGTGTACTGTACAAACGTCAAACCGACTGCGCATGTCACATTTATGTGAATGAAGACCGAATGATGAAAGTTATCGCCACATTTGCGCGCGTAAATGTAGGTGTGACGAAAAAATTGATCCGATCCGGATTATCTTACCTATTTATATGCAAATTCACTAAAATATTGTTGAGTTATAAGTACAAAATGTTAAATTACTGCTAGTTAGTTATTTTCCCCGTTTTTTTGTATACTAAACTTGTCGTGTCCATATATATGGCCACGCTAAGCTTTAGACATGTAAATATTTTTAGTATGAATTATTTTCAGATGCTTCGATTTCGATCAGTTTATGGGTAATGCGACATTGAATGACGTCCTTGATGCTCTTTGTGACGATGGAGATGAAGATGGAGACTATCCGATGCCGGAGTCTATTTTCATAGCTCTTCCAGAACCTGCAGTTTTGACGGACGAAGATTCGGGTGACGATGATAATAGAGGCAGAGCCGAGAATTTGAACGCTCGACAGCTAACTGCTGATGCAGAGGTAAGATTTGAGCATCGAATTGTTCAGGAAAACGCTCAGCGTTTCGACGATCTATGTGGTAGAGGGGCAAAGACGTGGTTATCCACGAACGAACCCTAGAACGAACTAGAACTCTTTTTGGGATCATTTCCAGAGGCATCAACTGATAACGCTTTTACTAACAAATCTGCTGTTGATTTATTTGAGCTTTTTATTGATGATGACATAATCAATATGTTCGTGCAACAAACAAATCGTTACGCCTTATGAAAAAATTGTGCTGACCAAAAAATAACTGCAGGAGAAATGCGTTGCTTTATCGCTATACTAATAGTTCAATGAAGGAATGCCTCAAAGGAGGGTATAGAAAGCGTGAGCGGGAACCTAAGCGGTTTCTTTAGAAACTTATTCAAGGTGCTTAAGGAGAAAACATACTAAAAATCCCGACGTCTAGGAGGCGAGGTGGAGGGAGGGGGGGGTGACAAAGTTCCCAGTTTTAGGTTTTTCGCCAATATCTCAAAAATGGGGCATTGTAGTGAAAATGCTCTAGGATAAAATGAAAGCTTATAAAATTTTCTATTTTTTCTATATTCTTATCCGTATTTGAACTACACGTTTCAGAAATGTAGAAATTAAAGTTACTCAGCGTGCTGACCATTACCTGATGCGAAAATTGTCTTAAATTTTATTGTAACATAAGCTGGGAGTACCTCCACGTGGTGAAGGCGGTAACAGTAAGAAATCGCGTTATTCATAAAAGCGGATAACTGAGCTTAGGCGAGAAAAACAATCATGATATTGATGAAGATTGCTTTTCGCTCAATATTTCTAATACTCACTGTAGGAAACGCGACCTTACTGGCTAAAACTCCCATTAATATCGTATACATGCCTTCGGGCTTATGTTATTATATGTTTTAGTAATCTTATTGTTAAGCCAATGTTAAGCCTGGCATAAGCTCCCTCCCGCCAACTGAGAGCGCAGCTAAATATCATTCCTGGCGCACATACCACCAAGTGCAGCAGTGGCTCGGGAACGAGCTGCCCCCTCAAGAGTGGGGATGGAAAAATGAAGGTGACATCTTGGCGCCAATAAGAACAGAAAATTTACCAGCGCCCGAGGTTTTATTAAAAACAATATTTTGTCGCTGCACCAAGGATTGCAGCAGGGGCAAATGTGGATGCCGCAAAGCAATGCTGAAATGTTCTGCTGCGTGCCTTCATTGCCAAGACAAATACTTCAACGGCGTGTCTTCTAGCGAGGAAGACGATGAGAATGACGATGAAGATGATTTAGAGCCCTCTCAGTAAGAACCACTCACCACTGAGGAGGGCGAAGAAGAAGATACCACAGAAAATGAACATTTGCGAGGACCCTCACGACCTAAGAGGATAAAAATATGATTCATCGACTGCTCATATACATCCCCACCGAGGGGCTCGAGCCTACCCTAAATTAAGGCGATCAGGCCTTAGTCGACCACGCTGGCCTAGTGCGGGTTGGTCGACCTCACACAACTCTTGAATTTCTTCGCAGGAGTGTGCAGGTGTCTTCACGATGTTTTTCTTCACCGTAAGAGCGTCGAATAAACGTACATATGAATTCGAAAACACATTGGTACGTGTTGGGGATCGAACCCGCGTCTCCCAGATGGGAGGCAGCGGCCCTAGCCACTAGACCACCGCCGCTCCTATGATTCACAGAATTGGAATTAAAAAGGAATATTTAAAAAAAACCTTTTTCTAATTTTTACTTTTCCAGAGCGTGTAGTTTGAAAACGGATGGGAATATGGAAAAACTGTATAGAATCAAAGTTATAGAAATTTTATAAGCTTTCCTTTCATCCTAGAGCATTTTTCGCTACAATGCACCATTTTTTAGATATTGGCGAAAAACCTAAAATTGAGACCTTTGTCACCCCCCCCTCCCTCCAGCTCGCCTCCTAGAAGTCGGGATTTTTAGTATGTTTTCTCCCTAAGTACCCTGAATAAGTTTCTGAAGAAATTTCTCAGGTTCCCCCTCACGCACTCTAGAAATAGCTTATTAATCGAACTATAATTTTGAGTGGTTATTCGCCTACTGCTAACAGACGGCTATATTGGATGGAGCACAGAGTTAGATACTAGGAATGAGCTTATTTGTAACGCTATGCGTCGGAACAGATTTGAGGAGATAATGCGTTTCATGCACTGTGTGAACAACAATAATGACTCTGATAGCACGGATAAAATGTGGTAGGTATTCGTGAATAAGGTAAAAGCCAATTTTATGAAACATTACGTACCTGAACAAAATCTATCTTTTGATGAAACGATGGTGAAGTATTACGGAAAACATCCCTGTAAACAATTTATCAGAGGAAAACCCATTCGCTTCGGCTATAAGATGTGGAGTTTGTGTACTCCAAATGGCTATCTGATATAATTTGATATATATCAAGGTAAAGACCAGAACATAAACACTGATTATGAAAAGCAATTCGGAAAATGTGCTGCTCCTTTGTTGAAGCTGATGGATGAAATGCCTGATGACAAAAAGAAACTGCCTTATCATTTGTTTTTTTATAATATTTTCACTAGCTTGAACTTGCTCAACTACTTTCGGCAGCAAGGATATGCAGCTACGGGCACAGTACGTGAAAATCGTCTGCAGAAATGCCCCAAGTTAGCTTTAAATAAAGTGATGAAGAAGAAGCAAAGAGGCTATTACTTATCTGCAATCAGCAAAGAAGACGGTGTAATGGTCGTAAAATGGATGGATAACTCAATTGTTTCTAACAATCTGGGCGTCCAACCTGTATCGACGGTAAAACGGTTTTCTAAAAAAGAAAAGTCAGTTATACAGGTACCTCAACCATTCCTCTTTGGCGAGTATAATAAATATATGGGAGGAGTTAGGGCTTGCAATCCGGATATCCGGATACTCGGTTATCCGGATTATCCGTCTACTTTTAAATCCGGTTAATCCGTGAGAGAATTGACGGATATCCGGATAATACAAAACTTTATGATCATTAATATGAAATAAATTGAATTTGTTAATATTTTGATTGCTAAATAGTATAATTTATTATAATAAGCTAAAAATTCATTTTTGGATAAACTACCAATACACAAATAATATTACGTTACGTACACATTAGTGTTCTATAAAATGTCTAAATAGGTAAGCTAGCGCAGCGTTGTACATGGCGGCAGCGCGCGCCTCTAGCTACCGCAAGCGAAAATGTGAGAGAGAAAGAAATAGCATCGCAGGGGTGAGGCAGGGACGAGACGGAGGGTGACGGACGTAAAAATCTTCAGCGTTACCACCTTAGTGACTTTGTCACTAGATCTAGTGGGTTTTGGGAGTGCGACAGTGACATTCTGAAAAAAAAAGTCACTAAAAAATTATTTGGTGACTTCTAGTGATATTTGTCGAATTTTGTATTTTGGATCCGGGTTAAAGTAAAATATACACTTTGCTCTATTTTGGAACGTAGCTTTAAGTTGCGTTCCGCATTAAAAATGCTAAAACTACCGGGTGTGTTCCGTTTTTGTGATTCGGAATGACAATAAACGCAATATATCGATTATGCGTAACTCGGAACGCAGGGTCAGATGTCAGGGTCAGGGCGCATTCTGAATCAGACAATCAGCGCTGACAGCGATAAAAAAAAAAAAAAAATGTCAGTGATTCAGAACGCGTTTTTAATCGATTTCAGCGCGTCTCGGAACGCAGTCTTTGTTTTTTTAGCCTTAGAGATTTCCCGACTAATAATACAAATCATGGTAAAGTTTGTAATAGTTTGTATGAGTTGTTTTTGTTCGTGAAAGTAGGAGACAATACGTAATAAGATATAAAGTTTTTGTGTGGGTTTTTTGTGGAGTGTGGCGATTTCGCAGTACCATGAACGTGACACTAAAAAAGACTTTCTATAATCAAAAATATCGGAAAGAATGGGAAACCCAAGAGGAGTTCAAGACATGGTTACGGCCTGTAGCAAGAAATAATTGCTAGAATTGTCGACATTAAAAAACACAGAGAAACTAAAAAACTTAAAGATAAATGTGACTTAAAGTCTAAAAACCGACAAATTGAATATCTGCCCGCTTCTAAAATAAATACAAACACATTAAAAGTTGAAGGAACATTGTCCCTGTTCATTTTAGAACACACATCAATACAGCAAATTGACCACTTAACTGAAGCTTTAAAAAAAAGTATTACTGATTCAAAAAGTGTTATGGACATAAAAATGCACAGAACGAAATGCACTGCAGTGATAAAGAATGTGTTAGCTCCACACTTCAAACAGATGCTATTGGATGATATTGGATCACAAAAATATAGTGCACTCTTAGACGAATCCACTGACCTCAGTGTTTCAAAATTATTGGGCATAGTAATCAGATATTTTAGTTGCACGCAAAATAAAGTTGTATCTACATTTCTAGCATTAGAACCACTGAGGAGCGCGGAAGCTCGTGGAATTGTAACTGCCTTGGTAAACTGTTTACAGTCTCATGGTCTCCTAATAAAAAAAAAATATGGAATTGGAGTGGATAATGCCTCTGTCATGACTGGAGTCCATAATGGCGTGCATAACATTTTAAAAACGGAATATGGCGTACCTAATTTAATTCTAGTCAGTGTTTGCCACTCATTGCAACTGGCGGTGTCACATGCGTCAGAGAAAACGTTACCGCGAAATATAGAGTATCTCATTAGAGAAACCTATAATTGGTTCTCACATTCACCCAAACGCTGTGATGAATACAAAGATATATATGAGACCATAAATTGTGTCGAGCAGCCTTTGAAAATATTGCGCTCTTGTGACACTCGTTGGCTGTCCGTTGAAGGAACTGTGACCAGAATATTGTCTCAATGGGAAGAACTCAAATTGCATTTTTTTTTTAACAAAGATAATTGCTATGCAGCAGAATTGCTTCATTCGATGTATGTCGACGAGAGGAATCGCCTTTATATGTGCTTTTTAAGAAGCATCTTAAATGATGTCCAAATTGGAGTTAAGACTTTTGAAAGTGAATACTCAAATCCAGTTGCCCTACTGAACACATTAATGACATTGCTACGCTCTATTTGTAATAGAGTACTGATGCCGTCGGCTGCAACGACTGACAAAGATTATTTGTTCATTCAAATAGAAGCCCACTTAAACCCGGTACCGTATTTGGGATATCTTTTTGAAACACAAGCACAACAAACCACTTTACCCAATGATGTCATCAATGCAGTCAGGAAACGATGTATTGATTTTACCGTCAAATTGGGAAAAGAGATTCAGGAAAGACTTACTTCTAATTACACTATTTTGGAGAAAATGTGTGAATTGAGTGTAGAAAAGACACTTCGCCAGGGCAAAGACAACAAAATAGCAGACCTTGCCGCGGAACTCGGATTTGATGACGAAGCAATAGACAAACTGTTACAGCAGTGGCATGGTATATGTTTTGTAAAATGGAATGCTACACACGACATCATTGATTTCTGGGCTGAAGTGCGTAAATATAAGAATGCTGCTGGAATTAATACCTTTCAAGAGTTATCTGATCTCGCTATATCCGCATTGTCACTTCCTCACTCAAATGCTGAAGTGGAAAGAGCATTTAGTGCTATGAATATTGTGAAAAACAAACTAAGAAACAAGATGGCTGTAAACACTCTAAATAGCATTCTTTTTATAAGAAATCAGTTAAAGATAATGAAGAAGAACTGTTACAGTTACGAGCTCCCGGCTGATGTAATTACTGCTATTGGAAGCAATTCCAAATACTCTTTTAAATCGAAAAAGTCTGCAGATGATCCCTCTCGGCCATCTACGAGTACATCTGCAATAATAGTTGATGAAGAAGAAGAAGAAATACCTGTAGAAGTATTTAAAGTTAATTTTTCATTTTTCATTATTGTATAATATGGATATTAAGTTTATCTGATTATTGTGTTTTTTTTAATAATTTTTTTTATATACTTTTCTTGTGATTTAATTCTAAATTGTTTAGTGATTTCTAGTGACTTTTTTAGTTGAAAATATCCCTAAATCTAGTGATATTTCAGACCAAATCTAGTGACAAAGTTTTCTGCAAGGTGGCAACACTGAAAATCTTTTGTTTAGTCACTTAGTGCCTACGACCAGTGGAGTGCATTTGTGTTGTGTGTGAAAGTGAACTTCAAGGCGACAATTTGAATTAATGTAAGTCCCTACCTATTTTTAATTTAGTATACATATTAAGATAAATAACATACCAGCGAACGATATAGGTAGGTATTATAATTGAATGATTTAGGGTTAAGGAGAGCAATTAAAGCACAATTTATATGAAAACAACTTGTATTTTATTTATTACAAGAGAAATCTTACAATTTTGACACAGCTAGTTAATAGATGATAAAGAGAGAGAGAGAGTGTTGCCAAATCATAAAACAGTCTTCCTAACACCCCCCTTTAATCTTATATTTATTTATAAATTGAGATTGCTAAACAATTAAAGATACTTCTGATTAAACATTTGGTAATAACAACTCTATGTAGTTTAACATAAACAAAATGTGACAACTCTATGACAATTTAAAAAACAAAAACAATTCTATAACAAAACATTAGTATACAAAGCAACTAAACACCCTGTATAAACTATTTTAAGTAAACATTTATTACAAAGTATGTAGTTATAGTAAGAACTTATTATTTAAGGACAAATGACATACAAGCGTATTTCAAAGTCAATATCAATCAACTTCTACGATATCTTCAATATTGTCTATAACTGTGTACTCTCCCGGCTCAATAAAATAGAAATTTTCAATTAAGCCAAGGACATAATCCTGGAAGAATTTGATATATCTGACCCGACCACCTTGCTTGTAGAATCCCTGACAATAGAGGAACTCTTCGAACATGCTCCAAACATTAAGAAATACTTCCACGAAAAGTGCAATCCCGACAAAACTCTTCAAAAGCTCAGAATTGCTATTACAGATTGGCTGTTATAGCAAAACATCCAACAAGCTAATGAGAGGAGCAAAACAGAAGTGACAGACGACAACATCTCATCAGAGTTACAAGAGTCTGCTCGGCCGTCCTATACTACAAATCCTCTCTATGAACTTCAAGGATGCTCCCCTCTGAAAGCATCTGGACCTCCGCCAAAGGTAGAAGAAAGTCAGGATGATGAATTCGTTGATGTCTACCAAGACGACGATGATATTATGGACATGACCCACAGCTTTCCACAACGACATGGTAAGCTAACCAGGGATCAGGTACTGGAATATTACAGAGCGACATATCCGAACTTACCTGCGGACTTCTGTCCAAGCGGTCTCTTCGTGCGCTGCATCGATGAAAAGTTCCTCAGTTGCTTGTATGCCACCGGTCCTGAGGCCTTCCCCCGCTCTTGGCACATGCTGGGAACCGACCCCCCTTCTTTGGTAGGTGATGAGTGTAACTTACTGAACAGATTGACTGGCCTTGACGATCTAAACCTCGGTGAGACAGACATTACGACAGAAATATTTGTTAAAAAGTTTAAGAAAGTTCTTGACCTACAGCGAGGGCAAATCCTGGTCTTCACTATGGATGCAGAACTAAAAACAGTTCTATAACAAAACATTAGTATACAAAGCAACTAAACACCCTGTATAAACTATTTTAAGTAAACATTTATTACAAAGTATGTAGTTATAGTAAGAACTTATTATTTAATTATATATCTATGTTAAGTTTTCTAACAAGATAGTTATGTTTTATTAAACATCTTCTTTTCACCAAACCTTTGAAGACTATTGTCCATTAGTAATTTTAATATTATTAGTGTAATTTTAATACCATTAGCTGTCATAACTATGTTGCCTATCTTTTCAGCAGTTAGAAATTCCCCATTAGCAATGTATATTTTCATTGGAGTATTCAATTTAATGACATTAGACATACAATGTTGGTACTTTTCATTAATGAGATGATGAGTGCAGCCGGAGTCAATTACCCATTCAATATTATGACACATATCGCTTGCACTTCCACACTCACCATCACCACTACCACAAGCTTCCGCTGATAAAAATGAAAATCCTCCATCGGTTTGCTGGTACGCCTCATCAGTTTGCTGGTAGGCAGTGTGCGCTCCACCTGCACCCGAGCCTCGGTAGGGTCTGCG
This sequence comes from Carpatolechia fugitivella, assembly GCA_951230895.1. Taxonomy (NCBI): domain Eukaryota; kingdom Metazoa; phylum Arthropoda; class Insecta; order Lepidoptera; family Gelechiidae; genus Carpatolechia; species Carpatolechia fugitivella. The sequence goes on along the minus strand of OX579654.1, from coordinate 8,351,736 downwards.
AAACGGCCTTGCACGATGGCCACGTCCTCGTCTGTTTGGGTGATGTCCTCTTTTGTTGAAATAACATTTATCTGCGGTGTGTCCTGGTTTGTGGCAATTATAGCATGTGATAAAGGCTGATTCAGTAGACGTGCTGTGTTTCTCTTTAAACTTCAACTCCTCATCTAGTAGGCGCGCTTTAACAAAGTCCAATTTGACATCGCCTGAACTTGATAGCGACAAATCAGAGTTACACTCGATCGCTGTGATGACTGCATCGTATTTTTCATTTAAACCAGTTAATAAGCAGGCGATTTTGTCTCTCTCGTTCATTGTATCTTGTGCTCCTTCCAATTCTCGTACAAGCGAGTCAAAACGCAAGAAGTAATCTTCCAAACACTCACCGTCTGGTTGTTTGAGATTTAGTAGTTTTCTTCTTAGGTGAATAATTGAAATGATGCTTTTACGCTGCAGAATGTCTTGTAGTTTGGTTATCATTTCTCTGGCTGTTTTACATTCTTTCACTAAGTTTAGATGTTTGTCAGAAAGACAGCGTACAATAATGCTCTTTCCTTTGGCATCGTCCGCGGGCGATATTGGTCGATCCTTGGTTTCTTTTTCTAAAATGTGTAGCAATTGTCGTTCATCCAATATGCATTTCACCCTGAAGAGCCAATTGTTGAAATTTTCTGCGCGTAGTAGGAGATACTGAGATGATGAAGACTCCGCCATTTTGCAAAATGTGTGGTTTCGGCGTCGCTGGTTATATTCGAAGAAATTTCACTTATTTTAGCACTGATTCTTAAAATTTTATTTATTGCCTTACCTTTTAGGGTTAAGGAGAGCAATTAAAGCACAATTTATATGAAAACAACTTGTATTTTATTTATTACAAGAGAAATCTTACAATTTTGACACAGCTAGTTAATAGATGATAAAGAGACAGAGAGAGAGTGTTGCCAAATCATAAAACAATCTTCTTAACAGAATGAACCAATTCAAGAAATCACTAAGTCCAATTTTTACGGTTTTGAGTTAGCAACACCAGCTTGCTTGGATTTTCATTCTCTTTCGAATGGTCTATTTGAGATTTTACGAAAAAATCTCTAAGTGTAGTTTTTAAAAACAGTTCATAAAATCTCTAAGTCCAAGTAATCACTTAGTCCACAGAAGTTTTTGTAAGAAATCACTAAGTCCTTTGATTTATTTCTTTAAGTCCTATAGCAACACAGAGCTGTCATGTTGACAGAATTTTTTCTCAACGATTTTTTAGAAATCCAGCAAGAAGTTTTTGCATAATTTAAAAGTTTTTGAGTGAATCTAGCTGTTGAAAGAAAAGTTTACTCAAAATTTACAGTGAATTTAGTTTGAAAATGGATCCGGATGACAAACTTCAGAGGTAAGGTGTTTAAATTAATACTTACTTATTTGGAAACGGAATCTTGTTTTAATTCACTTACAAAGTAAAGTAAAATTTTGTATTTCAATGTTGATTCAGAATAATGCAACAAAGCGGTCTCTTTGAAGAAAGTGATGATCACGATGATATTGGTAGCTTCATCCGAAGACGAATGGACACCGGATATTCCGGATGGTAAAAAAATGAAAGTTTTAGCTGAGATAAACCTATCTGCAATCCATAAGAGGTAAGTACTCAAACTATTTATTTCTACTTACATAGTATAATACAGTGTTTGTGAGGGTAATTTATTTATTTCGTTATTTTTAGTTTTCAGCCATCAAAACGTAACAAAGATATATCTAATTCGAATAACGAACAGCCATCTTCATCAGTCAATACTTCATAAACGGGTTATTCACATCTAATCTCATTTAATAACGAACAGCTGCCGTCTTCATCAGTTAGTACTTTAGAAACTTTACATCTACCCTCAAATTCAGATAATCCACAAAAAAGAATGAAACTAAATGAAGAAAGTGGTTTGTTTGAGTCTGATGATGACGCAATAGGTTGCGACGACGATGTTCAGGAATCAGCATTGATTTTAAACCCTCAAACTGGTTTATTTGAAGCCATGGAAATTGAAACTGAACCTTCAGCTCGAATTGGTAATAAAATTTTCTAGACGTGAGGAGTGGGAAAGAACCAAGAAAATTAAAAGAAATCTTAAAAATCACAAATTGGAGGAACTTCCAGCTTGTCGCTGTAAGTGTAAAGAAAAATTAAGTAAAAAACAGATTGAAATAACATTTAATAAATTTATAAATCTTCAAAGTCATACCGAACAGAATATATATCTACAAGGATGCTTACACGAAGTCAATTCTAAAAGATTTCGACCTCGGAAAAGAGAAAATGAAACGTCGACTACAAGGACAAGAAGAGTTTTCGAATATGCAATAAATTTACCAAAGAAGTCCATCAATGTCTGCCAGAAAGCATTTTTGGCCATACATGGGATTAAATGAGATAGACTAGTATGTAAAGTCCAGCATCAAGAAAAAGATGTTTGTGATGGTAGAGGCCGCCAAAGTAATCCAAAGTTTGATGTTGAATCTGTTAAGAAAGTTCATGCATTTATAGAGAATTTACCAGCTCGACAATCTCATTATTGTCGTACATCTAGCAAACTTAGGCGATATTTAGATTCACACCTATGCATAGCCGAACTGCATCGAAAATTTTGTCTTGATCATCCTGAATGTATTGTGTCATACGAAAAGTTTCGAAGTATATTTAATCACGACTTCAATATATCTTTTGGACAGCCCAGAAAAGATATATGCACGACGTGCGAGAAGTTCAAAGTTGACATAACTTCTGCTGAACTAGCTAAAGATATTAATAAATTAAAACAACTAAAATGTGCTCAAGAATTACACCTTAGAAAAGCTGAGACATTTTTAAAATCACTTAGTAAAGTCGAAAAGGAGATAAAGTCAAATCAACTATCATTGTGCTTTGATTTCCAAAAAAATTTGCCTCTTCCGGTAACTAATATCACTGACGAATACTATTTAAGACAGTTATGGATGCATAATTTTGGTGTGCACAATTTATGCTCAAATACAGCAACAATGTTTCTGTTTACTGAAAATTACGCACACAAAGGACCCAATGAGGTTATAACTGCATTGGAATATTATGTTACAAAACATAAATCGCCGAGTCAACATGAGTTGGATCTTTACTGTGATAACTACTATAGCCAAAATAAAAACAGGTATTTATTTACATACTTAGATCAACTGTGTGCAAAAGGTAAATTTGAGAAAATAACTATTTCATATCCGATACCTGGACAATCAATGATGCCCATTGATCGTGACTTTGCATTACTTGAAAGAAAGAAAAATAAATATGAAAAAAAATATTCACCGGAAGATTACGTTAAACTCATGAAAGATAGTAAGAACACAAACAAATTTGACATAGCATTTTTAGAGAAAAGTTTGATGAAGGAAAATGGTTCTGAAGTTGTATTGAAAGTAAAAGACTATAAAAAGCTGTATGATGAAAGGATTAAAGTGAATCTGCCCGGAATATCTAAATGCGAAGGGTTATTTTCAAAAAAATTGGTAAACCAGAGTATGCTATGTCTATGAAAGGCCAAGATTTTAAGCAGTTTTCATTATATAAAGTAGGTTTCAGCAGATTGATCAATGAAGTGCCCGATAATTGCTACGATGCACCCTTGACAATTAAACCTGCTAAAGTGAAGGATGTAAAGCGCTTGTTAGAACATGTTCCGGAAACAGAGAGATATTTTTATGAGGATCTATTTAATGATAACAGCGATCCCGTAAGCGAAGAAATTGATTCTGCAGACGAAGTTGAATAACACTCAATATTTGTTTGAGTGTTGTACCAAGTCCTGCAATATAATATATCTAAGTCCATTTTTTTATTATTTTTTTCACGCGATTCCTGTTAACTTTTAAGATATGTTTTTTTTAACAAATAAAAGTAATTAATATGTACTATAACGTGTATTTTTTTCATATTTTTTTCACAGCGCATGTTATTTCAGCACACGTTTAAAACAAAAACATCAAAATGTCAAAAGTGACTTTTTGGACTAAGTGATTTCTTGAATTGGTACACCCAATTGTAGAGTAGATTTTGCTAGGATAGTAGTTATCTTAGCTAATCCTGATTCTAGAGTTCTCGACCCGGCCAAATGGCCAAGTAAAAACCTAAGGATATTCAACTAAAATATTAATATACCGAGCCAGTTTAGGGTGTTATTTTATGAGTCTTAGTCTTACTTATTAACACGACGATACCGAGACAAGGTAGTATTAAATAATGTCATCATCATATCAGCCGTAGGAAGTCCACTGCTGAACATAGGCCTCCCCCATTGACTTCCACTTGGACCGGTCGGCAGCAGCCTGCATCTAGCGAGTCCCTGCGATCTTTATCAGGTCGTCCGACCATCTTGCAGGAGGCCTGTAGGAGGAATGTATATTTTTTAAAGAACACACAGTATTTTAGGTTTTCTCTATTACATTGTTTCGGTATTACAAAGGTGACAGGTAACAGATAGTAGCGTCATGGAATAGAGTAAAACTCGAATATATTCTTAAATATGGTTGTTAACGCAAATTAACATAGTTTTGATTTTACCGCTATGTAATATCCGCACTAGCGCCATCTGTATCATTCTTTCAATTTATCTATTGATTCATCAATGTTTTTCATTCAATTTCATTCTGTTCGTTCGTTCAGCTTCAGGGTGTTGGCTGGGTTAATTTAATGTAAAAGATTTTTATTTAGGAAAAATTGTATTTGTAATTTGCTTACAATATAACAGAATTGCAAGAAAGTCTAGTTTCAATTCAATCATAAAAAATCACAAGACTACTGCAGTTTTCATGGTCAATGGGAAGTTGACCTGGTGGCCCATTTTGACACGCGGGACGCGTGTCTAGGAAAGACGGAGCCGTAAGGGAGGAGGTGTGAGACAGCCAGGGGTGCGTGTCAGCACCACTTCAGGAGGCGGACTTCCGTTCTGGTGCCAGGAGCGCACAGAGATGGATCGGCGGAAAAAAGTCCTTTTTTCAGAGTTCAACTTTAGGCAGATTTTGTATCATTAATAAATACTACAGTCTTCAACAAACAATGCTATATAATTTTTTTTTATTTTTATTATTGTGTTATTGGTTAAATTAAAGGCTAAAGTCAGACTTTAAAGAAACGTTATTTATTTCTTGAAAAATATGACTTTTTTTGCTTAGTTACACTAGATAACCAGTGTATTTAAAAAAAATATAAAAATTACTGGTAATACTACATACATTAGAGCATCTAAAACTAAATTTATAATTTGAGGAAAGTACTTAGTATTAATGTAGTATCGTTAGAGAACAAAGCATTTTTTTTTTACATAATTTCTTATTTCAATCGACCATATCTAGCTTGCGGCGCTTTCCGGCGGTGTCTTATGTAGTTTACGTGATAGGTACATTCCTATAGATAATTAACAAATCACTTCCAGCTGCTAATATCTGCTAACCTTGTTTTTGTAGTCCTATTAGTAAATGAGCTTCATATTGCCTACATTAAGAATTAATTTTTTTAATGAGGGTAAATTACCTAAAAAAATAGTAATGGCTATAAAAGGGATAAACTTTTGTTTTATTTTTCATTACTTGTTCATAACCGGTACAGTGATAACAAATTTTACACTAAAATGGCGAATTTTACTATTTCTAACGACAAATTAGCCGAAATTGCTATCGCAAGCGGTCGCGATGTCAATAAGTGCGTTGAAGTTATTAAAAGCAATCATACTGATTTATCGGAGATCATGTTAGTGAAAATAAGTGAACATTTGATCAAAACCTTTTTTCCCAAATTTACAAAAAAGTGGAATGAAGCAGCTCGGAATAAGAAGTTCTTTTTTGCTAAAAATGAAAAATGGCTGTCAGTAAAGTTTACGGTTCTTAATGAAGATATTGCAGCAGGATCATCAAAACGATCTCACAGTGGAAGACCAGAAAAACCTATCGATGAATGTTGTGACCGAGCCAAAAGGTATAAAGTTAAAAAGCTATGCGAAACTGTCCAACCTGAATTAATTGCTGCAGCAGCTAAGAGAATAAGCGATCAATCAACAAGATGTGAAGCATTTAGTGCGGAGAAAGCGTGGGCATTAATGTTAGATGCATCATTAACAAGGCATCAATATGAAATTCTTAGAAAAGCTGCAAAGGAAATTGGATGTGATATTTTTCCAGCTTATCATAATGTCTTAAATGCAAAGAAAGATTGCTATCCTCCTCATATAGATGCAACAGAAAGCTACGCTTACGTAGGTCTTCAAGAATTATTAGATCATACTGTAAAGAGGATATATAAAACAAAAACTGACGATGAATTGGCAAGTATGAGTGAGGAAGTAACACTTTTATCAAAATGGGGTTGCGATGGCTCATCGGGCCACACTGAATACAAACAGTCATTTGTCGAAGATGGTGCTACAGATACCAACATATTTCTAACAACATTAGTTCCGCTCCGTCTTAACAACAAAATAAATAATTCTTTGGTGTATTGGAAAAATGAAACTCCTTCTTCAACCAGGTATTGCAGACCAGTACAGTTTCAGTTCATGAAAGAAACAACGGATGTCAGTAAAAACGAGATCTCAAGAATGGAAAGTGAAATAGCTAATCTAAATCAAACAACGATTTCCATGAACAACAGGATTTTTAGAGTGACTCATGAACTTCATTTAACCATGATCGATGGTAAAATTGCACAAACAATCACAGATACTTCTTCTAATGCAGTGTGCTATATATGCAAGGCGAAGCCGACTGAAATGAATAAGCTGGAACATTTAAAAACAAAAGAAGTAAATACGGACGCTTTTAAAGTAGGCCTTAGTCCGTTACATGCAAGACTGAAATTTATGGAATGTATTTTGCATATTGCCTATAATAAATCGTTTAAAAGCTGGAGAACCAATGCCAACACGCTGCCACTTAAAGAAGAGGAGAAGAAAAAAATACAAGACGAGCTTTTCAAAAGATTGGGAATTAAGGTGGACTTCGTTAAGCAAGGAATGGGCTCGTCGAATGATGGAAACACGTCAAGGAGGTTTTTTGATAATGTGGATATAGTGGCGGAAATTACAGGAGTCGATGAAAGGTTGATTCATCGATTTTCTATAATATTGCAGACAATCAACTCCGGGGCTTCAGTTGACTCAGAAAAGTTCGGGAAGTATTGTGAAGAGACTACAAGACTGTATGTTGGGTTATATGACTGGTACTATATGCCAAATACAGTGCATAAGGTTCTAATGCACGGCAGTCATATAATTTCAGCTGCTGCATTGCCAGTGGGAATGTTATCTGAGGAAGCCCAAGAGGCGCGCAACAAGGACTACCGTCGATACAGATTAAACCATTCTCGAAAATGCTCACGTGAATTGACGAACGAAGATGTTTTTCACATGCTTTTGGCTTCTTCAGATCCGTACACAAATAGTTTAAGGGCTATGCGTAGCCCAAAGCATTTGCCCTTGCATGAAGATGTAAAAGCTTTGCTGCATGGAGGAAATGAAGAATGATCCTCAAACTTAATTTAATGATTTTTATTCCTGTTCATTACTGTGTATGTATTTGTATGCTTTCTTTGTATATATATATATTCATTATTGTATATGTCTTAAAAAATGCACAAAAATTAATGATTTAATTTATTTTGTTATTTATTTTTTAGTTTTCTTTCATTTACTGCTTTTCTGATTTTTACGATACTATAATATAACTAAAACATTATGAAAAATATGCTTTCTTATTATTTTATGAACTAATATCCAACATTTATAACATTCCCTTTCTATAAAACAATTATTTCCGCCGCGCCATACAACGTCCACCACTGTGGAGCGGCGCCAGTCATCCAGGTGGAGTTGGTCTGGAACGAGCTGACCACCTACAGCGCGTTTAGGGTGGACGTGTGAGTCTGGTTCGCTGAAGGGGACAGTCGGCGACTGGACGAGTAAGCCCAGGGAGGGACGTACCATCATTATAACGAACATTTTTGGTGGCCCATGAGGGGAACCAGGGAACCATTTTCGCGTTATCAGCACGATTGAGAGTCATCGGCACGATCAAAACCACATTGGAGTCATCGGCGCGATTGGGAATCGTCGCATCTATGTGTAACAGTGTTAAGTGTCATACGTGGTTCGAGGGTGTACCTAACGCGTGTGTAGATTTATTTGTGGATCGCAAATAGAAGTCGGACATTTTGTTTTGTTCGGCGTGGACAATCTATCAAGTTGCACGTGTTCGAGGAAACGAACGAATGTGGCAACACTTCATCATTCACTCAAGGAACATTCATTCACTCAATCAGTTATCAATCAAGGAACTGTCAATTATAGACATTAGTGCCAACCTAACGGACTAACAGTCAGTCAGTCATTCTTAAAGTCATTCAATCATTCGGTCTGCTGACTGTCAATCGATCGATCTGTCAGTTAGTCTTGACATAACCTTACTTGTTTGTTTATTTTTTGGTTTATTGTTAATATTTAGTGAAATAACAGTGTGATATCAACCTCATTCTACAAATTCATTGGTAAAGTATCAGTTTTCATATATTGTGTATTGCTGCAAATTCATTATGGCACCTAAGACCGCTAAGATTCAATTCAATTCAAAGTATCGTATGTTGTTAGATTTTGCTGGATCAGTCACAGGGGCAAGCACGTCTATTTCAGCGGTCGTCTCAAGACGGCAATTTCTAATTTTCTACCCGAAATTTGTGGACGCTTATGAGAGTATCATAGGTTGTGAGCCAGGGGAAATTCCTGCGGAGGAATTAGAGACTTATCACACAAAATTTAGTGAAATTAACCGAATTTTACTACTTGTGGAACAAGCTACGGAGCAGAATACAGGAAATACGTCTGGGAGTAAGGGAGCTAACCAGGCTAGTTCTGCAAGGCTACCGGTCATAGAACTACCTAAGTTTTCAGGAAACTTATCAGAGTGGTTACCCTTTTATGATCTGTTCGAGTCACTAGTGCATAATAAGGAAATTTCAGATGCGGAAAAGCACTATTATCTGCGATCATCACTGTCAGGAGAGGCATTGTCCATCATACGTCAGTTGCCTATGGACGACGCAAATTATTCAGTTGCTTTGGGTTTATTGAAGGCTAGATATCAAAATAGCAGGATGCTATTGGATACATACATAGGCAGAATAATGAATCTTCCTTCAATAGGCTCAAACAACGTAGAATTGCGGTCACTGTTGTATGATCCCCTCAGTGAGGCTATCCAAGCTCTGGTCAAGCTTGAACAGCCAGTCAAAGAATGGTCATATTTATTGGTTTTCATAATATTGCAGAAACTACCAGTCAGGATGAGAGCAATGTTTGAAGAGCGATTCGGGAAGGATCCAGCCAAGTTGCCAACTATTTATCAACTTCTGGAGTTGCTGGACGACCAATGCAGGGTGCAGTTGGCCGTCTCATCAACACAGGAGACAACTCAGGGTCAGAGGGAACCACCATCATCGCGTGCTCGACCAGGATCAGCTCGTGCGGCACGAGTGCTTACCGGTCAAGTCTCAACAGATCAGGTGACTTCCAAAATATGCTCATTTTGTGATTCACGATCTCACACCCTATATAAGTGTGAAGACTTCATGAGGCTGAACCCAGTGGAGCGCAAGCGCTGGGCAAAGAATTCGGGGCATTGTTTCAAGTGCCTACGCAAGCACTTTGCAAAGGATTGTACTCATCGCAATTGGTGCTCTCATTGCAAATCAGCAGAGCATAACACACTGCTCTGTACTTCAGACTGTGAGCCCAGGGTTCAGAGCTCACAAAGAAATGCCAGGCCGAGGCCGTCAGTTCAACCTCGCCCTCGCACACCACCTCAACCTCGCACACCACCCCGTCAACAATTGTCGTCAGATCGTCACGCTTCGGTACAGGCTGTGTCACGGTCACTCGGCGAGAACCAGGGCGGTTACTCTGTCGAGCCCACACCTGCATCGGAGGCGGCGAGGGTCCCACCAGAACAATTGATGACGGCAGGACATCAACCTAGACCTCGGATAGGCGACCGTGCTCGACTGGCCCAAGGAACATTCGAGATGCTTCGTTTCGGCTCTAGGTCGGATCAGGAGCCTTATTGATATAAGGCTGCTGTTGGTGCAACCAGGGACATATGTCAGTCACTATATGTCCCACGGCGTTGCTCAGGGTCCGGGCAGCAGATGGTAAATATTTCACAACTAGAGCACTTCTTGATACTGGGGCGAGTGTCACAGTGATAAAACAGTCATTAGTAGATCAGTTAAAATTGCGCCAACAGTCTAATACAAATAAAATATTTGGAATCGGTCATCATCAAATTAGTACTCCAGGTTCAGTAGTCAAATTAGTTATCAAACCGCTTGATAAACCTTTACCTATTATCAGTACTACAGCAATAGTCATGTACACTCTCACTGGGAACATGCCTGAATTCAGTCCTCATATCAGAAGGCATTTACAATCCAATTTGAAATTGGCAGATAATCAATTCGATCAAGCTCAAGATGTAGAGATCATATTAGGTACGGATATACTAAATTATGTTCTTGATGGTTCAAAAATTTCCACTCACATTCCAGGGTTATCAGCCTACGGGTCATGTTTTGGCTATGTCATCATGGGAGTGATGCCTTCTCATTACACCTCAACCCAGACTACAGGAACTTCAGTTGAGGATTATGGTCTCTATGCAACGAGATTAGAAGACGTCCTAGAAAGATTCTGGAAGGTGGAGGAGCCCCCTACGAAACCAGCAGTGCATCCTGATCACCTGGAATGTGAAAGGTTGTATAATTCAAGTACTCAACGTATGCCAGATGGCAAATACATGGTCAGATTACCTCTGTTATCAAAGAGACCAGTACTGGGAGAGTCTAAGGGTTCAGCAGTTCAGCGCCTATTGTCATTAGAAAGAAAAATGGCCAAAAATCAGGTCTTTTTGAGAGAGTATGAGCACCTAGGTCATATGTCGTTATCAGACTTTCAATTTGATTCAGAGCATTTTATCATACCACATCATGGTATCTTCAAAAAGGGTTCAGACAAAATCAGGGTTGTCTTTGATGGATCAGCAAAGACCCTTAATTCAGTATCACTCAATGACTGCCTTCATTCCGGCCAAGCACTTCAAAATGATATCACCCAAATATTATTAAACTTCAGGCGTCATCAAGTGGTCTTCACTACGGACATCAAGATGATGTTTCGCCAGACCTGGATACACCCCGAGGACAGGAAGTATCAGCTCATCTTATGGAGAGAATCACCTACTGAAGAGATAAAGGTATATGAATTAAATACAAATACATACGGATTACGGTCAAGTCCATTCATTGCTATCAGAACATTATTACGTCTGGCCGACGACTGGGAGGCTAATCACTCTGACTCGTCAGCTGCTCAGGTCATCCGCAGAGATACCTTCGTGGATGATATTCTCACTGGAGCCAACTCAATCACGGAGGCTCAAAGGCTCAAATCAGAACTCATAGAGCTTGCAAGGAGTGCGGGCTACGAGCTTAGAAAATGGTCATCAAATTGTCCAGAAGTATTAAATGACCTTCCACAAGATCATTGGGAGACACCTCATCAGTTTGACACAGATAATAAAAGTTTCATAAAGGTACTGGGAATACAATGGAATCCGACTTCAGATTCACTGTCTTATCAAGTAAACATTCCTATGGGACAACCTATAACAAAACGTAGTGTACTTAGCACTATAGCTAGGTTGTATGACCCGAATGGTTATTGTGCACCTATACTTTTCAAATTCAAGGTATTTCTTCAGTCATTATTTTCAGATGGATTAAACTGGGATGAACCAATGGGTACTACTTTACAAGCTCAATGGAGCGAGCTTATTCAGGATTTAAATCATCTGTCAAATTTACAGATTCCAAGATGTGTAACACTACCAGGGGCGGTATCGTACTCACTGCATGGATTTGGAGATGCTTCAGAGCTTGGCTATGCAGCAAGTGTTTACCTCAGGAGTGAAGATGACTTGGGAAATGTAATGGTACGATTACTCATAGCTAAGTCTCGCGTAGCGCCGAAAAAGACTACTCAAACTATACCTAAGTTAGAGTTAAGTGCAGCTCACTTAGTTTTCAAACTACTTAATCATGTGGCAGAATCATATGAAGATTCTATACAGCTAGACAGCATAAACGCTTGGTCAGACAGTACTATTGTATTATCATGGTTAAACACGAAGCCTCATATGCTTCAAACATTTGAATGCAACCGAGTTCAGGAAATTCAACAATCAACACGTCCAATGATTTGGCGTCATATACGTTCAGAGTTAAATCCGGCAGATGTCGCTTCAAGAGGAACGACTGCGCGGGAGCTTATTGATCATAATCTATGGTGGTCACCCAGCTGGCTTACCAAGGACAAGAGTCAATGGCCCAGTTCGCCAGTGACTATGCCTCAAAATCTGCCAGGTTTTAAGAAACTGGTCCACTTCATAACCCCGGTAGAGGCGTGGGAGGACGCGCTCTTATCACGAGTAAGTTCATTCAATAAACTCATCAATATTACTGCTTTCATCCTCAGATTCCGCAAGAATATACGATTACCAAAGAATCAAAGGAATCTTCAACACACACTTTCACTGCAGGAAACGCAGGAAGCTATGAAACATTGGATAAAGAAAATCCAATTGGACTCATATCGAAATGAAGTCATACTTATAAAAAAGGGAAAGCTGGTCTGTAAATCACTGCAGAAGCTCAGTGTATTCATAGATGAAAATCATTTCATTAGAGTTGGAGGCAGACTAAAGAAGTCATCTCTATCATATGGTACCAAACATTCATATCTTATACCTAAGGATCATAGGTGGACTCAATTACTCATTGAAAATTATCACAGAGCGCATTGTCACGCTCCGACTACAGCACTCATCAGCATACTCAGGAGAGAGTTTTGGATACCCTCAATCAGGCGTCAAGTGTCAAAGGTCATTGGCAGATGCTTATCATGTTTCAGGTTTGATTCAGCAGGTCAAGCGCCGTTCATGGCTGATCTACCCGCTGATAGAGTCACTGCAGCGCGCGCGTTTGCCGGCGTGGCTACAGATTTCGCGGGGCCTTACTTAGTCAAGAGCAGTCTGCTTAGAAACGCTAAATCAGTGAAGGCTTACATATGTGTTTTCGTATGTTTAGGTACGAAGGCTATTCACCTTGAACTGGTGTCATCACTCAGCACCGAGGCGTTTATTGCAGCCCTCACGAGGTTCGTCAGCCGTCGAGGTTTGCCGTCAATCGTAAGGTCGGACAGGGGTACCAATTTCATTGGTGCTAACACTTATCTCAAAGAGGTCAGTCAATATTTACTAGCTAATCACGACATCATTCAAGAAGAGTTTCGAAGGCGAAACATTCATTGGGAGTTCAATCCTCCTGGCGCGCCTCACATGTCCGGGTTAGTCGAGGCTGCCGTCAAGAGCGTAAAGAATCTTCTGAAAAGGGAATTAGATGAACGAATATTCACCTTTGAGGAACTCTATACTTTTCTAACAAAGGTAGAGTCGGTTCTTAACTCACGGCCATTGGTTCCAATGTCGGAGGATCCTAATGACCTGGAAATCCTCACACCTGGTCACTTCATCATTGGCCAACCATTAGTTGCCTTACCAGAACCAAACTGGAAGGATACTAAACTGTCTCATTTGTCACGCTTTCAACTCATTCAGCAAATTTCACAATCAATTTGGTCACGGTGGCATAAAGAATATTTAACTACGCTGCAATCACGTAATAAATGGTATAATCATAGAGCTGGAGTAGAGCTCAATGACTTGGTTCTTATTATAAACGAAAACTCTCCTCCTCTTGAATGGCGTAGAGGCCGAGTCATTGAACTTCATAAGGGATCAGATGGTATTGTACGATCAGTCAAATTAAAAACACAGAGTGGGGAACTTATTAGACCTGTTGTTAAATTGTGTAAATTACCTTTAGAATTTAATTGATAGGTTAAGTCAATTGAGCATCACTCTTTGTTGTTTTAAATCATTTTCCTTAGAGACCTACAACTATGTGTGTGTAGATGGATAGGATTATATTTTAAGATTAATAATCTAAGTTTTATAATTGTCATAATGTGTTATGTTCATACATGTACTTCCAAGTGTTCAGCCAATCACTTCCCTGGTGGCGGCAGGAATGTTAACGCAAATTAACATAGTTTTGATTTTACCGCTATGTAATATCCGCACTAGCGCCATCTGTATCATTCTTTCAATTTATCTATTGATTCATCAATGTTTTTCATTCAATTTCATTCTGTTCGTTTGTTCAGCTTCAGGGTGTTGGCTGGGTTAATTTAATGTAAAAGATTTTTATTCAGGAAAAATTGTATTTGTAATTTGCTTACAATATAACAGAATTGCAAGAAAGTCTAGTTTCAATTCAATCATAAAAAATCACAAGACTACTGCAGTTTTCATGGTCAATGGGAAGTTGACCTGGTGGCCCATTTTGACACGCGGGACGCGTGTCTAGGAAAGACGGAGCCGTAAGGGAGGAGGTGTGAGACAGCCAGGGGTGCGTGTCAGCACCACTTCAGGAGGCGGACTTCCGTTCTGGTGCCAGGAGCGGCGCCAGTCATCCAGGTGGAGTTGGTCTGGAACGAGCTGACCACCTACAGCGCGTTTAGGGTGGACGTGTGAGTCTGGTTCGCTGAAGGGGACAGTCGGCGACTGGACGAGTAAGCCCAGGGAGGGACGTACCATCATTATAACGAACAATGGTGATAATGATAATATATTATCTCATTCGCAGAATATGTGATATAATTAATGCTAGGCTGATTTTTCAGGATTTCTGCAAAATGGCAAGTACAGAATTCAAAGAATACAAAAAGTCTTCTCAAGTTATATCAGCAGTCTGGCAGCACTTTTTAAGAAGCACGGATGGTACACAAGCACAATGCAAGCTGTGTAAGAAAACACTAAAGGTATCGGGATCTACATCTCCTTTACGCAATCACCTTAAACTGGTACACGCTATCGCATTGACAGAAACCACTACTAGTACAACAACAAGTACGACGTTAACGAATTTACCCAGAACGAGCTCCGGAACTACAGGTAGCACAAATACGACAGACATAAATCCTAGAGCTACAACACAAGAGGCACTGCCGTCAACAAGCAGCACAGAAGTCCTGCCCAAAAAGAGAAAACTCACTGATTATTTTAAATCAGAAGATTCTGCTGAAGTCTTTATTTCAAAGCTAGCGGCCGAAGATGGAATGTCATTCTATGGGATTTGTCATTCTACAAGTCTTCGCAAGTTGTTCAATAAATGTCGTCTGAAGTTGCCTGTGTCTCCGCACACTATTAAAAAAGTTGTCGTAACACACAGCAAAGAACTGAAAGTGGAGTTAAAGAGAGAAATCCAAGAATTAAAATCTCGTGAACTCAAATTCACTGGCAGTCTAGATGAATGGACATCAACTCAAAACAAACGTTTCATGAATATCAATATTCATTGTCCTGAACTGAAAGAAAAGTCTTTTAGAAATCTGGGATTGGTAAAAATAACTGGAAGTGGTACTGCTGAAAACTGCCTTCAAATTATGAAAACCAAACTAAATGAATATGATTTGACATTCGAAAAATACATATTTTGTCTGTCATCAGATGAAGCCGCGGTCATGAAAGCTTTAGGTCGACAAACTACTGCATTTCATCAAATATCCAGTGCGGAGTTCTTGATGTTTTATATAAAAAACATACAAATGTTTCCACAGTACAAGAAGCGGTAGACAACGGCTCTGATTCTGACAACTCTGAAGACGAGGAATTGAACAATGCTGAAGGATTTAGTGTTTCTCTACCACTAACAGATGGTCCTGCCGAGCTCCTTGAAACCTACAAAGACCTCATTACAAGAATTGGTTTATTTTTTTTATTAAAAATGTATTTACGACAAACAATCAGAAAAAATATTCGGTGTTTTCAAACTTGGTAGAGCTAAATACAAAATATCATAATATCATGCACGACACGAGATATTTACGCGTGAACTCGAATACTTTCTCGCTCACACACGCGCTATCTGTTTCAGTTTTTATGTTGGTTTTAGATAAACAGTTCTTGGCTCAGTTTAAGTAAGGTATTAAAGTAAAAAATATTTTTTTAACAACACGATTTAACGCACTAAAGTATAAAATATTTTTTATTGAGATTTTTATTGGTGTAGTAGTACTCTTGTAGGACTTAAAACGAAAAACGTGGGGTGCATGGAATAGATATTCTAAGAAGTAGAGAACGAGGTGATGGTTGAAAAACAGCATAGCTGACGCTGTAACCTTTTCATTGTCTTACTTATTTTCATGTCTGTCTGTACTACTTATTGATACATAACATATTGTTAATGTAATGACAATGAATGAATGTCTTCTAATTCTTATTAGTGCCAGGGGTTGTTATGTGTTATGTCTTGAAAACTTACAAATTGTTATTATTAGTATCTTTTTTGCAGTGAAATTCAATTGTTGTTTTTTAATTATTGGAAAGCTTTGCGTATGACCATTATTCTAGCTGATAGAAATTCATTATAAGGTGAAAGATGAACTACGCTCGCCTAAAAGATGTCTATGATTTTTTTATAAAGGGGCTAAATTCTAATCTAAAGTGTTTTGAGAAACACGGTTATGCTTCAAAATCTACTTCATGCACCCCACGTTTTTCATTTCCTACAAGAGTACTACACCAATAAAAATCTCAATCAAAACTAGTGGCTCTGTGAGCTGTAGACCTCGCGAGTCTGTATATCTTTTCATATTTATTTTTATTTTTTCTCCACAAACATCCCCGACCCCTTGATTGTTTAATTTTTTTAAAATTTTGAAACTTAATTTTATTATATTTTTATTATATTTAATACCACGTGTGTGCATCGCAAAGATAAATAATTAACTTCCTAGTTTTAACTCTGAATTTCGTGCACTGAATTGACCTAAAATAGTGACATGCATGATCTTCGTTTGTTTTATAATGTTAAATAAATGACCTTATATTTAATACCACGTGTGTGCATCGCAAAGATAAATAATTAACTTCCTAGTTTTAACTCTGAATTTCGTGCACTGAATTGACCTAAAATAGTGACATGCATGATCTTCGTTTGTTTTATAATGTTAAATAAATGACCGAGAAACAAGTTTAAAATTATTGATACGCGCAAAATCGAATACTTTCTCGCTCGCACACGCACTATCTGTTTCAATTTCTAAAACAATGCTTGACACTGAGCAGTTGCTCAGTGCCAAGCATTGTTTTATAAATAAAAAGTATTTTAATGGTTATATAGTTAATAAATCTTTTTTAACAAAGTCACTTCTCATGAGGTGTAATGTTTTTACCTAATTAAGTATGATAAATTGATTTGGTTATTTATTTCTTGTAGAGAAACACTGTCCGACTGTGGACAAGACGATATGAAGAAGAGAACAGCTTAGAGGATAGACCGCGGGCACCACATCCGTATGTGATATTAATATTAATCAAAAATTTACCAACTGTAATTTAAATTGTAGGATTTTTTTTGTATACCTACTTTTATTTTTTTAACTATCATTGCTATGTTTGTTTTTTTATATGTTTACAGATTATTTTGATTATTTCATATTAAAAATATTTAAGTATACCCCTTTTGTTTTTGTAACTACTTAAATGTAAGTATTTTAAATTGTTTATTAAATCATTTAAAATAATGTCTTGTTTTAATATGACAAAAAAAACAATAATACGCGCCATCTCGATTATTTTCTCGCTCGGACATGCATTATCGATTTCTAGCCTCATTGAAACAGATAGTGCGTGTGTGAGCGAGAAAGTATTAGAGTTCGCGCGTAACATCAAAGCATTATTACCACGTGCGTGCATTGCATAGAAAAATTACCTTCCAAGTTTTAACTCTTAGCAATTTTTAGCTTTATTTCTTTTTCGATTTAAAATAGACGTAACTGTTTAAATGATTGATTACAAATGAAAAATAAGTCGTTATGTGTTTACATTAGTAGAAACAACTTTTGTTTACAACAACTTGTAATAATAGTTAAATGTTGGTTATTGGCAAATTGCGATTCGCGAGGGAATGTTTATATTTATTAAAAATGCACACACAACTTCTTTATTGGATTATAATAAATCTGATATAAAAATGTCTCCATAATATTTTATTTAGGTAATTAATCTGATTATAATATTACCTTTAAAATACATTACAAATATACCTACTAATATGCTTTTTAATTAATACCTAACCCTACCATTACAATTTACCACACCAAAGTTTTAATTAGAGTAAAAATATAGTAGTTAGAAGTAGTAAAAGTAATAATAACAATAAACAAGGTGCGTCATCAGTGCGCTCGGCAGGCCGTAGTTTATTTTATGAATTGTCTGCAACTCGTGTGTCTATAGATAGCTGTCCACGCGTCCCAAGCGTGATCGGGCTACATCGTGCCACGCCCGCACCCCGCACCCGCCCTCTACGTCACCTGCTGATCTCTCGAAGAACGATCGCACGAGAGAACAATCGCAGCGCGGCGCGGCAGGCGACGTAGGGGGCGGGTGCGGGGAGCGGGCGCGGCACGGTGTAGTCCGATCACGCTTGGGACACTTATTCATAACCGGGGGGCGGGGCTAGCGCAAGTCGAGAGAGCGTTTATTTTTCGTGTGCAAACAATAATGAACTTAGAGGTGGTCAGGCGCGGGTGTCCGTGATAGTACAGACAGTTGGATTTATTTACTTTACCTCCTGTCATCTACAATAATATCCCTATCGCCTTTGTCAATTCGGCAAATAACTTAGGTCTAGTTATGGACAGCACACTTTCCTGGAATCGTCATGTCAATGAGGTTAGTAAAAGAGTACATTACTCTTTTCATTCACTTAAGCGTCTCCAAAATTTCTTACCCCTGAAAACCAAGATCTCTCTGGCACAATCCCTACTCTTGCCAATTCTTGATTATGCTGACTCCTGCTTTTTGGACGTCACCGAGGAGCTGTTAAACAAACTTGAGCGTCTTCAAAATTTATGCATTCGTTTCATCTTCGGTCTACGCAAGTACGACCACGTATCCAGCTTTCGTTCTCAACTCAAGTGGCTGCCTATTCGCCTTCGCAGAAATACTCATATCTTGTCTATCCTTTTCAACATGTTTTATAGCCCGTCGTCTCCCACTTATTTAAAAACCCGGTTCTCTTTCATGCACTCCCAGGACAAACCATGCCGTCCCCTTGTGCGCAAGTTGCTTGACATTCCTTTGCACCATTCTGGTTTCTACTCCAACTCTTTTACGGTTCACGCAGTTAGACTGTGGAACGCGCTCCCGCACACTATTCGTGAGAGTCTTTCATTATCCGTGTTTAAAAGACGAGTGAAGGAACATTATCTTTCTCTGTGCGTATAATCCGTATTAGGTTGTTGTATTTATATATGTAATTGTTTATATTTGTGTAATTGTTTATATTTGTATGTATTATAATTTAGTTATGTATTTATTAGTCTATATTATATTTATTATACTTTTTTAGGTTTTATTTTATGTAGGTAGGTTTATCATGGTTGCGTTCGAGAACGGTTAAAAATTACTCCGAGTGATGCGAAAATTACCCCAGCGCGTTCAGAAATGACCCGAGTGAAACCGAGGGTAAACGAACTGTTACCTGACAGCTTGCCGAACAGCGTTTTCGAACGGCTCATGCAGAGTAATTTTCGCACTGACAAGTGCAATTTCTCTCCCTGTTTCAGCGCGGTTAAAAATTACCTGACAGATGTCAAAAAATCTGTGCTTGGCGGGTTTAAACATCTTTTCGACTTTTCGTGTTGTTTTCGTGCTGTTTGTATGTGTGGTTTTGCATAAGGATGGTATTCGTTCTTATTTCTAGTGCAGGCGTGGGAAGCGTGGGTCTGGAAATGGAGGATGAGGAGTCTATAAACAATTTTTTAATAAGTATGTGTTCACAATAATGTTTTTCTTGTTGTAAAAGTACTTAGCCCTCAGAATAAACTTTACTACTGATTTCAGATGATGGATCTTCCAACGCCCGTAACTCTTTGTTGGAATTGTTGGCTTCCGGTTATCTGGAAGGCAGACCAGAGTGGGATGAAGCACGAATAATGCGACGAGAGATGTGGATAAAAATACCATCTTTGTGAGTTTTCAATTTCTCGTGGCTTCACATATACCGTCACGGGCGCCGGGAGGGCGGTGCAAGGGCGTGTACTTGCACTTTGCAAAGAAAATACACAGAAAATTGGCTCACATTTGTATATTTATACATACTTACTTGCCTACTTTGTATTTTATTGATTAATTTGTTTTCTTTTAGGAATATAGAATATGTACTGCCACCAGAGGATGATCCGCCAAGAGAGGCACCTCCTTCAGGCAAGGAGCAGGAACAAATAAATAAAAAAAAAGGTTGGTACATTTAAAATTGTATATCAGCAACTAAAAA
Source organism: Carpatolechia fugitivella (assembly GCA_951230895.1). Taxonomy (NCBI): domain Eukaryota; kingdom Metazoa; phylum Arthropoda; class Insecta; order Lepidoptera; family Gelechiidae; genus Carpatolechia; species Carpatolechia fugitivella. The sequence goes on along the minus strand of OX579654.1, from coordinate 8,331,230 downwards.
TTGTTGTCTAATTTTGTTCCTGACCATAGATACCAGGATAACATTTCATTGTTATTCGCAGGGTCTCTAAAATGGTCTCACAGAGGAACATTAAGACTAATATTTCACTGGAGGGAACAAAGAGACCGATTTGAAAACAACACAGAAAAGAATGAGGCAATTTGGGAAGAAGTAACAGAAGCAATGTTGGCTGAAGGGTTTCAATCAATTAATAGTGCACAGTGTGAAAACCGCTTTAAATATTTAAAAAGAATATATATGGCTACAAAGGACCTTAACCGTAAATCGACAGGGCAGCCAGAAAAATCCTGCCCATATTATGAGGAAATGGATGAAATTTTCAACAAGTCACCACAAGTATGCCCTCCATCACTATGTTCATCAAGAGATAGTAATAATATTAACAGCGACCCTATCAGCACAATTCCCATTAATACAGACCCCAATACCGCAATAGCTCCCACACCTGCAATTGATTCACCTCCACCAGCTAAAAAAACCAGACTGGAATCAAGTCTCACCAAATGGGCTGAAGAATTCCAGCAACGTTCAGATAACAGAGAGGTTGCCCGTCAAAAACGCCATGATGAAAATTTGCAAATGCAAAAAGATTGTAATGAATTATTTAAAAATATGATGACCAAGTTGCTGGAAAAATTGTGATTTACTTTTAAAAACATGTATAGTTAAAAGTTTCATCCAGGGAATATCCCATTAAAAGTAAATCACAAGTTTTCCAGCCATGGAATATTCATATTAGAAGAAGTTTATTTTTGTTTTAAACTAAATTGTTACACTCCAGATAAAAAATTAGTAAGATGCCCTTTTATTTGATACCCTACATGGTAGGATTCGCTAAATTCATGTTAGAAATTAATGTTACATTTGATATTAATATGACTGATTATTGTTACCACCGTTAGATTAAAAGTTAGTTAAGTTCATAAATCTAAGAAGTTTATAATGTGTGTGCCTTATTTTGGCTCTGCCAATAGCGAATTCCGTAAATTTAATTACTTGGACAATCAATATTGACTTTGTCACCATGTTTAATTCTAATTTTTGATTAAAAATTGGGTTCTATTCTAATGTTCCAATAATTCATTTTTCTCTAAGTAGCATGGTTGTTGAGATTCAGATGTCCATGACAAGATAAGGCACACCATAATTGTTTTGTAATTAATATCTACTAATGTCTACATACATCTGATTTATTGTAGTTATCTTTAAAAGTCACACAGAGCGGGAGCGAGAGCGGCGCGGTCCGGGGCCGGGACAAGCGGGACAGTGCTATGCCGCACAGAGATGGATCGGCGGAAAAAAGTCCTTTTTTCAGAGTTCAACTTTAGGCAGATTTTGTATCATTAATAAATACTACAGTCTTCAACAAACAATGCTATATAATTTTTTTTTATTTTTATTATTGTGTTATTGGTTAAATTAAAGGCTAAAGTCAGACTTTAAAGAAACGTTATTTATTTCTTGAAAAATATGACTTTTTTTGCTTAGTTACACTAGATAACCAGTGTATTTAAAAAAAATATAAAAATTACTGGTAATACTACATACATTAGAGCATCTAAAACTAAATTTATAATTTGAGGAAAGTACTTAGTATTAATGTAGTATCGTTAGAGAACAAAGCATTTTTTTTTACATAATTTCTTATTTCAATCGACCATATCTAGCTTGCGGCGCTTTCCGGCGGTGTCTTATGTAGTTTACGTGATAGGTACATTCCTATAGATAATTAACAAATCACTTCCAGCTGCTAATATCTGCTAACCTTGTTTTTGTAGTCCTATTAGTAAATGAGCTTCATATTGCCTACATTAAGAATTAATTTTTTTAATGAGGGTAAATTACCTAAAAAAAATAGTAATGGCTATAAAAGGGATAAACTTTTGTTTTATTTTTCATTACTTGTTCATAACCGGTACAGTGATAACAAATTTTACACTAAAATGGCGAATTTTACTATTTCTAACGACAAATTAGCCGAAATTGCTATCGCAAGCGGTCGCGATGTCAATAAGTGCGTTGAAGTTATTAAAAGCAATCATACTGATTTATCGGAGATCATGTTAGTGAAAATAAGTGAACATTTGATCAAAACCTTTTTTCCCAAATTTACAAAAAAGTGGAATGAAGCAGCTCGGAATAAGAAGTTCTTTTTTGCTAAAAATGAAAAATGGCTGTCAGTAAAGTTTACGGTTCTTAATGAAGATATTGCAGCAGGATCATCAAAACGATCTCACAGTGGAAGACCAGAAAAACCTATCGATGAATGTTGTGACCGAGCCAAAAGGTATAAAGTTAAAAAGCTATGCGAAACTGTCCAACCTAAATTAATTGCTGCAGCAGCTAAGAGAATAAGCGATCAATCAACAAGATGTGAAGCATTTAGTGCGGAGAAAGCGTGGGCATTAATGTTAGATGCATCATTAACAAGGCATCAATATGAAATTCTTAGAAAAGCTGCAAAGGAAATTGGATGTGATATTTTTCCAGCTTATCATAATGTCTTAAATGCAAAGAAAGATTGCTATCCTCCTCATATAGATGCAACAGAAAGCTACGCTTACGTAGGTCTTCAAGAATTATTAGATCATACTGTAAAGAGGATATATAAAACAAAAACTGACGATGAATTGGCAAGTATGAGTGAGGAAGTAACACTTTTATCAAAATGGGGTTGCGATGGCTCATCGGGCCACACTGAATACAAACAGTCATTTGTCGAAGATGGTGCTACAGATACCAACATATTTCTAACAACATTAGTTCCGCTCCGTCTTAACAACAAAATAAATAATTCTTTGGTGTATTGGAAAAATGAAACTCCTTCTTCAACCAGGTATTGCAGACCAGTACAGTTTCAGTTCATGAAAGAAACAACGGATGTCAGTAAAAACGAGATCTCAAGAATGGAAAGTGAAATAGCTAATCTAAATCAAACAACGATTTCCATGAACAACAGGATTTTTAGAGTGACTCATGAACTTCATTTAACCATGATCGATGGTAAAATTGCACAAACAATCACAGATACTTCTTCTAATGCAGTGTGCTATATATGCAAGGCGAAGCCGACTGAAATGAATAAGCTGGAACATTTAAAAACAAAAGAAGTAAATACGGACGCTTTTAAAGTAGGCCTTAGTCCGTTACATGCAAGACTGAAATTTATGGAATGTATTTTGCATATTGCCTATAATAAATCGTTTAAAAGCTGGAGAACCAATGCCAACACGCTGCCACTTAAAGAAGAGGAGAAGAAAAAAATACAAGACGAGCTTTTCAAAAGATTGGGAATTAAGGTGGACTTCGTTAAGCAAGGAATGGGCTCGTCGAATGATGGAAACACGTCAAGGAGGTTTTTTGATAATGTGGATATAGTGGCGGAAATTACAGGAGTCGATGAAAGGTTGATTCATCGATTTTCTATAATATTGCAGACAATCAACTCCGGGGCTTCAGTTGACTCAGAAAAGTTCGGGAAGTATTGTGAAGAGACTACAAGACTGTATGTTGGGTTATATGACTGGTACTATATGCCAAATACAGTGCATAAGGTTCTAATGCACGGCAGTCATATAATTTCAGCTGCTGCATTGCCAGTGGGAATGTTATCTGAGGAAGCCCAAGAGGCGCGCAACAAGGACTACCGTCGATACAGATTAAACCATTCTCGAAAATGCTCACGTGAATTGACGAACGAAGATGTTTTTCACATGCTTTTGGCTTCTTCAGATCCGTACACAAATAGTTTAAGGGCTATGCGTAGCCCAAAGCATTTGCCCTTGCATGAAGATGTAAAAGCTTTGCTGCATGGAGGAAATGAAGAATGATCCTCAAACTTAATTTAATGATTTTTATTCCTGTTCATTACTGTGTATGTATTTGTATGCTTTCTTTGTATATATATATTCATTATTGTATATGTCTTAAAAAATGCACAAAAATTAATGATTTAATTTATTTTGTTATTTATTTTTTAGTTTTCTTTCATTTACTGCTTTTCTGATTTTTACGATACTATAATATAACTAAAACATTATGAAAAATATGCTTTCTTATTATTTTATGAACTAATATCCAACATTTATAACATTCCCTTTCTATAAAACAATTATTTCCGCCGCGCCATACAACGTCCACCACTGTGTGCCGCGCCATAGCACCGTCCCGCACTCCCGGTTCCGGACCCCCCCCCGGCATGGCTCTGTGTGACTTGGACATTAAGCCCCAGTCACACCGAGCGGGACCGGCGTGGTTGACTTCTCGTCTATATAATATCCTCTACCATTGAGTCATTACTTTCGTGCTGAAAAAGGTACTCTGTGCTGAAAAATGAGACCCTTGCAATCTCGAGCTCTATTTTTATTGGAGCTTTACCATAAAAATAGGATTGCTATCTCAGAAGACGAGAGTGATGAAGAATGGGCAGAGGAAGATGTTTTCTTAAATTTAATGATACAAAAAGAATGCGAGTTCCGTGTTAAAGGAAAAAGGTTTCCTATACCGAGGTTGGCGAATTATGTTGAGAAAACATTACCCACTTACTTGTGTGACTTGGACATTACCCACTTACTTGTGTGACTTGGACATTACACTACACTGTGTGACTTGGACATTAAGCCCCAGTCACACAGAGCGGGACCGGCGTGGTCCGGGGCCGGGACAAGCGGGACGGTGCTATGCCGCGCCATAGAACCGTCCCGCTCTCCCTGTTCCGGACCGCGCCGCTCCCGCTCTGTGTGACTGGGGCTTAATGTCCAAGTCACACAGAGCCGTGCCGGGGGCGGTCCGGGGCCGGGACCAGCGGGACGGTACTATGCCGCGCCATAGAACCGTCCCGCTCTCCCGGTTCCGGACCGCCCCCGGCACGGCTCTGTGTGACTTGGGCGAGCGGGAGCGGCGCGGCGTCCCCACCCGCTCCCCCGGCTCCGGACCACGCCGCTCCCGCACTCTTCTTGGGCTTAAGAGTTTATTGCTGGTGACTAACCGACGGTCGTTATTATATTATTTTGTAAGTATTTTGTAATTTTTACATAGTTTGAAAATTGTTGCCATGAGGTGGTTATGAAAGTGGTAGACAAGTTTTCAGTTTCATAAGTTAAACTACCACCCGAGGGGCTTAACATTATTTGATCACATTCTAAAATGCTTTAATGTTTTTAAATAAAAACACTTTATAAGTATTAGTGGCTTTATTATTTACCTATATGTAACTTTTTTTTAAATAACATTTTAAACTCTCGCGATTTTCACACATAACTAACTTTAACTTAACTTTTTTATTCATTTGGCTATACTTAATAGGAACACTGTTAGTTAGCAGTATGATGCTGCTACAAGTTTGGCTGGCAAAACCTAGTTTGCTACTAAATCTCTAATAAGGTCTCTTTTGTTTGTAGCTTGCACATTACTTCTTTCATGGCTGTCAGTTTCGTCTTCTATTTGAAGATTAAATTGTTGTCCCTCCTGTATGTACTCTTCAATATGGTCAGAATGATCCTGAAGACCCCTAAGGCACAGGTTGTGCAACACGCATGCAGCCATGATGGCAACTGAAATTTCATCAGTTCGATACATAACAAGGTGTTTCAATCTTCGGAACCGTCCCTTTAAAAGGCAAAAGCATCTTTCGATTACTTGCCTTGCCTTGCTTAGTTTGGTGTTGAATCTTACTTCGGCCTGAAACATAAAAAAATATATTTCCATTAGTAACACTTATATTATCTCAGATGTAAATAATTGTATAAATATTTTAAAACCTTTTTACCTGTGTCAGAGCTCCATAATTTTTATATGGAGGGATGCACCAAGTATGCACTGGGTAGTAAGCTTTATCACCCACAATGTACTCTTCGCCATGAAAAATGTCTTCTGCGTCTCTAAACAATGGTGAATTTTTAAAAACCCGTGCATCATGTACCGACCCTGGATATCCCGTAAAGACATCCGTGAGCAGTAAGTCTGATGTACGTACTGCTTGTAGCTGCATGGCATACTTTTTTTTTCCAGTGCGGTATGCAGCAGGCTCTTCCTAGAAAAATAGATATTAATTATTATTAAAGTAGCCAGCATTTGGGGAGGTTCTGGATCTGAGTTTGGTTAAGACATTGCAGATGGAATCATCTGATTTTCCAAAAAGCAAATGATTCTGCGCTTCTCGTTATCATCCTAGCTTTGGAAAATGTTATTATGAAAAGCCATAGAAAGAACCATTGCCAGCTTGATAATTTCAGAATTGTTACAACCTACATGATTACCTTTGGTGCATCAATTTCCACTTGGCAACCATCAATGGCACCAATAACATTTGGCATGCCAGATAACCTCTGAAAACTTTGTTTTACTTTTTCAGCTTCTGCTCCCTGGGGCCAAAATATTTGGCTTCTCGCCATTCCACATAAAGCATGTATCACTCTTCGGAAGCAGTCATGTAGTGTGCTTTTACTCATTCCAAACTGTTCGCCAACAGAGCTGGAAATAAAATACATACCTTTGTTATATTATTAGTTTGCCGAGTTTGTTTGACTGTTTTTTTTTTTATTGTCTGATAATTTAAATGACCACTAATGGCATAGTGTAGTATGTGTTGCAAGATCATCTTTTACCGGTAACTGTCAGGTGTAGCAAGTAGCCATATGACAGACAGAATTTGTTTCCTAGGCGGAATAGGAATTCTCCCCACAGGGCCCTGGCGTTCCAAAATAGGTGATATTCTGTTTTCCAAATCATCCACAGCAGCAGGCATCATCCGGAAATGGGTTCGAAACCTAAATAGGCATGTAAAATATTTATTATTTTCAGAACCATAAATATCTCATTTATGTAGTACCTACATACCTACTAAGTGAATGTAACAAAGAATTATTTACCTTTCAAATGTGTAAGTGGGTAATGTTTTCTCAACATAATTCGCCAACCTCGGTATAGGAAACCTTTTTCCTTTAACACGGAACTCGCATTCTTTTTGTATCATTAAATTTAAGAAAACATCTTCCTCTTCCCATTCTTCATCACTCTCGTCTTCTGAGATAGCAATCCTATTTTTATGGTAAAGCTCCAATAAAAATAGAGCTCGAGATTGCAAGGGTCTCATTTTTCAGCACAGAGTACCTTTTTCAGCACGAAATGACTCAATGGTCAATTCAATTCAATTCAATATTTATATAGAGGATATATACGAGAAGTCCAATTGACATTGACAACTTATCCCGTTCGGAAACATGAATTCTCCCGCCAGCGTTCGATAACCACATTCCATATCTCTTTCCGTCATTATTTCTATCTCTTTTTTATCTCCGAGTGAATTTTTACTCGATATTCCGAACGCACCTATGTATGTGTAGGTATATACGAGTATTATTAATTGAAACTGTTGTGCACGTTACTATCCGCTTCTTTTCTAAATTCTCACTTCCAAGGTCTGCTGTAAGACATTTCGTTAGAAATAAGCAGTGCCTGTTGTGTCGTTTTTCTATGTGATCATTTTCTGTTAACTTTATTGTGTACAATAAATAATAAAATAAAATAAATAAAAAAAATTGCATTACATACGTAAAAACCCCACATTTGACAAATAATAAGCGAAAAAACAAATATTCACGAGAAATAAATAATTCGGGCATTACTGGGTACATAAGATGTTAAATCATGGTAAAAGTAAAACTTTTATTGGTTCGGTTAGTATTGATCCTAAATAACTTTACTACTAATACTAATATCTATTTGTTAGTAATTATAGTAAATTTTCAATAAAACGAATCCTGATTTGAATTATAAGCCTAGGTATTTTAATAAAATATCGAGTATATGTACAACCCGGTCACATTATCTCGAGACCTCGCTGGAATGCGAACCACCCGCCCCGTTCTCCTTTCACCTCCCCGCGCTCGCCAAGGCGCGTCAGTACGGTTAGCACCTTAGAGTATATATAAGCAAGCTATAGAGCGCGCGGTCCGGATTGCCGTTGAACGCCGAAACGTATATCCTGTTCGCGCGACCCAAAATTTGTTTTGCATACTCGGTACGCTTGCTGCGCAAGCGTCCCCGAGTTGCGCCCAGAGGGTTTCACTCACCCCCTGGCGCAGAACGCCGTTCTTCCTTCCCTCTGATTCGCCGGGGAGGGTGGTTTGTTCGTGCCGTGTCCGAACCCGGTCTGCCACCAGCGGCAAGCCCCGGGCGAGGTACGCGGTACGGGCGCTAAGCCATCCGACCCAGAGTCGCGACAGAGACGGCCAACATAGCCCGCGCGACGAGTCACCATGTCTGCGCCGAGGCCCGTGCGCCCGCAGACGGCGAAGGGAGCGGGTAAACCGCCCCCCCGCCCGAGCGCGCCCACGCCCACCGCCTCCACTACCGCCACCACCACCAAGGCCGGCCACCAGGCCGTTGCAAAGAGGGCCACCACCGCGTCCGACAGCCCGACGAGCCCGTCAAAGTCGGACACAGCGGCCTTACCACTAGCCGCCACCGCCGCTACGACCGCCGCTACCAAGATGGTAGCTACGACGTCTGCCGCCGGCACTTACCCTGCCTGAGAGCGACGACGTCGCAGCGAGAGAGGCCAAGCGAGCGTGCTTAGAGCTCCTGCGCCGATGCCGCCAATCCCCTGCCGCGGCCAAGAAGGCGGACGCAATCCTGCGGTCACACAGTCTCGAGGGGCTGTCGCGAGTGCATCTGCGCGACCCACGGCTGAGGGGAAGGGTACCCCCCACACCCCAGCCGCCGCCCCTCGACACCGCCTCCGCGCCGCCGACCCCCCACCGATCGACCTCACCCCCGCCGACATCCGGACCACTGCCTACACAGGCCGCACCACAGTCGGCAGTACAGCCGCCGACAACCCAGGCAACACGGCCTGCGGTACAGGCAGCGGCACAAGCTGCGGCTGCCTCATCGACCGCCGCCTCCCAGCCCGCGGCCGCGAGTACCCAGCCCCCTCCGCCCCTGCCACAAAGGGGCAAAGCGACGTTCGCTGCGTCAGCGGCTAAGCCCGCCGCACACGCGTCCACCACTGCTGCCGCCGCTACCACCGCAAACTCCACCGCTCAGCCGCCGAAGCAGTCGTACCCACCGATAGTGGTCGAGGCCTTACCAAACTGGACCTCACACTTCAAGCGGCTGACGGAAAAACTTGGACATCCGCCAAACGCCCGCCCGTTCGGCAAAGGAGTGCGATTCAGCCCGGCCTCCGCCACCGAATACCGCACCCTCGAAAGCTACCTCGACGAGCTGAACTACAGAGAAGGTGTGAGCTGGTTCAGCTACTCACTAAAAGAGAACCGGCCTCTCAAAGTGGCCATACGCGGGCTTCCACTAGGAGCGGAGCCCGCTGAGATCATAGACGCCCTCCAAGAAAAGGGCTTCTCAGCCACGTACGCGAAGGCAATCCAGGGGCGAGCAGGACGCCCGGGCTGCATCTACTTCGCGGAAGTGGTCAACGCAAACGCCGAGAAGGCCCAGGAGCTCTACGCCATCTCGGAGCTCCTATACATGCCAGGCATTACCATCGAAGCCTGGCGTGGAAAGAAGGGCGCGCCGCAGTGCCACCGCTGCCAGGGCTTCAGGCACTCGTCCCAGAACTGCCACCGCCCCATCCGCTGCGTGAAGTGCGGGGACGAGCACGCAGCACACGCATGCCCACGGCCACGGACGGACCCGCCTACCTGCGCCAACTGCAAAGGGGACCACACGGCCAACAACATCAAGTGCCCCGTGTTCGCCCGTGAGAGCCGAAATAAGAAGGCCGGCATCGCCCCTCGCACCGGAATGGGGAAGCCAAGAGCGGAGGACCCCGCCACCGTGAAGGAGACGGCTGCGAGCTCGCTCATGGCCCCAGCCAACGACGCCCCTCCCCGTGGCTCCAGCACTGGGGGGAAGAAGATGAAAGGGAAGAGGAAGGCGAAGGCCCCGCCCTCCACCGCACCATCAAAGGCACCAGCACCTGCTGCATCACCACCAGCAGTCTCCGATCTACGTACTACGTTGGAGCTGCTACAGCAGGTGCTCTCCGCCGCGCTCTCCGGCGGCGCCATAAATACCACGGCCCTCAGGACAGCCATCTCACCACCGGTCACCAATGGCTGACAAACTGAGGGTCGTCCACTGGAACGCCGAAGGCCTGCGCACCAAGACCAGGCTGCTGCGCACGTTCCTCCGTGAGCAGAACGTCGACGTGGCGCTGATAAGCGAGACTCACCTTCGGCCAGTCGACTCGCTTAAGGTCCCGAACTACGTCTGCTACCGGAGGGACCAGATATCGCCGCAAGGAGTCGCATACCGGGGGCTAGCCGTCCTGGTGAAGAGACGGCTGGTACACCAGGAGATCGACGACGTCCAGCTGTCGTCGCTGCTCGCCCTCGGTATAGAGACTCACTACGGTGGGAGGGACCTGCGCCTCTTCGCCGTGTATCGACCACCTGCTGATAAGTTCCATGCCGAAGACATCCGCACGCTACTTCGTGACCCCGCCCCTACCATCTTGGCGGGGGACTTCAACGCGAAGCACACGGCATGGAACAGCAGCAAAATCTCAGACGCCGGACGCCTGCTCCACCAGGACTCATTGGACCACGACTATGATGTCTTTGGTCCACCGGAGGCCACTCGCCACGACCCCAGGAGCCCTCTTTACGACGACGTGCTGGACATCGTGGTCGCCAAAGGCATCCGCTGCCCGCCCCTCCAAGAAGTCCTGGTGGACCTACCATCGGACCACCGACCGGTGCTGCTGGTCTTTCAAGACCTGCCAACTCGCGTCGCACTACCCGCACCCAGAACCCGCACTAACTGGGACGCCTTCGCCGAGGAGCTCGACGAGCGCATCCGACCGAAGCCAGTGACCACGAGCGCCGACGTAGACGCAGCCGCAGAGGAGCTGTCGTCGTCCATCCGGGCCTCGCTTGACATCGCCTCCACCACCGTTCCAGCAGGTGAACGGCTCACGCCCCTACCTGCCCGGATCCAGGATCTGATTAAGGAGAAGCGAGAAACCCGGAGAAGATGGCAGCATACTCGGTTCCCTCCTCTCAAGACGAAGCTCAACGAGTTAGTCAAGAGAGTGAGGGAAGAGCTCACCGCGCACGCAGCCGATAGCTGGGACCGGCATCTGAGGGAAGTGGAAGAGGCCCCCTCTGTCCACCGCCTCTGCCGTCAGCTGTCCTCCACGCCTGCACCCGTCCGCCCGTTGCTGGACGCTCAAGGCCGGACCCGCTACAAGGCAGAAGAGAGGGCCGAAATCTTCGCCGACAGCCTGGAAAACCAGTTCAAGCCGAACCCTACGGAAGACGTGGGGCACGTAGCAGCAGTCGAGAAACACCTGGAGGAGTACTTCGCAGCGCCGATCGGGGCGGAAGAGGATGGCCTCTTCTTCACGCCGAGCCAGGTGCAGCGAGCTCTCCAACGCGCGAAGACCAAGAAAGCCCCGGGCGCGGACAGGATCCCGAACGCCGCTCTCCGTCACCTCCCGCGACGCGCTGTCGTGGCGGTGACACGGCTGTTCAACGGGATATTACGCTCGGGTCACTTTCCCACCGCTTGGAAGCTCGGCCGGGTTATTATGCTTCCCAAACCCGGCAAAAACATCAAGCGCCCAGAGAGCCACCGCCCGATCACGCTGCTCTTCAACATCTCCAAGGTGTTCGAAGACCTTTTTCTCCTGCTGCTGAAACCCCACGTCGTGCCCAGACCGGAACAGTTCGGCTTCCGCGCGGAGCACTCCACGACCCTCCAACTGGCCCGTGTCCTGCACTTCATGGCGATGGGCCTCAACAAGAGAGAGCAGACCGTCGCCGTACTGCTGGACATGGAGAAGGCCTTTGACAGAGTTTGGCACGAGGGCCTGGTGTTCAAACTCTCCAAGACAACTGCACCCCGACGCCTGGTCAAGATAGTGGCGAGCTTCCTGGAAGGGCGGAGCTTTCAGGTGGCCGTGGAGGACGCCCTATCAACTCCGCGCCCGATCCTCGCCGGAGTACCCCAGGGGAGTAGGCTGTCCCCCTTCTGCTACGCTGTGTACACAGATGACATCCCCGTCCTGGATGACGCCAAGCTGGCTCTCTTCGCCGACGACGCAGCCTACCTGTGCGCGTCGTACAAACCGCACCACGCCGTCGCGAAGATCCAGCGGACCCTCGACCTGCTGCCCGACTGGCTCTCCAGATGGAGGATGTCAGTCAACGTGCAGAAGACCCAGGCCATGATCACCGGGCTCAGCCGCCTCCCAGAAAGGGTCCGGTTGATGGGACAGCCTGTCGATTGGTCACCCTCGGTGAAGTACCTAGGTGTGACCATCGACAAGAACCTGACGATGCGGAGACACGTGTCCAATGTGGTGGGGCAAGTGAAGTCTGCCAGAGCGAAGCTGCGTCCAGTTCTCGATTCCCGCCTTCCCCTGCGCACGAAGCTGGGGATCTACAGGATTTACCTCCGAACGCGGCTCACCTACGCCGCGCCGGCTTGGTACGCCCTGGTCCCGGAGCCGACCAGGAAACGACTCAGAGCCCAAGAGCACAAGAGCTTGCGCATGATCACCGGCGCCCCATACTTCGTGCGAAACTCCACCATCCTGCGGGACCTGGAGCACGAGAACCTGGACGCCTTCATCGCTCGCCTGGCAACCAAAATGTTCGAACGAGCGGACCAGTCCTTGTTCGAACATATTCGCGGGATTGCCCCACTACATGGACGCCCACCGGACACAAGGTCGAAGGCTCTCCCCAGGGAGCTTCTACTGGCGAGAAGCGCCGAGGAGGAGAGCACCGCATCCCAGAGTTGAGCACCACAACCCAAAGATGGCCACAGTTCCACCATCCAAAGATGGCAACGGCTTTTAAAAGCCCAACCCCGTGCCCGGTCCTCAGTAGAGGACCGCGAGGATAGCCCCAGCCAGAGCCGAGAGGCTGATGCTGGCTCCCGTCGCCCACAGCAGGCGAATGAGAAGACCCAGGACGCGCGCGGTCCTGAGTATGAACGGTAAGCACGGGTATGAACAGTCCGGAAATCAGAAGCGTCTTTCAATTAGTCACAAATGGTTGTTCGCGCCGATTGTTTCTCTCAGTGAAAATAAATAAATTTATTAGTAATCATGGTGAAATGTGCAGTTCCAAGTTGCAATAACGATTCACGGAAGCAAACCAAAAAGAAAAATGACATTTCATTTCACCGGTAAGTACTATTTTAATCAAAAATACAGATTAATGTTTATTTATTCAAGGTGTGAAAGGGGGATGCGGGGACGCGAGTTAGGAATCGGACAACTTGAATATTTAAAAATATATTTAATTTCAAAATTCAATTGAACAGAATTTCAGCTTATAACAATACAAAATGAATAATCCGCTAAACTAATCTTACAATCTATTATATATTAAAATTACAAATAGTCAGCATCCATCGGCTATTGGCTTATTGACGTCATAAAGCTGTGGCTCGTGGACGATGTCAGCGGTTAATACTGCTGACAAAGCGAATCTGTGAGGGATGACTGTCCTTAACTCCTCCCTCCCCAAGAGAGAAATCATCTGGAGACTGCTCCACAGGATCCTGGTGATTTCTTCGAATGAACATCATATTGATTCTATATTTGAATAGTAAATAACTGAATCCCATTATCGTCAAAATAATTATAATCATGATTGTCCAAACGTCTATATCTGTAGTTATTTCAATACTTCCACATTCTCCTTCATCTATATTTTTGACAGTATTCAAAATTCCTCGAATGTCGTCGAAATCCACTCCACGAAGATCCAACTGCGTGTTCTTCTTCCCGATCTCGTTGTGTAGTTCTAGTATTTGTATTGGTTTTATCTTCACATATATTTCTGACGCATTTGTATTTTGTGGTGTAGGGATAGTCCTGTCTCCGATCCTTGTTTCACATCCAGAACTTGTTGTCATCAGATATGTTCCTTTCAAACTATGTCGTTCAATCTCTTGATTGCAATTTTCCGTCAATACGATGTTCCCTTTTGAAAATAGTAACCAACTTCTTTCCGTAATTTTCTGTATTTTGATGTCTTCTATCTTAATATAATTTTGGTGACACTTTGATGTATTTTTCAGAAGCATAATTTGTTCAATAAAAGTTGTTTCGGCGTACTGAGTAATCTTCTCTTCATTGCACAGAAATCTTCCATTTTCTATTTCGTCACAGGTACTCTGTACAGGTATGTATTTCAATCCATTCTCTATAAGGTATGGGTGTTTTGGTATAATGGTGTAGGATTTTTTAGAGTTGGGATTAAAGATAGGTATGGGAAGGATTTTATAATAAACATATGTGTTCGCGTCTACCAATGGTACCTCTAAAATAAAAATGACCCTATCATTATCAGAATATGATTTTAAAACTATGTTATGTTCTAATCTAATTAAATTTTCCTTATATACTTTGAAAATCAAGCTATAATGTTTTTCTACTTCAATTAGGATATTTAACAATTCTGTTGAATTGATAATTGATTGGTGTAATGTATATAATTTACTAAAAGCTATTGCTGTTTCTACTTCCTAAATTATATTATAAATAATACGAAAGTTATTATGAACTTGTTGTAGGGTGTTCAGCTGACTGACCATATTGTGTAACTCAGTTTGATTATTTTGCAGCATTCTCATCTGTACAGTTTTTGCACTTAAATGAGCTACATTAAAATTAATATCATCCGATATATTAACTAATTTATCAAATGCTTTTTGCATTAATGAAATTTTCTTTTCTACTGAATGTTCCTTGTTTCTTAAATTATTTATTTCCATGTTATATTTAATTGCATCGTCGTTATCCAAATTTCCTGAGATTGTTTTTATTAAAGAACCTAACGGATTCAAAATACCTCTTTTCACTCGTTTTCCCGGAACTAATTGTTGTAATCTATCTCTAGTTAATTCTATAAATGATTCTATTTGAACCTCTAATCCTAAAAATTCTCTGCGATATTTTTCATTATAATCTATTAATAGTTAATAGTTAAAATATTCAATAATATTCCTATCTAAATGTTTAATAATTTGACCTAATTCTAATGTCTTAATAATTGTCCAATAGCTATTCTGAATCGCTGCCGTCCCCATCCGAATCGGCGCTATGCCAGGATTCTGATTCAGATCCTGCAGGTTTATTCCGTCTGCACCTCCCGCTAGTGTGACCGCCATCCATGTTGCTAGCCACCACCTGTGGAGGTCGTTTTATATTTTTTATAGCTACTTTGGTTTTCCTTTTATTAAGTTGTACTGGAACGATATTTCTATTTGGGGATCCTATTACTATTGCCTTTTCGTAACGAGGTATCTCCTTAGCCTTCCTAGTTCTTGTTGTTTTCATAAAAGAAACATCTCCTTCTTTAACCTCCGGAGAGTCTTCTCCACCTTTCTTTACCCTTACTTTTTCCTTGTCCGTCCTCATTTTGTCACTCAAATGTTTATATAAGACCGTCAGTCTTTTTCTGTGATCCTGTACTAGTTTTTGTAATAGAGTTTTATCTCTATCAATATCAAACATGTTTCCTGCATCAGTATGTCCGAATATTATTTCAAATGGCGTAAAATTTGTCGCAGAATGTATCGTGTTATTGTATGCCATTATGGCATATGTCATAACCGATGCTGCATCTAACTCACTTTTGTCATATTTTGCTAACCTGTAAATCTCCAAAATAGTCGAGTGAAATCTTTCCACTATCGCCATCGAGTTAGGGTTATTAGGAGTTCCTACGTGCATATCTATTTTGTACATACTTAGAAGTTCTTTTAAAAGGTTATTGTTAAATTCTGTACCCGAATCACAACTTATTTTCTTGGGTAGCCCATAAGTACTAAAATACTTTATTAGGACTCGTACTACTTCTGGAGTACTTCTATTCGGAATATGATAGGCTTGTCCCATCTTACTAAAAGAATCCACAAGAGTAACGTAATATTTATTTTCGACATAAAGTAGATCTATAAATACTTCCTGAAATGGTATAAAAGGTGTCTGAGTCAATTGTATTACAGGTTTAATCGGTTTCCTATCATACTTCATCTTTCGGCACTGTTCACACGCATTTATCATAGCTGTCACTGTTTCTTTCATATTGGCCCACCAATAATGTCGTCTTATTCTCGTGAGTGTTTCCCTAATGCCCTTATGGCATGTCTTTCCTTCATGATACTTTAAAACCACATCCCTTTGATCTGCTTCATCTGTCATGTTTACTACTCTTTCTGTGCATTCTATTAGATTCTGAGTAACTTTTTTATATAAAATTGTCACTACTTTACTAAATACCTTTCTAAATTCTGGAATTTCAAAATAAATGTAATATTTATGTTTAAAGTCAACATATTCTTTAAGGAACTGTTTTACTAAATGCTCGTTGTTAACATCTGGTAAAAATATTTCTAGTATCTTTTGTTTGTCTGTTGAAATGTCGTTCACACAAATCTCATTTCTAAACCATTTATGTACATGAATTTGTTTAGGTTTAGAATCAACTGCCTCATTCAATATTGGTATCCCTTCGTGTTCCCTATTTGAAATTGAATGTGCAGTGGCTCCGTCATCTGAGTCTGAAACTTGAATCATATTATAACCTGATTTCCCTCTACTCATGCTGCTATCAGAATCCAAAATTTCTATTACGTCATCAAGTGAATTATCACTGCCGATCTTGACCGTGTCTTTGCTAGAATCTGAATTTATTGATATCACATCTATCTTATCATTTATATTTTTGCTTCCACTTGTGCTTGGTCCTAACATTTCTTCTGCAACCTTCCTTACAAATTCATCCAAATCTTCCTCGCTTTCCTGATCTAAATTTACTTTCATAGAAACATCATCATTTCCTAAGGCGTATACTTTGATTCTTCCTACTTCTTTTCCGTTCATTCTTCTACTAATATACATACATTCATCAGTGAAATTAATTTTTACCCGAGATAGAGCATCCGCGTTTGTGTTTTGAATACCCTTCTTATAATAAATGTCAAAGTCATATTCCTCCAGTCGAAGTCGCCATCGCGTCAGCTTACTGTTTGGATCGTTCAAAGAATATAACCAGGCTAGAGGTCTATGGTCAGTAAAAATTGAAAACTTGCGACCCCAAAGATACGGCCTAAAATGTTTTACAGCCCAAATAACTGCTAACAATTCTTTTTCGATTGTACTATATCTGGATTCCGTATCGCTTAACGTTCTGCTAGCATACGCTACAGGTCTGTCAGATCCTATACTACCCTGTGATAACACTGCCCCGACTGCATAGTTTGATGCGTCTGTGGTCAGTATAAATGGCTTTTCAAAGTCTGGGAACTGTAAAAGTGGTGCATTCGTCAAGATCTTTTTACATATTTCAAAACTCTCCTTATATTCATCGTCTAACACAATTTTCTTTCCTTTCTTCAAACATAATGTCATTGGTCTTGTGATCTTTGCAAAGTCCTTAATGAATTTCCTATATTATCCTACCAACCCCAGAAAACTTTTAATTTCCGTTATGGTTGTTGGCAATGGGTATTTTAATACGGCATCAATTTTATCATTATTAGGTTTCAAGCCTTCACTAGTTATGGTGTGTCCCAGATAAAGCACTTCTTTACGTAAGAAATGCGATTTATTTAATTGAACTTTTTGGTTTCCCGTAATCTATCAAAAACTGCTTTCAGTTTTTCCGCAGGTTCGTGTAGGCTTTTGGAAAAAAATATGACGTCATCAAGGTATACAAGACAATGCAGTCCTTGTAATCCTCTTAGAACGTTATCCATTGCTCTTTGGAACGTCGCGGGTGCTGTTTTGAGACCAAAAGGCATTCTGTTAAATTCATAGTGTCCAAATGGTGTGCTAAAAGCCGTTTTAGCCCTATCTTCTTCATCTACTTCAATTTGATGATACCCGCTCGCTAAATCAAGCGTTGTGAAGTACATGCTTTTGCCTAACATATCAAAAAGATCATTGATGTTTGGCAACGGGTATTTATCATCAATGGTTATATCATTTAACCGTCTATAGTCTATAACCATTCTCCACTTCTGTTTTCCCGACATGTCTATTTTCTTTGGAACTAAATGTACAGGAGCACTCCATGGTGAAAAAGACTTCTGTACGACATTGTCCCTCAACATTTTCTCTATCTGATTCCTTATCTCCGCTGTTTGTGCTGGTGGTGATCAGTGAGCTTTAATATATATTGGGTCTTCGTTCTTTGTTCTTATTCTATGTTTGACCTCGTTAGTAAAGGATAAAGGAATTTCTTCACAGTAGAATATATCTTTATATTCTTCGCAAATTCTTTTATGATTTCCTTTTCCTCCGCATTCATATGGTCTAATCTCAATTTTGAGAGATTTTCCGTCAATAATTTATCATCGTCGCGTCTCATCTTTTTTTCCTATGCTTCTTTTTCTAAATAATTTAAACTTGCTTGGTTTTCCACGAATGTTTCCACTTTAAATGGCTGTGTAATAGTTAATTCCATTTTTTCATCCCTGCAATTCTGAATCACCGTAGTCGCAAAACCATTTTCACATTTTACTATGGCCGTCGGCATCCTAACCCCTCCAATAAATTCTTTGAAATTTAATATTGCGTCTCCCTGTATTAAATTGACTGGCAATTTTACTCTCATCTCACTTCTTTCTGGTAAAACAAACGTTTCTTTAAATGGTTGTTTGTATATAATAGGAATGCACGTTTCTTTCGTAATGAGCCTTAGGTACTTCATATCTATCTGTGCCCCAAGTACTTTCAAAAGGTCGCTCCCAATTAAACCATCATATCTATTGTCTACACTGTACACATAAAATTTATGAAAATCAAAACTATTAAAAATTTTCGGCAAGGGTATCACAACCATTTCACCGTGTTTACTAGAAGCGTGTGTACTCACAACTTCAAACTGTTCATTTTGTTTAAAGTTATTAAAATATTTCCGTGCTAATTGAGGACTTACAAAAGACCGTGTACTCCCCGTGTCTATCATAAAAACTGCGTTTAATTCGGGTAAAAAAATGTGTGGTAAATTTAATTTGTCGCAATTTAAAATTATTTTTTCCCGATCGAAAAGGCCCTTATGTGAAAATTTTCAACTACATTTCCAGCTGACGTACTGGGAATTGATTCATCGTCAATGTTTTCATTTTCGTTCGCCCTTGAATAATATGCGTTAGCATTATTCATATTTGTGTAATTGACACGTCTTGAACTGACCGTCCTCATAGTGACGTCGGTGTTGCAACCTGATACAACTCCCGGCTGAGCGTTATACACAGGCGGACGTTGCGAAATATTTGCATTAAAATGATTCATTTGCGGCCTTACTTGGTTCTGTGCGTAAAATGAATTATTTGTTTGAAATCTATTAGGGTTCCTCATCTGAAATGAGTTATTGTTTGGAACAAAATTTGTGTTTCCATTTCTCATTTGCGTAGATTGCGAAGGACCCGCAAAGCTATTATTTGGGAAAGATCTGTTTGGTACATTAGTTCCCTGTAAAATGTTATGCCTTTGGCCATCAAAACTATTATTTGTCCGTTGGCCTCTGACGTTCTTTTGATTATAGACATTTTGGAAGTTTTCCTCCTCTAATACGTGTTTTAAAGCATCTTCTAAAGTCGTTACGTTTTTTAATCGAACCAATCTCACTAAATAAGCTGGCAAATTGTACAAGAAAACATTCAGAGAAGTGTTGTTATAAATATTTTGTTTCGCAACCTTCTCTGCTTGATTAGGGACTGTTTCGTTCACCTTTGCAATTAAAATACTACGAAGTTGCTGAACCCTATGACAAAATTCAAAGTAGCTTTCTCCCCTATTTATTTTTAATGACTCCAATTCTAGTACAAGGCATTGTTCTGTCCTTGGATCACCAAAATGTTCCTGTAACAACGTTTTTAACTCGATCCAGGATTCAATTTGATCTCGTTCTCCAATTAACTTGGCTGCTTCCCCTACTAACCTACTCGTAATAACGTGAAATAAGTATTCATTTTGCAATTCGTTACCTTGGTATCTTTGAATTATATATTCTGATTTCTTAATAAAAAGAGACAAAAGCCTCGGTTCCCCACGGAATTGTGGTATTATTTTAACCATTTCGGATAACGACATAATATTATTTTCAGCCATTATTAAAAATTTAATATATTAATTTTTAAAACAAAACAAAACAAACTATAAAATGCTAAAACTAAAAATGTTAATGTTTTCCTGAAAGTTTTATCAGTAAATCACTCCGTATTGTGATTAGGTACTACTAAGGCGTTTTCTAATCCCTAATAATACACGAAACACATATATTTATCACCAAGACATATAGGAACAATTCAAGGATAGTGAAAAGATCTACTCACACTCCCGTCGTTACACCCATGTCCTTCTGTGAATATTTGGATTATCCTGACTGCTACTTGACTTTACTCCGTTTTGGTCCTCTTTCCTCAACGTATTTGTTTTGGTTCGGTCCCCCGTTCAATCGTAAAAACGAACATTGATGATAGCTGCTCTGAAACACTCGCGAGACACAGCCAACCCAACGGCAGGGTAACTACCGGCTGCGCCAGTTAGGAATCGGACAACTTGAATATTTAAAAATATATTTAATTTCAAAATTCAATTGAACAGAGTTTCAGCTTATAACAATACAAAATGAATAATCCGCTAAACTAATCTTACAATCTATTATATATTAAAATTACAAATAGTCAGCATCCATCGGCTATTGGCTTATTGACGTCATAACGCTGTGGCTCGTGGACGATGTCAGCGGTTAATACTGCTGACAAAGCGAATCTGTGAGGGGTGACTGTCCTTAACTCGCGCGGGCAGGTCACCGCGGCACGCGCTTCCTCACCTCCCGCTTCACACCGTTGTCACCTTAGAACTAGTGTTGTACTATATCGTACTCGAATATTAACTGTTGTTTGCATACTTCATGATAAGTCTAAGTAATCCGATCATAGTAAAATTAAAATTGGTATTACATAGTACAATACATTGAATAAATTACATCATTATTTTAAATTTCAGATTTCCAAAAAGTCGAGATGTTGCATATAAATGGGTAGAAGTAATAAAAAGACCCAACTGGGAGCCTAACATCCGAAGTTTCGTTTGCTCTATACATTTTAGCGTTGCTTCTATTTTCGAAACCAAAAGTGGACTAGGCAAATTGGTTGAAGGTGCCATTCCAGAGCTTCACATTACGGTGAGTTTTTTATCTGTTATTTTAATAAACTGTGTCGGCACCGTAGCCAAGTTGGTAATGTGCCTGCTTGAGAAGCACAGGGTCGTGGGTTTGAATCCCACCCAGGGCAAACAGTCGTCTGATGAACACTAATGTGTGCCAATTTTTTTAGTTAATACTTAAATATAAATAAATGGTAAATAAATAATAATCACAATTTTGTTATAAAAACATTTGAAAAAAAAAATACACACACACACACACACACAAATATACGCACCCATAAACACACACACACACTATTTTTTTATTTATACTTTTTTATACTTTTTTTTTTGTGTATGTACCTATCAGCTGAAGCACTGCTAAAGGTGTGTCTCCTGCCATGTTTTGCTATACACAAATACACAGAAAACATCTCAACAAAACAAAAAAATGCATGTTTTATCTATGGTTCCTTTGTTTGATTTTGTGTATGTGTAGACCGATTTGTGTAGTGTGTAGACCAAAACATTCGCAGGAGACACGCCTTTAGAATCAGATAGCCGTGTGTGAGATGGATGTCCCCACATATTTGTTTTCAATATAAAAATACTTTAATCGAAACCCGCTTCACTTATCGTCAATAAAAAATATTTTATTGTATTGTAAACGAACATAACATTTATTTCAGGATCAATCAGAAGAATGTTTAGTAGTGCCGTCTACGAGTATAACGTCATCGACACTATCTCCTAACACAACTTCAGCGACGGCGGCGGCGGCGGTGGTGCCTTCTGCAGAGGATACTATTATGATACCAATTACGAATGAAAACGTAGAAATGCCATCCACAAGTGAAAAGGTCACTGATTACTGCACCCCCGATATTAATGACACTCCACGTAAGCGTAAATTAAAACGTCATATCATCAATTTGAAAGAAATCGCAAAACGACGGCGATTACGTTGCAATGCTCTTTATGTTCAAAAAAATCGTTTAAAGAAGAAAGTGGTGGCTCTGACTAAAATGCTTAGCGAGTTTCGGGAAAAACCATTAATAAGTCAAGAACACAACGATATTCTTGAAATATGTGGTGCATCTGCGGCTGATTTATTCAAAAGAATGAGCCACAAAGGGAATAAGTATTCACCAAATATTCGGTCATTCGCATTGACCTTACACTTTTATTCGCCCAAGGCATATGCTTATGTAAGAGATACATTTAATACATGTCTGCCTCATCCCAGTACCATCAGAAAATGGTATAGCTCTATTAATGCTTCCCCGGGTTTCACTGAAGAAGCTTTTAGAGTTTTACGAGAGAAGACTCAAAAATCTGACAGCAGAATAATTTGCAGTCTCATATTTGACGAAATGTCAATACGTCAGTTAGAAGAGTTCGATGGAAATAAAATATATGATTACGTCGATTTTGGTGCAGGAATTACTGGTAATGTCAACGAGCTAGCAACACAGGCATTAGTATTTTTATTAGTTGCACTTAACGAGAGCTGGAAGTTACCGGTAGCCTATTTTTTTGTTAACGGTGTTTCTGCAGAACAGAAGGCAAATAGTAAACATGTGTTTAGCAAACTGTCACGAAGTGAATGTTGACGTTGCATCGATTTCTTTTGATGGCTGTCCATCAAACATTGCCATGTGCAAGTTGCTTGGGTGTTCATTCGACAATCAAGAACATTATAAAACAACTTTTCCACACCCTGTGACAGATACAGAAGTGGCAGTATTTTTAGACCCATGTCACATGTTAAAGCTTATTAGGAACACTTTAGAGAGCAAAAAAGTTTTCAAAGATGGCGACGGCGGTCAAATTAAATGGCAACATTATTCAGACTTACATAATATTCAAGAACCGGAGTCATTTCATTTTGCTAATAAATTGACTATTAGGCACATATCATTCATGGACCAAAAAATGAAAGTCAAGCTGGCGGTACAGTTGTTTAGTAGCAGTGTATCTAAAGCTTTAGAATTTTGCGACAAAGAATTATGCCTCCCCAACTTTGAAAACTCTGAAGCTACTGTTAAATTCACGCAAATATTGAACAACTTACAAATTCAAAAAAAATTTCCTGACATAGACTACAAACAGCCAATAAACGAAAAAAATAAAGATAAATACTTCGAGTTTTTGAATTCCACATTTCAATATTTACAAAATTTGGCTTTGTTTGACGATACGAAACTCACACGTTGTAGAAACAAAGTAGGTTTCTTAGGATTTTGCATATGTATTGCCAGTATGAAATCATTGTATTTGCGATTTGTCGAAAGAGAAAAATGTTTAAAATTCATTCCTATGTATAAGATCAGCCAAGATCATGTGGAATTATTGTTTTCGGCTATCAGATCACATGGAGGATTTAATAATAATCCGTCCGCACTTCAATTCAAAGCAATATATAAGAAACTCTTGACTCATATGGAGTTAAGAAAAACTCTAAAAGGTAATTGCTTCCCTTTAGAGAACATAACGTTGTTGCATTGCTCTTCATCTGCTGATCATATAAATTTAACAACTAGAGGATACAGAACTAAAGTTAATGACGTTGAAGATATGACAGATACTCAGTTTATGGCTAATTTTGAAGATGATTTTACTCTACCCGAGACATTCTTATTTGAACCATCAAAACAAGTAATTTCTTATATAGCTGGCTACGTAATCAGATTCTTGTTGAAAAAACTTGATTGCAATGAATGTCAAGGTGCACTTATATCAAAAGAGAAGGGTCATATTCATAAATTTATTATTTTAAAAGATAGGGGTGGTAAATTTCACGCTGTATAAGTGTTTGTAAATAAATAAAAACTGATTTTTATAACAATGTGCCTACCCTGTGTTTTATTATTTCGTTCAGTCTACATTACCAGGCGATAAATAATGCACATCAGGTGTTCGGTATTGTATAGCGGCGTCTCTCTCGCACGTAGCACTAACAGATTACTCTCTTTCCAATGCCCGATGTGCAATATTTATCGCCTAGTACTATCAACAATTTATTTGTTATTCTTAAATTAAATTAACTACTCAGTACCTGAAAGTAGTACGAGTATTAGGTACACAAATGTCAGTCACATCACGGCGCATCACTACTTGCTAGCTACATCTATAAATCAATATCTATAGATCATCTGCTTACGATTGGCATAAAGAAAACAGAGCGACGCGCGCGCTCTATAGTTGTATATATACTCTAAGGTTAGCACTTTCGTTACCGATACGCGTCGACTTGTTTTCGTGGTATATTTTTAAACATTCCATTGTTACGTTTGGACTTTTATTGTTATTTTGTTATTGTTGTTACGTTAAAATATTGTTTTTGTTGCAACGTTGAACATTTTTGTTAAGTTTGGACATTTTGGTTTAGTTTGGACATTTTTGTTACTATTTCGTTGCTTTGAAGTGGGACAGTGAAAGTTTTTTCAAATATGGGAAAACCTATTCACAGTTAAGCAAGTTTAATCCTGAAAGTTCTCGCTTTCTTTGAACCAGAGAAAGCTAACAAGCAATTCGTAATACCTGTAGATCAAGTTGTTAAACGAACCTGTGCTGCAACAGGAATATCAAAATGTACTTTGATGAGAATAAAAAAGGCGGCCAAAGAATTGCGGCATGCGTCACTGCAACATGCTACACCGAGTACGAGTACTAGTCAAGGTTCTAGCCACAGAACAGTAAAAGAGGTTAGAATGGCTAAGTGGGCACAGCGCGCGAGCCGTGAATGTGCGCCTCATACACATATCTGTCAAAGTGCTTGCAATCTCGCTTCAGTTTTGCCCAATTTTCGTGACGCGCACCGATTACACTTATTTTTTGGAAAAAATGCCAAATTGTGCTATAATTTCATGTCTCAAGAATAGCAAAAACTGTACCTTGAGTAAAGACGGGATTTCCTTTCATCGGTAAGTCACAAACACTGATATTTTATTGAAATTTAATACTTAAACGCAAAATAATCTTGATACGTAAATAGTGCTTCCATGAGCAACGACAAATGAACTTATCGATATCGATAACTTTTGCTGTTAAAATAAAATTTGCATTTATTTTTAATAATATTTTGACGGTTCTTGGGTTCGATTCCTGACCCAGCAGATATTTATATACCTCTGTTTATGTGACTCTTGTAAATAACTAACAGGTATTTAAGTTGTTAAAACTTCATTGTTGTGCTTATTAAGATTGTATTCATGGAATGGACGCGCGTTTTAAGGTTGAAATCAGTGTATAAAACCTTGTATTTTTGTATTGTGTATAAGCGATTGTATTGTAGCCTGTTGTGCTCTTATTTGTTTTTTTTTTAACAAATATAGTTACTTTAAAACCTTTCATATACTTATAGATTTCCAAAGGATGGAAACAGAAAAGAGAAATGGATTAATGCAACAGGTCGCCCTCCTGGTTGGTTTCCAGTAAAGACAAGCACAATTTGTTCGAAGCACTTCGTAAAGACTGATTTTATTACAACGCCACATAAAACATATTTAAAACCAACAGCAATACCACAACTGGAAATTGTCTGCATACAATCACTAGTATGTATAATAAAATTGAAAATTAATTCATTAAGCCTTTTTTTTAGTGAAAATCAATATAACAGTCTTTATATTTTCAGGTAAATATCGGCACGAAAAGTACTTCTTCGTTAAAAACAACTATTGATTCCTGCGATAGAAAAGTAAATATGAACCTGAATAAAAAAGTTACAATATTCGTATTTGAATAAGTAAAAATTAATTTTAATATTTTTTTCTCAGGCTAAATCTGATTATGATGATAGACCTTCAACTTCTTCCAAACCTCAAGACATACTACAAAAAGTAAGACTTTTTATTTTAAAAATTAATAGCTAAATTTACGGCCAGTTCAAGTTTTTACTGCATGTGTGTTTATTGATCAACAGGAACAGTACATATCTCCGAGCTGCTCAAATGCATCAACACCACGAAAACGTAAATTAAAAGAAGTTATAATTACCAAAGAAAGTGTTATCAAACGGCAAAGATGTCAGATCAAAAAATTACAGGAACAAAATAGAAGACTCAAGAAGAAAATAAATAAAACGGAAGATATTTTAAACGATTTACGAGAAAAGTATCTACAAAACGAAGAAGTAGATACTCTAAAGAATACAAATGTACAGGTATGAACCTACTGTAATAACCGTATAATGACTTTTTAGTTACCTAAACTTTTGTTGAGATTGAACAAAATTACTGTCGTGTTACACATAAGCAAAGTATAGAGGCGTAAAATATTTATTTTTCTGCTGCAGGTGGAGGATTTAAGCAACAGTATTCGCCAGCTCTGCGCACTTTCGCTTTGACTCTCCATTATTACTCTCCTAAGGCGTACGAATACGTCCGAAACACTTTTAACACGTGTTTGCCGCACGTTCGCACTCTTAGACAATGGTATTCAAGCATTGGTGGCGATCCTGGATTTACTGTTGAATCATTTGAAGCAATAAAAATAAAAGCTCAAAACACTAAATACCCTATCATAGCTGCACTGTCGATAGATGAGATGGCCATAAGAAGACGGATAGAGTGGGACGGAAACAAATTTCAGGGCTGTGTTGAATTTGGAAGTTCTTCAGACAATGATTTTATAACAGAAGCTAAAGAGGCATTAGTTTTTTTAGTAACTGCTATAAATGCTAACTTTAAAGTACCAGTTGCCTATTTTCTTGTTGATAGAATATCTGGGAATCAGCGAGCCGAACTACAGGGTGGCGCAATAGAACGTGCATATTGCATCATTTTTTTGGCGGGGTGGAAAGCGCGCGGGCGGGGGGAACCTTACCTCGTTGCGGGCTCATGGAGTTTTAGTCACTATGAGTCACTTCGACGGGAAGCAACGCGCATTTTGCGTGCGCGCGTTTTACCAGACCTCTCGTTCATACGTTGTTATTAGGCGACTATATTGTTCTGAATATGAACTACGGCGAATCAGTCAAGCTCCGAGTGCTAATTTAATTAAAATATGGATAAAGCGTTTCGAAGAGACTGGCTCAACGTTTAAACCCAAAGCAAAAGGTCGTCCAAGAACATCTAGGACCGAAGACAATATTGAGAGAGTTATGCAGTCGGTACAAGGAGAACCACAAATGTCTACTAGCAAGAGATCGTCCGTCTTACACTTATCGCGACGAAGTTTGCAACGAATTTTAAAGTTGGATCTTAAACTGCATCCATACAAGCTGCAATTAACACAAGAATTGAAAGAATCTGACTTCGGAGCAAGGCTCGCATTTGCTGATGAAATGCTGAATCGGTTTTCCAATTGTGACAACATCCTTTTCTCTGATGAGGCTCATTTTCACATGAATGGGTTCGTAAACCGTCAAAATTGTCGTTACTGGCAAAGTGAGAATCCTAAACTTAAACATCAGAAACCACTGCATAGTCCTAAAGTGACAGTATGGGCAGCAATCTCGGGCAGAGGAATAGTGGGTCCGTTTTTCTTTGAAAATGCGCGTGGACAAAACGTCACTGTTAATACCCAACGCTATGTTGCTATGTTGGAAGGCTTTTTGGCTCCAGAACTTGAAAATTCAAGAATAAGGAATTCTAGGACATGGTTTCAACAAGATGGAGCCACTTGTCACACATCTAATGACTCCATGGCGGTTGTGAAACAGATGTTCCCTGGAAAAGTGATTTCAAAGAGAGGTGATATCGCATGGCCCCCACG
The DNA here is from genome assembly GCA_951230895.1 of Carpatolechia fugitivella. Taxonomy (NCBI): domain Eukaryota; kingdom Metazoa; phylum Arthropoda; class Insecta; order Lepidoptera; family Gelechiidae; genus Carpatolechia; species Carpatolechia fugitivella. The sequence continues at coordinate 8,303,344 of OX579654.1, read as the reverse complement.
TAGTCCGGACTTAACGCCTCCTGACTTTTTTTTGTGGGGATACCTTAAACACAAAGTCTACAACAATAATCCGAGAAACATCGACGAGCTCAAGCAGAATATCCGTGGTGAAATGGCAGCAATCATACCAGCATTACTGAACAAAGTTTTAAATAATTTCCGTTTGCGGTTAGAGGAGTGCCGTCGTAGAGAGGGTCATCATTTAGATGATGTTATTTTTAAAAAATAAACTTCAGTTCTTACTTAACAATTCCTCAGTTTTATTTTAACTATACCTGTTGTATTTATTTTTTTATATTTTTTTTTAATATGCACGTTCTATTGCGCCACTTTAGTTACGCAGTGTTTGGAAAGAATTCACGATACAGGAATTACAATTGTGTCTCTTACCTTCGATGGTTGTGCCTCCAACATTGCTATGATGAATAAATTGGGTTGTTCTTTTGATGAAGGAAATATAAAATTTGAACATCCGGTAACGAAAGATCATGTTATAGCTATATTAGATCCGTCACATATGATCAAACTTATTCGTAATGCTTTCCAAATGTATAAGCTATTCATTGATGAAGACGGAAATACAGTTGCTTGGGATTTTTTAGAAAAATTAAATAAATTGCAAGAGGCAGAAAAATTTCATCTGGCCAATAAACTTCGAAATCAACACATTCATTTTAACAATCAAAAAATGAAAGTAAAATTGGCAACACAATTATTCAGTTCTAGCGTAGCAGATGCAATATTGTTTTGTGAAAATGACTTGAAACTGACAGATTTTAATGAAAGTGCGCCTACAGCAAATTTTTTAAAAATAATCAATACTCTGTTTGACATTTTTAATTCCAGAAGCATGTATCAATGGGGATTTAAAAACGCGTTGAATGAAAACAATGCGAAAGAAATAATATCTTACTTTGAAAAAGCTGTCAAATATATTTCATCGCTTAAATGTGCAAATGGGACACTTGTGCTTGGCTTTTTATAGCCTGAGAAAAACTGGATTCATAGGTTTCATCAACTGTGCAGAGGCCGTGAAGCATTTTTATACTAAATTTAATAAAATCAAATCGACTTGTCTATTTTCCGTTTTACAAGGTGAGCCAGGACCATTTGGAAATGATGTTTGGCAATATCAGATCGCATGGAGGTAGCAATAACAACCCAACTGCCAAACAATTTAAAGCTGCATATAGAAAACTATTGGTTCACGTGGAAATTAAGCAGACTAGTACAGGAAATTGTGTAGCATTGGAAAACCTATCGATTCTAAATTGCAGTTCTAATGTAAGACGGATCAATGCAACTTCCGAAAATGTGTTTACCCGTGATTGTGACTCTGAAAACAACAGCGACGAGGAAGTTATTAGTTCACTTTACCAAAATTTTACTGATTTTAGTGCGCAGGTCATAAGCCACATTGCTGGAAACGTGGTTCATATATTAATGAAAAACCTGACTTGTGACACATGCGTGGGGGCATTACTGTCACCATCACCAAATAATCAGCACAAATTTATCATCGTTAAAGACAAGGGTGGCCTTCTTTATCCATCAGATAGTGTAGTTAAAATTTCTAAAAGCGCGGAGGGAGTTATTCGGACTCAGATGGATAAATCAATTAAATTTAAAAAAGAAGCTGTAATAGCAAAAACTATGCGAGATCTTATTGATTATCCATTGTTTCCTGACATTGACTTTCACCAAATGGGAGAGTATCCCGTTGGCAACCATGTCATTGATTTAACCAAATGTGTTATCGAAAAGTACATCAATTTCCGATTACACTTTTTATTAAAAACTTCAATTGCAAAAACGAATAAGCGACAATTACTTAACAAATACACACTATTTCAAGGACAATAATAAGTAATGGTATGTGACATTTTAAATAAAAATATTTGTATAAAATATTCGTTATTTTATTGACAACAAACATTTTTTTATCACAGAGACATTGTGGCATGCCGTCAGTGCCGTCACCTCCTGCTGCACCTGTAACAGAAAGCTAAAAACTAATTATAAATTAAATACTTAAGTACTTATTAAATATTGACAGCCTTACTACAAAAAGTTGTCTTAAAAGTAAAGCATCGCTTAAACTATTATCCAACTATTTTAAAACGACGTGCTTTCCACATTTCCAAGCTGTCGTTCGTTAGTATCAATTCGTTATGGCCAGATAATGTGTTAGATAGTGGTTTTGTGGTAAGGCTGTAATTATTTAATAATTTTACACATAAATCCATATGCCGTATTAATAAATAATATAAGCCAATACTTGTAAACAAAATTAAACCTAAACGTTGATTCCTTATAACTATAATTTTCATTACTATACTTACCTCTCAATTCCTGTTACGCGTAAGCTGCGTAGATTTCATAATATACGATTATACATTTCTTCTACGGAAAATGGGTGCCGTTTGTCTAAATGGTATTACAGTAAAATTCTAGACTAATCCTGTCACAATTTTGAAAATAAAATAAAAAATATCGACAATTTAGTGAACTCTACCACATCCCTAGTGGTATTGCCAATGTAAAACTTATTTATTTGATTGTATTATGGATAACTTATTAGTTCGTGGATAAATAATTATTTGGGACTAATATTTTCCAATATTTTAATATTGTACGACTATTGTTTGAAATAACTCGTCAAAAATGCGGTTATATTTTAGTACTGATCAACAACTTTGCACGAAATAGTGCAAAATTTGTTATGAGTGGCAACTCAAGCGTAGCGATAGACGTTTCACACATCGGCAAAATGACACAGTACGTGGTACAAACTACCGTAGCACATTCCTATAAGATATATTTTTGAAATAACCTCTCTGCTTAGTGTTTGTAACCAATAGCAACGAGCTTTTTTATGTAGTGAAAATACGACGTATTTTTTTAAATGTGTGCGACTGGCGACAGCGGTTTTCATACATTTGTGACTTGTTCGCCTTTCTAACCTCTTTTACTGTTTTGTGGTTCTAGCAACGATACACGTGAAGAAAAAATGTCAACACCAGGTAAAAAGCGCAAGAAGTAAAAAAAAAAAACAAAATTGATGATTTTGACATCTGTGCCATACGTAATATTATTAACAGTTTTTATACTGTAAGAAAAGAAATCCCAACATTAAAGAAAATCTTGGCAGTCACTAAAAGGGATATAAATTTTAAAGGTGAAAGAAGTTACCTTAGAAAAATTTGAATTGACCATTTTGGATTTAAATTAAAAAAATGAAAAAATGCCCGTACAATCTTAATACAAAAGCCAGATATAGCCGCGTGGAGGGCTCGCTACCTGCGCCGGATGAAAGAAAACAATGACCTTGGCGCAAATAAAAAACCGGTTACGTTTCTAGACGAAACATGGATTCACTCACACTACACCGTTAATAAATGTTGGCAAAATAGTAAAACAGCAGCGTAAAAAAAAATTTTAACCCCGGCCAGAGATGGATTCTTGTGCATGCTGGGGGAGAAAACGGTTTCATACCAGGCGCAGAATTACTATATAAAAGCAAACAGACAACAGGCGACTATCATCATGAGATGGATACGGATAATTTCTTGAAATGGCTCGAAAAAAAGTTGCTACCTAACTTACCGCCGAACGGTATTGTCGTCATTGACAATGCACCTTACCATTCAACTCAATCAATAAAGGCACCCACGAGCGCATCACTCAAATCTGTTATGCAAAACTGGTTGCGTGACAATAACGTTCCGTTTGACGAGAATATGACGAAAAAGGAATTGTACCCGATAATTTTAAGGACAAAGCCTCCAAAAAAATACGTCGTCGACGAATTAATGAAAGAGAATGATCAGGAAATAGTACGTCTGCCACCCTATCACTGTGACTTAAATCCGATTGAATATATCTGGAATCTAGTGAAGCAAAGGGTGGCAGACAAAAATGTTAGCCAGTCAGAAAAAGAAATAGAAACATTAACAAGAGATGCGATTAATTCCATCACACCTTCCGACTGGAAAAAAGAAGTAAATCACGTTGAAAGATTACAACAGGAGTATTGGGAGAAAGACCACCTTGAAGAAGAAAATGTTCGTGAAATAATTATATCCCTAGGCGAAGAGAGTTCGGACAGTGAGATCAGCGATAGCGATAGCGATAATGAGACAATGACGTCGATTCCACAGGCAACCGTTTAAAGTTAATCTTAAACATAAAAATTGAATTTTTATGTTTATGAATTGCCAAAAGCTATTCCGGCAACACAGTCCAACTAAATTTAAACACCGTTTGACGTTTATAAAATTGATTTTGACATGTATAAAATCCATTTGGCAGTGTTGCCATTTAAGCCGACGAAAGAAGAAATGAGTGAATGAAATACCAAAAAAGATGAGGACATTCACACTTAAAAAAAAAAAACAATCAACTACTGACTGAAATACTTTGACTGGACGTACGTTTCTTTATCGAGTTTTACAAATACCTATTTAATCAAAACAGACTGTGAAAATGGAAGCTGCTCGTAAACGCTGCAACAAGCGGCAGAAAGCACATATGGTAGAGAAGCTCCACTCAAATATTTTGACGGTACGAGGTGAGTACAGAGTCTCTTGAAAGGAATTTATAGGTAGTCTCTTGGCTATGTCAGCCTCGAATTAGTACTGACTGACTCATACAGACTGCGCAGAACGAGATTCAGCTGTATGTAACCTTTTATGTCTTTCTTTCTTTTCTGAATGGTTTAATACCTAATAATGGTTTTCATATTTCTAGGAAATACAGCAGACGCCGCTTATATTAGTTTGTAGGAGGAGTTGTCCGAAGAACTGAACAGATTGGGCTGCCGTCGCTCAGTGGAAGAATGGATGCATGTAAGTTTATCTCCAACCCACATGAAATTCACAGAAAATATTTTAGTGACAGTAAAATTGCTGGGAAAAAGGGAAGGAGCAGTGGAAAGATGATTTATCTTATTGTGTGTAAAGCCAATTTTACAGCCATTTATGAACTGTAGCATGAGCAGGTTGTAATGTATTTATTTTTGCAGGTATGGGGCAACTGGGTCCAGAGGGCAAAAATGAAGGCTAGACTTGTAAGAAGAAATCTGTCTGCAACTGGTGGTGGCCCCGCTGCACAAACTGACTTATCGGAGTGGGAGGAAAAAATATTATTTAAAGTGGGTTCCGCTGCAGTAGATGGATTTATTTCTGCTGAAGTAGTACGTGACTCTTATTTATTTCTTATAACAAAAATAAACCTTGGAATGATTACCTAGCACTCTTCTATTTTCAGCATACATGAAATAAATAATTGCTAGCTGTATCCTAATTTCAAGCATTAGACTTAGACCAGGTTGTGGAGCAGTGGTTGATGATATTCTCTAAGACAGATCATAGGGTGAAATAGTTCTTACTTATAGAGCAGGTCACCTGTCCCCCTTATACATAAGACAGATCATGGTCAAAGTCAAAGATCTTTATCTACTGTAGGTTTCTTCAGACTGTAATAACGTCATATAGTTATAGTCTATTTATAAATTTCAGGGAACTACCCCACCAATTCAGCTGCCTCAACCGTCACCACCCGCTGAAGTTGCACCTGGACCCAGCACAGAACATCCGCCCACTAATCCTCCACCGGAAGCCCTATCTGTGCAGCTGTTGAGACCTAGTCAGCAACGAGGTCAGAGGCCTTTGTTAAGAGGTCGCCTGCGATCATCTCAACCAAGGCCTCGTCCTCATATTAATGATACCCTAGTAAGAAGCCTCAATGAAAATGCAAGATTACTGCGGGAAACCATCTTGGAGAGTAGCCGTCAGGTCTCAGCAGCTGTTTCATCTTTAGCTCAGGCAAATATTGTAGCAGCTCAGATAATTGCAGGTGCAATTTCTGGAAATTCAGTCGAGGTATTAGAGGATACGCAGGCATCCTCCTAATACCTCCTCAGAAGTGCTGCAACAATATTTGTCTGCCTTTATTTTTGTGCAATTCCACCCACAACTTTTATATTCGTATCTAGTGTCTAAGTTTAGTTCGTCTCAGCTCAAAATGTCCTTTTCTCTGGGTGGTGCAGGGTAAGTGCAGGGTATGTGCAGGGTAGGTGCAGGGTAGATGCAGGGTAGATGCAGGGTAGATGCAGGGTAGATGCAGGGTAGGTGTAGGGTTGGTTGTGGGGTAGGTGTAAGGTTGGTTGTGAGGTAGGTGTAGGGTAGGTTACCCTACCCTACCCTCCACCTACCCCACACATACCCTACACCTACCCCACACATACTCTACACATACCCTACACCTACCCTTCACACCCTACACCTACCCCACACCAACCCTACCTTACACCTACCCTACCCTACCCCATACCTACCCTACACCGTTCTCACAACCAACCCTACACCTACCCTACACCTACCCCACAACCAACCCTACACCTACCCTGCATCTACCCTGCACCTACCCTGCACCACCCTGAGTAAAGGACATTTTGATAAAAGGACATTTTGAGATAAGGGCATTTTGAGAAAGGACATTTTGAGAATAGGACTTTTTGAGAAAATGACATCTTGAGCTGAGACGGTTTAGTTGTTTAATTATTTATAACTATACAAAGTGCAACGGAAGGGTACCTTACCTCCCTGAGTAGGAGCGATCAAGTTCATAAAACTGAACTACTTTCTCCAAGGAAAGTGGGCCGAAAGCTAAAAACAATTTTTAACTTTCTATAAAAAACAAGATGCAACAGCTAATTTTGTATGTAAAGTAAAATAAAATATTTCACACTTCAATCCATGTTCCTTGGAAAAAGTTGTTCAGTTTCATGAGCCCGGTCGCCTCTCATTAGTAAGGTTACCCCATTCCATTACAATAAGTGGATCAGTATTATACATTCAGACTAATTTTGAAAATTGTGAATCAGTTAGTTTATTTTTATTTTGAAACGTTTGTAACGTTTTTTTGAAAGGATAGAGTGCAAAGTAGTGTTGTGTTTAACTTTAAATGTTTCTAAGGTTACTGTTATTGTTCCCAAACTGGATATTTATGTTTACAAATGTTTCTAAACATGAGTGTAGGCACTATAATGTTTCAGTGTATACCTACAAATGTTTTAACTGTGATTTGTGTTGGATATACCTACCTGGGCTGATTGATAACTGGCCGAAACGACGAACTTAAAAAAATGAGACGCAAAAAAAAAATATTACATTATATTTTGGCATCTTTTTGAAAATAGAACGCCAAATTTGAATTTAATCGAACTGGTGGAATTTGTTTGATAGGACGTAGAACTTTCTCTGTCGTAAATTTTCTTAACAATGGAAAGAAACGAAATTCGTGCGGTGATAAAGTTTTACGTTTTAAAACAGAAAACAGCAACCCAGATTGAAACCAAGCTAGACAGTGTTTTAGGTAATTCTGCTCCTGCATTGAGTACAATTCATACCTGGGTAACTGATTTTAAACGTGGAAGACAGAGCTGCGAAGACGCCCACAGGTCTGGCCGTCCAAATGAAGTCACGAATCCGGACATGATCAAAAAAATTCACAAAATTGTATTGAATGATCGGCGCTTGAAGTTGCGAGAGATAGCAGAGATGGTGAGCATTTCATTTGAACGCGTTTTTAATATTTTGCACCAACATTTGGGAATGAAAAAGCTTTGCGCGCGATGGGTGCCGCGTTTGCTCACTGTTGACCAAAAGCAACGTCGAGTGGACGATTCATCGGAGTGTTTGGCGCTGTTTAACCGAGATCCTAACGAGTTTTTGCGGCGTTATGTAACAGTCGATGAAACCTGGATACATCATTATACTCCCGAGACAAAAGAACAATCTAAGCAGTGGACTGAGACCGGAAGACCTGCGCCGAAGAAAGCAAAAACGGTTTTGTCGGCCGGCAAAGTGATGGCGACTGTTTTTTGGGATGCTCGAGGGATTATTTTAGTGGATTATCTGCAATAATGAAAACCAATAAATGGAGAGTACTACGCAAGCTTGCTGCAAAAATTAAGTGAAGAAATCCAGAAAAAACGACCACATTTGGCCAAGAAAAAAGTTTTGTTCCACCATGACAACGCACCTGCACACACGTCAATGGTTGCAGTCGCCAAACTCCATGAATTGCGGTTCGAATTGCTACCGCATCCACCCTATTCCCCGGATCTGGCCCCGTGTGACTTCCACTTATTCCCAAACCTGAAGAAATGGTTAGGTGGCCAGAGATTTTCATCAAATGAAGAAGTCATTGTTGCCGTGGACGAGTATTTTGAGGGGTTGGAGAAAACATTTTATCAAACTGGTGTAACGGCATTGGAGAAGCGCTGGACTAAATGCATCGAGGTAGAAGGAAACTACGTTGAGAAATAAATTTATTTTAAATAGATTTTTAAAGTTTTTCTTTGTCGTTTCGGAAACTTATCAATCAGCCCTCGTATGATTGCAAATGTTTAGTAATGTATAGTATATATTTGTTGTCTCCAATGTTTATAAATGTCGAGTTTCTATAAACAGCGGTACCTTGGTATGCACCTTATGGTACGCGATATACCTGATCAAGTCTTGGTATATACTTAGTCAGGTCATAAGTATTGTCACACAGTAAAAACTTTTCTTTTAGAATGCTGGCCACAAAAAAGTTTATTGAATTCGAATTTCGAATTGTTCATGAAAATAAAAATGTATACTTTTTAGAATTTTACTCATTTTTAAATATGGAGTGGACGCTTAAAGAAGACCGTGTTGCAGTTATTGCGTTGCATCGTTGCGGTTACGCGCCAATTCAAATTTTTGACATACTGAAAAATTTGAATATAACCAAAAGATTCGTTTATCGTACCATCAAACGATACAATGAAGACTCTAGTGTAGATGACAGGTCAAGAAGTGGTCGCCCTCGGTCTGTTAGGACTACAGCAGTGATAAAAGCTGTGAAGGCGCGAATTCAAAGAAATCCCAAACGTAAGCAGAAACTGTTGGCCCTTCAGATGGGATTAAGCAGAACCACGGTGAAAAGGGTGTTAAATGAAGACTTAGGGCTTCGGGCATATCGAAGAAAAACAGGACATCATTTGAATGCTCGTCTAATGGACCTGAGACTGAAGAGATGCCGCGCTTTGTTGAAGCGGTACGCGGGAAAAAAATATCGGGAAATTCTTTTTTCGGATGAAAAAATTTTTACCGTAGAAGAGAGCTACAACAAACAAAATGATAAGGTGTACGCACACAGTAGTGAAGAAGCGAGCAACCGTATTCCGCGTGTCCAACGAGGTCATTTTCCATCCTCGCTCATGGTATGGTTGGGAGTGTCTTATTGGGGCTTAACAGAGGTACATTTTTGTGAGAAAGGTGTAAAAACGAATGCAGTTGTGTATCAAAATACAGTCCTGACGAACCTTGTGGAACCTGTTTCTCATACCATGTTCAATAACAGGCACTGGGTATTCCAACAAGATTCGGCGCCAGCTCATAGAGCGAAGAGCACACAAGACTGGCTGGCGGCGCGTGAAATCGACTTCATCCGGCACGAAGACTGGCCCTCCTCCAGTCCAGATTTGAATCCGCTAGATTACAAGATATGGCAACACTTGGAGGAAAAGGCGTGCTCAAAGCCTCATCCCAATTTGGAGTTACTCAAGACATCCTTGATTAAGGCAGCCGCCGATATTGACATGGACCTCGTTCGTGCTGCGATAGACGACTGGCCGCGCAGATTGAAGGCCTGTATTCAAAATCACGGAGGTCATTTTGAATAAACTTTAGTGTCATAAGAATCTATGTTTTGTTAAGTTCATTTTGGTATATAAATGGTTACATAATGAATAAACTTGTTTCAATTATTTTATATTAAACATGTGACAGAATTTATGACCTGACTAGGTAGATAAGAAATAAAAAAAAAATAAGAAGTTTTAACAAGTTTTATTGATTTATTTATTTATAAATGACTTCCATGTTCTGTGGCTTAAATAAATAAATATAATGAACAACATTAGAGAGTTGTTATGTTCTATGTAAAATGAGAGTAAATAATTTGCTCTCTAATGTACCTTCTGCCAAAAAAACATTTACAATGTTTTCGTTACCAATACCGACTTCATTTTCATTATCATCACCGTCGTCAATATCATCATCGTCATCAATATCATCATCCTCATCTGGAAATATAAAAAAGTAATTGCTAATAGTTATTTATTCAAATAATTAGTGACACGTACCAAATAATAGGATACTTATATTAAAACAGAAATGATTAGGTAAAGTGCTTGCCTAAAAAAACGTCACAAAACTTGTTATAGAGCACACAACAAGCAATAATTATTTTAGCTGCTATTTCTGGTTGATAGTGGAGTGTGCGATGCTTGTGTAGACATCTCAATTTGTTCTTTAATCTCCCATATGTCATTTCAACAATGTTTCTAGCATTGGTATGAGCCATATTATATTGTTGTTCATGTTCATTTTGGGGATTTGGTACTGGTGTCATGAGCCAAGGTTGTAATGGATATCTTTTATCACCTAAAATCAGATGTAGAATAGATAAATAGTCAGAATTTACTTACGTACTTATAAAAAAATATTGAAAAATTGCATAAATAGGTACTTTACTTACCTAATAGCCATTGATTCCTTTCACCATTGATAAATTGGCGTTCCAATTTTTGATGCAGATCACTTGATGCCCAAATGGCTGCATCATGTGTGGAACCCGGAAAATTCGGATTTATGGAGATGATTTTGCCCTTGAAATCAACCACCTAAAATTGAAATTAAATTCTAAGTGTATAAAACTAGATCACTACCTAATGAAACAACCTACTTTGACAACCAATCTATTCTAGAACTTTATGTAATTTATGCAGGTTTTTTTTATGAGCAAAGTCTTTGTAATAAATCATATTATTTTAGTACCAAATTTAATAAATGGAAGTATTGACTTACAATTTGACAGTTTATGCTGTAAAAGCCCTTTCGGTTATAAAATAATGAGCCAGGAGCAGTAGGGTGATTCAAAGGCGGCTTAAAAATTGCTATGTGGGTCCAATCTATTGCACCTATTACATCTGGGAAGCCATACAACTCTTGAAAACTGAAACAAAGCAGAAAAGTAGTTTTGGATGCTTCATCAAATAATAAAATATATTTAATGTTTAGGTAGGTACTATAAACAAATAAGAGCCTAAATTCCAAACGATAAAAACATACCCCACTTTAACTGCATCTTTCTCTTGTTGAGTTTGTGGAAACTTTATCTCTGTGAACGCCTGCTCATTCACAATGGCTTCCGACGTCATATTTATGCACCGGCTAACTGACGGTTGACTCAGGCCAAGTAGGCTATCCTGTCCCACCTGAGCTTGATAGCTGCCATGGGTGTAAAAGTTTAAGGCCGCCAGCACCTACATAAATAGACTGAATAAGAATATAACTGTGAAACATAAAATTTGACCTCAAATGCTGAGAATTAGGTATTTTTAGGCAATTTTTAGGTTACATTTTACTTACTTTAATTAATTTCAGAATTTCGCCTTCCTCCAGTATTGGTTCTTCTAATAATTCACATAAATGAGCAGTGATAAATGAGAGGTCGAGACCTGGCGTCTCGAGAGATAATGTGACCGGGTTGTAGATTACATTTTTATCAACTAAAGAGCCTCCAACCACCGTTCCGCCACAAGTCTTGCCTAAGAAATGTAAACTGATATCGTTCATTTTTCCCCGGCTCCCACCTCGCCGCGCATACCTCAGAGAGTGCGCAGCAGTTATGGCCATACTATAAGAGAAAAACCGTTGCTGGTGAAAACCGAAAGCTGCCACGAGATGTAACCATTTCTTATTTTCTGTCAAATGAAAAAGGAACTAAACTGAATGTTTGCAAAACCTTCTTTCTAGAAACTTTGGGTTACAGTCGTAATAATGATAGATCTGTCAGGACAGCCTACAACGTAACAGGCAACACTGCCCCGGTGGATAGACGAGGAACCAATCCTAAATAAAAAAAGTGGACGATTCTATAAATTATAGAACATATAAACTCATTTAACCCCTTATCTACCACTGGTGCATACGCTTTACCAGGCCAAAATAACCCTCATCTACCACTGGTGCATACGTTTTACCGGCTCGGCTGCGTTCAAGTTTTCACTTTTATTGAATGAACTACGGACCGAATACGTCTGAATGTTATAATAATAGCTTCGGCGTGAAGTTTGCCGCTTGAGAAAGCATAGACAAGCCACAGTCTCGAAGAAAAAAATTAAAAATATGTGAAGTGAAGTTCTGTTGCCGCGCTGTTAACAAGAGTGACATTACGCGGAGCTATTTTACGTTAAAATTGTGTCTTTTTGGATAAAAACCGTAAGTAATCGTTATTTTATTGTTTATTTATGTTATTTAGTGCAATAATATGAAGAAAGCAAAACTGTTACCGGAGTTTTTGGTCTAATAATTTCGAAATAAAAATTTCGTTGCCTCCAACATGGCGGAATGTAATTGGAAAAAACGAAATTCATTTTGATTTATATTTCTTTCTTTATATGGAAAACCACCTAGTTATTATCAAAACTTATTACAAATTTTACAAGGAATTCGTATTTCATAGTGTTTTGCTACAATAAACATTAGTTTCCTTGCATTTCTTCCAAAACACTTAGGTTAGAAATTTTTTCAATCACACATACAAAAAACTCATGTGCGCATGTGTGTGTTTTTGACATGGTCGCCGAATTCTTGAGCGAAAAGGGTGCTCCTTGTTTGCGTTTCATACTTTCATTATAAGATATATTTTTTTGATAGTGGGACAAACAAACCCTTACTTGGCATGTAAGTTATATATTACCAAGGACATATTCGGGTTTGATAAGTCAAAATTCATCTGCTGAGGGTCTGATGATGACCAGGGAAGCCGTATAGAGGATCTCAGCATCCGGGTGGGTTAGAAAAGTCGAACTTGAACCAAGTGTTGTGATTTAGGGAGGCGCTTCAGCACACGTACTGCTGAGGGTCTGACGATGACCAGGGAAGCCGTATAGAGGATCTCAGCATCCGGGTGGGTTAGAAAAGTCGAACTTGACCCAAGTGTTGTGATTTAGGGAGGCGCTTCAGCACACGCACTGCTCAGGGTCTGATGATGACCAGGGAAGCCGTATAGAGGATATCCGGGTGGGTTAGAAAAGTCGAACTTGAACCAAGTGTTGTGATTTAGGGAGGCGCTTCAGCACACGCACTGCTGAGGGTCTGATGATGACCAGGGAAGCCGTATAGAGGATCTCAGCATCCGGGTGGGTTAGAAAAGTCGCACTTGAACCAAGTGTTGTGATTTAGGGAGGCGCTTCAGCACACGTACTGCTGAGGGTCTGATGATGACCAGGGAAGCCGTATAGAGGATCTCAGCATCCGGGTGGGTAAGAAAAGTCGAATTTGAACCAAGTGTTGTCATTTAGGGAGGCGCTTCAACACACGCACTGCTGAGGGTCTGATGATGACCAGGGAAGCCGTATAAGTAGAGGATCTCAGCATCCGGGTGGGTTAGAAAAGTCGAACTTGGATCAAGTGTTGTGATTTAGGGAGGCGCTTGAGCACACGCACTGCTGAGGGTCTGATGATGACCAGGGAAGCCGTATAGAGGATCTCAGCATCCGGGTGGGTTAGAAAAGTCGAACTTGAACCAAGTGTTGTGATTTAGGGAGGCGCTTCAGCACACGCACTGCTGAGGGTCTGATGATGACCAGGGAAGCCGTATAGAGGATCTCAGCATCCGGGTGGGTTAGAAAAGTCGAAGTTGAACCAAGTATTGTGGTTTAGGGAGGCGCTTTAGCACACGCACTGCTGAGGGTCTGATGATGACCAGGGAAACCGTATAGAGGATCTCAGCATCCGGGTGGGTTAAAAAAGTTGAACCTGAACCGACTGATGTACTACTTGCTACGCATGTTTTTAAACCAGCGGAAACTTTTCAATACTTCTTTGATAATAATGTATTAGGTATATTAAATAATGCTTATTTATTTTTTTAGGTGGATAAAAATCAAAAATAAAAAACTAAAAATCATAAAAGAGGTGCTGAAAATGAGGTAAATTGCAGAAGATTGAATTTTATAAAAATAGTAGTAATAATCTAACCTGTGAAAAACAATATGCGGTGGTTTACTGGTATCAAGCTAAGTGTTTCATTTCAGCCAAGATTCAGACCAGACGCGGGCCCCTTCCCTGAAAAAGGTTTTGCCAATAGTGCCAAAACCTGTGGTGGAAACACCCGGAGGCTCCCTCCGCATTGACGAAGATGGCGAGAGTGTCATCTTCGTTAAATCACCCTCAGGCCGTGTAGCGGTAAGTTAAAATTTTTATAGCAAACATAGCCCTTTCTAGGTTTACTTGTTTTGGAGTACTATCAATAGTGTACTATCACACTGCACTTTTTATTTAATATTACAATCAAATGTCTCATAGTTATAATCAAAAGGTACGGAAAGGGGCAAGAACTTTAATTATTGTGTCTTTTTGAAGAAAACATTAGTGATGTTGAAAATTCTTTACAAGAAGATAGTTCATCATCTGATTCGAGTGACTGTTTATCGGATATCGAAGTGGCAGAAGACACTCAGCCAAATGTGACATACTATTGAGGTAAAAATAGGTTCAAGTGCTCTTCTTGCCCGCCAAGCAGCTCTAGAGTCCGCCAGCATAATATAATAAATCAGTTACCGGGTATATTGGTCCAGCTCTTGAAAAAGAGAACATGTCACCAATTGAATCATGGCAGTTGTTGATTACCGATGACATTATGTCTACTATATGCGCGCACACAAACGAAAAAATAACTGAATATTCAGAAAAATATAAAACTGAAGCGACCTATACTAATCATGTGAGTTTTATGGAAATGAAAGCATTTCTTGGCTTGCTGATGTTATCTGGGGTTTTCAAATCCGGCCACGAAGACATCGAAAGTTTATGGGCCACTGACGGAACCGGTAGAGATATTTTCAGAATAACAATGAGTGTCAAAAGGTTCATGTTTCTGTTATCTGCTTTGAGGTTTGATGACATAAATTCTAGAGAAGAAAGAAGAACTAATGATAGAGCTGCACTAATATCGGAAACTTTTGAAAAATTCATTGAAAACTGCCAAAAAAACTACAGCTGCTCAGAGTATCTCACGATTGATGAAATGCTTTGTCCTTTTAGAGGAAAATGTATTTTCAGAATTTACATGAAATCCTAACCAGCCAAGTATGGGATAAAAGTTATGTGCCTCTGTGATGCCAAAACCCACTATCTATACAATGCCTTTATATACACCGGAAAAAGTGATGCTACCAGAAGAAACGAAGGTTCTATCCCAACACAGAATGTGCTGCAACTTGCAGAACCCTTATTCAGAACAAACCGGAACATAACTGCAGATACTCCAGAGACTCCAGTGCAGTGCTAACCTACTTACCTGTCAACGGATTCGAACTGGCCAACGGAAAACCTGGGGAGTATTGTTTTCTTTTGTAAAGTAGACAATCAATTTACTTATTGTAATACTTATATATCATTTGAGAACAAGTTACACTACTGCCCATATATAATTCAAAACAGACACGGCCCTCCGTATGCCGCAGAGCCTTTGTTTTGTCTCTTTTCTATTTACTTATTGTAGAATTGAAAGTGAAGACAGAATTAAGGTGCTCATGCTTTTATTTATCGTACTAAACATTGCACTGTAACACAGTAATATCAGAGAAAAGTAAAGCTAAGACATTTTTGCATCTGATCTGGTCTTATTAGAAATAGCTCTCAGTAGGTACCAAGTCTCTTAAAGTCAAAGTCAAAGTCAAAATAATTTATTTCCATAGGATGTTATTACATCACTTAGATCCGTCATTACATTTTTTTGGGTGAGTTCACTAACACAATGGCGGACCTATTCTTATTAATTGACAAACTGTACAATTGATTTTGATGACTTATTTAGGCAGAGCTACATATTTACCTATACATAGTTATAAATACAATCACGGGGTTGTACAGTGACTAGTTTTTAAATCTAAATAAATTATTAAAAAGAAAAATAGGTAGATCTAGTTCTGTACCAGAGCTGATCTTTTTTTTTTATTTTAAATAGTCATTTATTATTATACATTGCTCACAGACTGATAAAATTAAATTTTGAACATACGTTTTAGCCTTATTGCAGTTATTTTTACTTTTTTCTATTTTCTACACATACCTACGTTCCTACTTTATCAAGCAGCCGATACTGTCTCTGCATTGCGTTTCAGATGCCTGAAACAAGAAGCATGCTTGCGGAGCAGAGACTGCAGAAGCTACTGCAGGAACAGAAGGGCAATGAAGAACATATTGATCGGCTAGTAGAAGAAAGAAATAACTTGCAATGTGAAGTGAGAAATCTCAAGTCGGGCAATGATTCCCTGAGAACAAGTCTCCTAACATTCGCTGCTTGTATGATGAATTGGTTGCAGAAAATGAACAAAAACAAGCAGCCTTAGACAAACTCAAGGAAGAGAATGGTAAACATCAAGCAACACTAGACCGAGTTTACTTATTAGAACAACAGCTTCGAGAGGCTCACAATAGTCTTAATTGCCTACAAAATGACAAAATAATACAGGAGAACATGCATACTTGCTCATTACATAATGAACTGTCATTTGCCAACTTCAACCTGACCTCTGCTGGACTAGACAATGATTTATCTCTTACTGAGGAAATCAGCATGGAACCCGAGGTTGACCAAAGTGAGCCCAGTGAAGAGAAGTCTAGCAAGAAAACTTCGAGGTTTATCCAGATGAGACTAAAATTGATTAAGGCACTCAGTGGCATAAGAACTTTGAAGAGACAGTTAAAAACATACCGAAAACAGCATCACAAGAGAATCAAAAGGGCCGCATTACTTCAGGAAATAGACTTATTAAAATCAAATTATACATGTTTAAAGAAACAATATGAGGACTCTCAAAGACAGTTGATTGACAAACCAGCTACCTATGCAATACAAAATCTTATGAAATTCAAGAAAAAATGCACAGAAATGATAGCATTGCTAGATGACAATGATTTAGATTCAAGCACAGTTACAGAGGACGAAAGTGTGCTATCTGAAAACGACACAGCCGAACAATTTAACTCGGCTTTACTAGTACCTGTTGGTCCAGTGAGACAAAAGAAGAAAAAACGTAGATCTCACAAGAAAAGGAGTCATACGCATCCCAGGGGCCGCTCGCCTCCCGGGGGCCGCTCGCCTCCCGGGGGCCGCTCGCCTCTCAGGGGCCGCTCGCCTCCCAGGGGCCGCTCGCCTCCCGGGGGCCGCTCGCCTCCCGGGGACCACTCGCCTCCCGGGGGCCGCTCGCCTCCCAGGAACCGCTGGCCTCCCGAGGGCCGCTCACCTCCCAGGGGCCACTCGCCTCCCGGATCCAGGGTACGCCCGCTTGGCCGCGCGCGCCTGAACCACCGAGCGCACCGTTGTTGGGTCACCGCATGCCGCGTGGAGCCTGCTTGCTCCCGGGTGTGCGCGCGCCGCCGCCGCCGGCACGCCCAGCGTCGGGTCGACGCGCGTCCGGGCCTGTGCGAGTACCGCCGGGCATGCACACGTGGACGCCGGAGACGGTCCGCGCGCCTCGACCCGGCCCTCACGGCCGGACGGCGAGTCGCGGCGGCGGCGGCGGCGGTGGCGGCTCCACTTTACTTACTAGCACGCCCACGCCGGATGACCGCGTTCAATGGACCGTACCCACGACATCGGCACCCTGTTCGTCGTCCAACAAAGACTCTTCCGCTCAGACTGTTATATTTAGTGACGAAATAGGAAAAGGAATAAGCTACTTGCTTAGTAATAATGTTAAGCAAAAAGTATTAAATATTTGTATGCCGGGCGCCTCCTTCAAAGAAATAACTGATAAAATGTTAGGAATGAGCTATACAAAAAATACAACAGTTATTTTATTACTAAGTAATAGTAGCGGTTTGGATAAACAGGGTTTAAATAATTTTATTCAATCCTGCTCGACCCTTCAGGTCCAAAAATGTATAATAGGCACATTACCATATATAAAGTCGCAGGAAAAGTCGTATAACAATAGTTTATTTAATTTTAACAAATATTTATACAATTTGACTTGTCATAGTGACAAACTTTTTATTTTTGACATTAATATATTTAATTCTTTTTATTTGACAAAAGGTACATTGTATCTAACTCATTTATACAATTTTTTGCATGGTCCTTTGTTAGCTAAAAATATTTTTGACCCTGTTATACAATGTATAACAAATGATTATAGTCACCGCGGTATTCATGTATCTAGGAACAGTAAATCTCAAAATTTAAACTAGTTTCACGGACAAAGGGAAAGCAATTTGAGATTATTCATCAGAATATTCAAAGCTTTTCATGCAAGGAACTTGAGATTAAGTTGTTCCTGGAAACTAGGAAAACTGACGTTTTATGTTTAACAGAGCACTGGCTGAAAGACTATCAAATGATTATTAACTATGATAATTATTATATTGCCAGTACCTTCAATCGAAAGTCCGACGGTGGAGGCTCATTTATATTATTACGGAAAAACATAAAATCTAAAGAGCGCAAAGATATTGTTGGACTTTCGAAGGCAGGTTGTATTGAACTGTCCTCTGTTGAGTTGGAAAAACATATTATAGTTTGCGTTTACAGACCCCCTTATGACCAGAACTTTCAAAATTTTGAGTTAATTATGGAAGATGTATTAAAATTAATAGTAAAGTCTAATAATAAATCTCACATAGTCTGCGGAGATTTTAATGTAGATTTGTTAGTAAATTCAACCTATAAAAGCAGGCTACTTGGTTTATTTAAATCATTTAATTTGGTTAACATTTTCCTAGAGCCAACAAGAATCACAGCGACTTCGGCTACTTGTCTCGATAATTTTTACTGTGATTGTAATTATTCCAGCAAACAAATAATAAACTCTCTTCAATCAGATCACAATGGACAAGCAGTGACTTTTCCTATTAGTCCAAAAAAAGAGAGTATTTCAATAAAGAAAAGATCTGTAACCGCGAGTAAAATTGAAAAATACAATAAAGCATTATGCGATAAACTGCCTGTTCCAAATTATGATTTGAATGATCCAAATTGTTTTTATAAAGAGTTCTTTTCTTTATTACATTGTGAGTTTGAGGATATATTTAAAGTTAAGACAAT
The DNA here is from genome assembly GCA_951230895.1 of Carpatolechia fugitivella. Classification (NCBI taxonomy): domain Eukaryota; kingdom Metazoa; phylum Arthropoda; class Insecta; order Lepidoptera; family Gelechiidae; genus Carpatolechia; species Carpatolechia fugitivella. The sequence continues at coordinate 8,284,189 of OX579654.1, read as the reverse complement.
TAACATTAAGCCTAGATTCAGATTTAGTGACTGGGCTACTAGGGGCATTCGCATTAGTAGAGATAGGTTATTCGAATTATATGCTGAAAAGGCGTATAACCATAGTGAAATCTTCATTGAATATGTTAGAACTTTTTCAAAAACTTTTAAAAAGGTTTGTGCATTAGCAAAGGCCAACTATATTAAAAACAAAATAGTTTCGGCTGATAATGTTGTAAAGACGATTTGGAAGGTGATAAACTGCGAAACGGGAAAAGCTAAACTATACGACAACAGACATTCATTAAATACTGTTAGTGGTATCATTACTGCAGATGAAGATATTGCTCAAGAATTTGAAACATTTTTCACAAACATTCCATTAAAAACTACAGAGCCGCTTAATTCCTCACCATCTTCGGCTCGCGATCTGCTGAATGCTAATGTTCAAAGGTGCCCAACTGTGTTTGAGTTTAGGCATATAAACCCGCAGTTAGTGATTAAAACTTTTAAGGAATTAAAGCTAAAAGATACTGAAGACTTATTTGGTATGTCGGTTAAGTTGTGTAGTTCTATAATCGAAACTCTGGCACCTTACCTAGCATTTTTATTCAATTCTTGTGTTGATCAGGGTTTATTTCCAGATTTAATGAAACATAGTAAAATAATACCTTTATTTAAGTCAGGAGATAAAAAGGATCCCGGTAACTTTAGGCCAGTGTCTATACTTCCGGTACTCAGTAAAATTTTTGAAAGGATAATACTTAATCAAATGCTGTCTTATTTTAATCTGAACCATCTACTCCATAATCAACAGTTCGGATTTACTAAGGGGCGTTCGACCACCGACGCTGCAGTTGCTCTCCTACATCACGTGTACGGGGCTTGGGAGGAGTCGCAGGATGCTATTGGGGTGTTCTGTGACCTATCTAAAGCTTTCGACTGCGTCGATCACGAGACGCTGCTAATAAAGCTGGAACATTATGGAGTTAGAGACGGAGCCCTAAATTTGATCAGTTCCTATCTAGAAAATAGAATTCAAAGAGTTCAAATAAACAGCACGAAGTCACTGGGATCTAAAGTCAAAATCGGCGTGCCACAGGGCTCAATTCTTGGACCGTTCCTATTCTTAGTATATATAAATGACCTGCCTTTTATGGTACAAAACCGATCTAGGATAGTGTTATTTGCTGATGATACTTCTCTAATTTTCAAAGCTAGCAGACATAATCAAGATATTGACGAAGTAAATGACGCTCTTTCCCAGATCCATGATTGGTTTACGACAAATAATTTAATGTTGAATCCCAAGAAAACAAAATGTATAAAATTTTCATTGCCTAATGTAAGGAACAACAACTTAGCTATTGTCTTGAATAACGAAAATTTGCAATATGTAAATGAAACAGTTTTCTTGGGGATCACTATCGACGCAAGGTTACAATGGGACCCTCATTTAAATGCGTTATCCGCAAGGCTCAGCTCGGCGGCATACGCAGTCAGAAAGATTCGTCAACTGACTGACGTTGCTACTGCCAGACTTGTATATTTCAGCTGTTTTCACAGCATTATGTCCTACGGAATTTTATTGTGGGGTCAAGCTGCTAACATAAATAACATCTTTGTGTTACAGAAGAGGGCGATACGTTCCATATATGAATTGCGTGGTCGCGATTCCCTAAGGGAATTGTTTAAAGAAATTGATATCCTCACAGTATCCTCACAGTACATATTTGAAAACATCTTGTATGTCCGGAAGAACACAATGCTATTTCCTAAGAATTCTGATATACATAATATAAATACTAGAAATAAAAATAAAATAGCGCACCCAAAGTTTAGACTGTGCACAGTTAATAATTCATTCATGGGGAACTGTATTCGCTTCTATAATAAAATACCAGATGATATTGTAAATCTGTCCGATAGCCAATTTAAAGCTAAAATTAAAACTATTTTATGTTCTAAGGCCTATTATACGATAAATGATTACTTAGATGATAAAAACGTCTGGTCAACTGTTGTTCCAAATCAACGGAGTAGATTGTAATTATGACTCATGTATGATTCTTTATATATTTAAAAGAAAAGTACAAAAGATACAATTCCTGTGGAGTTTCTTCTGGCCGTTCTTCTCCACAGAGGGCGTACACTGGTAGTGAACGTGCCATCCATGATAGCTTTGACGTCGAAAAATGATTTGTAAAAATCTTAATTCGAATAAAAAAAATTTACTTTGACTTTGACTTTGATAACTGGTTTTCTTCTGTAGAGCTGGTAGACAAGCTAAACCAAAATGGCTTGACCTATGTTGGAACAATGCGCAAAAATAAAAGAGAAATACCACCCGAATTTTTGCCCAATAAACAACGAGTAGTAGGGTCGACATTATTTGGTTTTGTAAATGACAAAACCCTGGCATGGCTGGTTATAATGATCTCATCAATGCACCACGACAATACAATCGATGAAACGAGTGGAAAGCCAGAGATAATAGAATTTTATAATACCACGAAAGGTGGCGTATATTCCTTGTAATGACCCACACCGAGCACCCCACATGAACCCGCTTCTGAGTGCGGCCCTGGATGCGCGACCCTGAGTACAGCCCTGACCAGTGGAGACATGGAGGGGCAAAGCGACTCGATAAAAAGCCAGACGCGCGCGGAGGAGGGGACAGTCACACCAGTCTCGCCAACCACAGTGGTGAAGCAAGACGTCCCGCGGCTAGGCGCGTAAACCAGCCCATGTTAATACCCGTATAACCGTTCCGTTTACTACTACCGTATTTCCGAAAATATTTATCTTGTGTTCACGCTCGTTCGACGCCCGCTGCCTCCGCCTGCACTGCTCCTGTAAGTCCGTTCCGATCTTTCTGATTAGTCACGATTTGATTTATTGCGCAAACCTATATCCTGGCCCTGATTTACCGTTGCCTGTTCATTTTAATCGTGATCACATTTGCTTAACGCTGTGGTGTTTTATGTGAAAAAGCTCCAGGTGGCGGTCTCGGCTACAGCCGGTGAGAGCCCCTGCCGAGCTAGGGAGGCGGTCTCGGTTGCGACCTGGCGAAAGCCCCCGAGTGTGAGGACAGCTCCAGGTGGCGGTCTCGGCTACAGCCGGTGAGAGCCCCTGCCGAGCTAAGGGCGGCGGTCTCGGTTACGAACCGGTGAGAGCCCCCAGGTGTGAGTGTAGCCCCAGGCGGCGGTCCCAGCTACAGCTGGAGAGAGCCCCTGTCGAGCTAAGGGTGGCGGTCTCGGTTACGAACCGGTGAGAGCCCCCAGGTGTGAGTGTAGCCCCATGCGGCGGTCCCAGCTATAGCTGGAGAGAGCCCCTGTCGAGCTAAGGGTGGCGGTTTCGGGTACAACCCGGTACGAGAGCCCCCGGGTATGAGCAAGGCTCCAGGTGGCGGTCCCGCCTACGGCAGGTGAGAGCCCCTGGTGAGCCCAGGGAGGCGGTCCCAGTTCCGACCTGGCGAGAGCCCCTTGAATGACGTGGCGTTAACCAAAGAAAATCCCGATCGTCATTGTCACCATACGTTCCGTTTGTCGTACACTGTTTAAGTGGATTTCGCATACCATATCGCGCAGGGCTCCTGTTATATCCTGAACCCGTTTCCGTAACCCCTGCGTCCCCATCCATTCAGCGAATCGTACCACTGTGTAGGACCAAATGCTCATACACGCACGAACGTAGCTATTGCTATTATTATATTATAACTGCCGTAGACATCGCTCGCACCAATAAATGTAATTCTACCGTCATTGCGCAAATAAATATACCTGTGTTAAACCGTCTCCGTGTTTCTCTTGACCTACCTACCCCCGCTAGACACTAAACCCTGAGTTAATTAATGTCAATGGATGAGCTAGCTGGCCACCCCATTACATTTGGCGCCCAACAGCATTTTTAAAGGTATTTTCCCTCGGGAAATACTAAAAGAACTCACGGTATAGCGCGGGAAAGGTCTAAAGAGTAAATTGAGGATTTTTTTATTTTTTTTATTTTTTTACGGTCGAGGCACCATAAATCCAAAGAAACATATGTCCGAACCTGTAGAAATTGGTAGACTGAAGAAGGCTCAACTTATTGAGTTGGCAATTCAAAAAGGCTTGCCCACAAAGGACCCTAAAACAAACAAGGAGTATACAGTGAGAACCCTAAAGGACGTCATCACCGAAACGCGAGAAGCAGTGTCATCCGACTCATACGAAGAAGAAACGGTGTCACTACTGTTATCTGTGCGTCAAGCTGAATCTGAGTCAGAATACGAAGACGTTGACCAGAATCTAGAAACAGAAGACACAATGTCTAAAGAAGCTAAACCGAAGGTAGGCAAGGACCTGTATAGTATAGTGAAAAACTGGGACATTAGCTTCGATACAGCCAGTGATCCTGTTGAATTCCTAGAACGATTACAAGATTTAGTCACAACTTGCGATGTTCAAAGGGAACAACTTATACCGTTACTTACGAGGTTTTTGAAAGGAAAGGCAAATTTATGGCATAGAAATAACCAGGAAAATTGGATAACGTGGGAAGATTTTGTGGAAGAGTTTAAATTGTACTACTATCCACATAACTATGAATCGAACCTGATAGAAAAGATTATCGCTCGAAAACAACAGTTTAAAGAAAAATTTACCGATTACCTCACCGATATACAAACGTTAATGAGAAGACATGGGAAAATGACAGCCGAAAGAAAATTAGAAAGAATCTATGAAAATACTCACCCGAATTATAAGTTGTATGTAAAGAGCCAGGATTTTGGATCGCTACAAGAACTTATAAAATTATGTGGCGAGTACGAAAAAATAAGTGAAGAAAGGTACAGGAATTTACCAGGAACGAGTAAACCATTCGTACAAAATTATTTAAATAAAAATGAAAATGACCAGAGGTTTCAGAATGAGAATATACAAAAGTATCGTAGTGAAAAACAGCAAAATCAACGCGCAAAAAGTGTCAACAACAATTATAATAGCGGAGTTAGATACATGCATAACTATGATAAGAATAGATGTTGTTGGAGTTGCGGAAAACCAGGACACTCGCACACGCAGTGCAGAAGCCAAAAACAGATGTTTTGCAGTAACTGCGGGAAGCTAGGTGTTTTGAGCATAAATTGTTGCAGAAAAGGATACTCTAGGAGACAGTCCGACGATACATGTACCGCCAGTGATAAGAGTAGACAGGACAACAGAGAATTTGTCGTAATCACGATTTTAGGAAGGAAATTCAATGCCTTGGTAGACACGGGATCCACAGCTTCATACATAACGGACGAGGTCTACAAATTTTGTCAGGAAAATACAAAGAAAGGCAAAAGAATCGGAAAAGAGATAGTTTTGGCAGACAACACAACGGTGGAGATAACGGACAGCGTCTCTCTGCATATTAAAATCCTGGATACTGAATTCACCCATCACATGTACGTTTTACCAAATTCATCAGTAATAATAATAGGGATGGATATTATAAAACCTATAGGTTTAGGTACAGTAAAAGGGGGGGGCGGTAGCCAGATGGGCGCTAGCTATTTGAAAGTTAAAATCGAATAATTATTATATAATATTTATATATATTATTAATATTTATATATATATATATTTATAATATTTATAATTTATTATATATCCTTTTTTCACTATCTCACAAAAACCCGTCTACTCGGTAACGACGTGACGTCCCGAGTCAAAACAACAAAAAAGAACCATTCGTATTTCAAAATCTTTAAACTCAATCGAACTAAACGAACAGCCAGTCCGCTCAAAGGAGGCCGCTCCTTACATGCCTCCACCAAGTAAAAGCGGGGGGCGGTAGCCAGATGGGCGCTAGCTATTTGAAAGTTAAAACCGAATAATTATTGTAAATGAATTTATTATATATCTTTTTTTCACTATCTCACAAAAACCCGTCTACTCGGTAACGACGTGACGTCCCGAGTCAAAACAACAAAAAAGAACCATTCGTATTTCAAAATCTTTAAACTCAATCGAACTAAACGAACAGCCAGTCCGCTCAAAGGAGGCCGCTCCTTACATACCGCCGCCGCTGAGATTCTTCCCTCTCTTTTATCTTTTATTTTAGACTTTCACAACTTATTTTACATTTAAAATTTTATCTACAGCATTATACTAATTAAAATGGGTTATTCTTACAATCAACTCCAAATTTCGACCAACGTCGAAACTCTCACCGAAGCGTACGACCATACCTTGGAATGGTTAATTTCACTTTTCATCATCACTATCAACTTGTTTCTGGGTCTGGCCGTGAACTACTTTTTCCCCGGATTGAAAGACATCCTGCTTAAGGTTATCCCGGGACGATTCCGACCATACATCGCACCATTCATTATATCGGTTGCGATCATCATCTTCGCCTTTATCCAGCCACGCATACTACGAACACTCAATCTGGCTGATGTTGCCCGCAGAACACTTGAAAGACAGCGACAAATCGAAGAACATCTTACGCGTCTACAGCGGGAAAATGAGCAGTTGCGAGAAATAACAAGTCAGCACGCAACTGACGGCGAAAACAGGGAAGCTAACTCTGATAATCAGAGTTTTAAAAGTTGTGAAGAATAGCGGCATTTTAGATAGAATACCTAGAAATATATATATAAATTATACTATATATTAATAAAAATGAAGAAAATAAAATAAAAATTAAAATAATTTTATAAAATACTTATGTTAAGACTGCTGCGGATTGGAACTACCGCCCGGTAGTTTTACCTTAAGAATAATAAAAATCTAAATATATATAATATTGAAATAACCCAAATATTTTACTGAAGCTGTCATCAAAATTAATAAAATTTTACATAAATTACATAAAACTAAAGAATTAGCAGAAGCAAAATTTTTCAAAGGATATCAAGTTGCTTAAGAAGTGTGTGCCAGCAGATATCCACTAGTAGCGTGTACGCTTCATTGTACTCATTACAATAATACCATTCCACTAATGAAATGAATATAAAATAAAATCAGAATACAAATAATAGACAGATAATATGAGTACAAGCGCGCTATACAAACAATATTAATAAACAGGGAACAACAGCTGACTTAAAATACAAAAAGAACCATTCGTATTTCAAAATCTTTAAACTCAATCGAACTAAACGAACAGCCAGTCCGCTCAAAGGAGGCCGCTCCTTACAGTACTTTCTGGTGCAAATTAGAAGAAGCAACGACAAAACACCAAGAAAAAGAAAAGTACAAAAAGAAAAAGCCGAAAAAACCTAAAAAACCGAAAAAGCAGAAAATTGAAAGTATAAACCACAAAAATGAAAAACAGGATGATTTCATAACGAATAACAAACATTTAACAAGTAACGAAAAACGCGAATTACAAAAATTGTTGCAGGAGGAATTTGAAAAATGCGACAAGGTACCAAAAGGAAATACATGGTTAAAACATAAAATAAAATTAACCCATAGGGAACCAGTTAAACGAAGATATTTCCCAAGGAACCCTAGATTACAAAGTGTTATCGATGAACATGTAAACAAGATGTTGCAAGAAGGAGTGATAGAGAAGTCATCCAGCCCGTATAGTTCTCCTATTGTCTTGGCGAGAAAGGATAATGGCGAATATAGATTTTGTATAGATTTCAGGAAAATAAATGAAATGTCTGAAAAGGACGCTTACCCGTTACCGCATATTGACGACACCTTGGAAAAGTTACAAAAAGCAAAATATTTCTCAAAGTTAGATCTGAAAAACGGATATTGGAACGTTTTTCTAGAAGATGAAAGCAAACCAGTGACAGCGTTCACGGTACCTGGAAGAGGACTTTACCAATTTAAAGTCATGCCTTTTGGTTTGCACTCGAGCGGTGCAACGTTTCAAAGATTACTAGATATGGTAATTAGCCCGGAACTACAACCACATAGCTACGTATATCAAGATGATATAATTTGCTGTTCAGAAACGTTCCAAGAGCACAAAGAGCACCTGAAAGAAATATTCAGAAGAATTAGAGAAGCCGGTCTGCAAATAAATAAAAAGAAATGCGAGTTCTGCAAACCCGAAGTTTAATATTTAGGTCCCGTGGTTAATTCACGGATACATTTTACTTTATTTTCATTCATTTCATAAAAATGAATGAAAATAAAGTAAAATGTATGTAAAGGAAGTGCTCGAAAACCCAGGAAAATGTCCCGATTATTGTATAAAGGATGGAAAGATGTATAGAAAAAGCACTAACGCCGAGTACGGATCACAACTTTAGCACGGATCAGAATGGAAATTATGTATTTCACCGGACGAAAAACAGGAAGTAACGAAACTCCCACAGCCGAAGAAGCAATCCACCGTCCCCACCACATTGACAAACGACCCGCTATGGCAGGAGGCTTTCGTAATTGAAGGAGAAGCAGGACTTACAAACCAGAAGTCCGCTCAGGAATTCGACGCTGATGCAGCTGGATATGTAACGATTGTAGAGGAGGAATACAAAGCAATCGCGGACAACGATAAGCATTACGCTAAATGTGTATCGGCCTCAGCGCACGCGTACTATCATCACGTGCTCTTATGGTACAAATACGCACTCATCGCCCAACGCCATGGAGTGGCGCACGCCGACCAAGAGCGGCTGATCCACTTCGTGGAGGGATACGACGCCGTGGTTGCCGCTGGAGCAGGGACTTATCTGGCTGGACTTGGCGACTACGAGGACGCCACCGGGGTTAAACACCTCCTGTCCGCCAGGGTGCCGAATGCCCAAGGACATTTCGGACAAGCCGCCGCCGGAACACACTCCGATTACGAGCGGTTTCCCGCACCAGCCCTAGCTCTCCAACGAGTGCTAGAAGACGTTGCCTCATCCCAACGGGGTTACAACAGACACAACACCTGGGACATAGGAGCGATCCATCCCGCAGGTGTTCTCGCACCACCTCAAGACGACCAGATTCCGCCTGAAGTAGCAGCTCGCAACGCTAGAGCAGTACAGCGTAGGCGTGAAGAACAAGGAAGGAGGAAAGTACTTGCATGAGTAAAAAACCGGCCTGACCTCCCGTGCATCGCATCGCATTCCGCATCAATACGTCATGCAGACAGGTTTACGCGAGTGCAAAGATAGCAGGTTAGGACGGGAGTTAATAGTATTTAGGGACAGGACGTTTGGATACCGGCCGGTAGGACAAGAAATGAGTAGTGCAGGGGAAAATAGCGACCGGTTGTCACTGGGGGACGACGACTGGGAGGCCCAGGTAGAACTCCAACCGCCCATCGGTTCCCGCGCTGAGGGTGCCAGAGCAGTCGCCGGTGTTATTAGCCCAGCAAGCCGTGGCCAGGCTAATTACGCCACCACCCGAGGATGTCAGGATCGAGCCAGGGGCAGTGTTAGGGCCGTTGGTCCCACCGACAGTAATGGCTGGTCCGTCGGTGGAGTTTCAGCCGGGAGGCGAAACAGTGGTGTGGGAGTGCCACTTCGTGAATCCCCGGGTGATCCCGGCTCAGGGGTCACAGGTTCAGGGGGAGGGGCGCCCAAGCTACTCCAGGATGCTCGTGCAGCTACCCCAACTGCTGTTCCACTGCCCGGTCCCGGAGATGGCCCCCGCGGGTTCTGGGATGATGATCCAGGCGGTGAACCCCGGATCGGTGGAGCTCCCACCGCAGTCGCAGCCGCCGCGGCAAGCTGTCCGCCTGGCTGACCCACAGCCCGCACCGTCGCCGTCCGACTACGGGATGGGCCCGCCACAACAGCCTGAGAGGCAAGGCTGTTCGGCCAAACGGAGGCGGAACAGGAGGAGGAAGATGGAGCGGCCGTACTCACGGAGTTAAGTTTTTTTTTTATTTTTTCATAGTAGTTTTTTTTTTGGCAGTTTAAAGTTTTTTTTATTTTATATTTCAGTTTTAGTACCGTTAGGTATTTTGGTTTTTATTTAGAGTTGGCACTAGGCCAGTTTTTTTTTTTAAGTAGTCTATAATAGGGCGACTATGGCCAGAGCTTAAGGAAATTTTTAACGTGCTCTCTGAAGCACAGGAAACGCTCGAAACGAGCGCATTTATATTGTTTTGTTATGAACAGTGTGTCCAGTAAAATCCAGAAGATTTAATAAGACTCGGTATATCCAGAATTAAAAGTTTTTTATGTTTTCTAGTCCGATGTTATATAGTACTGATAGGTAATTTAGTAAACAAATACTATGAAACAAGGTAGGTACTAGTTTAGTAACGAAAGTTCCTCATTGTTAAAAATAAGACTGATTATACGGGTACAAATATTAATAAGTAATGTTAAGATTGCGAAGTAGTTATTCGATGATAAAATACTACTTAAAAGTAAATGCACAATATTATAAGGTTACCGTGATATAGAAAAGTTAAAATAAAAATAACAAAGGAAAAAGTATTGATTACACTTCTCTAAATAACTAAAGTTTACAACTAGTCATACCGTTATGATTAAGAATGGACACATTGATACTCGTAGATAAGAATTATTGCGCAACGCGTAAGTACGCGACCCGTTACAAGTAGTAGTTTACACAGAAGTTTACGAAGAAGATAGAAAAGCTATTGCTATAATGGATGGGACATACATATACATTCAGAAGAGCTCGAACTTTTCATTTCAGAGAGAAACATATAGTTTACACAAGTTCTCTAACCTCCTCAAACCATTTATTATTATAAGCTGTGATGGATATATTTTAGATGTTTGTGGACCATATGCGGCTACTGACTCGGATGCAAATATTTTGCGAAGAATGCTGCATGACGAAGAAGGAGTTTTTCATTGGTTCTTCCGTGCTGGTGATATATTTATATTGGATCGTGGGTTTAGGGATGCCCTTCCCGATTTGGAATCTTTTAATTACTCTGCTTATATGCCGGAATCAAAAGACCGCCATGCAGATCAGCTTACAACCGAGCAAGCGAATAGAACGAGGTTGGTCACCATATGTCGCTGGATGGTAGAAGTTGTGAATGGTCGATTCAAGCGTGACTTTAAGCTATTCCGCCAAGATTATTTTAACCGGGCTTTAAGTCATATGTTTGAAGATTTTCAGATAGCAGCTGCACTAACTAATGCCTTCCATGAACCCATAACCGATAGTTTGCATGCAGCCACATTTGTGAATATTATAAACGAGCGCATGAATCAACCAAATCATCTGGCAGACTATGTTGTCCGAAATAATGTAAACAGACAAAGAGCGGCATTCGAAAATATCACGGCTGACCAACATTTTTTTGATGATTTTCCGACCCTCACAGAAGATGATCTTATTCTGTTCGCTCTCGGTACTTATCAAATAAAACTGGCCCGCAGTTATTATGCTGAGCACCTTGTACAGGGCTTGTATAATATTGAAGTATATCGAGAGCAACAGATAAGGAATCTTGCCGAATATATCCCAGAAGAAGATATTTGGTTGTTACGTGTTCGAATACAGTCAAGACATGTTAGGTCTAGGATCTATTATTCCTATATAGTAATTGACCGACACAGGAACGGTCGGGAATCTATCGCCCATTATTACTGCTCATGCCTCAGTGGAAGACGTATCGTTGGATGCTGCGCACATGTTATGTGCACAGTATGGTACCTAGGGTGGGCGAAAAACCAACCCGAAGAATTAAGGTTACCAGCAGGGGAACTAAGTGCGATAATAGAGCGGGAGTAGTATTTTTAAGTAAGCTTAAAATGAAATAATGATAACGCCCGGACAATCACACCAATTGCCTGTTCATAGATCCTATGCTTGTATCAATGTTAATCATCATCATATCAGCCGAAAGACGTCCACTGCTGAACATAGGCATCCCCCATAAATCTCCACGACGATAGGTTCAGCGCCACCCGCATCCAGCGGTTACCGGCGACCTTCACCAGATCGTCGGACCACCTTGTTAATATTGATACATTATTACATACTACATAAACTATTTTTGTGTACAGGCAGTTGATGTAATTATTTTGCTTAACTGCTTATGGTCTTATTAGACCGATTGCATGTTGACAAAACAATAATAATAAAAAAAAAAAAACATTACCATTAGTATGTATAATATTGTGTAGTATTGTATTTAGTTGTATTGTATTGTGTTGTGTAGTAATATTGTATTGTATATTGTGTCTAATATTGTTACATAATATATTGTCACATTATAAAACGTTTATTGGAATATATGCCTACATATCTAGATTTATTATTATTTCACTTTACCTTTAGTTTTGCACTAAACAGTAAAATAAACCCTCATAAAACCATTGAAAACTGTTCAAAGTACTGAAATACAAAAATCTATTTTATTTATTTTATAAGAATCTGCCGGTAATAAAACTTCTTAGTATTAATTGTGGGACTAAACTACATCAATAAATAACAAAATCATGTTTGGCCGCGGGCCGCCCACGCTCCATACAAATGTGCCCATTCTCCTTTATACGCTGAGCAAAGCAATGCGGAAGGATGGACAGCCTTAGACAAAAAAGAACTAAAAGCCTTCTTAGGGATCATAATAATTATGGGATACAATATTCTTCCGTCCATTGATCTTTATTGGTCGTCTGACCCTGGTTTTAGAGTTGATAAGATAGCTGAAATTATGACTATAAAGCGGTTCAAGAAAATGTTACAATATTTTCATCTCAATGACAATTTAGGACAACCAGCGAATATTACCGACAAACTTTATAAATTACGACCATGATTAGATTCCATTAATCAAGCTTGCCTGACGAATGCTAAGGCATCTTCTACGCAAAGCATTGGCGAGTCTATGATTCTGTTCAAAGGCAGGTCTTCAATGAAACAATACATGGGCGTTTCTATTTAAAATTGGGCATGGCAATAAATTACATGTCCCCAACACTTTTTTGTCTCTTGTATGTTTTATATTCATTTTACGAATTTAAATAAATTCTTAAATAAAGTAGTTTTTAATTAACATAGTGTTTTGTAATGGCAAAACTGATATTAAATAACATAAATTGAAATAAACCGGGTTTAAAAATTGAAAATTTTTCGTGTAGTATTGTCCCCAAACAGTTTGCGCAGTTTGTAAGGCCGATTTTAGGAATTTTTAGTAGGGGAACCCGACATTCAAACGCATGCTATTTTATTATTTGTTCCCCATGAATACTGTAAATGCAAGCTTTTGTTGTTAAATTAAAGCAATAAACGAAAATTTTAAACGAAATTGCTGTCCCTTAAATTTGCAAAACCCGACATGTCCAGGATAGTTACGCAGTTTTCTCCAAATCAGAGAATATTTTCGGGATATGTTGTGCATTTTTTTAAAGAATTATGGCAACATTTCAATTGTCTGTCAAAATAGTTGACGTCATTTTGTCATTCAGTTCCGTGAGAGACGTTGAAGAAGGACGCTGTTTTTAGGGTGAGTTTTCAGTCCAACATAGTTACAGTGTTTAAAGGAGTAATTTATAGCTTTCCAATTGAAATTTTACGCTTATTATGAATATCAATGATTTTTGTGAAGCTAAACACATTAATTTTAATGTAATATAGCATAATGAATTAAATAATAATTTAAAACCTTGTGAAGGCGTAATATCGTTACGTCAGACTCGTTACGTTTTAAGTGTAACATATGGCCTGACATCGAATTGTCCTTTTCGTTACACTGTAAAGCTAGGAATACACTGAGATCATGGTCTGTACTGTGGTCGTGCTTTAAGCTGTACGCCCGTGTCTACGATCGCGATGTTCAGGATTTTTTCTGTGGGAATAGGACATAATCTTTTTCCGTAATAAAAAATTGCTTGTGTCCGCCTCGGAACTTAGACCTAACTTCTCGTTGTAAAAAGTAACTTAAACGTCAGTCTCTAAAACCTAATCCATTTTTATGCTAAAATTCATCAAAATCAGTTAAGAATACGTTATATATAAACTTATAGTAATACTTTTAAATCTGCCAAGTCTGATTTATATTTTTTATTTAAGGTTAAACTAAAATGGCAATGACACCGGCAGAGCGTATGAAGAAATATAAAGAGCGCTTAAAAAGCAATCCAGAAAAAAATGAAGAGTTACGAAAAAAACCTGTGTTCCCGGTCGACGGAAACCTCAAGCTTGCGACTGATAGCAGTTTTGTAAATTAACCATTATTGATAAGAACAGACATTTTAAATGGCTGTAAAAGATTATTTTTTGTATAATGGGTTGGGTGTAACACCAGCTTTACAATGTCCGTTTAGTTACGTAACGGTTTGTCCCTATAATAAATGTGAAACATTTGTTGATTTACTTAAATTTTAAATAAAATTAGAATTAGTTTTCAGTGTTATAAGTCGTAATATAAATTTGTTTCTATTTTTCGTGAACTCCGTCCAGATTAAGCCAAAAATGGTCAAGTGTATCTAAAAATTCCGGTGGTGTAGGCCACCATTCGTAACGATACTCAAAACAAAGTGTTTTTTTATGTTATTGCTAGGAGTGGCAAGTGTTTTGTTTTTGTTAAATGATTATTCTTTTATTAATTATTGTTTTTTCCTAATTTTGGCCAAATATAATGTCTTTTCTAAGAAAACACAGCATTTTATTTCGTAACGAAATGGACAACAAATCTTAACCAAGCTAGGGAAAATTCATGCCCAACTTTAAATAGAAACGCCCACATGCCTTTAAAGCCTATTAAGAGGCTACAAGGTGTGGTGCGGTTGTGACAGCTATACCGGGTACCTATACGAGTTCTACCTAAAGGTAAACACAGGAAAATTAGAAACTGGAACAGAGGAAGGTTTAGGATATAAAGTTGTGAAGATGTTGACAGAAAAGCTAATTGATAAAGCACTGGAAGAATACACATTTGACACATTTGACACAAGATGTCACATTTGACAATTTCTTTTGCGACGTTAAATTAATGCAATATCTGTATGAAAACGGCATTTATGCTACTGGAACCGTGAGAAGACATAGGCAAAATCTACCTAAACTAGTAAAACAGAAATTGAAGCTTGCAAAAGGACAATACAAATGGAGAGTGAAGGGTAATGTAGCTTTCATAGTTTGGCAAGATAGCAAAGAAGTGTTGTTACTAATAAATGCATTCCACCCAAAAGTGGATAAAACCACAATAATGCGGACGCAAAGAGATGGCTCAAAAATGGCAATAGAATGTCCATTAGCTGTAAAAGAATATACGAAAAGGATGGGCGGTGTGGATCGCTTTGATCAAATCAAAAGCACCTATTCAGTTGGCAGGAGGAGTAAAAAAATAGTGGCTTCGTATATTCTATTTTCTCCTTGACACGAGCATAACAAATGCATATTTGTTGTATTGTCAAAATGAGAATGTGACTAAATTGAGTAACCTGGAATTCCGGGTCTCTATTGCTAGAGGTCTGATCAGTGGCTATTCAAGCAGAAAACGTCGATCTAGGTTCAAAGATAATTTATTCACATAAAAGACACAATCTGGTCACTTACATGCGAATAGAACAGAATATTAAAAGATTTCACTGTCGTTCACATTTTACAGTATCTGATTCACAAAATCGAAAGAAAAAGATAGTCAGCTCCATCGATCTAACCAACACAAACGAACACAGTAACCACTTTTCCAACATTCATTTATATATTAAGTGTACTTATGTTATTTATCGTATAATTATAATTTTAATGTTTAGGTATTTTTTTACATTTTTAGAATATGCTCTGCCAGTTAACGTTTGAATATATTTGAGGAATCTATACTTTTAATTGTTGAGGGTAGCTTGTTATAAATCTTTACTCCGTCGCAAGTGAACATCCGTTTACCGTGATTTGTTCTGGTATTTGGTAGTATGAGGTAGCTGGCACGTCTTGTGGAGCGTTTAGACACATGTTTTTTTTTGGATTAAGGCTATTGATGTGTGTATATTTTTATTGAGTACTTTTCGAACCAAAATGCATGTGTAGTACTGATATAGTTGAGAAATGTTAATGAGACCGGTTTCCGAAAATATTTTTGTAGTAGGTGTTAGGTAAGAATAGTGGAAAAGAATTTTGATTAGTTTATTTTGAGTTCTTTGCAGTTCAGATAGTTTGGTTTTAGAAGCATTGCCCCAAATTTCTATAAGATGTATTAAGTGAGATTTTACCAACGAGTTGTAAATAGAGAACCGAATTTTTCGGGGAACACAACGCACCATACCACGTAACGCTCCTATTAAAGAAGTCAGTTTGTTTTTTCTATATGGGCATTCCACGTGAGCTTGCTATCTATCTGTAATCCTATCCTGGTCTGGTCCTGCTAACTATGTATGCAAAAGAAAAGCAGTTTTGTCGGAGAATCGCCAAAAGGTTTTACATGTTATAGCTGAAGAAATTCGTTATACCCAACGAGACCACATGCCCGGTGAATTACCTTCATATAAAAGATGCAGAATGTGCAGCACAAAGATAAAAGATAAACGATCAAAAATCATGTGCGAAAAATGTGGGGTTCCACTCTGCATTACACCGTGCTTTAGTGCATTCCACAAAAAACCTTGACTGCACAGGCAAAGGGAACATTTTTCACACCACATTTTTTTTAAGTATTTCAATAAAAAATATTTTTTTTTTAAACAATTAAAAATCTTTTCTGAATATATAAAAAGTTTTATTCTATCATCCCTAGTTCCTTATGCCTTATAAAGTTAAAATTCAGCACAAAACATAGTGTGAATATTACACAAATGTTCTTAGAGCCGGGTCACACTCAAATGGAGTGTGACTCGGTTCACAGTGCCATTGAACGAAAAATCAAAAATAAGGAAATATATGTGCCAAGCGATTACATCAAGCTTACCAAAGAAGCACGATCGAAAAATCCATACGAAAAAATTTGTGTCGATTATAATTTTGTGAAAAACTACGCAGATACTCAAACTTTTGTTTACAAAAGTATTCGACCTGGCCGAATATCTGGAGACCCTCAAGTTGTGGATATACGACAAATACTATACCCGCCTGACACTACAATTAAAGTTAAATCAGTTCGCGACGCTGATTGGGAAGACTGCCGCAAAGACCAAGAGCAGCTAGAAGTGTTACAGACATTGCTTATAATCAGCTCAATCCAAACCGAATCCCCATAGCAAAGACAAAGTTTAATCATCTTCAACAGCTCAAGGCCGTGTTGCCGCAAGACTGTCACAATTTATATGACTCCTTACCATATGTTGATTAAAATAATGTCATATTACCTATATAACATATTTTTCTGATTCTAATTATTAAAATAAAGAGTGATTTTTGTTCAAATTCATGAATTTTGTTTTATTTTATACCTGCTAACTTAACATTAATCTGACAAAATACAAAAGCAATATCTACTATCTACGAAAAATACGACAAGCCGTAGCTTTTACTAAAAATGCATCTTACCATCAATTAAGTTATATTTTTTAACCTATAATTTCATATAAAGATTGTAAGATTTCATTAAGAAAAAGATGGGAATTTTTCGTCTCTCCTGTAAAGTTGACTTTGTGTAGACAGCAGTATTTTGTACTTAGCCGTCGATATGTAAAAGTTGAATTGGTCAGTAATTAATAAAAGACGTTGAATAAACATAACTTTTATCTTTTTATTAAACTTGTCACGCCCGTCACAATGTTTGTCGATTAATAACTAAAGAAATTAACTAACTATTTACTAGATTGTCAAACACAAGAGATAATTTATTGAATATTTAACCCCATCATAGGTTTTTGACACATAATTTAAATTTGCTGCTCATTTTGTCATATTGGCAACACTCAAACCATTTACCGATAATGTATTTTGACATTTGTAACCATAGATTGCGTTCAGCCCTAGTGAAAAAAAAAAACAGTTTGAATCTGAACTTCATCCAGCAGGTGGTGGTTTTTTTAAATAGTTTTCCGCTGTGTGTGGCCATGGGATTTTCACAGTGCGTTGTCAGTTATATAAGCCATCCAAAATGTAAGAAAAATATAGTTTTTCTTGGAGTTATGCATATATTTTTTGTGTTGAAGTTAGTGTCTAAATATGGGATAGCATGCAGTAGGGTGGGTCGTTTTTTTTTTTAGTAATTTTGGTTTATGATAGTGCGGAATACGTGACCTAATTATGGACTAGTATTTTTTTAATTTTTTTTTGACGCGTTTATTTACCCGCGCATTACGTTTGAAGTTTTAAATATTTGTCAAAATCTGCCTTTTTATTTGAGCTTTTATCTTAAAAAACCAAACGATATAAAATTATGTTAGATTGCTTAAATAATACAATATACAATTGTTAACGATAGCTGAATAAAAATCTTAGACTAATCGTGCAAGAAGTGCAGGGGAGAGGGAGAGAGGTGACGCAAAATCTCGTACCCGCGCGCCCGCCGCGTGCAATTGTTGTAGTACGTGTTTAGTACGCCCATTTAGTTCAAGGTGAAAGGTCGCGCGCTTTTTTCTATTAAATTCTTACAAGCTTTTTTTTGAATAGTTTTTGTTGTTTAGATGACGTTGGTGCATTATGGAAATGTCAAATAATACCCGTAAAGCCACGAATTGTCCTGTTTTTGGAGCTCCAGAAGAAATGAGTGAAAATCAATTACCCAATTACAAACAAGTAATGAAATGTTACAATTTGATCAGACATCGTCTTAAAATCGAGAACAATTCAAAAAAAGAGCCAACTGTAAACGAGATTTCCGAAATTGTATCAAGAAAAATTGAAAGTTTGTGGCAAAAGGCTTCTATTTCTATCGTATCGCATAACCGTGTGTTGCAATTAATTAAAGCTTACCACGCTAAGTGCAAAAACCTTATAAAATCTTTAAAGCGACTGTCAGAAGAAAAGATACAAGAATTCCATGAAAGCTCAGAGAAACTGTTTGATGTGAGTTCCTGTAAGTGTAAAAATTTTGAATCTTGTCGTTGTCCTAAAGATCAGAAAGTTCCTAAGGAAGAACGAGCTTTCTTAATCGACCAGAGAACAGACAGAAAAATGATTATTTGATTATCGACTACAGAGAGAAAGAGAAAGCTAAGTGAGAGAAAGATTCAGCTAAAAACCTATTATGATTCAAAAGTACTTTGTGAACCAGGTCCTTCTCACCAAAATCCTGACACTTCAACAACGTCTGAAAGTAGCGAAGAAGAAAAAACATTACCTGAAAGTTCATCAACACCAAGTGAACCTAAAAAGCATAAAATACAATCCCTAAAGAGTCTGTCAAGTATTTGTGACCGGTACGGAATATCTGATAGAGCCGCTGCTGCTGTCGCTTCTGCAGTTTTGCAAGATGCCAAATGTAATGACGAAGTAATTGATAAGTCAAGATTACGGCGGGCCAGACAAAAATTACGACAAGAAACCCTAGCTCAAGATCAACTTGATAGTATTCCTGCCTTGTATTTTGATGGCCGAAAGGATAAGACCCTAAAAATTGTTACAAAAGGAAGGAAACAATATCGTTCAACAATAATAGAAGAACACATTTCAATTATCAAAGAACCAGGGTCATTTTATGTCGGATATGCCGTTTCATGCCACGGAACCGCAAAAGGGTTGGCGTTGGCAATTTTCGAAACAGTCTGCGATCAGCAGAGTATATCTCTACAGGATACTCGAGCAATAGGCTGTGATGGCACTGTAACAAACACAGGTAAATACGGCGGAGTTATACGGCTATTGGAAAAGCGTTTAAATAGACCTCTTCAATGGATTATTTGCCTTTTGCATATGAATGAACTGCCCTTGAGACACTTATTTGCAAAACTAGATGGCACCACAACAGGACCTTCTACTTATTCAGGTTCTATCGGAAAATTACTGGATGAATGCGAAAAGCGCACTGTTGTGATATTTGAAAAAATAGAAGGTATGTTAACAAACATTTCAGAAGTTAAAGACCTCTGTTCTGATCAACGATACCTTTATGATATTACATCGGCTGTTATAAGTGGTGAGTGTCCTCCTGATTTATCTAATCGCTCCCCAGGAAAAATGTCACATGCCAGATGGCTTACAAAGGCCAATAGGATCTTGCGATTGTATGTTTCGACTGACAGACCTACGAATGAACTGATACAACTTGCTACGTTTGTAGTGAAAGTTTATGCTCCCATTTGGTTCGAAATCAAAGGACATCCGTCATGCAAAGATGGAGCTAGACACTTCTGGAAACTGGTATCTTATTCCAGATATCTTCCACAAGAATTGATGACTGTCGTTGACCCTGTAATTAAGCGAAATGCCTTTTTTGTACATCCGGAGAACTTGCTTTTGTCTATGCTATCTGACGATCAGAAACACGTGAGAGAACTCGCCGCTAGGCGCATTTTAAAGGCAAGAGAAGCATCCTATTCAAGTCAGCTTCGGGTTTTCGAAGTGCCGAAGATCAATTTGAACGCTTCTACTTACGTTGATTTGATTGACTGGCAGCAAACTTATTCTCAGCCACCTATATTGAGCAATGTTTCAGATGAAACTCTTCATTCTCTGGTGGAATCAGGTGGTAATGATGAAGTCCTTTTTCTGCGACTACCATGTTATACCCAAGCTGTCGAGCGGGCTGTAAAGACAGTTACAGAAGCGTCTTTACAGCTTTGCCACAAGAATGCAAGAGAAGCTTTGATAAAGAATAAAATTCGTTCTCGAAAGCAAATGCCTAAGTTTGAAAGTAAGAAAGATTTTAACGTTAATTGAACGATTTTTATTTTCTTACTACATTATGTTGAATTATGTTATTAAATTATAATTTTCTGTCTGTAAACTGTGTATTTGTAATTAAAAAGACTGTTTTTCTTTTTAAGTCACTAAAAATAGTAGTTCAAACAATTCACAAAAAAACAAAAAAATACAGAAAATTTCAGTTTTTCAAAGTCAATGCGCGGGTAGAAGGCGACTACTTAGAAAGTTTTTTTTTTGCTTATTTTATCATTATTGGAGGTGGGTCACGTTTTTATTGCTATTACAAAAAAATCTGAAGACAATTTTTTTTTTTTCATACAAGAGCGACCCACCCTAGCATGCAGTCTAGTCATATATCGTACTGACAGATCTGGGATTGCAAGCAGATTTGATAAAATAATACGATGGACAAATTTGGTATTACATGCATTATTGACAAAATAAATAAAATAAACACAGTATCTGTACTATCCAATCCTATATTAACGAGCAATATTTGTACATATACAAATAAATATTCCTATACTATTAAACGAGCAATATTTGTATATATACCGAATCATTAAGTATAACGTTTAATCTATAAAAAATAACTTACAAGTGCAGTCGTAATATAAATATATATTTGTAAATGACTTCTCGAAAACATGATGAATAATTTACACTAAAATAACTAATTGGGGGAGGCCCATGTCCATCAATGGACTATTAGTGGCTGGGATGGTGCATGCTTTGTTGTCTAAAGCTTGCTTTTTTGCCTAACAGATTGCGTAAAGAAATATGCCAAGACCAGGACGGAAACAGGTTCATATAGTAAACATTCCAGATGCGAGCGACGAGGAGGGGTTGTCTGATGAGGATGATAACTGGGTCCCAAACGTACGAGGGGATCCATTAATTTTGCCTGAAAGTTCCGATGAAGACACGGGTTCTGAACCAAATGAGTCTGAAGAAAATGATATCCAGACTAGTCAACCATCGACAAGTCGAGGCAGAGGAAGAGAACAACAGGCAGGCAGAGATAATTCTCAGAAGAGGACATTTACTTGGGTCCCAGGCAATCGCAATTATAATGAAGAAGATTACGCATTCTTAGGTGATAGTAGCCTTACAGCTGAAATAAAAGCTTTAAAGACGCCACCTGAACTATTCGATTACTTCTTTACGCCCGAAATGATATCTCTTATTACAGAAGAATCGAACCGATACGCCCTCAAAAAGGAAAAGAGGCCTTCATTACAGATTTAGACATCCGCAAATTTATTGGAATCTTGGTGTATATGTCGGTAATTCATTACTCTACGACTCGCCATTATTGGAAGACCGGAATGGAGTTTGAACCTATCGCCAGAACAATGACATGTAATAAGTTTGAGGAAATAAAAAGATACACTCATTTTGTAGACTAATCTTCAGCCGGACAATCCTCAATACGACAAACTTCAAAAAATCCGACCTTTTTTATCCCTCTTCAGAGATCGCTTACTTACAGTTCCAAAGGAAGAGTATCTTGCCGTAGATGAACAAATCATTCCAACGAAAACCCGCCAAAGCAGTTTGAAACAGTACAATCCCAAAAAACCCCGCAAATGGGTTTATAAAGTTCACGTACTGAGCGGAGTTTCGGGTTTCTCCTACGACTTTGATTTATATGCAGGAAAGCAGTCGGACGTCATTCCAGCAGGCGAAAAAAACATTGGAACTAGCAGCAATGTAGTATTAAGATTGGCCCAATCGGTTCCAGAACATCTTAATTATAAATTGTTCTTTGACAACTGGTTCACGAGTGTTGATCTGATGATAGAAATGGATAAAAAAGGTATTTTGCCGTTAGGAACAGTCAGGGCCAACAGATTGCCAGGAGCTAAGTTGCCTATAAAATCAGAACTTGCGAAGAAAGGGAGAGGATCTGCAGTGGAAGTGGAGACAACTGTTGAGAAAAGATCAATCACAGTCGTAAGTTGCCTAGACAACAAGGTTGTTAATATGTGCTCCACCTATGTCGGTATTCAGCCCACAGCTACGGTCAAGAGGTTCAATAGAAAAAGAAAGCAATATGACGAAGTCAATTGTCCGAAGACGATTTTATTATACAACCACCACATGGGTGATACGCTAGACTCAATGTTGGGTTATTACCGTATTAAAGTCAGGTCCAAGAAATGGTATATGAGAGTGTTCTTCCACATGGTTGATATGGTATTGGTGAATTCTTGGCTGATTTTGGAGACGTTCAAACGAAGATTATTACATGCCGCTCTTGGACTTCAAACTTCTAGTTGCTGAAGTGCTTACGCAGAAAGGGTCGATGGTCTATACGCCGACAACGAGAGGCAGGCCGCCGCTTTCAGAAATAGAGGCACCCAGACCGAAAAGAAGTAGGAAGCGTATTGATATTCCACCCAGAGAGGTGGCAGAAGATGGCATTCACAATTTCCCAGAATGGACGGATGAGCGGCAAGTCTGCAAGAACGTAGGCTGTAAAGGCAAGTCATTTGTATGGTGCCTAAAATGTAAAGTCCATTTGTGCCTAAATAACAAAAGAAACTGTTACATGGAATATCATGTTACATCATAAGATCAATCAATAAATAAACTGTCAAAGATAACTTTGCTGATCCGCCGTCTCTTAGATTTTGAAATAAATGTTTGTAAAGAGAGAACAGACTCTCTAGTGTATGATAGATAAGCATAGATTTGAAATAAATGATTCTTTATAATATGTACAAATGCACGATTTTACTTTCTTAACACTATCAGTTTTCGAAGACCGGTCCTTTTGGAAGGCTTGCGTGGGGATACAGATCCATTACACGTATACTTATTATTATAATATTCTGAAGAGGTCTTACTGCATGCGATGTCATATTTGGAAAAGCCAATTTCACACCTGCTTCTGCATAGTATGCCATATTTGGCATCGATAGTTTTAGACAAATATTTCCAAAAATACTTTAGCAATTTTATTTTTTTACTTATTTTGCATTGCATTCGGGTTTTTCCAAGCCATATATTTTTTTCAACTTAATGAAAAAAATATTTTTTACCCAATTCAATACTTTTGCTAAACCAACGACATTTCTGACAGAGGTAACAAGTCATGCAATAGTTGAGGTCACACCCGACACAGGCCTTTTAAAAGTTACACTTCAAAACAAAAGTTGAAATGTCACACCCGTCACCATGGACTGACCCATTAGGAAAAAATGGTCTCTGTCAAAGTGATTTTCTTAAAATTTTCAATTTTTTTGTATGGGATCATAAAAATTAAGTATAAAAAATGAATCCGCCGTCCTTAAATTATACGAAAACGACACCACACTTGCCAATTTCATTTTGCAGAAAAAGAATTAAATGTGGAATGCGGCAAAACCTAACTTCACCCCCCTCCCCCCCCCTAAACGGATGGTGGCCGATCAGGGCCAGCGAGTGATTTCCACTCAGTACCACTTAAGGAATAAATGTGCCAAGTGGCAACGCCTAAACCAGTTTCAAATGGTGTTTAGCACTATTTCTTCCGCTACATCAAAATGTAACAATAAAAACACAAAAAACCCTCACAACATTCTTGCTATTTAACTTTGTTTAATTTTTAAAATCGTTAGGACTTCAATCTCAAATCGTTTGTATTGGGGTTGATCCACTTATGTTCACAGCGCCTCAATTGATGCAAAAGCAGCAACATCCAAACATTAGCTGCAAAAACAGCATCATCCAACAACAATTTGCTGTTTTAATAAAAATCAAAGACATTTCATAATTGTTTTTTATATGCAGCTTATTATTAAATATTTTGTTTATCATTAAATGTAACTAATAATGGTAAGGAGCGGCTGCATGAGGTGTAAATAAAAAATATCATCTGTACGGCTTTCAGTAGAAGTGGATGACGCTGCCTTTGCTTCTATATGACTCATTTGTCAAAAAACTTTCAACCAATGATGTTATACTGAAGCCCTTTTATTGCTAGACAGATATTTTAACAAATTCTGAATTGAGCATGTGAACGAGTTGTTGGATTTGAATAATATGAAGTTCATAGGCTGTTATGGAATTTGTCTCGGGTATCAAGAACATGTCTTTTTTTTCAATTTTTTCAGAAAAATATATATTTGTCTTGTTTTTGGATGTAATTGCTATATCTGTCGAATTGGTAATATAGCAGGTGCGGATTTGTCTACCTTGAAAAATATAGAATGAATGAATAAGAAGAACTGAGGGACCCAACACAACACTAATTTGTATCTTTACTAGCACTAAAACTATTCACAAACTGAACCTTTCAAATGGAGGGAGACCAGACAACAGCCCACAATGGAGGAATTTTTAGAGTTTCTCAGGAAACAGACACTCGCTGCTGTGCACTTAGCAACAGACATTAAGACCCACAATATTGTATGTGCGAAACCAATGTCCGTAATTTTTTTCAAATTTCTCCAGACTTTGGTATTTGTCATGGAGGTCAAAGGGATCCACCATGCCTTCAAAAGGCTATGCTGTTGAAGCTGACAAAGCTGTTGACCAGATCGCCTTGCCTAAGTGTGTCAGCCTAAATGCGGACACCAACGCCCTGAAGGCGACCCTCTGACCATGCGCCTAATCTTACATTTTACATTATAGTCCCCGAAACAGCTTACTGCGTAAGGGTAACGCATTTTCACTACCTTAACGATGCCAATCACCTGGTTAAATCAGTTTGAATAGGTACAAAATTTAGAAAACATCCATTTCGACAGACCAACCAAAAGCACTTGACACAACCAAATCAAACTCAAACGTGCAAAGTAACCACAACGAAAGACTATGCGAAAGACAACTGAAGAGTTAAATAAAATTAAACAAGACTACAATCACTCTGCGATGGTAAATGTTTGGGTAAATGATGTAAGAAAACAATAAAATACAACTATAAAAAAATTAACAACACGAGTGACTCGAGACGCACGCTTCCTTTTTTTTCTGCGTTCCGAGATGCGCTGAAATCGATTAAAGCACCCGTAATCGCGTTCCGAATTACCCTGCGTTCCGAGATGCGCTGAAATCAATTAAAGCACCCGTAATCGCATTCCGAATTACTGTCAGCTGTCAAAACTCATACGTTTTTTTGATTTTCTGATCGCTGACAGCGCTGAAAGTCTGATTCGGAATGCGCCCTTACTGTCAGCTGTCAAAACTCATTCGTTTTTTACTTTTCTGATCGCTGCGTATCGCTGACAGCGCTGAAAGTCTGGGCGCATTCCGAATCAGACTTTTAGCGCCGTCAGCGATCAGAAAAGCAAAAAAAGTATGGGTTTTGAAAGCTGACAGTAATTCGGAACGCGATTACGGGTGCTTTAATCGAATTCAGTGCGTCTCGGAACGCAGGGTCTAATTTACCCTGCGTTCCGAGATGCGCTGAAATCGATTAAAGTACCCTTAATCGCGTTCCGAATCACTGTCAGCCATACATTTTTTTTGTACATTTCTGATCGCTGACAGCGCTGAAAGTCTAATTCAGAATGCGCCCCTGATGGCGCTGACAGTTTGATTCGGAACACACCCTCGAGTTTTTTTTATATTACTAAAAACTGTAGCACTATATAATAGTTGGGTATTATAGGATGAGTTCTGACAGCTTCAAAATTCTTCATACGACGTTGACAACTTTTTTCTATAATTTTCAGTTTAAAAACCATAATGGCTAATAATTAAAAATAAAGTTACTTCACCTCTTAATTTAACTTTAAACAGTATGTGATTTTACTTAATAAATAAATGAAATAATATTAAAAAGATTTTAAAATTTTAATCTGTCAGAGCTCATCCTACAGTAACCCAACTATAAGTTTGCACTTCAACCGTACGGTTGGTTAATGTAATCAAATGACTATTTCAAACTAGAAAGTTGTTTTTTTCGAACGATTCGCTATTTCTACCAGTGGTAATAGAAAGTAGAAATGCAGCCTATCCGTCTGTATAAACCCTAAAAAGTAACAATACAAAAATACAACTAGGTATTAGGTATACTTCTAACAAATAATCATAGAGTAAATACCGAATTTCTTTTATTAGGTATCCTACCTATAATATCGATACCACACGCAAAGAAGGTAATTTAAAAAATAAAATAATTGAAGTGAAATTATAAAATCATCTTTATTTAGCTCAGTTCACATGTATAAAATAACATAATCACAATCAATCAGTACCACTGTAACCTTTTTATTGTTTTGGTGCAACCTGATGTCAAAATAGATAATAAAAATATTATGACTTAATAGGTAACCTAAGGTATGGATAGAATGAATGTAAACAAATATTCTCGCTAAGACAATAACCAAAAAAAGATTAAAAATATATAAATAATGGACTAAATGGCAACACCACAAAAAAACTGATTTTCAACTTTTGTCGCTTTGTATATAGGTAGGTACACATTGCTCTGCATTAATTCATTTAATTAAATAATATTAAATGTGAATTCAATTAACCAAATTAGCTCAATTATCATAACTTTTATTGCAAAGAAAATTAAATGAAGACTCGGTATCTACTAAAAATCCATAATATTTAATGAGAGTTGCCAAAAGTCTTCTACCATTGTTTTCTTAATGAAATCTACCTTCATTGCAGCTGTTCATAATATTCGATCTGCGTAAAATACAAAATAAAAATATTAAGTAAGTAATGCATGCTTAGCACTTCTGATTTTATTAAAGCGTAAGGTACTATCGGTTAAAAAAATATCTGAGACAGCCAAGCACGCACATCTAGGCGCATCTGTCTCAAGTGTCTCTGTCACCGACTATACATAAAATACTATTGAATCATAATAATAACGTAACAAAACAAGAGTTATCAACATTCCATGAAAGTTATTGCTCCATTCAAAACAAGTTTTCTAATTCTCATGATCCCCTAAATTTAAATATTTTATCTTCCTTGGGATAAATTGTTTAGTTTCATGGACACTGATCAGATGTCAACTGCAGTTGTGAACTGATAACTTTATTCACTTTATACCAAAGAAAACCTTTATACTTACAAAATAACATACAATAAGTAACGACAAACTATTCTTAAGACCAGATTATGGACGGATAGAATATAATAAACTAGGTAATATAAGGTTACATCTGCATAATATACATAAGGCAGATTTTAAGGAAAGAGTACAATTAGCATAACTAGAAGTTTTCTTTAGCAATCATAATCTTAAACGATTTTGACAAGGCAGAAAGTTAAGGCACTGTGGATTTTACAAAGGCACAACTAAATTATTTTGGAATGAAGTATACGACATTTATTAAACATAAAGATTGCTTTTCACACCAGAGACTAACTAACTGATGAAGATATTGCAGGCGACATAGTCAACACGTGAAAATTCAAACCTTTATAGCCTTTATATATCATGTGAAAATGCTTACACAAAAACCACTTCCAACAATCATAAATTAAGTAATCTTTAAATACAAAGGGGGTAAATAAAAAGAGTAAGGATGAGGATGACCATGATAATAAAATGAAATAAGTATTTAATAGGCACTCCAACCCGCCTGCCAAGCGTGGAGATTATGGCAAAACCCTCCACTAAGTGGAGGAGGCTCATAGTCCAGCAGTGGACTGTAACGGGCCGTTGATTTTTTATTGCCTATTATTGACCAAGCGAGCGAAGCGTCTCTGTTTCAGCTTGGCCAGATTCGCTTTTGTATGTCTATCTGTCTGTCCATCTGTTTGTTTGTTTCATTCTACAGGTCGCGTTTCTCAACCGATTCTCGTGAAGTTTTATGAGCGGGTTCTATAAATTAATCGATTTTTTTTTGTTGAGTAAATTTTTGGAAAATGACGGAGTTATGGGGGTTGCCAGCTTACAAGGTCTACCGCTGAGGCCGTTTTCCTCTACAGGTCACATTTCTCAACCAATAAAATTAATAAAAATATAAAAAAATGTGATAAATAAATTTCAAGGAGTCGATGTTTGTGGCGAAAAAATAAAAATAAATGGTCACATCAACTCATAAGTAATATTATGGTAATATAAAGACTTGCGACCTCGCGAGGTCTACAGCTCACAGAGCCACTAGTGTAGCATTTATAAGTAAAGAAATAGTCTTCATAAGTTAGTCAGTCCATGTTACATACTAACTACGAAACGTTAACGTGATTGTTTCACATCAAGCATGGTGGGTTTTTCAATACAAAAATGTGTATTTACAATACTCATCTAAAATTTTAAAAGTTATAAACCTTAATTACTATATTGCAACTAAATGACAATGCGCACAATTGGAGCTGGGTACGGGAAATCTATAAGGCATATCGAGAAGTCACGCTCTGATTCTTAATTTAAGTTCACCAATACATTTCGTTTCAATAAGTGATGAAAGAGACAGGAGATGTACGAATTATATTCGTCTGATTACGGGTGCTGTAATCGACGCAGGGCAAGTCCGATAGCCCCACCCCGGCAATTTTAGGAAAACAAAATTCTATACGTATCGCATCGTAAGAATGCCGCCCTGACAGCTGTCATACACGTACAATTTTTCTTCTGTCTCTTTTGCACCCATTTGGTTTTCATAT
The DNA here is from genome assembly GCA_951230895.1 of Carpatolechia fugitivella. NCBI lineage: Eukaryota > Metazoa > Arthropoda > Insecta > Lepidoptera > Gelechiidae > Carpatolechia > Carpatolechia fugitivella. The sequence goes on along the minus strand of OX579654.1, from coordinate 8,255,027 downwards.
TTCCTGCCTGCTGTCAGGACGACATTCATACAACCGAAAGGTTATTTTTCGCCACCGAATTTGAGTTGGGTGCGCAACCTTAGCTGTTAGTTTAAGATTTTTTTATGCCTCTATCCTATAGCTTAGCCCGAAAGGGTAGGCTCGAGTCCCTCGGTGGGGACGTGTATAAGAATAACATCTTATCTCCGGTCTCTTTTATTATTATTATTTCTTGTGAAAAACACGAACGGACTTGAATTTAAGAGTGTGTTTAGTAGAGCGTGACTCCGCGAATTTGGGGTATTACAGGCAGGTCTTCTACAGTGATAGAAGCGGTTAACCACTGGGTGCGAGCCAAGCAGGGCCACGTATTGTGGAAATCCTTAGAAGGCCTTTATCCAGCAGTGGACGTCGTCTACAAGCAGATTGTAGAACAGTATAGGCACATTAAACTATTAATTAACATTTAGCTCTTTAATTTGCTTTCCAGTACCAGATGCGGCATGGAATTAACATTTGGGCTAAGTGCCAAGAAAATCTAAATCGCGTATTAAATGTGCTACATGCAGCAGCCATTTCAATGCAAAACGACTTAGATTGTTTGGTACTTAGCTCGCATTTATTGTCTATTGTCCAAATGTACGCTTTAAACGGTAAAATAATATTTTATCATGGAACTACACAACAAGCTCTATAATATTGTATAACAATAAAAATTGCGCATTTATACAACACTTTGTGCTGGTAATTATACACACATAAAGTGTAGACTAACAACATAAATCGAGAACTTTGTTCAAGCTAAATATACACAATAAAAATTTACTTGATTGTAAAATTTGTAAACAGTAACTTATACAACTAAATTCTTCTACTTAATAATAGATTTGACCAAATAATATCTCTAATATAATAATATATTTTTATAGATTATTAATTTAGTGAGATATAGTAATGAATCTGTCAGTTTGGCGCATGGTTTGACCGGTCTATTTAAAACAAAAAAATACTGATTAGAAATATTCAATGTCATGTATCATATAGGTAATTCAAATTATTTAAATATTTGATTAAACATTAGTGCACCAGAGCCCGACTGACTAGGAGTCAAAGTGGTCGCCATGGTCGGAAAGACTATCCAAACATTATAGGGATGTTATAAAAATAATAATACTTAGAAAGTTTTTACATACGGTTCGGTTAATAAATACACACGGTCAAACTCATTACCTTATTTAAAAATAATCACACAAATATATGCGATCAAAATATGAGCTTAACATAACTTACAAACTAGTTGTTTAAATCTCTATTTCAATTAAAATTATCAGGTATTTATAGACAAGAAGAATAGTGTCGGAATTGCTGATACAAATATAAGTGATAATTAGGTATAAATTTAATTTACAGCAATATGTATACTAGTGTATAATTTGATCTGATACTGTATAAATATAATGTATAACACATAATAATAATTTTGAAAGATGCAGGCAAATATTTGCCTAAACAATAAGTTGTTGATGCGAATGCTCCCATTTTTGATAATTTGGTCCAAATATATAAGATAAATCAAATGGTGTTTCACACATGTCATCTGTCCATTAACAAACTACCATAAAATACGAGATTCAAAATTCAAAACCCTTTTTACAAGCAAAACCTAACGAATCAAACTTCAGTACTATGCGTTTGGATCCTGACCTTTTTCTGGCTGCCGTTCCTGTTGAGTGGCGGGGAGTGTCCGGAGTAGCCGGGGTTGTGGATGCCGAGGCCGGCGGGGTCCCCCTCGCGGGGCCGCGGCTTCTTGAGCGAGGAGCGCAGCGGGGAGCGCGTGATGGCGCTGGCGTCGGACAGCGCGGTGAGCGTGGTGGCCGTGGTGTTCATGGACGCCACGCTGCCGTGCCCGTTCGTGCTGTACGGCTTGCCGGACGCGTCCGTCATTGATATACCTGGAATTGGTGACAAGGCATTTTTAAAGATTTTGTTGTCTTATCTTAAGTAGCAAAGGCCTCTCATGCTCTATACCATTTTCTACAGAGAACATCGTTAGGCCAGCTTTTTGAAAAGTCTAATCGACTCTTGCCCCTAATATTTAGTTTCCCATTTTATTTGAAAACTAAAAAATCTCATCATTGTATTTGTGAACCTTTCTATTTCACTCATAGACTAGACTTCACTCATTTTTAACAAACTATCTTCGTAGTAGGATCGTTCCCAGAAGAGATTCCATAGGAAGGATTTGGTCAAAAGAGAAAAGACAGAGGTAGTTGTCAAAGTGGTTCAAGGAATCAGATGAAAATACTTGCTGCGGCCGGAAGGAGATTTTATTCTGAGGCCAAGGATGACACGAAAAACAGTACCTATATTAATTCTGCGGTACCGTCTCAAAGCGTTGCTAAAACACTGCCACGCAAAAAATGATCTTGATGTTATAGTGGTTATCTTGGACAGACTTAACGATATGATAATACCGTTGTAATAGACTGTTATTACTCTAACCAGGCATTGCAACAAAATTACGTACGACCTTGCTCAATGCCGTTTCGCCGGACACTACTGGTGAGATCAATTTGCTTGTTTGAATAGTTGCGATTTCTGTGGATTTTTTTTTTACTGTAGAAAAAATATCTATATCATACTGTTAAAATATTTATTAGTTAACAATATCTATATTATCAACACTGTTTTTATTAATATAACTAGCGGTCCGCCCGCGACTACGCTCGCGCTGTGTAAAATTTTCCCGTGGGAATAAGACTTTTTCCCGTAAAAAGTATCCTCCTATATGTCAATCCAGGCTACAAAATATCTCCATTCCAAATTTAATCAAAATCCGTCCATTAGTTTAAGCGTGAAAGACTAACAAACATCCATCTATACATACAAACTTTCGCGTTTATAATATTAGTAAGGATATGCAAGCAATAAACTGAACATAATAAATAGAGCTACTTATGTTTCAAATTGACACAGTTAGCAGAATCAGCTGTTTAGTTTGTAAGTTTTTTTTTTATATTGAGATTTTTGAAACGTTCAGTTTTACTATCTGAGCCACGTGAGAGGTTTTGCGTTATTTAGTTACCACTTTGTATTTCCACACGATTGTTGTTTGCCGGAAGGAACTCTAAACAAGCCAATAGAAAATCATGTAAAAAACTTAGACATTATTGATACAACATTGCGTGCTAAGCTATCGTAAATCCAGCCAGAGACACGACGCGCCATCGCCGTCTGCGGCTTACTTACTTGACTATTTCAAGTTTTCTTCCTTTTCTTGTAAATATGGACTGGGCTTTGTCTACAAACTGTCCTTTGACGAACAATGTCGAAGTTGGAATATACCCATCATGATCAAAGATTTAATACGAGTAAGATTAATCCTAGTCCGGTCTATCCCACACTTTAGGTAGGTGTATTTATTTATTTATTTATTATTACAAGTCGCAAGTGAATAATCCCAGGACGACTAAACATGTACGTGACATTTTGAAAAGAGAACTAGGGAATGCAAATTTTGGAAAAGCAACGTTTTAGTATCATGTTTCTAATCCCTTAATACAGACGTTATACCTGCGTTTGTGAAGGAATTTAGACCTTTTTTTATCGTGTGGGGGTAAGTTCGTCAACCGACGACGTCACAAACTCTGATGTCAGTATTGTAGAGCCGACAAAGGCTACCGGACTACTCCCGCACCCACGGCTTAATGTGCCTTCCGAAGCACGAAATCGGCTTTCTTTTCGGACAGTCACCCACCGGGATTCGAACCCGGTACCTCCGTAATCAGAGTCCGACGCTCTCGTCCACTCGGCCACGGAGGCTGTCGACTCTTAAAACCCTAAGATTGTGTACTAAACATACCTCTTCCCTCTTTAAATCCAGGGTTGTTAATAGTGGTTCCCTCTGGCTCTCCAAGGGGATTAGTGGGGTCCCCGCCCACTCGCCGCGAAAACAGCGTATCGTACAACGACATTATGAAGAGGAGACTGTTTATTACTATGCAGACTATCTGTAACGGACAAACATTATAGTTATCATCAACCAGTGACAAGTGGCAACACTCGCATCAAGCTCATTACGGAATCGTGCTATGGAAACTTATTTGTAGAATTAGCTTTATGTACATGCATCAGGTAGATGATGTAAGTGTACCTTATAGTTTTGTCTGAATAATTGTAGAAAAACACGTGGATGTCGCCATTCGTATATGTTCCAGATTCAGGAAAACAAGTGAAAAAAAAACATTTTTCTTTATCGTGTAGGTCTTCTTCTATTATGCCTTTTCAAAAATATCCACATAATCCTTTTGTAAGCATACTACAATATTATATTCTAAGCCTCTACGAGTTTAGGATAGAGACTGTAACCAGTCAGCTAGCTAGATGAAAGTCTCTCCAACTCCAACCCCATTGTACTAGTAAAAATCTCATGGCTTATACAATACGTATCATCAACATCAACGGCCCGTTACAGTCCACTGCTGGACTATGAGCCTCCTCCACTTAAGTGGAGGGTTTTGCCATAATCTCCACGCTTGGCAGGCGGGTTGGAGATCGCAGATTAAAAGGTTACTGTGTCAGAGAGCGCTGCTGCCCGTTCCCTGTTCAATGTGTAGTCCCTAAGTCGCCTCTTACGACACCCACGGGAAGAATAGGGGTTGGTGACAAATGTATTCTACTCTGCCGTCACCACACGGCTAATACGTAAGTATATTATTAATATTGACATACCTGGACATAAAAGGCCTCTCCTCTCGTTAGGTAGAAGCCTCTGTCATTGCCTTGGATTGCAAACAGGCCTGCTGCTGCTATCGACAGCAAAGCTGCAATTCGAAAGAGATAAATTGAATAGAAACAAAAAAAATATGATGTAAAATATACAAAATGTGACTCATGACATAATCTCATTGAGCGAATTTGTACTCTCTACCTAGTATATGCTTAGTATATGTACGGAAACTTTTTATACTTTTGTGTGCAAAAGATGGACCGTCGTCGTCGTCGATCTGGTGAAGGTCGCGGGGAGCCGCTGGATACGGGTACCGCAAGACAGGTTGTTGTGGAGAACCTAGGGGCCTTTATCAAGCAGTGAATGTCTCGCAGCTGATGTGATGAAGACATAAAGAATACGTACCTGCCAGCAATGCTAGGGCAAGCTTCAAAAGCACAAGGTTTGTGTATTTGAAGGCTACTCGCTCCTTGGAGGAGATCATGGCGAGTTGCAGCACCGATAGTATGCAGAACACGCCGAGGATTGACACTCCTATGGCTGCTACGACGCCAGCGATGTATACTGCCGCTGTGAACAAAAAAAAGTTTAACTAGAAATCTCTAAGCGATCTTCCTATTAAATCAGAATAGAAAAATGTTAAGTCTTAAGATAATCCGAAGATAAAAAAAAAACCTTTTTTATCATTGCTTTTTCTTCTATCATCATTCTCCTGCCCTGATCCCTTTATTTGATTTTTCTTCTATCTATGCGTGAATTCATAATCATTTGATTTATACGCTGGGGTATTCAAAATCGTTTACAAAGCCACTAGCCACAATGGCCGAAGAGAAAAAAGTCATGTCAATCAATCATTTCACGATGTGCATGCATCTTACATTTGTTGCAACATTGTACGTGCACGTCTACAAACGCTACCCTAATATGGTTGACGCAAGCACTACAAAACAAACATGGACACCGTTCCAATTTCATAATACCGAAGACGAACAAAAGTCTGTTTAAACACATTAAAAGAATACATTCTTACTTTCAGTTTCAATCGAACAAACAGTCAGCAAGATACCGCACACGCACGCATATATCAACACCAAAATCAGATAAGTATTTAACACAAACATCGTAAATAAAACTATCGAAAACACATCATGAAGTGCTAAAAGGTGCACTAACAGAATAAAATGATTTACGAAGGAGAGAAACGGCTTTTAAAAAAAATTGCGTGAGAAATGTGGTAGGTATTTCATTTCTATTAGGAAACGAAATTTCAAAAAGCACAATTACCCCTCTCAAAAATGAATAAGTATGCAATATAATTAAAAGCTTTCTCTGCAATTTTGTTTCAGCAAACATTAGCACCATTTCAGCACTCACAAACAAGGATCGCGTCTATCCGACGCTTCGCAAAATAGTGTATCCCATGCTAAACTAGACAAGTGAGTGACAAAATAAAAGGCTAGACGGACACCAGCGCACGCAATACTGCCTTTTCTCTAACTCATTTCAATTTCACAAACTGGACGATGACGTAAAGTATGGAACTAGGCCATTTCAAAAAACAGTTTTGCTTCTTCAAAGAATTCGAAGCAAAGGCTATGTGGGAGATTCATAAAGGTCTACCTTCAACCAAAGGTTTATAATAGTCCCTCTCTTCTACATAAGACATGAAACCGATCTGCCAATCTTTTTCAAAGTAATGCAGTTTAAATGAAATCCAAAAAATAAATTAGAACCGCATGTATTTCTTTAGACATCATCTAAAAAAGGAAGATCAAATATTTTTTTAGACTATTTAGAAGCCTAACTTTAAAAAGCTTATTGAGGGTTAGGTCGGAGTAAAAATTTCATGAGTTCGTAGTTTTGTCATACAGTTAATTAGTAGAAATAATGTGGTTGCGTTAAAAATATTCGGGTCGCATCTCAAGGTTGCCCATATCCATAATATTACATGTTTCAGGTCATCCTTTCATACTAATGGACAGTGTTAACTAGCGTTGTGTAATTTGGACTTTTGTTTTTAATATGACATGCGTAATCAGTGAAAATCTAGGTTTTTCCTTTAATAAAACAAGGTGATTTTAATAAGTAATTAGACTTTGCAAATCAAAATCAAAGAGCATTGGAAACTTTGATATAGGTACTCGCGGTACCCATAGATAAAGACAATTAATAACCTTCCTTCTAAAGCAGTCCTAGTCGGGTAAAAACACAATACGTATAAATAAATCCGTTTTTTTTTTGCAATATTTGTTCTTTTCTTCTGTTTATCATAAATAGATAAATTAAATGCGCTCACTTGGCTAGGATAAGAAATAGCGAATGTGTCATAGTTATATAAAATCGTATTCACTTTAGAGTATAGAAGATTTGCTTGACCATACCAAACCAACTAATTCTCTGACCGTGCATTTCTTTCTTTCCCACGAGCACCAATAATATGTCTAAACAAATTCAACCGGTAGATATCTCTAAACGTAATTTGCTATTTGACAAAGCATGACCACCATGCGCATACGGCATGCGCAATATCAACGCATGTATTATAGGCGACAACATACCTCATGCGATTACCGAGCAATGTTTGACAATCTCGCATTATTATAACGGGAATGTCCATAGTATAGTCATATCCAAGCGGTACAGTGCACAGCAGCGGTACTCAAACTTTAATAAAAACGTGTTAAAAAGAGAACTAACCAATATGGTACATTTTTTATCAGAATGTTGTCATCCGTCGGAGTAAAATGACAATGTGGAATGAATGAGCCGCTAATATACTCAATCTAAACTACAGTCCACTTCACCCTTGTAAATAACACACATGAAAGTCATTTCAATACTGTCAATGCAGTAGCCGTTTAAATTTGCTATAAATACAGAATACGTACGGCCTGCGTATTTACAGCCTGAAAACTTGAAACTTAAAGAATGAAAATATGCGACTGTGCGCCCCCTAGCTAGGCCAAATACAGTTTGAAAACTACTGGTGCACAGTATGATGCAATGATGTAATACAGATATAGGTATCTCTGCTCACACAATGAATAACATTGTAGATACCTATGTATGATTGTTCTCTGTACCTGGGCTGATTGATAACTGGCCGAAACGACGAACTTAAAAAAATGATACGCAAAAAAAAAAATTACATTATATTTTGGCATCTTTTTGAAAATAGAACGCCAAATTTGAATTTAATCGAACTGGTGGAATTTGTTTGATAGGACGTAGAACTTTCTCTGTCGTAAATTTTCTTAACAATGGAAAGAAACGAAATTCGTGCGGTGATAAAGTTTTACGTTTTAAAACAGAAAACAGCAACCCAGATTAAAACCAAGCTAGACAGTGTTTTAGGTAATTCTGCTCCTGCATTGAGTACAATTCACACCTGGGTAACTGATTTTAAACGTGGAAGACAGAGCTGCGAGACAGTTCTGGCCGTCCAAATGAAGTCACGAATCCGGACATGATCAAAAAAATTCACAAAATTGTATTGAATGATCGGCGCTTGAAGTTGCGAGAGATAGCAGAGATTGTGAGCATTTCATCTGAACGCGTTTTTAATATTTTGCACCAACATTTGGGAATGAAAAAGCTTTGCGCGCGATGGGTGCCGCGTTTGCTCACTGTTGACCAAAAGCAACGTCGAGTGGACGATTCATCGGAGTGTTTGGCGCTGTTTAACCGAGATCCTAACGAGTTTTCGCGGCGTTATGTAACAGTCGATGAAACCTGGATACATCATTATACTCCCGAGACAAAAGAACAATCTAAGCAGTGGACTGAGAGCGGAAGACCTGCGCCGAAGAAAGCAAAAACGGTTTTGTCGGCCGGCAAAGTGATGGCGACTGTTTTTTGGGATGCTCGAGGGATTATTTTAGTGGATTATCTGCAAAAAGGAAAAACAATAAATGGAGAGTACTACGCAAGCTTGCTGCAAAAATTAAGTGAAGAAATCCAGAAAAAACGACCACATTTGGCCAAGAAAAAAGTTTTGTTCCACCATGACAACGCACCTGCACACACGTCAATGGTTGCAGTCGCCAAACTCCATGAATTGCGGTTCGAATTGCTACCGCATCCACCCTATTCCCCGGATCTGGCCCCGTGTGACTTCCACTTATTCCCAAACCTGAAGAAATGGTTAGGTGGCCAGAGATTTTCATCAAATGAAGAAGTCATTGTTGCCGGTCGGTAGAGGTAGAAAACGATCGACTGCGTTTGAATAATTGATTGATGTACCTACTTGATTTTTGTGGCTGAAGAGATGTTCTTTTGAGTTTCCGAAGAATAATTCAAAATATTTTGTTTTGTAAATTTGTAATTAAAAGCAATCTCGAGTGAAGCAAGTTTAAGTAATTAATACGTACTTGCAACATTCCAGAAGCGATATTATGCTCTGCGGATATGATTTCATGTGATTAGTCAAACCGTTATGACCTCAAATGAAGTTCATAGGTCGTATCATTATTAAATTACATAGCAATAATCGTATCATCGACTACCGTAAGAATGTGACTGTGGTATAGCAGAGTCAAATTACAAAAGTATGTAGGTTGTTGGTTGATAGTTTACTAGGTATTCGGTATCTCACGTTTTTGGGAAGATGTATTTATTATTTTATTATATATAGTATATATAGGGTGTATTTATTATTTTAGATCAGATTACTTCTGTAACGTATCTGGCCCGAATTGCCAAGAAGATGCAGGTTCAAACCCTGTCCAAGATCGAAAAAAAAATAGTTTTTCGCCTTCTACATATAAAGATTTATATATGATTTAGTTTAGTGACGTGGCATTTTAGCTAATTTCTTGTTTAGATATAATAACAATATTGCACGTAACAGCCGCGACAGACACAATAATTCCCGTACATAAAACGGTCCAGTTCTCAAGACACGAAGCTGTTTTAAAATTACGTTAAATGTGTTCGTAGGTTGAATGTTCGTAAAGTGACGAAATAAGTCTAGACGGTGTCAGAGCGGTTTGAAGTTAGCATTATTTGGTAATAGATATTTAGTCCTGAAGTTGTCTGCTGACGAAGGCCCTCAGACAATTGGTGAGGTTAAACTCATTTTACTATCGATCCCAGTTTTCACACGGTTATTAACACACACATCATGGTCAGAGTAAGGAAAACCGTCTCGTGTAGGGTTTCTTACAAATGTCAGACCCTTAGAGTGTGGTGCCGACATAATATCGTGTTCTGCTTGCCCCGACTATTGCTAGCTGGAGGAGTTCATGGACTCCTTGGAGCAATTAGGGTGGCAGCATATTGGGCAAGTAAAATATAGAATATTGACGAGCCGTCGACACGACAGAAAGAAAAACCCTTACATTCATAAGTATGTACCAGAATGAACCTACTAGATTCAGCTAGGTTTAATGAAAAATGCCCTTTAGAACGTTACTACACAACAGACAGGTATTAAATAAAACTGCATTGGTCACGACACAGTGAGTTAGCATTGAGCGAACTACATGCAACTCATATTATGATTGTTGGAAATTGCAAGATGCAATGTCATCGTGGCTTTTATCTGATTTAGGTTGATGGTTGTATGTATGCGAGTCTGTATTTTTTTGTGCAGGGCTACTCGTAATTCAACAACACAAACATGTTTCTAAAGAAGGAGCAATGATTTATCATCATCAATATTTAATGCGTAATTTCTGAGGGGCTTAAGCCCTTAAGCCTACCCTGAATTAGGGTGATCTAATTCTAATAATTAATTCTTAGTAAAGTTTTTGATATTCGAATATTCCTGGCTGGAAATATTTCTGTTAGAACTTGAAGAAATAAAAAAAATGTAATGAAAATCACACCTTGTTCAGTAAATCGTATTACCGTACTGTTTACTGCCGTCGTAAGTTCAATTTTCAAGCAAGGTGTATTGAAAAAACATTTTTCATTATACTTAAGATAAAATAGTAAAACAAATCATCATACATACTTTCACAAAATGTTGTGTAAATATTAATTTAAAGTATTTCTTTTGTTTTTACATTATAATCCTTATCACCCACCACACATCTGATTAATTCATAAAATATCATAACTAAGATGTTTGAATTTGGTTTGGTATAATGTTTCTTTATTGCACACAACGGTCAACCATAATAAAAACTGCACGGACAACATTTTACAGGTCGGCGACATTTTTGCACGTCTCACCGTAGGACTTCTAGCAAGCCTAACCTACGAGTAAGCTGTGACTCACACTTTCCTAGTCTGTATTGGATTTCGTATGGAAATATTACTTTTGCAATTAATAAATATAAGATTAATCTATTTAGTCATGATTGATGTGTATGTTCTGTTTATAAGAGATAGTATATTTTCTAGTGTGTTAGCTCTCACAGATCGCATCACGCATTGAATAAATTAGTTTTGTATAATTTTTAAAACAAATTGTAACCCTAAGATCCTTACCTTTGCCCTATCTCATACAAATATTTCGTTTGCGGAATTCCCGTGGCGATATGATTTTTCCATGGTAAAAGTTAACTTAGGTTCATTTAAGCTATTAATCGTTGATTTAGATTAGCTGTGATAACTTCATAAACAAACCGATAGACAGATACTTTCGCATTTATATGTTAGTATGAAAGTATGAACATGGATGTAACGCTGACACATATTTACTGAAATATTGGACAACTTTCAGCTACAACAGGAAAATAATATACTTAGGTATTTTGAATTGTAATACTTATGTTGAGAGCTCTACGAAAGAGACGAACCGCAAGCAAGATAGATCTTTTCCTCAAATGCGTCAGTCGATTTCCACGTGCAAGGAAAATCTCGGAAACAATTCACTGCAGCTATTAAATTACTACAAGTCTTGTGTTAGCAAAAAAATTGTATGTTTCAATCTGCCTCGTGCCCTTAAAACATCTAATCAAAATCTTAATAAAAGTCATAATAAACCTCATCAAAAAACAACGTTTCATTATGTTTCAGTACCTCGTGCTTTGCAATATACTGATTATGATTACATTGTAGTTTTAATGTAAGCATAGTCTATTATTTTTATCTGCAAGCAACACTAAATACGAAAACAGTACTAATTTAGACTAAAAAGTGAATGAAAAAGTTACTAGTTTAGCTACGGTGTTAACCATACCAGCTATCAGTAAATGGTTATCTCAGGGCTATATTTAGTTTATTTTGTTAGGTCACCAACAGAGTTAACAATAATACTTACAACTAAATAAATATGCATAGGATACTAGCCTAATTGTAACTCCAATTATAGGCGACAACGACATGCAAAATAGTACAGTGAACAGAATAATATAAATAATATAAAATGAAATGACAATAGCACAAAATAAAAGCGCCCTTTGTGACAATATGTTAGGTATAGCAATACCTATACTCCTTACTCTGTTATTTAAAAAATGCTGGCATGTGTTAAATGCACACTGGCAGCTTTATTTTGTTCTAGAATTGTATTTTCAAATGATTTCGAAACATGTCGCTTTTGAATGCCGTTTTGACTCAGTCTAATAATGAAAGCCCTTGGATAACAATTTGCATTTAAATAAAACATTGTTTTCCCCATAAATTATATCTTATTTATTTACACAACCCCACCACCACAATACAATAGTAAAAAGTGTCTTTTTAAAAAAACCGTGACCACAAAAAAAAGTACATTAAGTTATTTAAAAAGAAAAGAAAAAAACAATAATTCTAACCTTGAGCTGAAAAAACTGTGCTCATGTTCTAATATTGGCTATACTCGTATTGACTCTACAACACCTTACAGTATCGTGTTCCTATACAGTATTTTCATCACGGTCTTGCCACGTCCTGCAATGTCTACAGTAACATAAAGTCCGTAGTTACTCAGTTAAGTAAAAAAAAAGGTCTTCAGTTTTGCTGTATTAAAGTGTCTCGTATTTCACATGACTCTACAGTGTCTACAATATATGAATCGTCCACTGTTACTACAAAAATTTACCAATTTGAACTAAGTACGCCATTTGATTGATTGATTTACTAACACTAGAAACAAACACACACACACTGTTACTTTTTAACATTTAAAAACTGTGCAATAATGCAGACAGTCCCAAGATAAACAGATTTTAAAAAGACAGACTATAGACTGAGATACGAATTCAGAATTCCTTCTACTTTTTATGGTGAGAAGCAAAAGATGTAACAAGTTGCTAAGAGACCTTTTCCGGGGTTTTGCACATTGCTGAATCTAAAAATCTCTATTAGCACTTCGACATATTACTCCTTGTGCCTGAAATCCAAGATGGCCGCCAAAAAAAAAAGCATACCATGTAGGAGATCAAATGAAAGTGCGGTTTTCTTGAGTAGATTACAAATATAATTAACACGTTGCCATATAAGCACTAACTGGACAAGCATTTAAAAAAAAATAAAAAATCAAGTTTAGGAGTTGCAATTTAAACTTTTTAACTTATAACTAACCCAAGAAAAATTGTAGAATCTGTTATTTTTTTAATATTTCTGGTTAATTTAGAGAATATCCCAAGTGATTATTAAAAGGTTTCACAGAAATTAATTTTGTCGTTTTTAATTTACGGCAATGCAAAATGTACTCCTATACTTGATTTTTTCAATGTTTTTTTTTAATGCTTGACCAGTGAGTGCTGATATGGCAACATGTTATATATTTGTAATCTACTCAAGACGCAATTTCATTGCATGGTATGCATTTTTTTTGGCGGCCATCTTGAATTTCAGGCACAAGGAGTAATATATCGAAGTGCTAAAAGGGATTTTTAGATTCAGCGATGTGCAAAACCCCGGAAAAGGTCTCTTAGCAACTTGTTACATCATTTGCTTCTCACAGTCACTATTCTGAATTGGTATCTCAGTCTACTATAGAATGATTACTTATTGACTATAAATGAAAATATCTCAGAACCGGTTTATTGTAGTGGACCATATTAAAGAAGAAAACGCGAAGACAACACTGCCAAACCATTCAGTAACAACAGGGGCTGCGTAATGGATCCTGTGGTTAGTCCATTTTAGTCTAACGGTGCGCTGAGAATCCCAACTAAACACCTGTGCAAGGTACGTGCACACGTTCCACACTTATACAGGGTGTTAAGAAGGAATTCTGTCAATAAAACTGAACAACTTTCCCCAAGGAACATAAGTTGTCAGATGAGAATAAATCGCAACATCCACAAATCGATCTTTGTCGTCTGTTAAAGGGGAAAGTTTCATGGACAGAAATCTTTTCACTTTACGGGTATTTTGTAACAACCTGTACAGCTTAGTATGCAATAGGCGGATGCGTTCCCCGTAACATGCGACTGCTATGGACATCTTTACACATTGGTGAAGAGGAAGCCGGGTTTAGTTTTGATATTTCATCATTAGTCATGGTTAGGGTGTCACAGCGCGGATCTCTATAAGGAAAATGGAATTTCTAATTGGACTTCGAAGGCATAATGTGAAATGTTTTTTTTTAACTTCATTTTACCGGTCCTAAGATATGTAACACAATGTGAACAATGATTTGTTGAGAAAAACTTGACTGGAACGCATATTTACCGATTAGATTGCTACTAATATTTTACTTAATTAAAAAAAAACAGTTGATAAATTCTACTATTTTAATTTCCGGACATCAAAGTATATACCATTACTGTAAATCTTTGAGCCTATTGCGTATTTTCCCCATTGAATCATAATCACGTTTATTCGAATCTCCAATTTCTCCATTATGCATAATGAATGGTGGACTTTCGCTCTCAAAACTAATAATTCAACGACATTTTGAAAAAGCGTGCGATTTGAAAGTCGTCTACAATGTGGAGAGCTAAATAAAGTTCTGTATGTGAGTTATCGCACGTACCACTTACGCTACGCACAATAGTTAACAAATTGAATTATATTCACACACCGTGCATATAAAACTGTCTTGTAATTAAAATGTTGGGGAGTGCAAAGCATTCAACACGCTGTTCTCCGCCCATTAGTTATTCAAAATTTTGGTGATTAAAGCATTCTTATACCTTACGGTTTTAATGCGAGTTTTATATGAACTACGACGACTGGCAAGCAGTGTATTGCGAAATAATATTAAAGTCCACAGAAAGTCCACGTACACAAAAACAACGGAACGAATTTCTTGTTGCGTATAAATCTATTTAAAACAATTTTAATTGTTTGCAACTTGCTTTCCCATGACCAAATAACCTCAACAGTATCATCACGGTGGCTGTTTTTATCTGTTTTGAACTTTCCGACTGTAAAAATCATCGGTCAAGATCCCAGAATAGATAACTTAGGTAGGTTGCTGATAGAAAAGAAGATTATCATACAAGTTATAGTAAATGCCGTTATTTTATCACGCTTTTTATTTGATCATCTGTTGTATCTGAGATTGCTTATTATGCAGAGCTAGACCGTTTTCTCTTCATTTTTGGAGTACTGTATGTACGGTTTACGGATCAAGATAAGCTACGAGTATAATCAAGTTACGCGAGGAACGTCTTGCACTACTACTTATTTACAGGAGTTTAAACTTCCAGATCAGTGGTCGCGCTTTCACAACGATAAGCATGTTGAGAGAAATATTTGACTCTCAAAATACTGATTTTACAACTTTAACTTCAGTTATCTTCAGTAAAGTTTATACTCGTAACTTCTTCTTGCCTGTGATCCACGCTACAAATAACATATTTCATCGTTCCATTTCCATCTATCACGCGTCCCCACCGAGGGGCTCGAGCCTACCATTCTTGGTAGGGCGATAAGGCTTTAATCGACCACCCTGGCCCAGTGCGGGTTGGTCAACTTCACACATAACCTATGAATTTCTTCGCAGGAGTGTGCAGATTTCATCACGATGTTTTCCTTCACCGTAAGAGCGTAGAATAAACGTACACATGAATTCAAAATTCGAAAACACATTGTGGGAACCGAACCCGCGTCTCCCGGACGGAAGACAGCGGCCCTAACCACTAGACCACCGACTGTCAGCTTTGCAATCGCACTCAGATTATTATCATCTTTTATTATGAAAACCATCTACACCTTCTTCGGTTTACCTGCATTGTTTTAATCTACATTCATTCTGATACTCTTCCTTCAATAAGAATTTCACCTATCCTCGTAAGTGGCATTTACAGACATTCGACTCAATTCCACGTGGCCGCTAAACGTCTTAATTTTATTTTGACGTCTCTAAAACCATTTTGCTATTCTAGAAGCATCAATTTTAATAAATTTTGCGGGGCCGCTAAATTTAAAATTTTATTTTGACGTTTCTTTAACATTTTGCTATTCTATGCGTCTGTTTTAATCAATTGACAGGGCTAATTTGAATCTGACGTGTATTATTTTAGACGGGCTGCTAAACTTAGGTTTAGCTGCTAAAATGCTATTCCAGACATGTTTATTTTATGCGGAAACTAAGAAACGTCAAGCTAAATTGTCTAATCTTAGCGGCGAGTAAAAACGTCCCGTTTAAAATTAGACAGCAAACAAACAAAGCAAAAATTCAAGTTTGTGTGTTTTAGAAATGAATGACGAATTTGTCGTGGCCGCTGTTCTGGCTGGCGAGAGCGAGCAAGGCGAAAGTGAAAAAATTTACCTCAAAAGATTGCGTGATGCCTCGAACCCATTCGACCGATCCGAGCGCAAATTTCAAAAATTATTCCGGCTGTCGCGGGCTATGGGTCAAAACGTGGTAGACGCTTTATGTGCTGGGGACGAACTGCATGCGGGTACGATTCCTGCCCATCTCAAAGTTTTATGTGCACTACACTTTTTTGCACATGGCAGCTACCAGACTGCTGTTGGAGAAGTCAACATACTGGCTCAAAGCCAACCAACAGTCAGCCGAAGTTTGGCTAGTGTCTGTCCTCTGATTATAGAAAGGTTGACACCACAATGGATAAAGTTCCCTGTATCCAGTGAAGAAAAGGAGAAAACGATGCAAGAGTTCCAAGAACTATTTGGAATGCCCTACACAATAGGTGCTGTAGATGGGACTCATATTGGTATCCATAAACCACCAATTAATCACCCAACGGCGCCGGGCAACCTTTTCTACAATAGAAAAGGATTTTACAGTATCAACTGCCAAATGATTTGTGATGCCCGGGGTCGCATTACCAGTGTGAATCCGAACTTTCCAGGCTCAACCCACGACGCTGCTGTTTGGAGAAGCAGCAATGTGCACCAGCACCTTGAAATGCAGTATGTCGAAGAGCAGTCTACGCAGTGGCTTCTTGGTGATAAGGGCTACCCCCTTCTTCCATGGCTGATGACTCCTTATCTGGATCCACGTGCTGAGTCGCCAGAAGAACGTTATAATAAATTTCATGCACAGGCAAGAGGGGTGATAGAGATGTGCTATGGAGTTATGAAAAATAAACTCCGTTGCCTTCATCGCCATCGTATTCTGCACTATAGCCCAAAAAAAGCAGCCCAAATTATTATTTCCTGCTGCACTATATATAATATGCTCCACTGGACTGAAACTTCTGAAACAGATACTGACAGTAGCAGCGACGATTTAGAGAGCGAGGATTCAGATAGTTATGAAGACAGTTTGGACGATCTTGAGGAAGGGGATGGTGAAGAGCAAGATCCTGAGGATGATTTTGATATTGATTTTTTGAATGCAGCTCGAGCCAGGCGTACATTTTTGATAAACACAATTTTTAGTTAAAAAGTTTTCTTTCACTTCTTGTAACAAAGACCAACATTTATTTAGTTTGTTGATTATTGGCTTTTATCTATATTATATATAAATCGATATCGTCCAGATGTGTAGCAAGCTGAAGTGACAGTGGGCTGGCGATCCACGTCTGTCGCAGAACCGATGTGTGATACCGACGAGCGTTGGAGCAGACGGGTTCTCTTCAGAAAATTACGTCTCGGGGACGCCCTCCTGCCAGGTGGACTGATATCCTGGTCCCCGGTCCCCTGTACCTATATCCATGCCAAATTACAGCCTTCTAGTATTGTTTTAAGTCTCTGAGCTAAACCGCGGACGGACAGTCAGACGGACGGACATGGCGAAGCTATAAGGATACCTTTTTTATTACGGAACCCTAAAAAACAAAGTAGGTATGTAGTTTGAATGAAAAACCCTGTTTTATGTTAGCAGATAAATTTTTAATTAAACCAAATCACAGCAGCAAAAAAAAAAAAACAAAGTCTATGGAAAAGACGAAGACAGTTAGGATTCACTTGAATCGTTTAAGAGCACCAGCTCACCATGGCTCCTAACTGCTGCTGCAATACTTTGCCCCGCTTCCCTGATAGCAGCAGACAAAGTCTCCGCAGCCTGGGCTATTGTAGACCGGAATAACTCATTATTCCGGTCTAATGACCCCGTAAGCATGTCTGCTGGGGATGACCGCAGAGGCCTTGTTCTTTGACGTCGAAGGTAAGGGTGTGTTCCACTTCTAGAACGTCCACTTCTAGATCTTGGCAATGGACCTGGAGATGGTGGCGGCGGTTGAAAAAGAGATCGTGGCAGCGGCAGAATAGGAGATGGTGGCGGCGGCAGAATAGGAGATGGTGGCGGCGGCAGAACAGGAGATGGTGGCGGCGGCAGAACAGGAGATGGTGGCGGAGGGACATTTTGCTCAGAGACAACCTAGAACCAAATAATAAGCAAAACTAATATATGTTGAGCAGGTACTCTACCTAGAGGTTTTATGAAATCATCCTAATTTCATTACATTTGTTTTTAATTTTAATTTGTATAGATTTTATTTTTAATTTATTTTTTGTAAAATAATTAATAATATAAAAAAAAAGTTTAACATACCAGAGGAGTTTCCAAATTGGCAAATCCATCCACTGCAGCTGCTCCGACCACTTCCAACACCTTTAACTCCAAATCTGTCAACGGACGGACAACTGCAGGACCTCCTCCAGTGCCCTGGGTTTGTTCTTTAAATTTTCTAAATTTGGCCTTGACTTTTTGTACCCACTGCGACCAAATCTGCCAAATTAATAAACACAAATGAAGTAAATGGTTGAAAATAAAGTTTTAATACGTGTTATTTTTACTTGTACAGCTGCTGTATCTAATTCCATTTAGACCAGGACAGAAATACAAAAGAAGACAAAGAACATGTAGGACTTACATTCTGCCACTCCACCACTGTCCTTTTGCATCCACTTATATTAAGTAAAACGGCAAGGCCCGTCCAAAAATTTGCCACTTCTGGGCTTGCTATATTTCCTGAAAAGATGTAAGTAGGTATGTTCATAAATAAATATAAAAGGAACTCATATTAAATGTTCTAGAGGCTATTAGTAAGCAAAATTAGTGGCAAAAAAGTTTTATACAAAATGGTGCAAGACTCTCAAGTAAGTGAAAGGTATCCTGTGATTTAGCTAGCAGGACACAAACGTTAGCGAATAACTTGGTTTCTAGTTGAGCACCTCATAAATCTGTTGTTTTTCTAAAGTACCGTTGTACCATTTCTGCTTGGGGTGCACAAAATCATGATGGTTTTAACATCTTCGTACAAAAATGTATGAAAAAGCAAAGAAAAAAGCGCATTTCCGGTGGACAGATACAATTCTTTATTCCATTAACTGCATCACCAATCCACATAGCCGAAAACAGAAGTACCTGGAAAGCCCTGCCCTGACCCGCATCGCGTCTTTTGGTAATCACGCACAACCCTCGGTCATGAGGACAAGACGAAGAAAAACAATAATTATGCTTACCTCTCGCCAGCATTAAATTACTGTGGAGTTGCTCCACGAGCATATCCTGCTGTATCTTATTAATTCTTTTTCTCGTGGATGTCATTTTTTCACTCGAAATTGAAAACAATACAATTCAATAAAATGAAACAAGTTCAAATTCACCGCTCGGGGTTGACTTCTGACAGTTTTACTTTGTTTATTTACAGTTTTTTTAAATGTTGCCCGTGTAGTAATGTGTTAAAACCTCGGAGTTAAAACCTGGTGTGCAAAAGTAATTAAAAAACCGGCCAAGTGTGAGTCGGACTCGCGCACCGAGAGTTCCATGTAACTTTAAAATTTTAAAAAATATTTTTTAAAGTAAGTAGGTATGATTTAACTAAAAATTTACGGTTTTCACAATTTTTCCTTTATCTGTGCTATAAGACGTTGCTTCGTACCAAATTTCAAGAATCTAAGTTCACGGGAAGTAGGTTTTGATTCCCTTGCGAGTTTCAAAAATAAGCGGAAATTTGCGACTTAAACGGCTGTATCTTTTGATTGCGTTGGCTTAGAAGCTTTTTTTTTCCAGCTCCATCCAAGGGACAGTTAGTAGACCCATGTAGACCTGAGTATTTGATATAAATTTCAGTTTGATACCTCCACCCGTTCCTGAGAAAAAGGGTATTGACAGACGGACGGACGGACAACAAAGTAATCCTATAGGTGGTTTAGTTTTTTCCTTTCGTTCGAGGTACGGAACCCTAATAAAATAAAATACATTAATGGGAGAAAAAAATACATTTTTATGTTCTACTAGCGGTCCGCCCGCGGCTGCGCTCGCGTTGTGTTAGCTTTTCCCGTGGGAATAAGAGCTTTTCCCGTATTATGTATACTATGTGTTATTCCAGGGTACAAACTGTCACAATTTCAAATTTCATCTCTAGCGCCTTCTGTCGAGAACACACTATAAGATCTCCATACGAAATGGCGCCACCGTCGTCGTCGTCGTGTGCAAAAATTCGTTTCTTTTACGATTTCCCGTAGGAATGGTTTTTTTTTTCGGGTTTAAAACTATCCTATGTCCTATTCCAGGACTTAAACTAAATCTGTGCCAACTTTCATTTTAATCCGTCCAGTAGTGGTTGAAGCGTGATTTAGTAACAAACATCCAAACATTCCCATTTATAACATTAGTAGGATTTACCTCTTCTAATCATTCCTTCATTCGCTTATTTTTTACGGTAGCAACACATACGCAAGATTTTAGAATACGTCAATTTAATCAGATTGTCATTCTGGAATAGCATTTGCCCGCTGTCTAAACTAACTTAAAATTTAGAATTTTTAGCTTTAGGATTTTTAAACGATGGAAACGTAGAATTGAGTCAATTATTTGTATAAGAAGTATTATTGTATTAAAACTAAACGAATCATGTTGCAAATTAATTTAAATCAGTTTGACGGACTACACACCCACCTCCTCTGTCATTACTTACTTCCCCAGTCCCACGCGTTGTTGTCACGTTATTTATCGCCCGAGGCTTTGAGCATTTTTGCCTGAGCACATCAGGCATTTTAAGACTTTGATGATCGTGCCATTTTTTAACATCAAGATGGTTTAAATGTTAAAGTATATAATTGAGCCTTCGCTAGATAACCTCAAATTCCTGATGAGATAGATTTTTTTTTAATTTATGTCACTAGGTTCAAATCAAATCAAATCAACAAGTCCACTACTGGACTACGAGCCTCCTCCACTTAAGTGGAGGGTTTTGCCATAATCTCCACGCTTGGCAGGCGGGTTGGAGATCGCAGATTAAAAGGTTACTGTATCAGAGAGCGCTGCTGCCCGTTCCCTGTTCAATGTGTAGTCCCTAAGTCGCCTCTTACGACACCCACGGGAAGAGTAGGGGTTGGTGACAAATGTATTCTACTCTGCCGTCGCCACACGGCGGAGGTCACTAGGTTACTTAAAGAAAAATATTTAATATAAATGGTCCTTCTCAGTCGGTATAAAAATACTATATTTTTTGCATAAATGTGGTAGCCGATGTGGTTTGATTCCCGATTCAGGCGCAAGTGTATTTTTTTATCTTTTCTTAATAAAGATGAAGTCTTCTTTCAATAAAATTTTCTATCTGCAATATTTCAGGTATTTTACATGGACGACGCCCTGTATACGTAATGGTAACAACCCGTGTTGAGCCCGTTTAAGATAACTAGCTAGCTAACTTGGTCAAAGCTATAGAATTTAAGTAACGTACTTGCATCGGAATCACATCAAGAAACTTTGTTTTATACACGACTGCCGTCATCCGTGAGTACTAAAAATCACATGGCGTATAAACCAAACAACTGAAGGATGGTTTGGAAACAATGAAAGCGTCAGTTAGTATACTTACTGCACACACAATATACAAGTACCGGGCACAATGACATTGTTTCAGCATTACGTGGCCCGGGTTTGGACGTTGTTAGTCAGCTTGTATCAACTGATATGAGGATTGAGGTTTCGTTTGGAAAAACCGACATCGTGGTTGAACGACAAATGATTACAATAGTCAACTGAAAAACTATTTTATGGAAAATCCTGTAATGTCCGAGGAAATATCAATGGAAGTGCAGAATTACGATCAAAATAGACAATACAGGAATCTTACTACACACGTAACACGTTTTTTAACTCTTTTATATTCAACTGTGTACCTATTTGTAGTATTTATATACAAATATTATTACTAATATGGAGACTCCTACAGAGTAAAATGTTACTAAAAATAAAATTTATATGCAGTTGTGATAAGGAAAAGTTTTTTACTGCATTAAGTCCCACCCAGATAAGGAAACAACAAATATGTTTCAAATCATTGCAGATGAGTATGACTCTACAGCAGTTCAAAAGCTACTTAGCATAGCAAATAGATAAAACAACTACTTAAGCACTTTAAATTTTTAATGTTATGAGTTTGTGTAAGTATGCATTGTAAGACAGGCAGATAATTTTCATGATTGTTTTATTGGCACTACAAGGTTGACTATTAATGAATTAATTATGTATGCAAACGTCATTGTTATTTACCTACAATAAATAATACTGGTTGTTTGTATTATTTTTTTATACAACCATGAACGAACTGCGAAGAGTGAATTGATAATAGATTGTGAACTTTAATTTTAGGACACAATGCTCTTATAAAGTAATAGAACTAAATCGAAGTTCTTCAAAGCCTTACTGCGTCTATTTCAGTATTTTTATAGATCTATTAAATATCGAATTGTAACATTGGATCTTTCTAAGAAAATCGAAAAAGGCACGTTTTCTCTGATATATCTAACGATGATGATAAAATTCCAGCTGGAAGATGTCCGGGAAACCTAATGATAACAAACTATACGACAGCAGTAGTAAACACGTAAGTAATAGCTAAACCCGTTAGAGTTCAGTTATTATCGGGAGAAAACTGACATGGGCATTGCGGTTAATGAGACTGTCTCGTTAAGGGTTTATGTACACGTGCTCTTCCAAAACGTTGCAATCTAATTGGATATTGTTTTTTTGTAGTAGTGTTGTGTAGCGAGTTGAGTAGCGTCTAAAAACGACACATTCAATACCCTTAGTTTTTACTATACTAACTGTTGTGGGATTTCACAATAATTTTATGATGTCAAAATTAACACGTTCACTGGCTGTTTAACATAACTTTTCTGTCAAAGAATTATTATAATTAATCGACGAGATTATGTTCCAAGTCAGCTAAACGCTGCAGCGTTTATAGCCACAAGTGTGAACCTGACTTAAGACGACCATTTCTCTAGACTCGTTCGGAGGTGTCAGGATGATTAACGAACTTCTTTTCACTGTTTTGTTGATGTGTTAAACATAATGCCGTATTTCACTTATATTATACTGCACTTTGTTAGGTCATTGTGAGTGGAACAGCTGTGTGTGTTTTGCAGGTTTAATAATTTATAGTTTCTGTGGTCGCTTAGAACTCGGGACACATTTTAGTAAGGTACGGTATGTTTAGGAATAATTATTGACCAATAGAAAAATTAGAATTTGATGACTAGTGCATATCTGCCGTCAACTTGCATATCCCTAGCTTTTTTGTGTGGGCTAGGAATGTGGTTGTTTGAAAAAAAAATATGATTTATTTATATAATTTAATAAGTAATACGTCATAGAGAAATATCTTTAGCTTGTAGTTAGTAAAAGGAACACAACGAAAGTTAATAAATAACGGTTATCAAAGGAAATCGCAATTACCTATATCACCGACAACCGCCATACTATAAATTGCAATCTCTACTTAGTACTTCCTTAGATTTACCCGCAATGCGTTTACCAAGTTTAAAACAACTTATTTCCATTCCCACAGTGGAACCGCTCGGCGGAAATGACAAAGTTTGAATACATTGGCGTTTTACACCGCAGAGTTTACGTTTATGACGTTGATAAACTACAATGTACAAGTTACTATAGTGGCTCTATGCAAGCTTCAGTTATAAGGCGCCATAAACCCCTAACTTTAGTGCTTCTAAAACCAGTTCCCAATGCTAATTGCTATCAGTCGGGTTCAAAATCTCGATTACGTGCGTGCGATTGGTTGCACGTTTGGCCTGTGACGTCATTGTGTTGGGATACAACATGGTTCGTGCCAATAATACTGTCTGGGTTTAGGACGCAGTAACTTATTATATTAATCTGTGGTTTAGGTGCTAGGCTGGTTAGTAATTCCTGAGAAGGACTGATAATTCATATGGCGCATTGTTTTCGTAGATTCTATCTTATATTTAGACAATCATGATAATTATACGTTTGTGTTGATCGATTGTTCTTATAAGTTCTACTCCGGTAACTTCCATAATGCTTTGAGAACTCTTCATGAGAACTAAACAACTCGGAGCAAAAATTTCCTTAGAAAATGTTGTATTTATTAAATACGGAAACTTGATACTACATTTTCTGTGCTAAAAATAATGTTTCGTAGGTGTAAACTTCTTTCTTTCATATCATCATTAACATCGTCCATAATCGAAACGGTTTCGAAATTAGAATATCGATACGGTGATGTCATTATCTAATATACTCGTAAAGCACGGTTATTGAGCAGAACTGCGAGATTTGTAACTTGAGTTTCTTTATCTATCTAGACATAATACCTTAACTCTACAGTATCTGCGTCTCAGTATGACACGATTTCGTGACCGTTATTTATCGAACTATTTACAAAATTATTTTCCATACCTAGATGATAACAGCAACAATATTTATATTTGAGGAAACATTTCGAAGTTCCGTGAAAAGCAGAAAAAATCAACAAAATTTGTAAATAGTTTGTGTTAATACAAAAAATAAATAAGCGATACGAAATGATAGATAGATAGGTAACTCATTTATTTGCCAACAAACAGTACACATAACATCATTCCATACAAAGAAGTACACATACTTAAGCTTACCTACCACAACGCGATGCAATTGTATGTATACTGTGCTGGCAAAAAAAGGTTCTGACTCAGCAAAATGTCGCAGCCAGGCTACGACGCTCATCATTCTGCCAGAACCCAGGGTACAGTCGGTCGAAATGCAGTGGTTTATCTCAATTCTATTTAATACAACCTGCTACTTGAATTTAACTTTTGTGTTATACTAATAGAAAATCCTTCAACACCAAGAAGACATGACTAGAGCCCAGGCCTATATTAGTTTTACTATATTTATTCGGTGCCCAGGCTGTACAAAAATTTTGAAGAAGTTAATAGACGCTCGTTATGCATTTTTCATTGCGTGAACTTTGTGCTGATGTTCAGAATCAGCTTTTCTTTTTTTCTTGATTCGATTTTACAACGCACTAACCTAATGCGGTTTGTCCCAATCAATAGCGTTATTCGTTTATGTTGTTTCCAGGGAAGTCGACCTATTCAGTTGTTCTTTGTTAAAGTTTACAGAAACGGCTTTGCGTTGTAATGTTACACTAATTTTATGAATTTATACATTGGGACATGTCCTGTTAAAATAAAAAATAAAATAATATTTACTGCTCTTTGTTTCAGTAATAAACAAGGCTGAATAAAACGTTCCTTTCGATCTACGTGGCCAACATACATAAAATGTGACAAAATTAAATGTGTGAGATAGGTGTTAATAATGGAGTGGCGATAAGCATGTTCTATGTTCATTGCGTTTATTTCGGCGTCTAAAGGGTTCCTTGTATCTTGTGATAAGTCATGTACGGACGACCGAACAAGAACATGGTGAACACTAGTGAACACGAACATCGAACACGGAACATTATGCCTATAATAATATGCCTAAGATACAAGTAAGAAATACTTAGTTTAGGCATCGCATTCATATTTTGTCTGCTTTATTTTTATTTTTGTATTTCCATTCCTCTATGTTTTAGATTAAGTTTTTATTGAAATCAATTTTATCTTATCTTTATCTTATCTTATTTGGTTCGCACGTGTGGACGTAAATTAGCAAAGCGAACATGAACACCTTACGAACACAGTTCTACTTGTGTTCGCGCTCAACTACTCAGTAGCTATGGATTCGCCGTTGGAAGTGATCGACGGTGAAGTAGACAATTTTTTTTGTAATATTCGTAGTGATTCACGAACTATCGTTTCCAAATGAGGACCCCCCTAGCTAGGTGGTGGGAAACAGTTTTGTACAAAAAGAGAAATCAATATATAATACATTAATTTTAGACTGAAAGTTACTAGAAATTAGTGGACACAAAAACTTACCTACTGAAATTACCGAACATCGTCCGCACAGAACATCCAAATTGGTTCGCAACCACTCGCAACGAACATTTTTGACGAACACAATGTTTGATATTCCTTAAGGCGGGTACGGACGACCGAACAAGAACATGGATCGAACACGGAACATTTGGTTCGCACGTGTGGACGTAAATTAGCTAATTGAACATGAACACTTTACGAACACAGTTCTACTTATGTTCGCATCAAATTTCTCCGAACATCGTCCGCACAGAAAAACCTAATTGGATCGCAACGAACATTTTTGACGAACAGTGTTCGATGTTCGTGTTCACCATGTTCATGTTCGGTCGTCCGTACACGCCTTACGGCTATAGATAGTGTAGAACGTGGTAGAACTAAGTTTTAATTTTAAATCAAACCGAGTAGCAAGAAAGCCAAGAGCAGGTACATTGATAAACTACAAACCAACCCCCCACTCCCTACCTACTGTCCTAAACTACTATGGGAAAAAAGGATGTTTTTTTAAATATATCTGAAAGCTCCGACGACGTAAGTACTGT
This sequence comes from Carpatolechia fugitivella, assembly GCA_951230895.1. NCBI lineage: Eukaryota > Metazoa > Arthropoda > Insecta > Lepidoptera > Gelechiidae > Carpatolechia > Carpatolechia fugitivella. The sequence goes on along the minus strand of OX579654.1, from coordinate 8,228,354 downwards.
AAGGAGCGGTCTCCTTTGAGGTGGCTGGCTGGTCGTTTAGTTCGATTGGATTTGAATATTTTGAAATATCGAATGGTTCTTTTTTGTTGTTTTGACTCGGGATGTCAACGGGCTACCGAGTAGAAGATATTTTCATATTGGAGAGTTGATCGAGAAAAAATAAATAACTATTACTTATATACTTCGTTTATCTCCAAATTAGCTTAGCGCCCATCTGGCTACCGCCCATCTGGCTACCGCCCCCCTTCCTTATTTGGTGGTTGGCGTCGCGAGTTCGATCGTATAGGGTTTCCAGGCCAGAAAAGGCTATAAGAAGAAGAAGCCGTACCGGAGCTCCATGTGCTGCGCGACTATCCTGAGCGACTATCCTGTGGTCCGGCAGTCCGCCGGCTCCTTTTAGGTGACTGGCTGGTCGTTTAGTTCGATTGGATTTGAATATTTTGAAATATCGAATGGTTCTTTTTTGTTGTTTTGACTCGGGATGTCAACGGGCTACCGAGTAGAAGATATTTTCATATTGGAGAGTTGATCGAGAAAAAATAAATAACTAGTACTTATATACTTCGTTTATCTCCAAATTAGCTTAGCGCCCATCTGGCTACCGCCCCCCTTCTTTATTGTACCTACTGTGGGTTAAACAGAAATGGTCAACGAAGTCTCTTCACTAAATCATTACTGGTGTGTCATAGTGCTAATGAAATAGAAAATGCGAGGTTGACGCCAGTCGAAATCCCAAGCGAACCTGTTGATTCGGCACGCAAACATGCTTTCGCGAAATTAACTATGATTTACTGGGCTTATGTATGACGTAAGCCTGTATTATGCTGATGTTGACATTTGTCAAATTAGCGCCTAGAATCGTGTTTCGCCCTGTTAGATTAACCAAGATTACAGTTTGTATAAACTTCTTTTTCTAAACGTATTTCTATAAGGACTAAACCACATGCTAAATAAATTAACACTAATTTAGAGAACTATGTTGTTTTAATTCTACGATATCACAATACGATGATAACTAACTTACCACCTAACCTAACCTACCACCGAGAAAAAAAAATCTTAATATTTTTTTTCTGTTCTGAAAAGACCATCGACCTTACAACCCACATGTTAAGGATGATGATGATATAGTAAAAGCGTGGAAGGTACTCAAAATGTCTTTCTTTACTTATAGTTTTGAGGCTTTTTTAAGCATTTTATTCTTGTACTTCCGTAACATGTCCCGGGCCCATTAATATACAACTTTTCCTGAACACTACTGACCTATTTTAGGGGACTCGCCCTAAACTGCACGAGAAACAACAAATGAAAGGACACCACTCTATGCTGAAAGTTATAAGGTTGTTTTTCCAGTAAAACTTACGATGCTAGGGGACTGTCACGTAGAGTTGGTTGTCAAGGTGCTATACGCACCGATAAATACTGTTTGGATAGATAGAGCGTTCACCTTTCACTGTTTTGAACCAACATTCGTATGTTTAAACAGTGAATTTCTAGTCGATAACTATCAGGTGTCTTACCAAAAAAGTAGTAGAAGGCACATTTTTAAAATCTTTTCAAAAGACATAAATGTGTCTGCCGTTTCTTAAACGTCACGGATGTTTGTCATAGTTTTTTTTCTAAACATGTTCCACTGTTTACTTTTGTCACACCTCTTAAGAGCCCAGATGAAGGCTGTTTCCGTGTGTGGATGTTCATGTGTATTTCTACCAAATACGAAAACATACTTTAAGATAACCTTCACACAGTTAACTGGACAATATTATACTACTGGCTCTGTGAGCTGTAGACCTCGCGAGTCTGTATGTCTCTTTATATTTATTTTTATTTTTTCTCCACAAAGATCCCCGACCCCTTGAGATTTATTTAACATTTTATTTTATTATTTTATTTTGGTTTATTTTATTTTAATTGATTAAAAAATGTCACCTGTAGAGGAAAACAGCTTCAGAAACAGAATCGGTTCAGAGACGCGACCTGTAGAGTGGAACAAACAGACAGATGGACAGACAGACAGATAGACATACAAAAGCAATTTTGGCCAAGCAGAAACAGAGACGCTTCGCTCGCTCGGTCAACTACTAAATTGTAACTGTAACAGAACTTAACATGTTGTTATACTTAATAAAAAATCTATAAGTAACTAAAATAAAAATAGAGCTTGGAAGGAAGTAAAGCTCAGGAAAAAGTGCATTATTAGCATATCGCCTTTGTTAAGTATTGATTTTCAACTTCCTACCATAAAGAAACATTGAGGCTTATTCTCACTGTAACGCTCTACATCTTAATTTAAGTTCGTCCGTCCTTTTCACCTTTAACAGATTAAAAAGGGACAGGAGATGATCATCCTAATTTTAGAGAGCACTTAAAAACATGCGACTTACAACTACGCCTTTAGGTTATCATTCATTCAAAATAATATCGATCGTTCATCTGAATTCATCTCCTCTCTTTCATTGGTCATAAAAACGAAAAGGATAGCTGGATTTTAAAATTAGGATTAGAGCATGACTGTGTGAATCGGGGCCTTTGTCAGCCAAAGAGCTGCTAACGCGAAAGAAAAGAGGACAATCAATAATTTGTATCTACCTTCTGAGGTAAAGCCTAGCCACATGGTTTTTTATTGATGATACACTGAACAGAATTAGAGAACGATAGAGGTCACTAAATAGATTTATCATTTACATAATATCCTCCACAGAACATATAAAGGTATCCTCCAACAATTTATATCGTGAAAGCGTCAGCGAGTCAATAAACTAGTGGCTCTGTGAGCTGTAGACCTCGCGAGTATATCTTTTCATATTTATTTTTATTTTTTCTCCACAAATAGCCCCGACCCCTTGATTTTTTAAATTTCTTTTTTAAGCTTTACTTTTTTTATATTATATTTTTTTATATATTTTTTCGTTTTAATTAATTTAAAACAGCTTCAGCGGTAGACCTTGTAAGCTGCCAACCCCCATAACTCCGTAATTTTTTTGAATTTCCTAAAACTGACTCGACAAGAAAAATTGATTAATTTATCGAACCTGCTCACAAAATTTCACGAGAATCGGTTGAGAAACGCGACCAGTAGAGTGAAACAAACAAACAAACAAACAGATGTACATACAAAAGCAAATTTGGCCAAGCTGAAAGAGAGACGCTTCGCTCGCTCGGGCAATTATATGAATAAAAACACATTATACAGGTAGGTACATATAATCACGCTCTAATTCCGAAAAGGGTGAGCAGAGCTTTGAACACATGCTAAAAGGTATTTGTGCAACATGGATGAATTTGCCGACGAAAGTTGAGCTGGACTATTTCAAAATTTTTAAAAGAATATTCGTCTAGTCTTCCCCTAAATCTGATTTTTTTCAATTTTTCACCGCCTTCTATTAATATTCCATCAAACGGTATTTAAAATTTCAAGCAAGCTGAACTAACAAAACATGTTTGCTTTAGATATTTCATAATCATTCATCGTATCTAACGCATTCACCGCTCAAGCATTTTATAATACGTGTCTTAATACAAAACAGACTTTGATGTTACACAGAAGATGAATTTTAACTAAAACAAAGTCCCAAGGACGAGATATAACAGTTTTATAATAAAATAATATAATTTTTGTAGGAATATAAATTTAAACTTTGTGTGTGAAGTCGATCAAGCTGCAGTATATCGCCCCAATTTAGGGCAGGGAGCCCCTGTGTGGGGACGTATATGAGCTGATAATAGCAATGTATGCTTGTGTAAATATGTATGTACTCACTGACTGGCTGGAATTTGGACACGTCGGAGCCGCATTTCTCCCTGTTGTACAGCAACATTTTGCACACCCGCCATGGCCCGAAGTAGCCTTTGTCGAAGTTAGGATTATCTACTGTGGACAACGAAAATTCATGTAATTATCTTTATTAATAGCGTTTTTAGTAAATAATTTTAAGGAAATAAATATGTAATACCTCATTTTAGATAACACTAGAAAAGAGACGGTATAGCCACAGAATTAATATAGTACTACCGGTATAGCGTAGAAAGTTTTTCACGATTCACATGTCTAAGTATGTGTCCATAATTCGAATGTTATCTAGAACAGGGCATTGGTTAATATAATCAAAATATTAAATCAAAGCTTTATAAAAATAACCAACACCAATCTAATAAATCAAGTAATGAAAAAGGTAAGCATGCAATATTATGCAGCTATTTGATTCTTATTTATCCTTTAAACAATACGATTACAAACAAACAATACGTATTATGATGCCTATATGTTGTAGAAAACTAAAACTTGGTTTGCATTTCTCACCATAAAGATTGGGTTTTAGAGCTTAGTCGTAAAATACGACCTATTTATCTAGATCAAGTTTCAAATGTTGATATCACACTAAATTTTTACATTGTAAACTTAGTTTTTGTATAGTGAACGAACACATTAACGATAACGATTTTGCATTATTCCGTCACCATCACCATCATGTTGTTTGTATTTAATCGACATAAAACAGTAACCTATAAGTGGGGACATATATATTACACACTGCCATACTATGACCCCATGTAAGTTTATCCCATCCAAAGAATTTAACTATCCTGTCATAAATCTACACCAGTGACTAGTTTGTTTAGGTAATTAAAAAAAGGAAAGATAACTTTATCGTGTCTTTTTACGAAGCTTGCGATTATCATGACATGTATTTTTGTTGATTTATACCGTAGCCAAGAAAATACAATGAAATAACAGTTATCATAATATATAAAGAGTCAAATCAAATCAACGGCCCGTTACAGTGCACTGCTGGACTATGAGCCTCCTCCACTTAAGTGGAGGGTTTTGCCATAATCTCCACGCTTGACAGGCGGGTTGGAGATCGCAGATTAAAAGGTTACTGTATCAGAGAGCGCTGCTGCCCGTTCCCTGTTTAATGTGTAGTCCCTAAGTCGCCTCTTACGACACCCACGGGAAGAGTAGGGGTTGGTGACAAATGTATTCTACTCTGCCGTCACCACACGGCACATATAAAGAGTAAATTATTTTAATTAATTTCAATTTTTTTCTCATAACACCTATATAAACGTGTTTTTATTAAAAAGGCGTATCATAATTGTTTACTTTTTTAAATATCTAACTAAACAAACAAGCGTACAATAGCAAGAGTGTGGTTCGTGCGAACTGATCCCAAAAACCGTGCAAGTTTTATTTACCGAAGACCTAATCCTAAGGTTAAAGTCCTGACTGTGCACGACCGTCGTCGTGATCGTGAGCCAAGTACCTCTCAGAGAAACCAAGAGAACTTCAAAAACATGTTTCGACTTTTCGTAGTACATCACACTCGGACGGAATATATTTGAGAAGAATCTATCCGTCGTTGAACGCGATCAAAGGTGCAGAATGCAAACTGTACGGCGTGATACTCAAATGATATTTTGTAAAAACAAATAAGATCGGGCTTTACTTAATTTAAATACATTCTAAAACACTTTCCATGTTTAAAATATCTGTAATGTGTTTTCAAATATGAGTCGCTTATTATAAAAGTGGTGTAACTACATATGACAAACATAATGTAGTTACACCACTTTTATAATAAGCAACACATATCTGTCCTGCCGGCAGCTGGAGGATTTTCATTACTCCTAGGTTTACGATACAGTATGTTTTTGATTAAATTCTAGAACATTCTACGAAAATACAACAACAGCTTTTTAAGTTAAGTATACCTACACAACTTTTAAAACTTTTTGCATGATTTTGAAGTTATCTTGTTTCTCGGTGTGATAAACAGCTAACGCATTACGCTAATCAGTTACTCAGTGACATTATAGTAAAGTCGTACCAACGTTCCATTGAAATCCATTTGACGTCTTTTGTTTAATACATCTGTAAATCAACAGCTTAAATCTCGATTTCTTATTTATCAATTATTAATTAGCAATCAATATTGCTATAAATAATTTGTTTGTGTTCTTATTTACACTAATTCTAACGATACGACCTTCGTTCAGAGTACGCCTACGCTTACTACCTTGTTCTACATAACATTACATATTACGCCATCTTCACAACTAGACAAACATCTTTTTGTACTACACTCGACGCTGTCTTCCTCGAGGTATTGTCAATAAGCTACTGTTATAATTACTCTGGTGGTTACGACATGGTTTGTTAAATTGTTAGTAATGTTAAATATTTGCGGTTACATATTTTAAAGAAGATTGAATGAGAAGAGAGATGTCATGTTTCCACATATTATTAATCATTAATTACATTCATTTAAATTAAAAATATTGTTTTCAATTTATTTCGGCAGATGATAAACGTACTTATTAAAACACATTAAACTTTTTAAGTAATCCAAATGTTTAGGTATCTTGACCTCGAAAGATCAGACAATGTTGATCAAAATTTTGAAAATCTGTTACAAATAGACATATTGTTCATTACTAATCCATCAGTTGGTAGGCTGCCAATTGCTAATAAAACCGAAGAAACGAATAAACCTGTCAAAGGAATTAGCATTTCGTGGTAAATTGTTCACATTCACATTGTATTGTATTTACAACGGTAAATAAAGCAGTGCTACGATATATGATATTAGTTCAATACACCAAATTGATGGAATAAATGCAGTGAAAGGTGCAACAGTAAATTTTACGTAAGGTCAGAGAAAATTCTGGTATAAATGTGTGTTGTGCTTACTTCATCGCCTTCACATTACATAATACGAAATACAAACAAACGCATAATGGAGCTTATGCACCTATTTTTAAATTCCAGCTATAAAGTGCCAGTAGTCCTCACACAAATATCTATGACAGACGAACGAACTGGGCAAATCAGGAAAATATAGAAGTTCCCTTTTTTGCCATTTGGCTATGGATGGAACTCTTAAAAATACTCTGTCCATTTAAAATTCCAACATTTTTTTTATCTCCAACAAAGAAGTCTCAAACAGAAGTTCCATTGAAAGTCTTTTTCCTTTGTGAAAGATGGCCTCAAGTCTCAAGTGCAGAAGGTCGCCAACAGCCCAGGAATCGTCACGACTTCCTGACTCCATACTAATTGAATTCGTATGGCGTTGCAAATTGAAGAGCTAATTGCGAAACGAGGTTTAGCTCTGGCCTTTATCGCCATTTGCATCGCAAAAGATAATCTCGGATTTTTGTCTCGGAAAGTAGGATGCATTTTCATAACCTATGGAGCATATAACATGCATGCAATGCAAATGATTGCAAGTTATGCTGGGTGTGGTCACGACACAAATGCTTAGCGAGGAATATTTTTAACGGAGTTCATAAGGAGAAGAATATTATTTTAATTTATCCAATTTCGGTTTAATGTAGTGTACTTAAACACATTTTTTTTAGCAACGTTTAGGGTTCCGTAGTGTCCAATACTACTTAGGTACCTGTTTAAGACAGTTAATACTCATCAAAATATTTTTCTATGATATTTGTACCGAACATGTGAAGCCTACTTGATGTCGATAATTTTTCTTTTAAATTCATCATTTACACGACTACAGTGAATTTTTTTACATTTATAAATACAACGGTTTCGCTGGTAGGGACTCAAGCAATTTAAAACGAAATATTTCTGAAATGTACACTAACGTCGAAAAATGGTTTTAGCAAACCCCCGTCATTTTTAAAAAACTATCCAACGTTACCTCACACTATAAGGTAGTCGTGAATAAAAAAAAATAACCCCCAGATCACTTCACGTGTACCAGAGGAACCCTAAAAATTTGTTTTTTAATTTTATTCTTTATCCATGCCAAATTACAGCCTTTTAGTACTAAGAGTCTCTGAGCTGAGACGGACATGGCGAAAATATAAGGGTTCCTTTTGACCAAACCCTAAAAACACCAGAACTACTGTAAAATTAAATCATCCAATCCAGGTGCGTTAACTGCAAAACAATCCATATAATCACGATTCACAGTCAATAAAAGCAACTTTATTTTTCGAGGCAGTGATAAAAAACTTGTAACGTGCAAAATGCTCCTTCTAGTTGCGTTCTTTGTCGGTCATTACATTAGCACCAAACAGGAAGGGCAGTCGTCATCATGATTAAAGAAATTAACCGCCTCAGATTGCTCAACAGTTCACGTTCACGTTTGCACCTCATTGACGACTTAAAGTATGACTCAGGAGTCATACGTCAATTAAATGCAGCGATGTGACCGAGTTTCAGAAATATGCAGTCGCCTTACCATTGTGTGGTTGCGGACTTAGCCACACGATTTCACCTTTTCATGTTTCCTGAAACGTGGAGATTGTAGATAGTGGTGGAGAGGTTACTTTCGTTTCTAGTTTGAATGACGACACCGCGTTCATTCCATTTTTAAATAGTTTAACTTTTGCACTTGAGTTTTAAAGATTGACCTATAAACGTCTATCGTCTGGAATGGTTTATAGAAAACACAGTACGTACTACGTGACTCGTTCCAGATGCGATCGGAAAACTTGTTTATTTATTTTTGTAAAAGAGAGCTCAATAGAATTATTGAAGACCGCCAAAATATCATATTTAAAAGAAATATTAAATTAGATTGATATTGTAAATGTTAAGTTAAAATACCCTGAGAGAGACATTGTCAGGATTGGACTACTCCGGGTGTAATTCCCACTATGCGACTAAATAAATTAGCAACTTTTAAATCACAAATTATGTATGTCTACCTACTTGTCTAGTCTTCCACAAACATATACAAATAACAGTGCATAATAACAGGCCACACCTCATTGATTATTTACAAGGAATCGGACCGTGCAGTACTGGAACTGAAATACTCGTAATTACATAATTGAGAGAAGACGGCTACCATCATCAGATGTTGGTAGTTTATAAAATTCATTAATTAATACTCACGTAAATGTAAATATGTTATTTACGAACCTATAATAGATTTATATAATATTCTCTGCCTAATAAAGATTTAACATATATTTAAAAAATATATGTTATGTAAAAAGAATGGAAAAACGATCATCGACAAATTAAACTGCGCGACATACTGCGCGAATTATCGCTAATCTTGTCTTCGTATGACAATAACCGCAATACTATAACGTTCATGCTGAGCCTACTGGTTGATAAAGATTATGGCAGTTATTTATCTATGTGTAATGGAAACACGAAAGCACAACACAAACATTTTATATTTTACAAACCAATTTTACCATGAGCTAATATAATAAGGATGACGTAGAGAAGACATTTCAAATTAAATATTTGAATATATTCGTGACTTCGCGATTGCAGGCAGCTGCATCGCCGCGATTGTACAGTAACCATTGCACTGAACAATAACTCATAAAGAGGCCGATAAATTTTACGACGTAGCCAGCCTACGATAGCCTAGATGTGGAGAATGGAGATCTAGGTATTACACCTGTAATACCTTAAGTTATTTTGTTAAGAATACGAGTGATTAAATTAGAAATGCACGAAAGAGATTTGGGAAATGTAGGATATTAATAATTTGTTTAGGAAATAGACTGTGCTTTTTTTCTTCAATTAAAGAAGTCATTTCATTCGAAATACCAAGAGAAATACACTAGCTAAGCTACGAATAAGGAAGCTATAGAAGTCGCATTCCGTTCAAAAAATGGCCCTACGCAAAGGGCAACACAGAAGGCGGGGCTTAAAAAGGGCAACACACGCGCTAGTTAGTCTGTCACGCACTGTATGATGGACTGCCGCTTCCGATAAAAAACAAAAATACAATATAATTCAGACAAACATAGGTAATAAAATGACCTCCGGTGAGGTAAAATGGTGCAGGAGGCCCAAAAAGCCAGCAAAAAAGAAACTGGGGTAACAAATCACCAGTAAATACATTTATTTTCAGTATTCTAAATACTTGACATAAAATAATGATGGATGGGATTATGCAAGCAATAGTCAGTCAATGTCTACGGCTTATATTAAGGTATAATGTCATAATACTTATATCCTATAAAAATACTTAAATAATCTCCATAATAAGTATTACTTAAATAATCTTGAATAGAAACTGTTATTTTCCGTTAGTTACCCCACTAAGTAAACTGTATATCTCTTTATATTTGACGGAGAACCGTTGCCAGCAGGATCGCACATGGTGGATGGATCTCCGAAATAATGTAGTCTCTCCTTAGTTCAGGCTTGTATTTCAACGTTAGTAAAATCACAACTCGAAAATAACAATTGATTGGCAAAATTTTAATGGATACAAAATACAATACGGAAACGTGAGAAGTTTGACACAGAGTAATGGCCTCTTCCCAAAAACAAGCACACAATCACACATTTAAATAATAATATTATTTTAGTAAATAATTACAAAGCAATCTGATTGATATCAGTAATGCAAAAGTACGATCATTTTTAATTTGACTTGTTCTATCACACTTAATGCATAACACATCCACTGCACAAGTGACGCGATCCAATCACCGTTATCCGTCATGCCGTGAACCAATCACCGCGCTTGTCGGAATATGACGTGATGCGTGAACGCATCCAATTGGCCCGTCTACAGTGACGTTTCTCGTTTAAGTACTCGAGATTTGGGGCCATATTTTTCTTGGGTTTTGTTTACAGTTACACTTCCATAGCTTCCTTATTCGTAGTAGCTAAGTATATTATGTTTTCATTACTCATACTCGGAAAGTAGGTCGGAAGTTGCCTGAGGAACGGGTTGAAGGTAATACTTTTCAGCCCGAGGGAGAATCACTTTCAACTGACAGCTGTCAAATTATTAAAAAAAACTGGTTCTAATTTCACATTTCTATTGAACTATGTTCCATCTTTCTATACAGCCACTCAATACAGCGCAATGTTAAATCGTAATAACATAAAGTTAAATAATAATACATATATTTTTAAATGACTTTATTATAATTGTCTTTCAACTATTTCTTTAAAATAAAATAGAATTGGGGAAAATATTTAACATTTTTCAATGATGGAAATGAAAAATAATGGCTCAAAGGCACAGCCACAGCAAAAAATAGAAATAGGCGAGAAAGCAACAATCCGATCATCATTTGTTTCTCGAGTTGTAGGGTTTTGTTTACAGTGAGTTCATTTGATTCAGATATGGAAGTCACTCATTTTTTCTTTAGCTAAGGAAAGTAAAAATTAAGTTTTTATTTTTACTTTCCTTGTATTCGTAATGAAAAGCACAGTGTTTACCTCGGGTTAAAGACTTATTTAGTGCCCAAACCCCGTCTCGGCGCTAACTAAGTTACTTTCACAATGTACTGATAATTTAACTATATTAACTGTATTACCAGACAATCTAACTATTTTAAATTTCCTAGGATTTTTTAGTTTTGTCAGTTACCACCACAAAAATATTTGATAGCGAATACTTTCCAATGTAATACTTAGTGGTTGATTTCAATGAGAGATTTAAGGCCGCCTAAGACATCATTAACAAAAAGCTGAATGCATTATTACTATTTAGCATTGATTAACAGCCGACCATCTTGACACTTCATTAAGCATCAATGTCATGGACAATGAAGAGACCGAAGAATAATACAGGAAAAAAACACGGAAGAAAAAACTTAGGACATTCGCGTTCCATTGGAGGTCGTTGGCAGTAGAAGTCACTGAGCCGTGACCCGATTTGATCAGCTGGATTAGATCAGACGTACATGATGACATCACATCAGAACGCGGAGAGAAATTAAAACGGTTTGGCGATATTCTGACCAATTGTGCCTTTCAATAATTTGATTCAAAATACACATTTTTTTAAGTTTCCCGTTCAAGAAATTCAAGGATCTATAATTGTAAATATCTTCTACGCCTATCCCAACAAACAGAATTTGAGAAAGCTTTCAATTATGTAGATAGAAAGCTTTGAATTTACATGTAAAAAAAATCAAGCACGATGCTTCGTTTAAACACACAAAATGTGTATGTATACCGCTATTTACATTCCGAAACAAGGGCTTGACATTATCTAAACATTTGGTCCGAATCTGTAATGGGGTCAGATCGTGTCTATAGAAATGGCAACGTCATGATGGGCTTCGATACCCAATAGTTGGCAGTGCCGCAGTACAAGTACAGTTACTTATACACTATTGTAATTTGTAGAAATTCAATTCAATGGAAAAGCAAGATAGAGGCGTTTATAGAGCACCTGGCGTCAGTTTAGATTGAAGAGATAGGAGGGCATACCGAACAATTGGCGATTAAGAAGCGTGGTATTGACTGTTCGTGGATATCGTCAATAAAAACTTTAGCTAGCTGGCTAGACACAGATAAATGAATATTTTACTGAATCATATCTATACCGTGTCACCGTGTGTCCTTTTCAACGTAATGAATATGATATAGATTATTTTTTTTTTTTTTTTTTTTTTTTTTTTTATTTATTATCTTAAAACATTGTCTTTCTAGTGAGATCGTAATTAAAAGATAGACAGTTTAGATCATCCAGTTATTATTATTATTTTTTTCAAGTCAAATTATTTGCAAGATAATCTACTATATAAAACTGAATGTTCGTCCTTTTATAACTAGAGAACGGCTGCACCGATTTCGATGGGGTTTGTACCAATCGATAGAAGAGATTACTGACTAGGTTATAGGCATATTTGTGAAATAAAGAAAAAATAATATTTCATTTAAATCCGTTTTGCGAGTAGTTTGACCTTAACACTAAAAAGTATGGCGATTGTCATATATGTTTCAGTCCCGGGCGTAGCCGGGTAGAATAGCTAGTTATTTTATAAAGAAGGTGAAATTCATCGGAGTGCTAAAGTTAAGAAAACAAGTCGTCGGAAACGTGGGAACACGATAGCAGTACTTCCGGCACGAGTAGAAGCCACACCCTACCGGGGAACCGTTCTCTGGAAGTAATTCGGGATGTATACTTCTAAGTATATTCTATCCTATACAAACAGCAAATTATATAATTCGCAGATGTTCGTATTCCATAGACTTTTTTCACTTTAGTTACGAACATGTAATCGAAATCTACATAATAATCATTTTTTTTAGGACTAGCTTTGATCGCGGCTATGCTGGTGTTAATTTAGTTAAGATTTTTCCCACGGGAATAAATAGCCTATTTTTTCTCCTATGACTCAGCGTAAGTAAGTAGATAGGTACTATGTTGAATCTTATATTATTTTATTTATTCAAATATTTTATTTAGGCAAGCAGCAGTGGTCTATATTAATTACTCAATAAAAACAATAATCGGATAAAAACAATAATCGGAATAATAACTAATTCTAGTCTAGATCTCGATGTAATTTGTGTGGTTTTTATGACCCGATCGTACTATACAACGTGTTAGCAAAATAACACAAATCCTCTTGGGTCAGCCCATGAAACTGAAAAACTTTGGTTCCAGAGGTTCCACAATATCTAAAAAAAACCTATAGAAGCGTCTGCTAGTAATCTATATTTAAAAAATAATTCATAAAATATGGTAAATTTAGGAACAGTCCGATCCCCTATTCTGTTTGACTGAACTTGAACATTCCTGATCAAAACTGATCCAACGAGTGAAATAAAAAACAACATCTTACTTATTGAATTAATGTTAAATAGCGGTGCATTTTAGTTTGTACGGTGTCACAATTTGATGAATAAAGTATTTTTCTTTTTTCTTTGAATATTCGTAATAAGAACAGTGCGAGATTGTATGCAGTAAACAAATAATTTATTTAAGGCAAAAATACCCTAAAAAGCAGATTCGTAGACACAAAAACAAGAAGCATGCACGAGAACTGTAAGGAATTATGCCAAAAAGATTGGTGTATAATAAAATGTAATCTTTTGCTACAGCTGCGAGTAAAATCCCGTTATTAAAACGTGGTGGGTGTAACTTAATAGGCTTTGAAGTAGGAAGATGTACGGAAGTTTAATAATATTTAGGTAAGTAAGTTTATCATTTTATTACCGAGTTCATTTTATGAGTCTTTTTATGAATGTAATCATGAACTTTGCTGCGTTTTATTAGCCTTTAAAAATTGATATTATTATTATTTATTGGTACGTCCGATACGTACCGAAAGAGTGTGGAAACAGACAATGATTAATACTTATAAAACACTGTTTTTACTTATTTGTCGAAAATTAAGACATTAGCATGCAATGTCGTACATGGCGCTCGAATGTCTATCAAAGGTCATTGCCATTTAAAAAATACTTGCTATACTGGAACAGTCGCTGTGCTGTGGTGCATCTCCCACAACTTTTGTCACAAAGGTCTTAGGAGCAATGACCCGTTTGGCAGGCCAGTCTTTTTTAAATGCATTGTGGGTGCCAGGGACAGGTAAAACATCGTATAATAAACAGCCTATGCTTTTGCAAATACGTACCGAAATGTAGTTTCCAAGTTAAGTGGACAATCAACTGAGTTAATGTCTGTAAGATGCCGTGTATCATTAAGATGAATTGCTGTAACGCCCAGTCACAAAAAAAAACTATTCTAAGTACAATAAAACTGTCGTTTTCATCTTATTCCTGGTTGTATCAATGAAAATAGCAATTTATTATCTTCATGACTAAAATAATATGCTATAATAAAGTTACGCTACATATATTATACAAAAGTATAGTGTTGAGTTACGCATTATTTAAATGTATTTCTGAAAATGATACTAATATTAAAAGGTGAAGAAAATTACTCGTATAATGGATCAGTTCGTATGGACCAACAATGCTGCACACAAAAAAGAGACATAAGGCTTCACTCCATTAAAACAAAAGAGTAAATTAAACAAAAACCATCTTCAGAAGACAACAGACCTACATGTACCCTTTACAACAGTTTAATCTAAGGCAAGGGAGTTAGAAAGGCAAAGGTAACAGTATCCATGTGTAGCGGTTTGGCCTACTTCGTCCCGTCGCGTCTGGTAACTCTTGGTAGGGAGTGCTACATCCGTCCGATCGGGTCCGGTTTTTTGTACACTATAACCATAGGTACATTACATATGTATACGTATATTATATAATGTGTTATGGTGGTTATTAACAGGCCACTATGCTGCATTCGTGTGGACCAGGTAGTATCAGATATGCATTTCAAGCAGTTCAAGTTAAGTTGCACAAAATATATTGACGGAACAAATATTAATGGTTTACTTTTAAATGGCACCAGCGAACTAAATTATACCTATATCTTCGTACTATCATAAAGTTATTTAGCACGCTAGGTTAAACGATTAGGATCAAAAAGCAACATGGCATTGGTACGGATATATGGACCAAGAAGATCAAGGTTCTCCTGTGGATATAGCCACCTGTAAACGGCATTAGCTTGACGCTAGACTAGACTAAGTCAATGGGGTAAAGTAAGACAGTAGCACATGTGATGTGCCCTCTCAGACATTGCTCTGTATTGTTGATGACAAAAACTGGCTCTACTAGCAAGATTGTGACATGTCAGTCCGTGCAATTAATACTTCTCTAATCGAATCCAGGAAAAGTTCAGTATTCTAGGCAATAAAAGAAATCTAACTTCGACCACTTATGCGACTCGATAATTCAGGTGGCAATAGGTAGAATAAGAGCGTATGTATGGGCTTTGGAGAAAATCCCGAAAAAAATTATGTGAACAAAGCATAGAAAAATTCCAACAAGTCAATTGGGTACTAGATATTTGGGTTGTAAGTACCTTATAGAACGAGATGATGGAAAGAACAAGCCTGAACCGTGTTAACATCAAGGAAGAGACTGCTATTATGCCTTGTATAGGAAATAAATCACTTTCAAAAGAGCATTACATTAGTAATAGATTTTCATTAAACTAATACAAATTAGTCACAGTACAATCCCTAAGCAATAAAAACAAGAATTATAAATTACGTGTCTAATACCACAAAGTGCAAAGAGAAAGAAAGTAATATCATTACATTAAATAAACATTAGGTTAAGTGCTTTATTAATTATAATATGTATTGCAAAAAAATCTAGATGATTCATCAACATGCCCGACGACAATACAATTGAAGTCTGCGTTATGGGATTTTACACAACTTACTTCCCTGAATGTGTCAATCAATCCTCATAATAAGTAGAAGTAAATACGAACATAATTATTCTTCTTCATCGTGTGGGTTGTATAAGGTCGAAATTCGACCTCACAAACCCTGGTGTCAGCGTTATATTAGAGCAGCCAAAGGCTACTGCTGTCTACTATAACGTATGTTACTTTTTATTAATCAATTTATAAAATAAATATCAATTTCATAAAGAGGTTGGAAAAGGACCATAAGGGCTACGTTTTTTGCGGGAGAATTTAGCAGATGTTAGATTATATTAGATATGTAGAGCGTAGTATTAAAAAGTGATAATGTGAACAGAAATGACAATAAAAATGTAAAATTTTATCATCCTCCCCTGTCCAACGTCACGTGGGCTCGTAACTGAACGGTACAGGGTTTGTCTTTTATTACGGAGTTTCTGAGATCAAATCCCGGTGGGGAAACTATGATCAAACAAAACCTACTTTTTAAGACTGTCCCCAGTTTGAGGATTCTTATAGTAGGTACATTGCAGGCTGAATCACTAGACCGTCCGAAAAGTAAGAGTACACCGTGCTTCGGAAGGCACGTAAGGTTACGTAAGCCGTTGGTCCCGGCTATTAGTTACGGGTATTATAGTCGTTACATGAGCCATGTCAAAGCCATTGGAGGCACAATAATTCTGACACCGCACAATGTGGAAAAATATGGAAGAGACCTATACTCAGCATTGGGTAGACAAAGGTTGAAGAAGAAGAAGAAGAATTCTGACACAGGATTTTCGGCGTTGTTCATCGACCTTACAATCCACACGATATGATGGTGACGTGGGGTAGCACAAACATGTTTTTTTCGAACCCATGTTGTAAAATGCTTTGGTCAAGTGTTTCGACGACTCTCTTCTGATTCAGAATCAAATCAACGGCCCGTTACGACTGTAACGGGCCTCTCCAGTGGACTTCACTGCTGGACTATGAACCTCCTCCGCTTAAGTGGAGGGTTTTGCCATAATCTCCACGCTTGGCAGGCGGGTTGGAGATCGCAGATTAAATATAAATAAATAAATAAATATGTTGGGACATCTTCACACACGGCCATCTGATCCCAAACTAAGCAGAGCTTGTACTATGGGTACCAAACAGCTGATATACAATACATAAATAGATAAATACATACTTATATATATCGCACTCCTCCTTGTATGTATCCATCCAAATCCCTCCCTTAATATATATACATTATAATATATTAATATTTTTTATTTCCTTTTATTCTTTAATCTATTGTTAACAACAATGTGTACCTATAGTGTCACGGAAGTGAAGAGCGGAGTTCTTCTGTCACAGGCACTATATTAAAGTGCTTAAAAGAAGGCTCCCAATGACTTGTTTATAAGAAATTATGGGATCATTAAATATTTTTTTTTGCATTTTTTTTTTATATAGATAAACAACAACCAGACACAAGGCAAACACAAGTGCTCATCACACAAATGTTTGCCCTGGGCGGGATTCGAACCCGCGACCCTGTGCGTCGGAGGCAGATACACTATCACCTGAGCTACGGAGCCGTCAAATTATTTTACGATTAAAAAGTTACTGTATCAGAAAGCGCTGCTGCCCGTTCCCTGTTCAATGTGTAGTCCCTAAGTCGCCTCTTACGACACCCACGGGAAGAGTAGGGGTTGGTGACAAATGTATTCTACTCTGCCGTCACCACACGGCGGATTCAGAATGAGTGTGATATATATATATATATATATATATATTAAACATGGGTTGGCTCTATACGAAAGTCTTTCTTATTAGTATCCAATTTTCATCAATAATATCATCCGATGTTTTGATTCATCTGAAGTTAGTTACACATACAATGCTGTTATTTACATTTCATTACCATCACCTTTAGTCTAGCAATGTTATTTATTTTTATCTGATTCAGAAGGGTAGGTATAATCAAGATTTAAAAAAATGTATCATTTATTATCAACATCACAGACCTCAGATAGAAATTAAATTTACTTTCTTGAATTATATATTATTATTTATTCAAAATGAAAACCATTTGTTTAATATATATAGCCCTTATGTTTCAGAATTCAGAAGAACTTAAATCTTTTATGCTAATTCCCTTAACCATGCCAATTATAATTTTCAAGGGATACTTACAGCGATAGGACTGCAGCGAATACTCTATGTCAGTGTTATCTGTAAGAATTAGTGTAACCGTTGGTACGAATCTAAGTGCATAAGCCAATTTCAAACTAAAATGTGGTAAAAAGACTTAGTGTTTAATAAAATAATAACTAAAAAAGGAAGTTACTTTTACACAAGGTAACACAACACTGAACTTTAAGGTCGGCACACACAGCAGTTATACTATAAGCATGTATGTGCACCCTGGGGAGCTATAGTATTGCAAGGTTTTTATACAAGAAATCGCATTCAATATTTTTTTTGCCTTCGACTTATGTAACATTTGGCTGCGATAATGGCTCTAATGCTTACATAGTATTGTAGCTGTATGTGCCAGGTCTTACTGATATTAGAGTACATTGCATATGAAGTTTTCTTTAATTTTATTGTACAATTCCACCAATCATATAGATTTTGTTGGGAATACGACCCATGAAACTAGATTATGGTCAGTAGTTGTTAGAGTTAGTTATTTTGTCTGTTTGCCACAGGGTCTTGAATTTATACATTTGAAGCTATGAAAGAATATAATATGCAAGAATTGACAATGCCTATTCATTCTGAAATTGTGTATTCCGCATTGGAATTTACTGAGGTCCAATAAATAAAAAAAGAGGAGTAATTTACAAGTATTTTTTTTCTTTGTGATATTTTAATACCTTTGTCTAAGTAGGAGTTGAAACTATTCAGATTTCTGTATGTATAAAATAAAAATAGATACACATTTTTTTTTATTATTGATTTAAAGAAATTACCAATATATTTTTTTATTTTTATATACTAAAATTTAGATGTACTTTCAAAAAGTACTTGATTGAGTTTATAGTTTATACTAACCACTATAAAAGTAGCCCCAAGTAGGCAGACCAACAGCGATGGCACCAACTATGAAACATATGAAGCCGAAAATGACCACAGCTATAGAGTATAGAGCCTTCCCAGCAGCCATGGCTGCATGTTCAGCCGCTGTCGAATTTCTCATACATCAGCTCTGCGTTTGGTGATGTTGTAGGGCTGATGTTGACATCTGAAAGAATAAGTGTGTTAAGTATTTTCTTTAATATTGCATACTTGCAAACCTTACCAAAGAGATAATTTAAATAAGTAGGAGATTTGATTTTAGGATTTTCTTTTAAATGCTATCACAATAACATGTATAATATTATTATTTTATGTCATAAAAAGTCCATCAACCTTGTGGAATGCCCACATACAACCATATTGGGTGTTTCAACTTTAACTTTATTATATCCTAACCATAGTTTTGGTGGGTTTGGTTATGAAACAAATTATTATCAATTCTTTCAAACAAAAAAAAATCTTCATTGTGTTAAGTTATAAAACCTTTATTTTACCTGCATAAAGTATTACTGTTTTTGGCTATGGATAACTATTAGTTATAGACTAGAGGTTAGAAAATATTCTCAGTTTTACAGTTTGAAATTAGTAGGTATAGTGTCAGACGAATATTATGAATAAGTCTACAGTGCATCCTTCCGTTTGTCTGTAGAGACACAATGAAAAGAGTTAATCAATGTAGGACTCAAAGAACTCAAGAAAACCTACATCTCAGGTAATGTTGTCAAAATATTCTCATACTAACTACTTGTCTATTATAAATCTTACTAGGAACCAATTGGTTGCATATAAGCTAGAATTACAGTTACGCGATACTTTTACTCACATTTGCCAACTAGAACGCGAATACTTTGTCACAGTGATATCACTCAAGCATAAATTCGGGAAATTTTGAATTTATTAAATAACATCTCTTTTGACACGAAACACTTTGAAACACCTGTTTTCACTTCAATGCACAAAAGTTCACTTCACTATTCAAATTTTGATTTCGCGACATGCCTTTTATCTTGGTTTGTTTATTAAATTGAGGGTTGAATAAAGTATATTCTGCAGAATTGTTAATTTAATATAGATTTATCTGCGTGAGAAACACGGACAATGAAATTCTATTGCAATTCCGCGCTTACGCTAACGAACGTCGCGCGCGATGTCGTCGTCGTCAGTCGTCAGTTCGAAAACTGGTTTTTTGATTTGTTGGTGTTGGACTGTTGGTTGGTTGGTTGGATTGTTATTGGTTGATTTGTTGGGACAAATGGGACATGGCGAGCGGTTGGCAGATTTTCAGGTGTTGCCGCTTAAACTCCAAATAATCATCTAAAATTTTTTGTAGCGTGTCACTCGTAAAGATTTCCTATTGTAATATAGTGATAATATGCTCAGTGTCTAATATCGCTGGGGGGGGAGATTGTAAGGATTCTAATGATTCTTCACATCCAAATCTGTTCAGTCAGTTATGGTGGAATAAAGAAACTCACATAAATACACTGTGTGAATCCTAAACACATTGTAGAATCATTTTTTGGACAGTCTTAAGCCGTGTCTCCTGCGAATGTTTTGGTCTACATACTACACAAATCAGTCTACACATACACAAAAACAAATGTTTCAAACGACGTCTCCTGCTCCATGCGAAAAGCGGTTTTCAAGCTGGCTGGACACGTTTGCGTTCGATTATCTCGGGTTCTCTAGCGTCACATAAACTGAAATAAGCGTGATTAGCCGTCACCTAAAATTGTGTATTGACCTACTTAAACGCGGCTCATTTGGAAGAATTGTCCAGCCGGCCTGAGTCACATGATTTCAAGCGCTATTGTATTGTCACATATCAAACGTGACGCGCTGCTAGACTGCTTTGTTTGGGTCCAAATAGTATAATTGACGAATGAGGTACACACAGTTTCGTTGTGCTATGTTCAAATAATGATTTTATGAGATCTATTCTGTTTTTATGTTGTTCGAGTGTTAAATTATAAATTTTTGCGTCACTGAGCAATAGGGTAGTGAAACTGGAGTTCCGTTAGTAGTTTTTGTTATTTTCAGCATTCATGATCTTAAGTGTCATCTCGTGTGTGCCATGTTTAAACGTCAATCATTCTTAAACTGTTGCATCACGTTTGTTCTGAATATTAAAATAAGAAATTGTTTATCCGTCACTGAGGGGATTTATAGCTTACAAGCCAGAAGGAGCTAGGCACAAATAACGTGACGACGGAGACAAATACAAAGAGGAGCTGCCCTAAAACGTTTTCTATATGATAGGGATCGCCATTGGGAGGAGGTGCGGGGAGATGAAGATCCGTAACCATCTAGCGGTCAATAGCAAAACTAGCACTGCAGCTAGATACTAATGAACCGTACTTAATTTTGCTATTACACACAAGATGGTTCTGTTCGTTACGCTATATAATGTTGCCAGGCAAATGAAAAAACTAAAAATTCGGACCATTTTTTGTAATTTATCTCTCTTCTTTTTTGTATTATGTAGTCGTTTTTATTGTAGGATTACCTTATATGAGCAATTCTGATATACAGGATGGCCCAATTATGTGGGTCAGTATAGGTAACTCTGAAACTATAAAACATAAAAAGATCTGTTCAATTTTGACACGGGATTTTACGTAAGTCCTTTATCATCATCACTTACTTACTACCAAGTGTAAGGAAACCTCCTTGCCCAAAATGTGATATTTTGATGTCATGTATTCAATTATTAATATTGAGTAAGTTCATCAATATTATCTGTACTATTTAATTGTATGCTACAAAAGTAAATATTTTGCACAAATATATTTTTTTAAATTCCATATCTGGCCACCCAGCTTACTATACAAAATACTTGAATGAATGAGCATGAATGAAACAGGTCATATAACCTTCTACAGTCTAGAAGTTATTCTACTTGGCGATAGATGGCGTTGCTATCGCCAAACATTCTCGAAGGAATAAATTACGAGCATTAAAAATTGCATTAAAAAATACATACGAGTGGAATTATGTAATTTTTTTCATTAGAAATAGTTGTATTACTCGTACTGTTGCACGATACAACACAGCACATAATTTTTGCGTCACTAATTTCAATTAAAATGGTTATAATCAAACGAAGGAATATTCGTGTCGTATCCATAAAATCCAACCAAAGTAACACTGCCAGAATCGACGCCTGGGGGCCGTTTCACGAAGCTACAAGTTACAAATTAACTTGACACTGGCACAAAGTTAATCTAGTGCCATAACAAAAAAAAAAGTTACATATTACAGGTACAATTCGACGTACATTGCGTAGACGATTAGATAAAACAATAAGGGCGCACAGTTTAGGCGAATTTGCTACGCAATGTATATAAAATTGTAACTTGTTACTTGTAAATTGTTGCTTCGTGAAACGGGGCCCTGGTGGTTAATAGCTAGTAGTAAAAGTACTTAGACCGCTATGCCACGGGTCTAAGTTGCATGTGGCACCTCCTCTTTGTATTTGTCTCCATGGACGTGACAAACATCAAATGATAAAGATAAAAGATAAAAATATTTATTTGCGAGAATACATGTTGGTAGATAAACGAGGTCTTAAAAAATATTTTATATGTATCAATGTACTCTATATGATATGAGTTTGAGCAATTTTATCTAGCCATCATGGCTGCCATCATTATCGCATCGACACGAAGAAGAATAATAAAAACGACGAACTAGACAAAGTTGCATAAAACCGCAACACCGAGTGGTGGTGGTTTGTGGTCGGTACAAAAAATATAACTTTCTTTGGGCCAAACGTGGCGGCTGTTGGTGCATGTTGGCTTAACTCGTTGTCAGTTTGACACTAGCTTTCAATGTTGCCAGT
Source organism: Carpatolechia fugitivella (assembly GCA_951230895.1). Classification (NCBI taxonomy): domain Eukaryota; kingdom Metazoa; phylum Arthropoda; class Insecta; order Lepidoptera; family Gelechiidae; genus Carpatolechia; species Carpatolechia fugitivella. Next base: position 8,205,479 of record OX579654.1, on the reverse strand, counting down.
ACAAAATGGCACTTGGGAAGCATGTTACATTTCATAAATGCTAGCAATTTTGTGCATTCTAGATAACCTTCGACAAGACAGACAAGGTCATGTCTCAAAAGGTCTTTTGTTTGAATGTTTCGCCCGCACACATCCAACTTAAATATTGAAAACTATTATCAGTAGTTAGTACTGTTAGAATAATTAGGTCACCTAAACTATTTACTAATTTACATTAGTAAAAGAAACGATCTAACCTACCGCAGGTGGAGGTGGTTTTTTAACTAAAAGCTAGATATATCACAAGAGATGCATTTATTTTCTTTTTTTAAGATCTTTTCACACGCGCAGTCTAACCTAGAATCAGCTCTTTTTTCTCATGTCAAAACTTATCTTCCTAATTCAAATAAATCCAAATGTTTACGGCCAGCAACAGCCAAAGAGGCAAAGAGGTATAGGTATGTACACATACCTAACATAATGTCACGAGTTTGCTATAAAACGTAAGATCCGTGTGTTGTACGACGTTTTTCAATACACTTGTGAGAAAACTGATAGTAAATAATTAAATTGAAATGGTTAAGAAAGGTACATAGTACCCAAAAGCTACGATGCTACAGGTAAAATTGATCATGTAGAAGTTGTAAACACTAACCTTTATTGTATCGCGTGCAGTTTGAATATCCTTACTATTCACATTTATCACAAATATCAACACTTAATCACTCATAAAACAACATTCAATGTAAAACAATTAAATGAAAATTTTACAAACTTGGCGCCAACTACAATACGATAGTATGTTTCTTTTTTAGAAGCATTATTACGGAGAAAAGGCTCTGGCAGACATTCAGCCTCTACGAATTGATTCTTTGTTAACTCGAGATAATTTTAAATTTATAATTTAAAATATTACTGGCTGATAATATTTTTGATACCATTTGTTGAAATAAAAATTATAAAAACTTTTCTCTTTGTATGAATCGATTTAAATATTTTTATTGTCAAAATTATCCTGGCTGAATAATAATTTTGAAGACCATAGAAATAAAAAGAAAATTGTAAGAAAATCGCACTAGTGCGGTAAAACGCATTTACCGCACAGTTTACTGCCTTCGTAAGTTCAATTTTCGAGCAAGGTGTATTGATAACTATCTTAATCTATAATAAGTATAAATGATTGAGATCATTTTAAAACTAAACACTAAATAACAATTAATAATGTTATAAAGAAGTAGATATAATAATACATTACGATACAAGGATCGTAAGTGGCATATTACAAACGAGATTACAGGCGAGGGTTTATAATGTCACGAGTTTGTTATAAAACCTAAGATCCGTGTGTTGTACGACGTTTTTCAATACACTTGTGAGAAAAATGATAGTAAATAATTAAATTTAAATGGTTAAGAAAGGTACATACATAGTACCCTACAAAAGCTATGATACTACAGGTAAAAAAACTAACCTTTATTACATCGAGCCCAGTATGAGTATCCTTACTATTCACATTTATCATTAAATATCAACACTAAAACACTCATAAAACAACATTCAATGTAAAACAATTATATGAAAATTTTACAAAATTGGCGCCAACTACAAAACGATAGTATGTTTCTTTTTTATAAGCATAATTACGGAGAAAAGGCTCTGGCGGTCATTCAGCCTCTACGAATATTATTTGTTAAATCAAGATAATTTTATTTTTATAATTAATATATTACTGGCTGATAATATTTTTGATATATTGCGGTAAAACGCATTTACCGCACAGTTTTCTGCCTTCGTAAGTTCAATTTTCGAGCAAGGTGTATTGAAAAGTAAATTATACTGTAGACGCAACACAAACTGACATAGCATCAAATGCACCTCAATACGAATAAGTAAGTACGAGTAAGCAAACATTTTTATTGGAAAACGAAAAGTTCTTTGGTACTATAGATAGATGTACAGAGAAAAGTTTATGTTTCTATCTGAACTCATGATTCTTATTATACGTACCGAGGCCAATCTATTTTTGCCTTACTCTCTCTCGCCACGAATCTGACTAGTGAAAATATTGAGCGCTTTGTTGTACTCGTATTTTTGTGACTAAGCTAATATTATTTATAATATTAAATTTATAATTTTAACAAGGTTTCAAGCAGTGTTATAATGCTACCTGCATTTATACTTTTATTGTTATGCTGTACTTCATCAACTCGTAAGTTTCATACGTCGAAAAGAAAATTGCCCATACAATGCATTTTAATTTCATTTCATTCATTATCTTATTATTATTGATTGTTTTTTCAGATACAGCGCCGTTACTTGATGAAAGCGTAGTGAGTACTTAATAATTTGTTGTGATTTGAAATTTCTGTATTTGTAAGTTTAGTATGGTTTAGTGTAAATTAATTTTATCATATAATTAAAAGACGTTTTTATGTTTTAGCCAAGTTTTAGTAATTATTATTGTGGAGAAAACGGTGACTGTGTTACAGTTTTTAAAAACTGTACCAAACCTTGTGGCTGTGATAAGTGAGTACCTACCTACCTATCATATAGGTAGTTTTTAACATAGAAATAGATACTTCGTAATTGTATTAGTTTTATCTACGTAGATGTTCCAAATTTTACTTTATAAATAATAATAATATTTCTAAATAACTTTTTTTTTCAGTTGGTACTACTATGAAAAATCTACTAATGAATGCCTGTTAAATATAACACACTTAAAGCAAATTATGGTAGAAAAACACAATACGGAAGGTACGAAAATATGACATAGATCTGTTTTTATTTAAGTAGGTACTTATTTAATCAAAATTTTACCAACTTTTTTCTTACCTTTTTTTTCAGAGTATTTACGCCAGAAAGCAGAATATGTTTTTAGAGGTATTATTGGAGCCGTTTTCTTTTTCATTATTTGCGCAAGCATATGCGCCTTATCAGCTTGTATTTACTGTTGCCGTTTAAATTATACGTAAGTACTTACTACTTACTTCAAAGTTACCTAAATACTTATTTTATTTATTTTAGATATTACACTGAGTTCTTAACATTTTAACAGAGATTATAAGCTAAATAAGGATGTTCAGGCGCTAGCTCATAAACTACAAAGGGATGGAAAATTAAAGGCACCTGCAAAAAAAAAGAAGACGGAACCTATTGCTGAAAGCTGTAACGTCGTAGTCGAAGATGCGGGAGTATTTGTTTGTTAACTTTAAAGATAATAAATACTTAAAACATTTATATTTATATTGTAGTCAGTTATGATTATTGTAGTCAGCAATGATTTGGAGCAATGGTTGTTACGGGGGAGGCCTATGTTCAGTAGCAGTGGACGTTTTCTGGTTGGGATGATGATGGTGATGATTAATCTAAAAACTTAATGAAAAAATATACAAAAACAAATGAATAGGTAGAGTTTTTACACCCATTCGCATTTTAAAATATCGAAACAAGTATTTTAATACTTACATTTATATAGACTATCATTTGGTCCCCAAACCACCCAAACATAAAATCACAAAGTAGGTACAGCTTGGTAAAAAAGAGTGGCGCGGTGACAGGTGGAACTAAATATTTAGTTTGCTTTTGCTGCCATTGGCAGCATGAATATGCTGAGTTGCTTTTTATTATCCCATTTGTATGCCATGTTGATTGTTATTCGTAAATTTAACAATATTTTATAAATTAAGTAATTTTCCCTTTCCTATTTTACTACGAGATGGCCACAAGTGCGATTGTGCGATAGAAGCGCCCCCATTTTTTTTTTTGCCGAGCTGTAGGCAAAGAGTATAATAATAAAAATATATTAAGGTGCTTTTCTAAGTACGGCATCCATACTTTTTTTACAGTCAGGGCTGTAGGTAAAGCGGCGCGTGTACCCGGGATTATTTTGTGATAAAATTAAGAAGATAAAATTGATCCAATATTTTTGAGTTTTGAATGTACCGCGCTTTTTATTGGCTGCAGAAAAGAGATGGAAAGTTTTAGTTTCGTGTCCTACGTGTTTCATTTTTTTATTGCTAGCGATGAGCTAAAGTGATTATCCCTGCGTTCCGAGACGCGCAGAAATCGATTAAAGCACCCGTAATCGCGTTCCGAATTACTCTCAGCTGTCAAAACTCATACGATTTTGCTTTTCTGATCGTTGACAGTGCTGAAAGTCTGAATCGGAGTGCGCCTCAGATGCCCCGGTGTAAAAAAAAAACAAATTGTCAAAATTTAAAAAAAACAACGCAAACAAAAGTCAAAACAAAACAAACGAATATTTTGTCTGGCTGGCTGTCGTCGGTTCGCTCATCGCTTCGTCTTGGCTTCTTTATTACCTATTTCGAGAATACTTCAGTGCTAAAGGTCTGATAACTAACGGCTTACGTGTTCATTGTAAAAAGGTGAGTATATTCCAGGACCTGTGCCTGTGTAGCAGAGCAGAATTTATTTGAATAATCAATAATTTTAACACTTTGTTTTCGCATTTCAGTCACAGAGTTTTCCTTACTGTTTGTACTAATGTTAGTTATATGCACATTTCAGGGAGCCAACAGTTTATCAAAATGCTGAACTTTACGATGTCACACAAAGTAATACGATACTCGACAGATTTGAACGCGTTAGGTTTATTGGAGTATGTGGCTGCGACATTGGGAGTTCTAATCTCATTGGCATTGATCTTTTGCCTTTGTTGTTTCTGTATGAAACTCAGGTGAGTCGATCAAACTTGATGTTGTTGTGAAAGTGGAAGAATAAAGTTTATACTTGCTAAATCTTTATAGATTGGCCTGCAAACTAAAATAATAATTTGTTGTTCTATAACTTGCAAAATATTTCAGTCAACCTTAGGGTGGTGAATAAATTTTTGGGCTAACTGTCCTACATAAGAATGAAGTGGGGCATTTTGCAATTCACTTCTAGATAGTTATCAATTTATAATGTAATGGTAGACTGATTAGGAGGCAAAATTTTGAATGTAACTTATCTACTGATGCATTATGGAATAATTTAAAGCTAAAAATATGTTTACAAATTGGCTCCCACTTAGTAGATTTAATCAATTATTTATAACTAGCGGTCCGCCCGGGGCTACGCTTGCGTTGTGTAAGATTATCCCGTGGGAATAAGACTTTTTCCATAATAAGTATCTTATGTGTTAATACAGGTTACAAACTATCTCAATTCCAAACTTCATCCAAATACATTGAGTACTTTAGCGTAAAGACGGAACAAACATCCAAAATATCTAAACATCTAAACATCCAAATATATTTTCACATTTATAATATTGGTGATTTTTTATCTTGTGTTTCATGTTCTTGACTTTGGGCCTATTTTCTATTTCAGTGACCTCAAAATGAAGAGTTACATCATGGAGTTAGCCAAAAAGAGGGGTGTTAAGGTAGATCTGGATAAGTTGGATCAAAAAAGAAACTGTCAGTCTCCTTTGGCGAATGAAAACTGCGCTATATTTGTACCCGATGTGGGTATCATTCTTTAGTTTATATTCGGTATGATTTGGAACTTACTTTAAAATTGTGGTCAAACTTGTGTGCCTGCAGGTGAAGGCCATTTATTGGCTTGTCTTGAAATAGACATTGAAACTTTCCTGAGCTCACTAGCAGATCCAGGGTGCTAAAGCTAAAACTTACTCGGGGGCTTAAGCAACAAAAATCTTATAGTTTTGTCTAGTTTAGTTTCTACTCGTATATTATATCAAACTTAATGAAATTGTACTACTGGTTTACAACTTTATTTAGTTGAGACTTTTGACAAATCAGGAAATTAATATGAGGGACTAAAATATGACAAATTTGACACAAACACCCCCTAAATTTAATCTTGGATCTGTCACTACCAGTGCCACTGCTTGGTGTATTAGCACACTATTTAAGCTGCGTACTACACAGCTTTATTTATGCCAAATAGATTCAGTTAAAAGTCTGTCTTCAAGGCATGTAGAACAAGATGATTTATTGTTTGTGAAAAAACAAATCACAGCAGTATGTAATTTTAGCTGACTATTAAATTAATCTTCTCCATTTATATTTTAGGTCCTACTTAGAGTGCATACTCTAAGGTCAGACTTAAGATATGTTTTTTTATTGGTAACAATTTTTCACCAAAGTGATCCTTGAGCCAAAGGAATTTCGACTTGAATATTTTTTTATATATTATAAGTCTTTCTACCTCCAAATATTTTTACCATTTGACTGTAGTGGTCATAGTGTTTTGCATTCTAATTGGAAGCTTTAGATGATTAATAATGTGTCTTAAACTTCTAGCATTTAGCTTGAAAATATTATTAGAAATTATTATACTTAAATATTCGTAATATTAAGGTCTAGTCACTTTTAACCATCTAGTCAAAACATTATTTATTGGAAAATTTATTTGATGAATTAGGCCTCTCCCAGACTGGCGCTGTCAAATTTACTATTGACTGCCACCGCAGGCCGCGCCAGTTTGGGAGAGGCCTTACGGTGTTCTACTTTTCCCTCATTTATGAAAACCTTGCTTCTATGTAGCAAATTTTATTGATGTTAATGAGAAATACTATTATTGACCACCTTAAGGATTTATCATCTAAATATTTAGGAAATTAATTGTAAATTTTATTTTATTTACTTCTTACCTTGTATAATTAAAAAAAAAAACAGTTCCTAAAATGTTTAAGTCAAATAAGCAGGTTGATGGTCGATTCTAGCAGTAAAGAAACAGGCTAAGGGTAAAGAAGTCAAATTAGATTGTAATAAGTATGATCACCTTATCTGTTAATTTAAATGTGGTGTATCCTTATATGCAGTTTCAATTTATCACTTGAGATGTTAACTCTCTCTCTCAATTTGATATTAGCTATAATATTTACTCATAATTTATTCATTTTTTGAGCCTTTATCTCAGAAAAATAAAGATGATATCACTTAATCAAAAGTTTAGTCAGTTTCTGTGAGAATCGACCCCACTGTATAGTATGTTTAATGAAAATAGTGATGAATCAATTGCAATATTAGTATTAGTAAAACAAGTAGATTAATAGGATTAGACTGAATATTAGTATAGTAATTTAAAGTCAAATGTATATAACGCGAATTGTGTTGAAAGATAAACAAAAAACATTGGTATCTACCATATCGTCTCAAACTAGAGCTAGCTAAGCTACTAAAAATTCTGTTTTGTTTAAATTGTACAAGACTTAAGGGCGTCACAGACGGTTAAGATACGATATTATAGCACGGGGCAGCTAGCTCCCTCGTCACCATTTACTTTGTGTGCAAGGCGGGGGTCAAACAAAATGGCGAATCAATCAGTGGCCGTTCTGCTTGACCCCTGATTTGCACACAAAGTGAGTGGCGACGAGAGAGCTGGCTGCCTCGTACTGACGCCCTTTATTAACAGATACTATAGAGATAGAGAAGAAACGTGTTTATATCCAGCAGAGAGAGCCCACGCAAACAAAAGCGAGATAGGCTGCAAAACATTACAAATATTGCAGAACGCGAACTAATCCTGCATGATCGCTTGACCGCTTCCTATTTGCACGGGCTATCCGGACGGCGTGCGGGACTACCGCGACGGACCAGCTCAACTTGTGCTGGATAGTTCAAAATTTAGGCATCAACCAGCGTAAGTTGGCCATATGCGCTTAGCCACGACTAACGCTAGTTTATTCCTAAATGTTGAATTACTATACAGCATAAGTTGAGCCGATCCGTCGTCGGGGTCATCCGCTTAACTCTGCGCACGCCACGCCCTAAGAGTGAAGTAACATTATTCCAATACGTATTTATACATTAGGCATATTAGAGGAACATACAATTTTTAAAGTGTACAATATCATATTCTAAAACATGTATTACAGCACTCATCAAAATCTACGCGGAACCGCACTTGGTCGGTATGATTAAGCTTTGTGTCTGTATACCAAGAGCGACTTAATGTTCAGACTGCGCAGACGACGAAGGATGTTCCGTGTCGATCGATGTGATCTTAGGGACAGTTCATAATGCAACGTGACGCAACAGTAGGCTGCGTTTATACGAGGCCTTTAACGAGCCCTTCCGCAAAACTGGCGTTGTGTAAATAGAGACAAGGAAGTGTTTTCGACAATCCAACTGGAACAATTTTTAATGTTTTAGCTGGCTTATCGGAATGGCTCGCCTATTAGGTAAATATAAAATAAAATGTATTGTACACTAACCAGCACGTAGGGCTGGACATTTTGACCTTGAAAGCGGTTATTCCGTAGCAGTAGGGTGGGACTTGTAATGATAGTGTCCAGCTGCATGTGCCGGCTACTGTACTAAAATATTTAGAAAGAATGCGTCGAGTCCCGGTCTGAACTGACCCTTCTAAAAAAAAGACTTACTTATTCATTGAATAATATACGAGGAGGGATAAAAAAGTAGTGAGAATGAAATAGAATATAATGACTATGTATTGATAACTTAATAATTTATTTTTCTACATAGTCTCCGAGTCTCTCTACACACCGAGTCCAGCGCTTTTCCAAGGCTTCAATCCCTTTAAAAAAAAAAGTTTTGTCTTGGTCCTGCAAAAAGCTCTCCACGGCATCCATCACCTCGTTATCGTCTTCCTACCTGTTTCCTCTTAAGCATTCTTTCAAATTGGGGAACAGATAAAAATCGCTAGGCGCCAGATCTGGTGAATAAGGGGGGTGGTCAACCAATTCGAAGCCAGCTTGCTGAATGGCAGCCATCGCAACTGCCGACCTGTGCGCGGGTGCGTTGTCGTGATGAAACAGCACGCCCCTCCTCTCCTTTTCTCTTTGATGGCATTCCTCAACTTGGGAATTAAAGCTGCATAATATTGGCCTGTAATAGTGGTTCCACGCTCCAGGTAATCAATCAACAATATCCCTTCTGAGTCCCAAAATATTGAGGCCATAACCTTGCCAGCCGATGCCACGGCACGAAACTTCTTCGGGGTCGGTGATGATGGCCGTTTCCATTGCGAAGATTGCTGTTTTGTCTCAGGATCAAAATGATGGACCCATGTTTCGTCCATTGTTACGAAACGAGACAAAAAGTTCTCAGAATCTTCTTGAAACTTGTCCAACAATATCTTCGAAATGTCAAGTCGATTTTGTTTCTGACTGTCGGTTAACATTCTCGGCACCCATCTTGCGGAAACTTTTCTCATATTCAAAGGTTGTTTCAATATGGATTGAATACTTCCATATGAAATGCCCGTTTCGTGAATTAAGTATCGGATGGTAACTCTTCGATCGCTCAATACAATTTTCTCGACTTTCGCAACATTTTCTTGGGTGACTGACGTCGATGGACAGCCGCAACGATGTTCGTCTTCCGTGCTCGTTCTCCCTACTCGAAATTGAGAAGCCCACCTTGCGACAGTAGAATACGGCGGAGCAGACTCTCCTAATGTTGCCTACAAATCGCAATGAATCTCTTGAGTCGTTAACTTTTTTAAACAGAGGTATTTAACAACGGCTCGCACTTCGTTTTTCTTCATTTTCGAGAACACGTTCCGACACGAAGCAAACAAATGACTCCATTCAGAAAAAAACAAAAGAGAATCGAAGATTTTTTTCTTTATTAATATTACAAATATGTATCTGTATCTGCCAGTATTTTTTTTTTCTTACCAAGGAGTATGTCGTTCTCACTACTTTTTGATCCCTCCTCGTATTTTCGTACTAAGGTTTAATATACATATTTACAAAATATATTATTTAACAACTTGATAACGAAATAACTCTCGGGGAGCTGTTCATTAAAATTTGTTCAGTCAACGAAACTGATCAACTTTTGTTCCAGAACGTTTCCAAAACATCATAAAAACGTTTTATTTTCCTACAAACTGATCAGCTGACTGCTGCGTCTAGTATGAGTTGTTTTAAGAATTTTTTAATTTTATTTTAAATAAAAGTTAAGTGTAAGTTGTTCAGTTTCATAGGCTCAAGTACCACTCGAGAGGTTTTACGTTTATTTAGTTAACATATTAGATACCTATACACTTTTTCTCATAAACTAATATTGCCAATAGACTGTTTTTGCACTTGTCATTAGATCTATACTCTGTCCCAGATAGGATTGGAAAGAAGTAAAAAGGTTACTTTATGTTCGCACTTCGAGTAGTACGTATTTTTATTATTCACGCAAAGTGTGTCCTAGAAAGACCTTAGAAGACAGCGGTCACAAACATTAGTACTGATATGCACAATTTTTAACTGATTTCGAACGCACCCTTAACGTCATGTCATGAATTGAACCGTCACTGTCAGTAATTGATAAATTTCGTCACTTCACTTTCACATCTTAATGGCGCATTCGGTACCATCACATTAGCCGTCACCTAAAATTATGTATTGACCTACTTAAACCCGGCTCATTTGGAAGAATTGTCCAGCCAGCCTGAGTCACATAAAATAATAATAAACAGAGAATTTTTTTCTATATTGCGTAGGTTCTACTCAAAGAATTTGTATGTTCTACTTATTTAATCCACTAAAAAGACGGTAAACTTTAATTTGTCAAGGTATATTTAAAAAAAATGTCTAGACATGAATATGGGAACGAGCCCTTAAGGATAGGTGTCATTGTAAATAATTCTTCTAAAAGGTTAGCGCACAAAATAAAGTTGGTAATGGATTGATTTGGTGTATTTTACATAGGTGATCCAGATTCTTGTTATACATTTATATTTTTTATCATTATCACATTATAATTGTGTGTAATTGATATTCAATAATTTATTTACTGCCTACGCATGCATCAAGTTTTTTTTATACTCATATCGTAGCAATGTGCTACGCCGTAGCGTACAGTCGTAGTTCATGCCTACGGGCCTATGGGGATAACTAAGTTTTGCGTGTTACTTTTTCTTGGTTAATTAATAACTCACCTTTCACTTTTGTTTGCTGGTCTCCGGTTGTATCTTGTCTCCTATGTAAATATAATACCTTGCTTACTGCATTACTGCCATACCAACTGAGTGACTGAACGAATAAATAAGCCTATCTATTTTATAGTCTTTTTTGTCGAGTGTATGTAACTATATCTAATCTAGTCAATATAAAATATTAATAAATTAATTTTAACATTATTACTTATATCTTTTAATTTACGCTTACGTTAACAAACCATATTTCAGCAAAAAGTTCTTGGTGACAGACAAACACGGACACGGAGTGTTCTAAGGGTTTCTTTTTACTTTTAAGGTACGAAACTCTAAAAATGGGACAGTGCTTAAAGTTGCTTGGCAATAAAGGTTGGGGGTACGGGGATATTTGACTTCTACTATATATATGAGGTCAGCGTTCAGCGGACTAGTGGTATATTGAGTTTGTCCCAGTACCATCATAACTCGTTGCGGACTCGTCGTCGGTGTGTTTCTTTCTACTTTAAAGTTTCCCGCCGTACCGTATGCACCTTTTATTCCAAAATAACTAACGTATTTTGGTTAACCAGCAGAACATATTAATTTTGTGCTGATGATACAATATTGATGTGTCCATGTGGGAATGTGTACCGTTAAAATTGTGTATCGTTGAAACCAAATCCCTATACCCAGCAGTGGGTGGGTGGATGTGGACCACAGATGATGACGATAATGAAAGAAGTCTAAACACATTCATTAAATGAAAATCAAACATAAACGAACATACCTAATTACAATAAGACATTTATACAGATGGATATAAATGAGGGCACATAGTGGCTGCGTCAACAAGATATCATTATGATAAAGCTATTCCCGGCGTGATGCGAATATAATCCCTTTGGTTCGGGCGTGATCTCAATATCAAATTGAGGTGAAGAGAAAGTCCCTGCGCAGTGCTTTGCCCTAAAGCCGTTCGCTGCGTCTTTATATATTTTTTATTATTATGTAAGGACGACAACCAACCTCACACATACTGAAGTCAGTATTATAGATATGGCTCCTGAAGCGATTACTTCCGTAGATAGCTACCGGGGTCTTTGACGTAGCGTGCCTTCCGAAGCGCAGAATAATTTTTATTCATTGATTTTGTTATGTATGTGTCTGCAGTATCAAATAAATCTATCTAGTTTGCAATGTCCTAACCAAACTGAGGAATGTCTCGCAAAGATATTTTTGTTTATCACCGGGATTCGAACTCAAGACTCAAAAACCAAAAGAGACATTGCAAGCTCACGGTTTCCCGACCGAGCTATAGTGGCATTGTAAACAATTACCTCTTTTAATGATATGCCTGAAAATACGGGAAAATCCCGTTTTACTAAAAATAAAACCTAGCTAGATCGAATTGCTCGTTTAAAGTATAAGATACTCGTATTCTACCACAGTCTGTACGTCATACAGGTAAATAAGACAAGTATAGAGTCTACCTGTGTGTCTATCTACTCAATCAATAGAGGGTGCTGTAACAAACAGAAACTTGATTAAGTTTACCTTTAAGCTTAATGGGTGTAAGCAAATCGAAGTACCTCAATAAATATGTTTGAATGGGCTAAAAGCTCTAATAAACTCAGTCCAAGTATGGTTAATACTTACGATACATAACGTGTTATAGAAAGATCGTTAAGGTAGTCCTTCTAGATTCGCCTACAGTCTTTAACCTTTTATTTGCTAGAATAAAAAAAGCAAAGGTAAACGTGAGTACACAAGTACCAAACTGAACTGAGTTAGTTGGCAGCGACAAGTTTCTTTCATAACCTGAATTTACTTACCTACTAGATTTTTTGTTCCGAATATTGTTTTTCCGCTAACATTTTGTAATTTTTTAGTTAGACTTTTTTTTTATAATCCTAAATTATGTTTGCATTTGTATTAACTTTCCGCGTTTTGATTGACCTTTTTACTTGTTCACCGTTGTTTCAAATTTCCTCTAAACTATTTACCGGTATACCGAAAATCCGTCATAACATTAAACATTTTATTACTAGTCCGATACTTCGATTTACCATATCACAAGGCGGATTTTAATTATTTTTCCCATATTATTATTTCCCAGATGTTTGTTTCATTTTTTATTTAATTGACCTTTGTTTTGATTTACCACAAAGATGGATCTCCGAAGAAACTTTTTCCAGATAATTCAGAATTCCACATAATTATTTTACCCAAGCATGCATGCAGGCAAGCAGGCAGGGATGCATTATGTTACAGTTAAAACCAGTTTTTAAATAGAACGCGTTTTCCCTAGTTAGAACTAGTTTTACTAAATGCCTTTGTTATAACTAGAAATACCTAGTAATATTGCATGCCTGCAAGCAGGCATGGGTGGTCACAAGACAACCTAACCCCGAAGGATATGACGGAGGGAGCTTATGAAATGTTACCTTTTTTAAGTAATTAGGTAGTTTAATAAAGCTAACAAATAAGTTTTCGGAAAAATGATACTTCGGAATGCCAAACATATGTCAAATAAATTGTCTGGCGTTTAAAAAAAGGACTAGTGAATTTAAGGTAATAAGTAAAAAAGGTTAATCGTAAAACGGAATAACGTCGTGCGAAGAAATAATAATACTGTAAAGTGATATTGCGGTGATTTAACAATATGTCAAGTCATACATATGGAAATTGCAAAAGTACGAATCGTTTACGGAATACTGAAATTCGGATATCAATTTTTCGGAAATGTAATAGGTTACCCTACTAGATAACTACTTGTGCCGTGCGCGATGCATGCTCACTATTGAACTAACTTGGACATAACTTCAGCAGTAGATTAACTTGAGCTGAATTTTAGACTGCGAGTTAGGGCCAACAAAAAAAATATATATCTAAAAACCAAATCCAATTCCTAACTATCTTATTTTATTTTATCTTATCTTAACGTACACACACGTGCAACTATAAATAAAATAAAAATAAATAAATGAGAGTTAATTCATCACACAAAAGAACGTATCGCTGCAACAACATCTTGGGATTTGTCCGTATAAATAAACTGTAAAAAACACTTGCAGTAGACAGCTATTGTTTTATACGCAGCAACTAATTTTATTGCGGACAAGTTGCAAGTATGCGCTGGCTTTTAGATTTATAGGTATATAAAGAGAACAGTGTAGGTTCTTCTTACCGTGTGGTTGGGTAATAAACGTTTTTTCTTTCTTTCTTTCTTTCTTAGTGAGAATGTCGAACGACCTCTACAACTCTGGTGCTGGAAATACGGAGCCTCTGACATGGCTCATGTAACGATTTTGCGTGGATAATAGCAGTGATCAACGGCAGTGCCTTCCGAAGTAAGGAATCATCTTACTTTTTGGATAATCAGGTAATTCAGCCTGCAAATCTTACAGACTCCTACCTACTTAATTCAACTTGGGACAGTTTTTTGAATAATTTGGCTGATCATACACGAGATAAACTTTTGCAGACTCAGTGCGCTTTTCCTAATAAAACGCTATTGCGATATTTGAACGAAATTTTATATTTAACTTTACCAGACGGTCCTGTTAAAATAGTAATTTACTTGATACAACAATATTGTGCCATAGTTCTCAAATGGGAATAATAATCCCTAACTCCCCAACTAATTGTAACTTAATTGAAACTAACTCAATCTGAGTTTATATTCGTATCTGGCGTGCGTGCTCAGCTTTCAAATAGGGGGTCGTCGGGGGATTTTTTTAAATCTTTCTTATTGGTAACAGCATTCGTGACTGAACGTTAAAATGTTCGCTTTTCTTTAAGAACGTTTGGTGTTTGAATCCTGGCGGGGAAAAATTCACTTTCACTGTGGTTAAAATAAAATTCACAAGACTTTTCCTAGTTTGAATAGGAGATTGCAGGCTGAATCACCTGATCGCCCGAAAAATAAGATGATTCCGTGCTTCGGGAGGTATGTTAAGCCGTGTCGCCTATTATCTACAGAAAATAGTCGTTACATGAGCTTTCAGGGGTCGTCGGCGGCTCCACAACTCTGACACCAGGTATTTTATTTTTATTTTTCGTAGGTTGTCGACTTTAAAACCCACTCGATAAGATCACGTTGTTGGTAAAGTCGGTGACAGCCCCACATGTTTTAAATTTAAAGTCTGTTCTTCTTCTTCTCACGTGAGACGCAAGAAAAGAAAATATTTTATACCGAACTAATTTATTTGGAACATGGGCCTAAGCGAAGAACCCCTCTTACATGACCCACTACAGGCTTTCCTGGGTCCGGACCTGGTATCTAGTTGCTATTCTATTCATATCAAATCAGCCTTCTATTGTTACTCGCATCAAACCAACGTTCCAATTTCACTGTCGGAAATGATTCATTGTAAGTATAGGTAGTTTTAATCAAAAATGTTTACAGAAAACGTAATTAACCAATATATTTAAATATTTATAGTACAAGCTTTGCATAGTTTGGGATCAGTTGACCGTGTGTGAGATGTCCCCACATATATTTTGATAAAACCGATAATGCAAACTAAAGAAAACTGGCGCATATAATATAATTTAGAATCATAGGTTGAATGTACTCTATCATACGCAGAGACCTGTAACTTACACCCTGTATAGATAATGTTTCTTTTCTATGCACGTATTTAGTGCTACTACTACTAACGACGTAGCTTTTTGCTACAATAAAATTATTTTTATTATTTTATAAAAATATCTCTGTCTCCGATACGGCCAACGGGTACAACAGGATAGATCCGCTGTCTCCGTTCGACGGGGACACGGCCTATGGGGACAACGGCACTACACGGATGCTCATGTTGAAACAGTAAAATTTAGGCAGTGTGAACAGAACATACTCATACTTATCTATATCTCGTAGTCTATATCTCATAAATATTTTGATCATACCACGGCCGCATTTCTGGCGTATTTAATAAAGTAGATCTTGAACTACCGTCCATTAAAGGTTTCATGATAGACGCTTCACGTCGCTATTTCGATGCCGCGCCTCACCACCCGAATCCTCTGGTCGTGAAAACCGCCGGTTATTTCCCTTACCCCGTTACGCGTACAAAACGTCGGCCTAAGCATGTTCTGTCCGATTCTGTCGATCCCATCCAGTCTGCTGTTGAGATAGCCATTGCCAAAAGAGTACACTCCACAGAATGCCCTTCTGGTAGCAACCGCACCCGCCGGCGGGGACGCGGTAGACCCAATCAAGTTCTGCATAATCCTGGAAGACCCCGTCAGGGTTATTCCTCTCCCGCGCGCTTCTCGCCATGGCAACGTCCTAGGCTGAGGTCCGTGCCCCCAAGTGGGCGCCCTTAGGCTGTTGCTATTAATACTAGGGGTAAGAGCCTTCCGCTCTCCCAAAAGTCCGGTTACGCTTGATACGTCGATTTTGCGACACAAGCATTAGGTCCATGTCAAAAAATAAAAAAATAAAAAAAATTATAAAGTGCTAAGCGCTTTTAAGAGTCAAATGAAAATGGCCGTTGAGAGATATAAGATCCCTAATCCCTATCTCACTAAACAAAGACAGGGTAATTGTAAAATCGTTCTTGTGGAGAGCTGTTAAAGTCTTTTTTCACATGGAATATTAATTTAATTAACATTCATGTCAATGCGGAAGCCGATTATAACAACACATTAATCTTATCATCCTGGTTCCGAGGTTCAAAACGGCAATGATGGCGTTGATGCCGTGACAATAATGTAACAGTTGTTCAATGGTTCTCGATTCTGGCAAAGTTAACTTTTCCAAAGTGAGAATTTAACTGCGTATTGTAAACTTCGTCTAGTCCAAAACCTGGTCATATCAAATCACTATTAATATTTTCGATTTATTAAAGAAATAAGGTAAAACTAGGACTGTACAAATATTTTACAGAATACAAAAAATAAGAGTATAATTACACTTAACAATTTACTATTTAACATTTTTATTGAACTTATAAATAATTATTTTGCTGAAAATATATTTCAACGTTTAAGTATTAGCATTTATTTATAGGAGTATTGCAAAACACTTATTTTGGTTAAAAATCTATATATACCTTATATAAAAATGAATCACTGAAATGTTTGTACGCGCATAACTTCCAAGCGACTGCATCAAATTGGATAAATCTTTCTTTTATGTGTTCGTTATTGTCAGGAGAAGGTTTGTATGAATTGTAGTAGGTGTAGGGTATACAATATTTATTTATTTGGTTATTTATATAAAAACTTCTTCGTAAATACAAAATGCTTGCGCGAACGAAGTCGCGGGCACTTCTAGTAGATTATAAAAGAGCAATAACAGTGTATGAATCTGTGGAAGTGTAGAATATAATGTTCAAACATCAATAATGTTGGTCTGTTTAAACTTCCATTCAGCGCCATCTCATATGCAACAGTGTGCTACTATTATATATATATATATATTTTTATTATAGCGTTTTTACCGTTTCAACGCCATCTAGTATCTAGTAAATAGATTAGTGTTTACCACGCCATCTAGTATCAAGGATCGGCGAATAGCGCCGATATGGCGCTAGCATCTATGTGAAGTGGCGATAATTGTCACTAATTTAGTAACCACATTGCACGTTAGATGCGACTCCCGATTCCCTTTAAAATTAAAGGGAAAAATTTATAAGACCATTATAAGACCTGTCGTCATGTATGGATCTGAGTGTTGGGCCGTTAAGGACATGGATGAAAGACGAATGCATGTAGCTGAGATGCGAATGTTAAGATGGATGTGTGGTGTGACGAGGAAAGACAGAATAAGAAATGAGTATGTAAAAGGAAGCTTGAAAGTGGCACCCATAGTGGACAAGTTGAGGAGTAACAGGCTGTCGTGGTATGGGCATGTGATGCGAAGAGAGGAATCCCATACCACCAGACGTATGCTAGATATGAGAGTGAATGGAAAAGCAGGTAGGGGTAGACCCAGAAAAGTATGGATGGATTGCGTGAAAGATGATATGTGTAAGAAGGGAGTGAATAGTGATGTGACGTCTGACAGGGATGAATGGAAGAAGAAAACATATTGCGCCGACCCCAAATAAAGGGAACAGGGCATGAGAATGATGACGTTAGATGACGCTGAAGTATCAAAGTAGCATTAACTGTTTTACCGATGTGAGCTACTATCTATGTCAAAATGGTATTTATTAGTACTAATGTAGTACAGACAACGCACGTTTGGTGCCGCTGTCAATTTGACCGTTCTCTCTCTTCTCGTAGAACATTCCTGCATGGCGGACGTGTTCTTTCCATACTTTAAATAAAAACCCATTGTACACAATATAGCATTTATTGAAGCCTCAGCTGAAACTTTACAGCCGCCCACTACCCTGCCAACATGGTCTAAGTATGCAGTGAAAATAATTCTTACCTGCATAATTTAGTAGATACGAGCGACTATGTATCTATTTCTTTTTATTCTTACGCATACTTCCTTCTAACAAAAACAAAACTAAAACAGCTACTGAACTCCTCGTGGAATCGTGAATCATTAGCACCCCATCAAAGATATCCGAAGGGTGCGGTAATGTCTGATATTTAAAAACCTGGCCTTTTGTCTCAGTGGGAACATTATTATGAGATGATCATGATGATGGCGTGTTTTGAGGTGCAAAAATTCTGGCAGAAGGAAAAAGGTATTAGGAAAATGGATACATTTTCGGCATAAAATAATAAGAATAGATGTTTTAGGGGTAAAAGGGTTAGATAAAACTGAGTAATCAAGTCTTCTTATATATTTTAAATAACTAATAGATTTCTTGGAAAAAGTTATTCAGTTATTTTGACTTTGGTTCACCAGCTTGCAAAAGGGATGATCGAATTCGATGACAAACAAACAGATTAGTCACATAATATGTAACACCGTCGCCTTCAACACGTATAGCTATAAGTAGAAATTTAGTGTTGATTTTGATTCTCAAGTTACGTCTGTTCGTGCTACGATGTTTTTGTTAATTGAGACAGTTACGTCCATTTATTGTTTACTCATTACTGTACGTGTAGTAATTAAATCTGAACTTAATGAGTTAGGTGCACTGAAATAAAACAAAAATATATGCGAAAAATTAAAGTTGAATCAAAATTTAAATTACTCTTGTAGGACTTAAAACGAAAAACGTGGGGTGCATGGAATTTGAATGTGGTCCATTATTTCGCTATCTCTAAACCTACACGTAGTAATGACATTTATCGTGTGATACTTCTACATTTTGTAATTGCTAAACCAAAACTATTTTTTCTCGAAGAGTAGTAAGTAACTTACAACCACTGAAAGTTCAAATCCAGCGACATTTTTTCTCACGTAAAGACGTAAGTTAATTTATGTCTGGACAAGTTACGTCCATTTGTTTTGAGGGTGACGATAATTATATATGGTCTCAAAGACTGCTATAACTAAGTATTTGTATACACTAATCGGCATACACTAAAACGAAGTAAAGTGAAAAATAACATGATTTTGTGCTTCAAATTAGGATTTGAACCCACGGAGGCTGTTTGCGAGTTCGGTCGTCATCCATCGACTTAACCTACATGATAAGAACACAGAGAAAGTAAAGCGGCGGCGGTTTTTATTTTGTAATTAGAGGAAGATTACAGAAGTATATGTAAATGTTGTAACTCTTCTAACGTGCAAGTTTTCCTTGTAGCAGAGTCCGGGTGGAATACTTCCATTTGCGGGTAAGTGCAGAGGTAACTAAGTTTCAAGCTCATTTTATAACGGGCACCAAGATTTCTCCAGAGCCCGCAACTGCATAGTCAAATCTTCGCAAGTTTTACGTGTTAAATACTATGTTTCAAACAAGGTAAAATGTATTTCAGCGTTACCTATATAATAATTAAGATTTACTTTCTTGAATACAACAAAACAAAAGAAAAATATGCCATAGAATGGCATTTAAATATCTATTAAGCCATTGGCTGGCACCTCAATAATTCTGACACCAGGGTCTGTGGGGTCGGTTGTGGACCTTACAACCCTCACGATAAAGAAGAAGACCTGACTATAGATTTTTTTATACATATATTATTATTTTGACTTTGACTTTGACAAGAATTGCTCGTTTAAAGTATTAGATATCATATTAAACATCAATACCAAAATACAACTAAATAGCTACAGTAAGAAACAATATGTTTTCATTATACGAGTAGGCCTTTGGTTTCCAAGATTCATAAATGTGTACAAAGCGGAGATCACTTTTGATCATCTCATAAGGCATCGTGTGTCGCTATGTAGGTAAATAAAGATTCAATTCGATTTGTTCCCTCTGAAGGCAGTGTACCATGTAGGTATCGTAGTGTAGCGTGGAGTGGTTATTTAACTGAAGCAGGGTTGAGGAATTTTATGACAGGATACATTTATAAAAAATCTAAGATCATAATATCAGCGAGTGTGATTTATCGACGCAACAACGACGACTCGAGGACGTCACACGTTATGTCTATGCTTATTCATTCTGAAATAACCATAGAGTTGCGAGAAAAAAAGAGTAATTGATATAATACGTGTTTAGTTTTGATACGTTCCGCAAGTAAATGATGATGAGGATGACTTTCTGATTGTATACAATTGAAAAATGAATAGGTATGTTTGGTTGGTGTACATATTAATCAAATCTAATTTATATTATTATTACAGCGTCGTACAAGGCGACTTAGGCCCGGTTTCCACAAAAGCGGAGAGGAGAGGAGATGTGTTTGAATAACTAATCAGATTTTGTTATTGAAGCTAAGCGGAGAGGAGATGTGGAAATAACGAAATCTGATTGGTTATTCAAACACATCTCCTCTCCTCTCCGCTTTGGTGGAAACCGGGCCTAAGAGTGCCATGCCATGCCAGACCTTTGTTGCTTATGAGTATGTCGAATCTTAACCCAAAAATATTGCCAAACTTGGTCTTTGTGGGTGCTCCTTGGGAGCCTACTAAAGCTTTTCTACCCCAGATCTAATGAGCGTGATCTTATGTATGTATATAGGTAGGTATAGTATTGATATTGTTATGTGCATCATTGTTTAAAAATAAGAATTGACACATTTTATTGATTGTTAAGCTGAAATAATAACTAAATTCATATCGACATCCCTAGTAACGTGACTGCTAGAGATTGCCAATTTCCGGCGATTCGTACGTTTTCGTTGGAGGCTTCAATCAATGGACGAAGGTACTTGTGGACTGTAGAACAGTCTATCAGCGTCGGAATGTCGTCGACGTCTCTTTGGTCTTCTCATAGAGGTATTCGTAAGATTTTTGTACTCGACTGAAAACTCTTTTTTATTTTGTTGTAAACTCTTATAAAATACTTACTCTTACATAATATTGGACAAGGACAGATGACTTGGTGCAAGTTGCTGGACGCCGGTGGTTGCAGGACCGTACACGTTGAAAACCTGGGAGGCTTGTGTTCAATGTTCAGAAGTGGACGTTTTCCGGCTGCGATGAGGATGATGATAATATTGTGATCAAAGAAAAAACCGTTTGTTCCCGCTGTTCTGACGTGGACAACGGGAAAATAGTAAAATAATTAAAAAATATTCCCGTTATAATATATACATTTTTTTTAAATCGGTGGGTCATAATACTTTTAAGACTTAAAATTGACGTACTTTTCGTGGTGATTGATGGATTTTAAAGAACACCCGCCTTTACTGGAATGTGAATGAGACTATATTCTATCCCTTTCTAATGATCTGCGGATTCCCAAGAGCTATAGAGGGATCCTGAAAAACAGATTACGTTCAAGTTTATCCCCCGCGTCCATTTTGCAAGCTTCTGTATTTTCGTCTCACCTACACGTGAAGAGTAATTTAAATTATTTAAAAGAAAAAGCCACTTATTTTCACAGAGCTCTTTCAAAATCACATTTCCACTGAGCTGAGCGCGTTCTTTCTACTCTTCACGAAGTCATTTTTCACGTGTCACCCTGAAACTGCACTTTGGGTGAAAACTACTCCAGTCAGATTCACAAGCGGACGTGATAAAAATAAAATATTGATGTTCATTGCTTTCCAACTACGAAATAGCAAGGTTTACGCAATCTTGAAAGAAGAAATGGATAGATAACGGCGTTATGTCGTCTGTGGCCTCAGTTTTATCTAGTGTTGCGGGCTGTGAGTTCAAGTTCATTTATTCCATAACAGTTACACTGTGTGCGAAATCTCTTAATTTACTAAAAAACAATCAAATAATTAATTAATATCAGTCAACAGGTCATACATAACATCATAAAAAATCAACACAATTAAAAAAATTCAATGAAACTAAATTATACAATAAAAATAGAAAATTAACATTAATAAATAAATAATCCATTATCATTAAATATATTCCATTCCGTCATCATCAACAACATAATCCATAATTCATCTAATCCATAATTCATCTATCGTGTAACAACTTTTCTCTAATAGAAAGTCCTTTAATTTGATTTTGAAAATATTTTCGTTCTTAATAGATTTGAGGTCAATTGGCAATTTATTAAACAACAAAACAGCCTGATACTTTGGGCAGTGTCTAGCTATGTTAAGGCTTGGATGAAACGGTAGAGCAGAATCTTTTCTTCTAGTGGCCAGACGTGTTTCCATTTCATGTTCAGACTCGTATAAGTCTCTATGTTTTATAAAATCATTGAGGAGCACCATCACATACAAACAAGGAACTGTTAATACCTTATATTTTTTGAAAACTTCTCTACATAATTCCCAAGGTGAAAGACGCACTATAATTCGAATCGCTCGTTTTTGCAGTTTAAATGCCCTGTTAACATTATAATTGAAGCTATTACCCCAGAACTTTATACTATACCGCAGTTTTGATTCCACTAGTGCAAGGGCTGCTATTTATGTATCCGGAACTGGCCACTTACATAAACAATATTTAAAAAGAAATTATAACATTTAAAAATAGAACTCTTTGGCTGTAAAATAAAGTTTGTTTCATTCATCTGTCAATTGTTCTTTTTTACATTGTGGCGCCATTTTTAAAATTCATTGTCTACCATCACCATGGATTTGACTCGTGAAAATTTTCGTGCTATGATTTATTACGACTTTCGGCGTGGATTAACTCAAAAATAGGGCATGGATCAACTTTTATCGACTTTTGGGGAGGAAGCCCCATCGAAAACCACTGTGTATCACTGGTTCAGTGAGTTTAATCGTGGTATGTTTGCGGACGATTTTAAAGAAGGTTGCCCTAAATCGGCTGTTGTACCACAAAATATTGATGCTGTGCGAACTAATAATGCAAGACCGTCATGTTACATATCGCGAGATAGAGGAATTTCTGGGCATTAGTATGACGAGTATTTATAAAATATTACACAAACATTTGGCTGTAAAAAAAATTTGTTCTCGTGGGATCCCGCACAACTTAACAGTTGAACAAAAACAGGCTCGTGTTGATTGGTGCAAAAAAATGATAGAAAAATACAAATGTATAAATAAATGTATGTAATAAATATATGTAAATACATCAAAAACTGTTCATAATATCTACACAGAAGACGAATCTTGGATATATGCGTATGATCACGAAACTAAACAGCAGTCAACGGTTTGGGTGTTCCAAAATGAGCCAAATCCAACTAAAGTTGTTCGTGTAAAAAGCACTTTGAAGCAAATGGTTGCCTGCTTTTTTGGTATTAGTGGACATGTGGCTACAGTACCACTAGAGAATCGTAAAACAGTTAATTCTGAATGGTACACCACCATTTGCTTGCCAGAAGTCTTTGGAGAAATTCGCAAGAACAATCGACAACGAAGAATAATCCTTCACCACGATAACGCCAGCTGTCACACCTCGGCCGCAACAACGGAGTATTTAAATAGTCAAATGATCGAATTGACGGGTCATCCGCCGTACAGTCCCGACTTGGCAACCAACGACTTTTATTTATTCCCAAGCGTGAAGAACAAATTACGTGGACACCGATTTTCGACCCGGGAAGAAGCCGTTGATGCTTTCAAAATGCACGTTTTGGAGATACCCGATACAGAATGGAAAAAATGCTACGAAAGTTGGTTTCAACGTATGAAAAAATGCATCGATCATCACGGGGAATATTTTGAAAAGCAATAAAAGTATATTTGGTTATAGATGTTTGTTATTTTTTGTTATTCCGGATACATAAATAGCAGCCAGATCTCCAACAGTTGGTCGACTCTTAGCATGTCTCTTAGGCTACGGAGCGCATAGCAAGCAGAGCTAATAGAGCTCTCCAATGCATCCAGTTCATTTTTCCAGCATAATAGCGAGTCGATATGGATACCCAAAAACTTAACAGTATGTATTTGCTCAACTTTAACATTATTCAAATATAAGTCTAGAGTGTCACGATTTCTAGCCGTTGACTTAAACAAAATCGCATGAGTCTTACCAATGTTGAGTTCGAGATCATTTACAGTAAACCAGGTTTGAAAAGCTTCCAATGCATGATTGGCTGAAATAGTTAATTCCACAACATTAGGACCAGATAGTACTGCGTTAGTGTCATCGGCAAATAGTACTAATCTTGCGTCAGGTACCATGTGTGCGAGGTAATTAATCATATCGTTTATAAAAACCAAGAAGAGGGTTGGTCCCAATATAGAGCCCTGCGGCACTAACAGTAATAAGCTCTGATTTTTTATTAACCTCTGTACCGTGAACTTTAAGTGATGGCACATGTTTCTTTGTTGATGTTAGCAGAGTCCGCTTGTCGCGCTACCAAAGAATGCTAGTGATGTATGTCGGTATGTTACGTATCCAGTCACTGTTATTTATTGCTTAATAAATACATTTATTTGCTTATTATACCCGTTGAAGATGGCGTACTGTATTATGAAATTTTGTTGCAACTTATCGGTAATACTCGCAAAGCATTGCAAAGTAAATACTCCCAGTGAGGACGTTCCTTTATAGGAGGATTAGGTAAGTAAAATACTCAACTTCCATTTTATTTTAATAATAATAGGCTGATGACAGTCCCCTAGGCGGTAAAAGGAAATGGAAAGTATTTCAGGAAAAGAAACGTAGAGCGTATAAGAGAGTATAAGCGATTTTTAGTGTCTTCCTTGTTTTCATGATAGAAGCAACATTATATATGATTTATTTTTATTTTTGACTAATAAATTATTGTGCATGTTTTTCTACTGGTTACGTTTATACGTCAAAGTATGTACTATACGCATCGATATGATAAGATAAGAGCACTTGATCTGCATCTTCTATGGCAAATATAAACCAAGAAGGCCCATTCTTAGGGTTCTTTACTTCAACCTTTGAATTTCTTCGCAGATCGAATAAAAGTACGTATGAATACTGATTTCGAACCCGCGTCTTCCGAACGGGAGCCAGCGGCCTTAGCCACAACCAACGCTCACGTAATACATCACAATTCCGAAACAAGTGTAATAAAGAAATACTTAGTACTTAAAAAATAACATCCCTATCTTATACGAATGCAGACCTTATGCAGACATTCTAGTCACGTATAGCCCCGAGCAGTCTCTATTTCATAGTGAGTTTCTATGTCAAGCCCAGCTTTAGTACATGGCTTGAAACTATTCAAGTTGTCTTAATTTATATTTATAGCTTGCTAGCTTGCGAATTGCACAACATGACATTACCAAAAGAACCCGGCTTACAAACGCGATTTACTTAAATTTACAGAAAAATCTCACATCTGTAAATTCTTCACTCTAGTACCAGGTGTTGGTGCAACTTCAATGTAATTATGTTGAAATTGTGTTATCTGGAGAGCTTTAAAAACATGCAAAAAATATCAAATTCTTTAAATATCATTGATTGATTGATTGATATATACTTTATTGCACCAAAAAAGGATGTACAAAGGCGAACTTAATGCTATATAGCATTTTCTACCAGCTAACCTTTGGTGGTTAAGAGCAGGTTGAGGGTAATGCTGCTAAAAACAGTGTTCAACTTGAACTGCTACATTAATAGGTTACAGGTACATGTATATGAATAATTTAATTGTACCAAATGAACGCTATATAGGTTTATTTTTAGGTCATTAAAAGGTTTTTCCAAGTTAGAATAATCATAGGAATATTTTTTTAATATGCATCAATATTATTTTTTCTCTTATCTTCAGGTTATTATGCCTGCGTCTGCGAGGTGCAGACATGCAATGACAGCAATATAAAGATCATTTTGATAGATACCTACATTCGCGTACTAAAGTTTCAAAACAAAGAGTCGTATACAATAGACACAATAGACACGACTCGGCCCTTTGTGCACGGCCTCTGCCATGGCAACCAGCCTATAGGATGCATCGTCGGCGTCAGGAAATTGCGTTTGTCAAGAGGGCACAAGTACCTACATAGAGCAGCCATGACATGCTAAATTAACCCTGATTGTATTAGGTGAGGTGTTTTGAATTCCCTTGTTTAAATTAGAAGGGGTGGAAGGGGTTAGAGGTGATTTTACGGTGCCTACGTGTTCAAACAGCTTGTTTACTAAAAGTATAAAATGATTGAAATTTGGCCCCTCCTCGGTGAGGACGTATATGATGAGCTGTGATGATGATGATGATATTTTCACTTGCAAATTCAAATGGGGCCATAAAAAATAAAACCTAATTAAACAAAATACAAATATTTAAAAAAATAACTACTTAGTTACATTATTTTATTTAAAAATAAAAGTTAATCTAACTATATCAAATTCTATCTATCTAGAAAATTTCAATAAATTTTGCTATATCAGCATGTGATCGTAAAATGTATTTGAACAAATAAAAAATAAAATGTTTTTATCTCAGACTCTTCAAACTATTTTTTATCTGGTTTCGATCATTTCTTAGTGTTGAGACTTCCACGAATTGTTTAAAAAACAACTTTACTTGGTACCTTTTTTCTAAAACTTTTACGAACGCTTTTTCACCAGTGCTGTGTAACATAAATCCGCAAAGCATTTTTCCAGTACTCTGAAAATCTCATTACTCTTTTGATCACAAAAGTTTCATGTTTTATTAAAACATTCCTTTTTGCGACAACTCTGTGAAGATTTAACTGCAAAAAAAGCGGCTCCCGTTTCTTCCATAAAATAAAGCGTTGAAAACTTCGAGATGGACATTCTTCGTCTTAACGATCAATTTGCATTGATGGTCACCGCAACTAAATTCTTAGCCAAATTGAAGCAAAATGAAGCAAATATTTGTCGAAGTAGTTAAAAAACGATATTTGGCAGAACCAAGTTCGTACCCCACTACGTATAAATGTGTTTTCAAATTTTGATTTCATATATACATTTATTCGACACTATTACGGTCTTCTTTTTCTCATCGTGTGGGTCAACGACCGACCTACAAACCCTAATGGTTGCGGAGAAGAAATTCAAAGCTTGTATATGAATATTAAGTACCCCACCCCGCACTAGGCCTGATCATGAGGCATGATCACCTTCGAGGGTTGGCTTTGAGCCCCTCGTTGCTTAGATCTGTTGGATTGGATCTAACAGCATGCGTATGGGAGTGGAGGTGAAGAGTAGTGGTGCAACAGAAAAGAGGTTGGAGGTCTTTACCCAGCGGTAGGCAAAGCTCAGAATAATGATGATGATGACGAATAGATGAAATTGAGTGACAAAGTAAACAAATATAACAAATATTAAAAGGACACTTTTTTAAGCCTATTACCAAAAACCAATAGAGCTAATTAATAAAGTCTAGTATCTAGGCTATAAAGTTAGGGCGAGCTGGAGAGTGGTAATTAGTGAAATGGAGACATCGTTAGGTTTTCCCGCTTCGTTCGCGCTGTCATTGCGCTGGCTAATCTAATTTTCGTGAGAAAATACTGTTAAGGTGAAGAGGTAATGGTGTCAAGATAGTGTAGATCAATACTTGTCTGCCTAGATAAGAGAAATATAAATAGTAGCGGTCTCTTCGTGATAAAGTGAGCGACTAATTTAGAAACTGGATATTATGAAAATTTCTTTCGATTGAAGACAGCTTTTGGTTCAAAATCGTAATTACCACCAATACTAAAAAAGTATAGCTTGAGGAACTTAACCATGCGCAGTGCTACGTTTACTACGACGTTTACTACCCCTTTCATGATAGCGTCGCATCAGCCCAGCTGCTCCACGTACTTCCCTCGGTAGGTGAATTGTGTGAGGTCTGTTCCATGTTCTCTCCGCTTATGGTGGAAAATGACTCCAAGGACCCCGCAACTACCCAGGAGGAACCAGCTTAGCGACGGCTATTGCCATCACCAGCCAGTCCCACCCACGCCTTCTGCTTCGAAAATTTCCGGGTTACCATTACACGGTTATTCTCCCCCGTGAGATCGCAGTCAGTTGGACCTGTCGTCGCCCACCCTTGGAGCTCCCATCCTCGTAGCAGTTTGCTACGACACGTAGCGGTCTGCTACGCTAAATCACATTGAGAAGCTGCAGTAGTAACAGATTTTTTTTTACTTTTAGCTCGGCTTTGTACTACAACTACGTAATGTCTTCTTCAAAATGATTCTGATTTCTGACCATAGTTCGGACACCCAGCAACTAAACTTTTAAATGAATAATTTTAATAGGTTCTCTCTCCCGCGGTGTTTTTAATTTCCGAGCTCCAGATAAAACGCGGTAAGAATCCGTTAAATATTTCTTTACAGTTAAAGTCTTTCAAGAAGAATAATCTTAACCTTGTCTTACGCCTTTTTCAAACTACGGGTAATAAGATTTCTCAAAGAATGTTTTTGATCTTTTATAAATCTCGATTTGAGTGCACCTTGATCTAATGATGTGCCGTTCCCGGTAAATTACTTTTGTGTGGGAATATTCCGGGGAATATTCCCTTGAGAACTTAAACAATGGGAAAGTTGTCGAAATCTTCTATTTTTTTATATATTTATATGTCACAATATTAAGTTTTAGGAGACAAATCACAAGTAATATTTGAATACTTACTAACCTAAGAGATTTCGTATATTCCCAATGTTACCGGGAACAATCACCGGAAATTTCCCACATGCCTGGGAATATTCCCAAAACTCCCAAAAAATGGGAATATTCTGAGGAATATTCCCAGTGTTTTTAGGAATATTCCCAATGTTTCCGGGAATATTCCCGGGCAGATTCTGAAAGTTTTAACTGTATTTTAATAAGAGAAAAAGAAACACAGACGTTAGTTACATTTTGATAGTTTTTATTCATGTGTGTACAAATATGCGTTATCAATATAATCAACAATTAAACATCAATAAAATTTTAGTATTAACAATTTTAAGTATACTAAAATAATTAACAAATCACAGAACGATCAACATGTTTTTCATAAGTTATAGGTATAAAACAAAGTAACTTTTTTAAAATCCGACCACAAAGATCCAGATTTGTTTTTAAATATCAATAAAATTTCAGTACAGTTTAAATTATACTAAAATAATTAACAAATCACAGAACGATCAACATATTTTTCATAAGTTATAGGTATAAAGCAAAGCAACTTTTAAAATCCGACCACAAAGATTCAGATTTATTTTTAACAACGAGGTTTGTATGTTTAAATACGTGCACCAAGTTACAAATTAAATAACAGGTAACTAAAAAAGGACGCTTTCATTGTTTGATGACCTTGTTGCCACTCAAATAAAGAGATTCGCAAATAAAGTGTTTTTTAAAGAGGAAGCGAGACAGTTGATCCACATCTTACAGTCAGCAATGAACAGGCAAACATCTACTTGGCTGTATGTAACTAACAAAACGACTAATACCTATACCTATACCTATATACCTATCTGTGATAAAATTACAGTTTTCTATAGTACCAAGCTAAGGCGCGAAAAGAAAAAAAGGCAGACATCAAGGGTCATTTCTGTGTCTGGGTATTGAATATTTGTATATCTTTGACACCCATACTCGTAGTACAGGCCTTGCCTAGTTTTGGATCAGATGACCGTGAGTGAAATCTCTCACTTAAATAAAATAAAATAGTCTATATCAAAAATAATCAATTTTGCAAATTAAATCATACTAACCAAACCAGTCAACCAACCAACCAAACTAAATTAAAACACTAGGTAAAGAAAGAATTCAATATATTAAAAGTTTCATGTGTAGGGGAATATTCCCGGGAACATTGGAAACTTTTGGTAACTTACCGGGAATATTCCCATAGGGAAAATACTGGGAATGGGAACATTCCCCACGGCACATCTCTACCTTGATCACACTTTGATCTCCCGGCTCAATTTTTGAATACCAGCCATTTCCAAGAAATCTAATAAATAACTTCTAATACGAAATACAAAATGTGACACGGGGAAAACTCAAGAGACGGCCCGTCGGAAGTCGTGTCAAAAGTACGTGATGCTTACAAAAGAAAACGTATTTGTTTGCATACACGTCTGTCTGTTATTATATCTTCTATCATACAACACTGCCTTTTTTATTTATCTTTTGGTCGTTTAATAAAGATGTGACAATATACAAATGAGATTACCATTTCTACCCTGTGTAATACATTACAATTACATTTTTCTCCAAAATTCCAAAAATGTTTGCATGCCTTATTGAATTCGGTGGCTTTAGCAACTCTATATGATGTCCCGACGCAAAGGTTCACTAAATATGGTCATATTTCCACCTCTCCGATCTTTGCTAATAAATCCATTAAAAATCTGTCATCTGTATGGACTTTAAAAAAACGAGTTTTCCTGAAGCGCTTGCGAGGTAATAGTAGAAAATAAAAATGGGATTAATGAAACGTTTCCCGAAGTTTTTATTGACTTACTAAAGACGCGAGGAGCGGGGAGAATTTCAAATGAGGTATAGTCAACAAAAAACAAAGAATTCCTTTGCCTTTGCTAAAGGGACTTTCATTACATGCTCTTATGTAGAGCGAACAGATTTTAAACTAAAATGGTTAAATGTACAATTTACAGTTTAGTTTTCTGTTGAATATTTACTTAGATTTTACAAACTCTTGCAGCGTGGACTTAACTAAATCGGTATACCGAATGCTCCACACGACAGGACATAACTAACATCAGTTGGCGTTCAGGTTTGACTTGTCTGACCGGCATGACATCTTGACTCTTTGATTTTAGTACTTACATGTAAATTATCCGAACAAGATACTTGACGTTTTCCTTATATTTTCATTAATACAGCCTTTTCTACTAACTCTACTAGTAACACAAACAATGAAGCTGTTTCAAGCGAAAAAGAAAATCGTTCAGTTTTTCTTTTAGCAAGACCGCATACAGATATTGTATAAAGAATTTATTATTTTACATAAGTTTAATTGAACTTTTTTGCTCAAGTTACAGTGATCATATGCCGTGTGGTGACGGCAGAGTAGAATACATTTGTCACCAACCCCTTCTCTTCCCGTGGGTGTCGTAAAAGGCGACTTAGGGACTACATACACATTGAACAGGGAACGGGCAGCAGCGCTCTCTGATACAGTAACCTTTTAATCTGCGATCTCCAACCCGCCTGCCAAGCGTGGAGATTATGGCAAAACCCTCCACTTAAGTAGAGGAGGCTCATAGTCCAGCAGTGGACTGTAACGGGCCGTTGATTTGATTTGACAGTGATCATAGACAAATAAAATGTAAGGTAGGTTCTGTTTATGTTAAAAATAAGTGCGTCTTTCTTGTCATGTCATACTGCCCAAAAACACTAGTGTAAGCTCTAGCCTACCCTAAATTAAGGTGAGAGTATCGCGGAAATTAATAGTGATGTCATTTGTATTCTTATTATAACACTCTATTCAAATTCAAACTAGCAAAGGAATTATAAAACAAAAAACCCGGTGGAAATCGACGTGAATACCCGTGTCATCGTGGGTTCATGTAACTTTAAAAATATCCGACGTAATATCAAGTACCTATTTGAATAATTTTCTCCGAGTGTTGTTATTCCGTTTATACATCTATTTCAGAATTGAACCGGTACCACACTGAACTGAGACAGACAACGCTGAAAAAGAGAGATTTTCTCAGAGTTCAAATTGAGGGTCAGACTAGTCTGGCCAACGGGAAGTTTTAAGCCATAATTAGAGTGATAACAATAAGCTAATTATCAGTCTCACTTATGCTGATTGCACCGCTCGTACAAAGTCATGAAATGATACCAGATTTAGTGAAAACATTGAAGAAAGGCTTGGTGATAAAATCCGATATACCTATAGTCTACATAACGGTGCTGGGCGTGGACAGAAAACACTTTTGTCCTGATAATTGTTATGTGGATGCGCCTCAACCGATTGGTTATGGAGCTACTATTAGTGCACCGCATATGCACGCCTATGTCTTGGGAGTGTTAAAAGACCACCTGGAAGCATGCAGAAGTGCGCTGGATCTAGGATCTGGGGAACCATATCCGGAAGGATATGTTACTGTTTGTATGGTATCAATGCTTGGAAATAGAGGGAAGTGTGTGATTCTAGTACAGCTATGCAGAGGATCGCATAATCCGGTTAGTTACTCGTATATTGGCTAGTTTCATGGCAGACTTTAATTTCACTAAATAAATACTGTGACGTTCCTTTTGGTTCGGGATCGCAGGAACGCCGCAGGGTTCGGGATCTTCAGTAAAACGCTTTTTTCTTCTTGTACATACTGTGGGGAAAATTTTGCCTGCGCATATTATCGCTTAGTTGAAACCAGGAAGAAGATTTTTTGGACCGATAGGGAAAGATAGTGAACAATATCTGACAATAACAAACAAAGGCCTGGATGGAACGGTTACACAGAAGAAAATGGTGCAAGTGGTTCTACATGTCCATGCAAGACAAGAATGCCCAAGTTTGATTGGTAATAAAATATTTTTGAGTATGATCAATTAAATTTTTTGCGGTTACACGAGATATAGAAAAAAATATGTTTCATTCTTACATGAATAAGATGCATTCAAATCAAAATGAAA
This sequence comes from Carpatolechia fugitivella, assembly GCA_951230895.1. Lineage (NCBI taxonomy): Eukaryota > Metazoa > Arthropoda > Insecta > Lepidoptera > Gelechiidae > Carpatolechia > Carpatolechia fugitivella. The sequence continues at coordinate 8,172,766 of OX579654.1, read as the reverse complement.
TCAACGGCCCGATACAGTCCACTGCTGAACTATGAGCCTGCTCCACTTAAGTGGAGGGTTTTGCCATAATCTCCACGCTTGGCAGACGGGTTGGAGATCGCAGATTAAATATAAATAAATAAATAAATATGTTGGGACATCTTCACACACGGCCATCTGATCCCAAACTAAGCAGAGCTTGTACTATGGGTACCAAACAGCTGATATACAATACATAAATAGATAAATACATACTTATATATATCGCAGATTAAAAGGTTACTGTATCAGAGAGCGCTGCTGCCCGTTCCCTGTTCAATGTATAGTCCCTAAGTCGCTTACGACACCCACGGGAAGAGTAGGGGTTGGTGACAAATGTATTCTACTCTGCCGTCACCACGCGGCACATTATGCATTAAGAAAGATGCATTACAAGGGCTGCTATTTATGTATCCGGAACTGGCCACTTACATAAACAATATTTAAAAAGAAATTATAACATTTAAAAATAGAACTCTTTGGCTGTAAAATAAAGTTTGTTTCATTCATCTGTCAATTGTTTTTACATTGTGGCGCCATTTTTAAAATTCATTGTCTACCATCACCATGGATTTGACTCGTGAAAATTTTCGTGCTATGATTTATTACGACTTTCGGCGTGGATTAACTCAAAAATAGTGCATGGATCAACTTTTGTCGACTTTTGGGGAGGAAGCCCCATCGAAAACCACTGTGTATCAAGTTTAATCGTGGTCGTCGTATGCTTGCGGACGATTTTAAAGAAGGTTGCCCTAAATCGGCTGTTGTACCACAAAATATTGATGCTGTGCGCGAACTAATAATGCAAGACCGTCATGTTACATATCGCGAGATAGAGGCATTTCTGGGCATTAGTATGACGAGTATTTATAAAATATTCCACGAACATTTGACTGTAAAAAAAAATTGTTCTCGTTGGATCCCGAACAACTTAACAGTTGAACAAAAACAGGCTCGTGTTGATTGGTGCAAAAAATTTTTAGAAAAATACAAATGTGGTACATCAAAAACTGTTCATAATATCTACACAGGAGACGAATCTTGGATATATGCGTATGATCCCGAAACTAAGTCAACGGTTTGGGTGTTCCAAAATGAGCCAAACCCAACTAAAGTTGTTCGTGCAAAAAGCACTTTGAAGCAAATGGTTGCCTGCTTTTTTGGTATTAGTGGACATGTGGCTACAGTACCACTAGAAAATCGTAAAACGGTTAATTCTGAATGGGAATGGTACACCACCATTTGCTTGCCAGAAGTCTTTGGAGAAATACGCAAGAACAATCGACAACGAAGAATAATCCTTCACCACGATAACGCCAGCTGTCACACCTCGGCCGCAACAACGGAGTATTTAAATAGTAAAATGATCGAATTGACGGGTCATCCGCCGTACAGTCCCGACTTGGCACCCAACGACTTTTATTTATTCCCAAGCGTGAAAAACAAGTTACGTGGACACCGATTTTCGACCCGGGAAGAAGCCGTTGATGCTTTCAAAATGCACGTTTTGGAGATATCCGATACAGAATGGAAAAAATGCTACGAAAGTTGGTTTCAACGTATGAAAAAATGCATCGATCATCACGGGGAATATTTTGAAAAGCAATAAAAGTATATTTGGTTATAGATGTTTGTTATTTTTTGTTATTCCGGATACATAAATAGCAGCCCTCTCGTAAGAACAAAATATCTGCGCCCGTAGATTTTTATTTAAGTAAAAGGTTTCTGTAAATCGCTTCACATACTAAATCGAAACTAGTGATGGTAAAAATGTCAGGCTTGTTTCTTTTTGATGTTTATTTTTGCAAGCTTCGCAATAATAACAAAGCCGTCGTATTGGGAACAAGACGTCGCGTCGTTATATTTCGATATACTGGCAAATGAAAGGCACAGCCAAAGATCCTAACGATACGATCGCAACTAAACTTTGATTGAACCTGTTAGAAGTTAGAGTTACGTATTCTGTGGGTTTCAGTGTTGGTTTCACTATATTTACGAGATGACACCTGATGAAAAATATGTTTTAATATAGTCCATATTCCTGAAAAATATGCTACTTTGAAGAAATATGGGCCATATTAAATCCTAGGTCTTGTTTTTACCAGATACTGTTTATATACCATATAATTCATTTAGTATTATCACGATTAGATAATCGACATTCGAAAAAAGTTCAGGAATAAAGAAAGTAACGTAAGTAAAGAAATAGAGTTTCTATAATTTTCTTCTATGCAATCGCAGTGAGCAGGTGGCTACTCCAAGGTCAATGCTCGCTCATGCACATGTATCGTAATTTATATTGTTTTGTTTCTGTCGGGCTATATTATTAGCATAAAAGTTGTGCTATGTATAAAAGACGGTTAAATATGCAATAGTAATTCGTTATAGAAATTTCGGTGGAATATAATTAGAAAAGATGAGTTGAGTATCATTTTAATTTTGTGCAGGCCCATCCCTTTACGGAATCACTGTCCCGCAAGTCTAACTCGCACCTAACATTTATTTTTCACATTTCATTCGGAAACGAATCACGCTCCAGATTCTCGATATTTTTTTTATCTTTTTGTTGTTTGTTCGTGAAAGATTTGTCGTTTAATTGGAACCGGTTCCATTTCCCTCAGGTTTTATTGTTCTTGTTCGTGACAAGATTGATTTACGGTTCGTGTGAATACGTTTTTTGATCTTCTTTCGTTCTAAACCTGTATTGATTTAGTAAATATATTGTTAGAAACTTTGTGTCCTTATCTTTTTTAAGTAAATGAGTCTATCTGTTAATGCTTTTTCATGATGTCTTAATAAGCAAACAAACTAAAGGTAGGTATATTAAAAGAAAGAATTATATTGATTCATGCCTAAAAAAGAGTAAAAAAAACGGATTAAAGACTGCGGGTCTATTTTAGCGTTGTATTGACTTATAACACAATGGTGTCGATTCGGCATACGCCCAACTAAACTAAACTTAAAATTAGTTCTGTCACTTTCTATTATTTTTTATTGAATAGGGACCGAATATCATCGGTTTTGTTTTTGTCTATGACTTCACGACTAAGTGTCAAATTTAGTCTTGTTTTAGTGCTTACCATGACAATTAAAAAGCCACTAAAATTGACAGTTAGTCGTGAAGTCAAAGACAAAAACAAAGCCGATGATCTTCGGTCCCTTTTCATTTAAAAATGATAGAAAGTGACAGGACTAATTTTAAGTTTAGTTTAGTTGGGCGTATGCCGAATCGACACCAATATCTCTCTGCAATTAAAACATTAGCGTATTAAGTATAATCATGTTCTACTCGTTTCTTAAGACTGCAACTTTAGAGCACTATACTCGTAATAGCGGTATACTATAACTTCTCACAATTTCGCTATTAATAATACTTCATTAGAACTGTAATTAGCATAGGTGTTACTATCGGCTTTGATGCAATTTTTTCAAAATAAGCATATCTGTTAGTGTTAGTACCTTCATAAGGCACCTTCTGACCTGTACGGTACGAAATTAGGTTGATAAATGGATCAAAACTGACATGGCAAAACGTGTCAAAGCTGAGTGCCTACATAACAATTCAATTTTTATACTGATTAGGAACGTCTTCTTGACTTTCACTGTGGCAATCGTACTCAACACTCGCGCAAGATAAAATGTTTACAGGACTTATTACGTAGTAACATTCTCCTAGTATTTATAGGTAATAGAAAAGACTGCTGGTGCATAAATACTGGTTATAGCCAAGGGTCGTTCAAAGTTTATACCTCAGTGTTATGGTTATGGGGTCACTGTATGAGGTTTTTACGATCCCTACCTAAAGATACGAGTATGAAATTGTTGACTTGTTTACTAAAGTAAAATTTGGATTGAACGCAGCAAAATATGGATATCGAATACAGAGTAAGATATCACAATCAGCGTTCGAAAAACGGTCTGAATTAATTAAAACATCAGCATATCCGCTTTAAAAATTTCTGAATTTATATACAGTTTTTACACGTCTTCACTGAGAGGTTCGAGCCTACCCTGAATTAGGCAATCGACAACACTGGCCCAGAGCGGTTTGCTCGACTTCGCACACGAACTTTGCATTTCTTCGCAGGAGTGTGTAGGTTTCTTCACGATGTTTTCCTTCACCTAAAGACCGTCGAACAAACATACTTATATGAACTCGATAAAAGCCTTGTACGACAAGAAAGATCATTTCGTACTTCGTAAGGCACGTTAAGCCATTGGTCCCTTCTACTACCTTGTAGTTACAACACGAGCCATGTTAGTGGCCTTTGGTGGTTCCATAACAATGACACAAGGGTCTGTAAGGTCGGTTGTCGGTGTCGTTCCCTCAAGATGAAGGATGAAAGGAACTTGAAACTGGAATGCACTAAATTCAATTGCATATATCGCCATTTTTGGTTTCCTATTCATAGTTGTGGTGCCATCATCCATGTTAGAATAGCATTGATGTACTAGGTAAAAAGGCGCTCATACGCGCTCAAAAAGCGGCACACCAAAGTTGGCTAATTAGCCATCCTGAACTTAGTCACGCGGCGCTTTGTCTCTTTTTCGCACTTATGCTTAAACTTGCCGTCCTTGTGTAAGTTTTGTGCCATGTTAAAACACCGTTTGCCTTGTAAGTGACCTATCTACGCCTTTTTACTTATAATATCATTGGTAGGAAGTATACCTAAACTCCCAAGTCCCAGTCACTTCAATCTAAGACATCACGTTTCACGCAGCCAAAACGTATTAGCCTACCCTACACAGTTGCGAGTTTGTGCTACCTTTTGTGGGGTTCATCCCGGAACCCGTTTATTACATTTATCTGTCAGGTGAGCGAGTTCTCCGTCCCTCCGGGGCCGCAACACTGACCATGGTAACTGTACCCTAGGGGCTCACTCGTAAAACATTCCGAATTTTTGCCGAGCATTTCTGCAGTTTTACCCAAAATTACTCTACAGGGTTGGATGAATAATCTATCTCTATGTACCTATACGTTCATTGCCGGAACACGAAAATAAGAACTTTTGTTTTTTTTTCACTCAACCATATGTAATTTCATTTATGAATATTGAAAAATTTAAATACTATTCTTGTTTTTCAGAACACTTCATCACATATTAGTTTAAAATATTGGTCATTCAGCGTCTGAAATATGAAGGCTCATTTCGTGTTTATTTTTGGCATCGCTGCTTGTCATAATCGCTCAATTTTAATTTATATTTGATGGAACAAAATATTTAGCATTGAGTAAAACCTTTCATTGTGGTTACTATACATGCCTGGCTTGGTCCTCTGTACTCTCTAGATAGTAATATGTAACCAGAAATATAGAAAATTGACGCTTCACGAGAATAAACAGGCCTTTGACAACAACAGGAGCTTAATTTTATTCCAAAGCAATATCTACCTCGTAAAATTTGCGTTGAAAATCTGGGCCTAAAAGTGTCGTCATAAACGAGCGTTTTTTTAGAGGTTACATAGTTAAGAATAAGCTGATTTTATTTCTCATATTGAACTAGATCTAAAGATTCAGAAATAAAAAAATCAATGGCCCGTTACAGTCCACTGCTGGACTATGAGCCTCCTCCACTTAAGTGGAGGGTAGTGGGGGCGTGGGGGGAGGGATAGATCTAAAGATTATACCAAACAAAATATAGCTGTTTTTATCTTTGAATCTGCTCTGGAGTAAAAATTTATTGTGAAATCCATTTTAGTCGCACTAATACATATACCTAGGTAGATGAAAGGGTTTTTGTTTCTTTGTCCTTCTGTTACAGTTCAACGCAACAGTTGATTTAATTTTTTGTCATGAATGACAAAAGGATACAATCGTGTGGAAGAATAGGGTACTTTAAAAAAAAAACAAAGAAAATGTCAACACCATACTAACTTTTCTTTTTACTGACACGCACGTGTTTCCTTCCTGATACTGTTATATTTGGACTGAAGACTGTGGAATGTTTTTTTATTTTAAAAACAACCTGCATTGAATATAAAAAAATCGCACGTTTGCACTGCTCTATGTCATGTCATGTCCTACGGGATGTAGGCGCGAAGCGTGTTATTATGGAAGAATTTCTTTTTTCTTTGAGGATTAATAATTCAAAAAAGAATCTCGTCTATGTGTATCTTTTTAACACCCAAGACTCAGTATGTTTATATTTGTTTTTGTAAAAGTAGTGATTTAATGTAATATTTAATCATTTTCAAGTGTTTTTTTTTTATTATTTAAAAGAGAAGAAAAGATTGCATTTATTGTGGAGTTGTCGTTGTTTTCTTTTCTTATACTTATTGAAAATTCAATTTAAGATTATCTTCTTTATACCTCCTGCTTAAAAGCCTGCAAAGTAGAAAAGATTTGCAAAGTGCGGCACGGGGGAAATTCTACAGCAGCTCATGAATAGAGACGGAATACCTATAAAGTACATAGTTCACAGAATAGTATGAAAAGATGGAGTTGTGGATGTAATTTTCTATATAATATTTATTATTTATCGCATTTGCGAAACTTGATTTTAAATTCCGGAGCCACTAAAAATATCATTAGTTAAAAAATAATATTTTCCAGGATTATGGATGGAAAAGCTTGGTTCCTAAAAGCTCAAGATTCGTTGTTTCGCTCAAGCCAGCTATTACTTATGTAGATTAAATGTTAATCGGAGAATGGGTTATAAAATATTTAATGGAGTTGTTAATGTCTGTCTCTTGAAAACTGTTTCAGTTTGTAATATACGCCACATTACAATCCTAAAATACAGCGTGTTAATTAAATAACGCAAAACCGCACCGGTCCGAAGAACATGAGTCCTTAAATTTTTCCAAAATTTCAAATACACACTGTTTAATCTACATACTGATGTACAAGGGAAATACTAACGAGTAAATTTATACGAAAAAAAATAGAAAACATGCCAGAAAAATCACCAAAGGATTTTCCGAATGTCGACAGTGCAATTGTTTTCTTTTGTAGCTAAATAAAATAAATTACGCTTTTTAAAGCAAAATATACGCTACAATTTGCATGGTTTATTTTTGCAGAAAAACCGTAGAGCTACGATCGTTACGCCGCGCCGCCGCCGTCGTAGCAAAACGCTACGAGAAAGTTAAAAATCTGCGAGATTTCAATCAAAGCGTCAAATTTTAATTATTAATAGTCAATGTTTTTTATTGCTTTATTTTGAGTAAAAATATTTTTCGTTTTATAACGTTGCAATAAACACGGAATACTTACAAATCGTAACCTTTTCGATTTGTGTCACAGAACCGAATGCATGTTCGTTCACCTACAATACCAATGGAATAAATAAACCAGGCGTTAGCTTTGTGGAAATCCGACAGCCAGCCTTTGGCGTGGGTTCTAAAAATAGCACTGCTTTATTACAAGCTTGTGCTATTTCGATCCAGGTTTGAGCTGGCTTTGGAGCTGCATGCGTTTCCCGTGTTTACCCTTTGATATCAATTTTTTTATCCAATCACATGATGCATGACGACGGTGTATTTTTTTGTAATTTTTCTCTATGCGCTAACAAGCCGGTCTTCAAGTTTACAACCCACATGAAATATCTATAAACAGCTCAATATAATTTATGATGCCATTATATTATACCTACCTCCCTCATTATACCCATTCAATATTTTGGGTTCATTTGTGATGAAAATAATGGACGTCAAATGATTTAAAAAAATATATAATTATTCACTCGTTCCCATTTGTAACGGTTATTGGAGAATGACAGCGTCACATGATCGCAGAATCGCATATTTATTAAATATTGATGTTCAAATTAGTTAAAATATTTAATGTTTCTGGTGCCGAAATGGAGTATTTAAATATCAAGCACCCCTGGTTATGTCATAGCAACACTCTATAAATTGGAACTTGTGTGAATATAGAATTCTAAGGTAAAAGTTCTTTTAAAAGTATAAAGGTGCACTTTGCATACGCCCCAGTTGGCGTCCATTTTTGCTAGGGATACCAACTGTTTGTTATACTCACGTTATACTAATAAATCTTGTTCTCATTTTGCTTTCTTCGATTTCATTTTTAGAGAGAAAAGGTCGGCGTTTATGTTTATTATATTATTTTTAAATAGAAAAGCCAGTACAAGGATTTACTAATGCGCAATTAATTAATTTATGGATATTTTTGAAAGAGACTACGATTAGCAGCAGTAGATTTGATGAACGCCATCTTTTAAATTTGCTATGAAAGAGGAAGTATAATAAGGCTGTTTTTCCACCAGAGATGTGCGAGGATGCGTTGCGAGGGATGTGTTTTTCAAAAACCAAAAGAAACGCTTCGCCAGAGCTGTGCTGAGAATTCAACTTTTGATAAGTTTCAGTAACAAGTTAACTTGACTTACTGCCTTTTTGCCAATAAACATTTGTAACGCGTAAAAGTTTGTTCACAAGCTCCATCAATCATATTCATACAAAGTCGCTGCTGCGAACGAGGCAAAAACACATGATTCACCTAGTTAGTTACATAAACGCATGTCCTTCCTTGTATGTTGCATAAACGCATGTCCCTGTATGTGCTTTAAACGGGTCAAGGTAAATGAAGCGATTCTATTGGTTCTTGAAAAACACATCCCTCGCAACGCATTCTCGCACATCTCTGGTGGAAAAGCAGCCTAAGACAGTTATCTTCGGTTTACAAAATAAACAGAAAAGGGGACGAGATGATTTGGTTAACTTCGTCGGAGAGTGTTTGGCTTGGTGGTTGGAAAAAGGGAGGTCTCTCATGTGCTTTAGCACTGCAAGGCAGTTTAAAATTAGGGCATATTGGGATATGTTTTAAACCACAGATTTAGGCTAGAAAGTATATTGAAGTAGACAACCCTACCACTTCAATTTTATCACTAGCTGGCACCAGTACAATAACTAGCTATGTACTGGCTACGTACTAGCTATAAAGAGATAGACGGAGCAGTGTGAACTGTGAAGGACGTCGCACGGTAAAAGCATCTTTTTCTTTAATGTTTTGACATAGGGCTTGCAGGAGCCGTCTCATCTACAAGTGCAAGTTGACTTGTGTGTTTGTATATAATGTTGGAAAAATCAGCTAGATAGAGATAATCGCTCAAATAACTGAGCCGGCACTAAGGGCAACACTAAGTAATAATAAATAATAAAATCTTTATTTAGTTCTCCACAGACAATCTTATATTAATACAAATTCTAACTTAATTAGTATGACACAAAGAAAGAAGGTACGTGTGAAGACTGGTGCCTGAAATAGACAGAGGTCTGTGCTTCAGGTCACCAGAACTCCAGGTGTACTTCCCCAGTAAACTATAATTTCTTTATCTTATCTTTGCCAAAACTTAAATTTTATATTTTTGAACAGTATATGCATTGATTTCTATCTACTCTTTCTGGATACGCTTTGATACATTATGTATACCCATGTAAGCACTTTTTATAGTAACGTCTCTATCTCAGATAATACGTACCTAGTTATTTTATATGATTAGAGGTACAAAAAGTACGTCAAGGACTCTATTTTTCACTAAATATATTTTCATACCTATTTATAACACAAATATTTTAGTAGTTTTATAAACTGGTATAAAATATATGTAGCGAAAAGTTTAGTTTAAAAAGTATTGTGAAAATCTGATGTATACCAGGAATTCGGTGTAACTGGCCACTGTTTTAGGAACAACCATTCGCCTGGAGGAATAGGACTGATGAATCGACAGACTCGTGGAAATATACAAAGATTAATAAAATATCTGAAAACTCTGTAGACCCAGAGAGCAGAGTGAGCAATTTGTGATAGAATAAAGCAAATATTACAAAAAATTGCTGAAATAAGAATATGAAATTAACTTTCAAAATCGTAGAACCTGTAACTTTTTCCTTACAGAAATATCTTTAACAAAAAAGTAAAAAAAAGTGTTTACGAAGTCGTATATAAATTCTTTATTTTAGAAGAAGAATTTTTAGGTTCATTTGACATTTGTTCTAGAAAACAAACTAACAATGTGAAGGAACTTGATTATACTACGTAACTTGAGGCTGCGGTCAAATTAAGCGGTGATGCTAAGCTTGGTACCATTTCGGGGCTCGGGAAGTGGGTCAGCGCTCAACCCCAATACGACTTGTGTTGTTATAATTGGAGCTCTTCGCCATTTTGTTTTCAGACCAAACAAACAGATGGGGTAAATAAATAAAAGACGCCGGAATAATAAAATCATTATCATTTATAACATTACTATAGTTTAATATACTATAATTATGTTGTAATTGTTTTGTGTGCAATAAAGAGTTTGTATTGTATTGTAGATATTGGCGTTAGAGTAATGTTAGGATTATAGGATTCCGAATGCATACACATTCTTAATCTGAAATGGTAATATTATACTATGTGCAAAGACTCGTGGCAGACGGTAGTTCAATAAAGTGCAAGTAAGACCATGCTCATCACATTCTCTTTTGTACTTAAACGTTTTATTGGTGACCTCCCAAGATGCAGAAATGCGCTATTTGTTTGGATTTTGCGGATAACATAATGACACCGTCTGCCACGAGACTGCGCATTTAATAATCGTTAATAATGTTTATCTATTCCACTATCAAAGTAAAGAATGTACTCAACGTCGTCGTTTTGAAACAGCCTAATACGTATTACGTCCGGGTCCGAAGGGGTGTAAAGCAATCCGTTTCGCTCGAGTTGGGTGCATCCCACAGACGGACCGATCATCGTCATCATAATATCGTGTGGGCTGCAAGATTGTAAGGCCCTAAAAACCCTAGTGTCAGAATATTTGAGCCGCTAACTGCTTCAAATATGGCTCCCAAAAATTGGAATCATTATTCTTATTAGACGTTCAAATGATTCAGCCTGAAATATCTTAGTCAAACTGGGGAAAGGGCAACGAATTATCTAATAGATATCTATCAATCAGTATCTAATAGATATTTAAACTTAAAACTTAATATTTAAGCTAATTATAGTATTAATGCTAATAATTTATTACTTATAACTAAGTGCAGTTTACGCCTTAAATGTGTGTAAGTGACCTCATCATTAATGGAAGAGTGATACCTCCCAATACAGGCGACTTTGTAGCTTAAATAAATAAATAAAATAAAACAAAATGTTTATTTTCTTTAAAATACATTTTAAATGTGACAGGATGCCGATGTCCCTCTTTAGACTTACAAAGTCTGTGTTGAGAGACACAAAATAAACAAGTGCATTTTTAGCTTAAAGGGAAGTCCCAAACCTCAATAGATTAATAAGGCTGTCTGTTTAAAGAAATAAACATATATATGATTTAATTCACTAAGGAAAGGGTCACAAAGGAGTTCTTTTGTTTGACCAACCCAGATTCTAACTGTATTCCAGAGCAAAGTCAATTCCAATATTACAATCTCACAAAGGTAAATTAAATGTGATGAACGTTGTGTCAGTAGAAATTTTCACTTTGCTGCTAGATTTCAGTTCAAATGTAGTTCGTCTGTACAGACTTTAAGATAAATCAGATCTAATATTATATAAAGAGGAGTGACCATTGATCCCTTGCGTTATTATTGCATTTTTCCGGTTCGGCCCTTTATCCGTGTCTATGACTGTTGTGGGACCACTATGTCCTTTTCGGGCCACTGAAGATGAAAGGTCATATGCTGTATGTGGTGGCACAAATATGACGAGACGTGCGATTGATTTAGGTAAGCTAAACGAGTGCATTTTTAGTTTTAGTAAGTGGTTAATTGGTCAGTATGAAATCAGAAAAGCTAGACGGAATTGTTTTAGTTTTTATTATATTTATAAGGACGGATCTTAGGGAAAAAAATCCGGATATTATGGAAAAACTTTGGAAAATCGATTATTTTGAAAGCAGTAAAACATAAAATAAGTTATCTAATACTACGACATACGTTCTGTAACAAAACTACTATAAACTATAGAAACAGCCCAATTACCTTAACATTTTCATGCAGAAAGAAGTATTCAAAGTAACTTGACTATACTTATCATTGTTGTGTAGGTATTTTATCCAGTCGCGTACACTTTGCCCTTCTGGCTCCTAAAACGCTCTGTAAGTAGTCGTACGTACGGTCACCTTCAAAAGTGGGGTCATATCACGTGTTTTTATACTTTGAAATAACTTATTTTCTAATAGTTATTTCTTCTTGGATTATGTATTAACGTATGGTGTGTACGAGACTTTATTAATATAAATAATAATATGCAATAAAGGTCATAATTATGAAAAGATATTTCAAAGTATAAAAACACGTGATATGACTCCACTTTTGCAAGCGACTGTACCTATAGTCGGGTAAGATATAGTCATATAATACTCTTATCCAAGAAATATATTCCGCCCGTTGTCCTCGGTTTTCCTGTTTACCATTTTATTGTCAGTAATTCAGCGAAATATCAGTGTCTTATTTGGACAAGAGTTTGTCTTACGCAAGTAATAAATTGTAAAGGATATTCATATTAAAAATCAAGTTACAACTGGGTTAAGTAACCTGAAAAAGATCCTTTTCAGCTGTAACAGATTTTTTTTCATGGGTCTTCTAAGCAAAGGGCGGAAGGAAATACCCTATAGTTTGGTTATACCTACCTACAATAAGATTTAAATTTATTTAAAAAAGAGTATGAATGAAAGAACACAAGCAAGATTTTTTTATTGAATACCTACATACTAAATAGGTACTTACTATACTTTAATTTTTGATCGAGTATTTTTTGTATTAGAGGTCTGCAATGAATGTCGTCCCCTGACTGAAATTATTGAAAAAATCCGAGGTAAAAATATCAAAATGAAGCTCAAAGTATTCTGTAATTCATCATTACTAATCACTATTTAATTAAAGAAACGAAAACTTTATAAAAAAAATATTTTGCACGTCTCTTTTATTTCCACAATATTTGCTTAGATTTTGTTTATTATTTCTCAGAATTCTTCACACCACATATAAGCAGATAAAAAATAATACATCTGAAGTAAAATATTTGGTAAATATTTTTCCTCATTTCTGCCAACAGAGGAATTTGTATCTTAAATTCCTTTATCGAAAAATTCCTTAAAAATTTTCAAACAAGACATTAAATATAAATAAAAAAAATCCCGACTGTCTCTTTTATGTCACATCTTATTTTTTCTAATTGCTGATAAAAATATAATACTGAAAATAATTTAACTGTTTCGTCGCAGGTAATCCAAAGTCTAATCTTAATAATTTAAATTAATTCTGGCACAAACAATAGCGTCGTTTCGTTAACTTGTCAACAATGGAAGAAGTTCAAGTCTGATTTGTACAATTTGCTCCCTTGGGGGACAATGGCGCGGCTGTCTCGTGCAGTCAACAAACACTGTTGTTAATTTTCTCACTGGGGCTCTTGTTGCAGATTTATAGTGAAATCGTTGTTTTATCAATAAGTCTAGAATTGATTTCATATCAATTAATTTATTAGAAAAAATCAAATCGGTGTTATAGTCGCTACCTAAGGGCCGATGTCACGGAGACTATATATGACGAAGGATTACACCGCCTGCGAAGAAATTTAATGGTTATGTGTGTAATTGAACATCCTAGTGAGCTAGCCAGAGTGGTGATATAAGGTCTTATCGCCCTTATTCAGAAGTGCCTCGATGTCATCATTGTGGGGACGTATATGATCAAAAACAATATGAATTTAAAAAAGGTAGGTATTCTTACAGAAACGGAAGAAGGTCTACAAAGTAGTAAAATGGTTTATCAATTTTGTCCAATTAATCAAAACGTGTTTTTATGTTTTTCAATTCATGACTGAATTTCGGAAGCAGTGTTGAGTTGCTTCGGAGTTTTTTTTTTTTTGACGGACCTAATCACTATTTATACCAGAGTGGTAATATAGTGGGCGCGGACTTGAGCTTCGGAGTGCGAGAGTGAAAAGAGTAGTCAACTGAAAGATGTTCTAACATAAACTAAGTGAGAATTTTTAATCTGTCTGCGACAATCACAAGAGAGTGTATTGTCTTTACCGTCCTGAAAATACTTGAAGAGGAAGCGATGTCGTCGCAAAAACAATACATAAGTGCCTATTTTCAGTACTGTTGTCACATTACATAAGATAGTTGCCTATGTAAACAAAAGTAAAAAAAATTGTGAAAGAAATCGTCAGGTGCGCGACTATTTTATTCGTTTTCTAAGACTGTGTTGCGATTACAAAGAGCATCTCAATAAATCAACTCAAATATGTCTTGTTTTTCTTGGTGAAGCACTCCATCCTTGATTTGGATCCGAAGATCAAAATAGATAAGTTTTTATCTGAATTTAGAGTTTTCATTTAAGTTTGGAGTTCTCCTTTTGAGCGGAATAGCGGCACGCCGAAGATGTTGTTGCGTGGATAGGCGGTGTTCAACGCATATTTGCATGGTAAAGTTCCGTGACAGTAAAGTAAACGGTGATAGGGGTACATTTGAACATAAATTAGTCTTTCTATCGAATAGATAAGTTTGAAAGATAAAAATGGTTCATATCAGTCGATAATGCTTACCTACTAAATTATTAATTCAACCTTAAACTTTTTAACATTTTTCCTGCTCAAACTTTCCGAGTAATAAATTTTACTTGAAGAAAGTTGTCAGTTGTTAAAAAAGAAATCTAATAATGCTGGGCATAACGTTTTGTTCCGGTTCTGAAACTTTTCGGAACAAAACGAACATGAATCGCAGTCAAGTGGGAGTCAGCTAGGAGCTAGGAGGTTCTCATAAAATTAAGAGAATTTTAATGGAGGGTTGAAACTTGGCTAGAAATATCCTCCTAGCTGATCTGTGGATAAACAAAAACATAGTATGGACCAAATCCAGTTGATTTTGCATTTAATCCCACTTTTCAATTTTGCCTTTAACAGCTAAGAGCGGAATCTTTGGGTTAAGTACCTACCATCTAAATCTTCCTCCTGTAAGTATGGACAACACATTTTTTATCACTACATTTAATATCAACAAGCAGTTTGTGTGCCTCTGTTCATTTAATTTCATTATAAAAAGTAAAGGGTGAGTATTAAAATGGTATAGGATAGGGAAGGGCAGTAAAAATTATTTAAAACGAAAAGATAAAAACATAGAATTAAGTAGGACGTCCGGCACTTACTTCTGCAGTTTCACAATATTCAGTCAGTGACTGGCATTGTGGTAAGCTTTTCTGAAAATATATTTAGTTTTATTAATTTGAATGGTAACTTTCAAATGGAACCTTAAATCATTTATGCTGGTGTAGAGTTGGCAACTTTTTGTTTTCACCGCTCACGTCCAGTTCATCAGGGAAAGTTTTCGCATAGAATTACAGCAGCTTACACAGTGGGTACTATTCTAGCATAATTTACATAATTTCAATATAGCAGAGCTCTCTAAAAATAAACTATTCTGCCTAAAATTTTCCACTGAAAGGGGATTTATTATGTGCGTTAAGAGAAGACCTTCCAAATATATTCACACACACACATACATTTGAGCACTGTTGGAAAATTAGCTCTGAGATCACAAGGTGATTAGGACATTATGTCAGTAGTGGTCGTATTTCATGATCAGGTTCCATTCACACAATTTACAGCGAACTGACTAAGTTGGCTTACTTTTTGTAACAATGAGAGCCACGTTAAAATAAATGAGAAAAGCCTTGGAGTGTAAGTCGACATGACATGGATCTTTCTTATCTCTTACACAAATTATATTACAGTATAACAGATCATTCACCAACTGTGCTTTCAATACAAAAAAATAAAACAAAATCTAAACCGCCTGCAACAATATTACTCACGGATTATCTCGGTGTACAAACTGAACTGGAGAGTATAGACTTTTCTGAAATATTTTCTTTATCAGATCCTAACAAAGCTACTTCCAGGTTTATTGATTTAGTTAAATCAGCATTGGATAAACACAAAATTACCAAACGCGTTCCCAGAACTGCACGCAATATCAAACCATGGATAACTCCTGGTTTGTTAAGATGTATGAGAAACCGCGATAATCAACATTTAAAAGTTAAAAAATCACCAGATAACATAATTCTAAAAACAACATATACGAGATATAGAAACTTCTGCAATCGAATTTTACGTAGGTTGAAGAAAGAGTACGAAGAGAGAGAACTGATAAAAGCAGGAAGAAATAATAAAGCTCTTTGGAAAACTATTAAAACTATCACTCACACTCAAAAACAAACTTGTTCCCCTGCTGAATTACTTGACACGCACAGTGACCCAAAAACAGCAGTAAATAGTGTGTGCAAATTCTTCAGCTCCATAGGTAAGGACCTTGCTGATGATCTGATCCGCAAAAACTCAAACCTAATTTCCAACAGCACATCCCTTAACTCGAATGTAGAGACAATACCTGGTTCCCCTCGTGACTCTCTTGCTATCCTGCCTGTGGATCACGCTGAAGTGGAAAGAATAATTCTCCAATTGCGTGAAGATTGCGCTACTGGTTGTGACGGTATATCTACTAAAATTCTTAGGCAATGCAGACATGTCCTGGTCGCTCCCATTACTCACATTGTAAACATATCTATCAGTGCCGGAGTCTTTCCCGATCTCCTCAAGACGGCTGTAGTTCATCCTATTTACAAGTCGGGTGACAGAGACTGTGTTAATAATTATCGTCCCATATCCGTCCTTACGGCAATCTCAAAAATATTTGAAAAGATTCTAAACAAATCACTCACCAGCTTCCTGGATAAACATGAACTTACTGCCAAGAATCAGTACGGCTTCCGATCTGGAATCTCTACAGAGAATGCAGTACTAGATCTAACTCAGGATATAGCCAAGAATATGGATAATAAAATAAAGTGCTTGGGCATATTTCTGGACTTATCTAAAGCCTTTGACACGGTCTCTGTCCCCCTACTTGTACAAAAGCTTGAGAGGTTGGGAATACGAGGTGCACCTTTATCAATCTTCAAGGACTACCTTACAAACAGAAGGCAGATGGTCAAAATTAACAAGTACTACAGTGTCGAGGAACAAGTGACATTTGGAGTCCCGCAAGGAAGCGTGTTAGGGCCGACACTGTTTAAAATTTACATTTATGATTTGTGCACACTGCCACTAAACAACGCTTCCATCTATACATATGCGGACGATACGGCCATACTTGTCAAAGGGGAATCCTGGGACAGCGTGAAAGCCAATGCAGAGGCATGTCTGCGTAGAGTGATGATATGGCTGAATTCCTACTTACTAACATTAAACCTAAGTAAAACAAATTTTGTCCCATTCTCAATTCGTGCTAATTTAAGTCCGCCTAATAACTATAAAATCTTGGCACACACTTGCTCAGAAGTGAATGGAGTACCGCAAGGTAACGCACAAGAAAGCACTACTACTGCTTGCACTTGCCAGATCTTACGTAGGACAAGTACTGTTAAATACTTGGGAGTTTTAATAGACGAAAGATTAAGTTTTTCTAAGCATATAGATATGCTCTCCCTCCGAATTACTCGCCTTATACATATTTTTAAAGCTCTTAGACACTCTGCGAGTAAAGATATCCTAATGATGACCTACACGTCATTGTGTCAATCAGTTGTAACATATTGCATTACTGTATGGGGTGGTGCCTTTAAAACTAGTATGATTAAACTAGAGAGAGCACAAAGAGCGGTACTGAAGGTTATGTTAAATAAAACACGGAGGTATCCTACCACCCAATTGTACTCTGACGCCAAAGTTCTGACTGTAAGGCAGCTCTTTGTACTCATCTCAGTATTGCGAAAACATGCAAGCGTACCTTTACCCGACCCTAAGAAACGCAGAAATAATGTAACGACTATTGCTCATAGAACGATGTTTGCGAAACACCATTACTATGTGCTTAGCACATTGTTATACAACAAGGTCAATCAAACAACGTGTATCTCCAGACTAAATAAAAAAGAAGCTTCACTAAAAGTAACTAATTGGTTGCATACCCTAGACTATAGAAAAACCGAGGATTTATTCATATTCTAATCTCGACCCAACATACTGAATTTAATTAAAATTTTAATTAAATTAAATTATTACTAATATGAACTCTTAAATACAATATCTGACAAATAAACATATTAAAACACAACCAAACTTGCACACACAACACACACGCTTATATTCCCACTCTACACACGCGCACACACACACACACTCACACACACACACATACACACACACTCACATACACAAATGCAATATTATTAAATAATTTATAAAGCAGTGACAGAAAAATTTTGTTGATCTCTTGGACAGGACTCGAACCTGCTTTTGGATGTTTTAGATTTATATACCTACGTAATTTATTTTATAAGAATCGAATCATAGTTATTTCAGCAACACAAGGAATGTTAAACCACGGTTGAATACTGTTCTTTAAAATACAGGAGATGATCCTAGTTTAAGGAGCAGGGATACTACTATAGATATAAATGTAAGTAGCATAATAACTGAATTGTACACATGGAAAAATCTGAACAATAAATTACTTATTATTATTATTATTATTATTATTACTAATGTGGAGTTATCCGCTGTTACGGGCCACTGGAGAGATGGAAAGTTCCTGGAAAATTCCATTACTAACCTTACCCGTCCCACACGGAATTAAGAACAATGCGCACAGAAAAGTCTATGTACCAAGTGCGTGACCAATATGTGTCTTTTAGCAGACTTTTGGTTACGATTTCAGTGGAACACGTAGAGATATAGCCAGAATATATAGACCTGAAATATTTTGATCTGCCCATGCAAAAGTATTGTTACTTACGAACTGTAGGGTAAAAGATAAATATTTGAGGAAAAATAGATTTGTCCTGAAATGACCTAACATTTTCTATTCTGCGACCTTTGTCTGCTTATTACTCTACTCTTTGAAGTTTTAGACCACTTAGTTCCGGAATGGGTTTTACAATGGGATGAAAAGCATTCTAAGTACGATTTGGCTGAATTAGCGTACAACTTTTAGGAAAGTCTAACTAACCCCGCAAAATTAATTTCACGGGTTGTGTTGACCCCACTCGTCGGAGTTTTTGTAGTGATGAGTAGTCCGCTTAGAATAAACGTACTGTAGGTATAGTAAAGATAGGGAAGGGTAAGTATCTATGAAGAGTTTGTCCTTTTTAGTTGAGTTAGGATGCAAATTGCTCATTACCAAGTAGTTAAAATAAAGTTCTGCTACATAATGTGGCCACCATATTGAAATTCGAATGATTTAAAATAGAAGAGTCCCAGGTTATCGCAAAAGTATTGAAAAGTTCTTTATATCAGAAAGTAATTTTATTATCAGATATCAATAGTATTTAAATATACAAATTTGTATATTCTATTCTAAATTATCTGTGTCCGTCTTTTGGTAACTTTTCTTGATGTTATATTTACGTGTTTGGAAATTTTCAAAACAGTGTGAATACCAATAATCTTTAATTCACAAAGTTTTCGGTCGATGTTTACACCCGGTCGTATACATTACATTTACATGCACCATTGGAAAAGCCCTCGGGGTGAACAACTGTTTAGGACCACTATCCTCAACCCGCACAATAATATAGTTGCCAACACTACTTATATGTAGTTATGATAACTATGCGAAAGTGAGTTGTCTTACTTTCACGGTAAGTTGAACAGGCTATTCAGCAGAGTACAAAAATTCTGTAATAACAAAAATAAATTTATTTTGTGATACATATTATATGATAATAACATGGGTATTTTTAGTAATATAGATGACGGGGTTAAACTTATCCTTGCCTAAATGACATACAAACATTTAAATGTTTTTAAAATGTGTTTCAAAATTCACTAAAATTATACAATTTTCTGTCATTAATAAATTCGTGAATAGTATAATATCATTTTTCTTTCTTTCTACCTATTTGTTATTAAATTCACAAAAAAGTTGCTTGCGTAACTAGTTGCCAGCCCATAGCCACATTATAGATAAAAGTAACTAGTAACAAAATGCAAACTTTTGGTATTGCTAGCCAAATGGGTATTTTATTAGTGATAATAAAACACGTCCTCTTTTTGTACATGCAAAAAGAAAACTTTTTTTGGAGAGGAAAGTAGACATAATGGTGATTCATCGGTCGTCTTTTCCAGGTGCTGACAGCTACCCTGCATATATCGTCGATTCACCTACAAGGTGTTTTAAATTACGCTTTACTTAAACATGCCTTACTAGCTGTTATTAGAAAGATATAACGAGATCACTGTTTCAGTTTACTTAATTTTATTCATTGCTGAACAGCAACGATCTTCGTGTTTATTCCAACTTTGATCTCAATCTCTCAAAAATTTGCTGAATTCATTCTAAACTGAAGGCACACTGTAACAGGAGAAGAATACCAACTAACGCCGCCATAACCCATTAGAGATATTAGATTTCTTGCTGAAAGCAGACATGTAACTTTCAACTAAACTGATCTCTATAAAGCCACAGAATAAAATGAAAAGCGTTTAACCTTGCAAATCGAAAATCTATCTCATAGAGAAACTAAACTTCCCAAAAAGTCGGATATTTTAAAAGAAATATGAAATTGAAAAGTTATATACAGAATGCTCAGAAAAAGACATACATTTCGCTGAGAACACTCGTATTTAGTTCAGTAAAGAATGTTATTTTACAGAGCTAACGCATTAATGAACGTGACTTCGCATCCTGAATCCTCGTGAAATATACTAAGCAGATGCAACGGATAAATAAAATCTCAGGCAAAAATTGCTTTTGTACCAATAACATTAGTTACATCTTTAAGACGTTAAAATAAATCGACGACATTTTATTTGTTTTTTATTGGCAATGGCTACCGATACCTAATCCGTTTTATTTTTAGATCAAAATACATTTTGACATCTCAATGGAGCATTCTGTTTGTCGGTTATGGACGGAACGGCTCCATTAGTTTGCAATAGCTCCAATAATGGCAATAGAATGCTGGCTTCATTTTATTTTACAAAATCCTATAGGTTTCCATTTTATCTCGCTAGGTTAGTATCTATATATTTTAGGAATACACACACTACACAGGAACACAACACACACTTTAACACACTAGGGGGGGTAGGGGTAAGACTTTGTTCACTGCTGTTAACTGTTCCAAATAAATTAAATAAACTAAATAAATAAATAATATTACAATCACATCATATTCACAATCACATTTTGATAGTTCGTATAATTATACTTGAGGCGTGAATGAATATGTGTATAGGTAGATAATTTAAGAGAACATTTTATAAATAACAATCTAGACCGATAATCTTAATAATTTCTCAATAATTTTTAGGCTGATTCAAACGTTACAAATTGATCTTGGAAGAATTTACTAAAATAGCAAAATATCAATAAGAAAAAAGTGAAATTTAAAAAGGGTTTGATATTTCCATTTTTTTTTGTACGAATGCTACATAAATATTTTTCGGAAACGACCTATCAAAATGAATAGGTATTCAACGATTTTAAATTGCTATCGATCTGGATCAAGTGAAAACTTTTACGCAAATATTATCTTACCCTTATTGTTCCTTTTACATTATTCAGAATGAACAATATAAACATAACTTTTTGAGCGTGATAAATTTTAAACGATTTATTTTTCTATTAAAAGATAAAATCTCATATTTAAAGTAAGATTCTATAGGTTAGTACGACCGTTCGTGTTTAGTGAGATAATAAAGTGGTTTGTTGATTCAAGTCTGAGAAACTAGGTACGTGCAAGTCTAACAATGCTTGCACGGTGTAAAGGAGCTTTACACTCTTCCCGCAATTCAATTCAAGTTCAAAGTAAACGAGTCTAAAGCAGCGAGTCTCCAAGAAATCCTAGCGTACGACTTACTATCTATTTTACGGTGAGAGGACCCGGTATGCGTATAATAAGTAACTGCTGAAGTGCGGTTAGAAGAATGAGTTTTCTATTCAGTTTTTTCTAAAATATGCCGCAATGATAAAAGAGACATCAGCGCTAAGCGGTCGCCGTGGTCAAAATCAGTCAGGAGGCTCATGATCATTGTTTTATTTAAATTGTCTAGATTCTTTTCCAGAGTTAAGCATTACCTAGAAACTTTGCAGTAGTGATCCTGTGATGTTTTTTTTTATCAGTAGGTATCTTACTTTACCGCAGTTACCGTCCATGGCTAATGATTTTCAAATCAATAAGTATGTCTATATTTACTCATAAACTATATCGATCCTGCATATCTGACCAAGCGGTCAGGATTTTATAGACTTATCATCATCTTGATTCTTTTGTCTGCTAGTTCTTTGGAAGAAGAACAAACCACATACTTTTACACTACAATATTATAAAAATAAATATTACATTTTTTGCGAATAAATAGAGAAGTCAACATACACCAAACTTCAAAATACACTATATCTTTTATTTTAGTCAACAAACCCTTAGTAGGCGGATTGTGTAGAGGTTTGGGTTCTTTTATTTTCTTCATCGCGTTTTTTAAAGAGCCGAGTAGAAAACCCCTACAGTTGACTGTAAAGCTGAATGTACGCGAACATTTCCTCTATTTTCGTATTTCCTGCAAAACGTAGTTACATCAGTTCAGTTATTTCGTTATAATCAGCGTTAGTTGGAAATTAATTCTAAAACTGTTGCGAATAAAGTCATAATTCATTCAGGTGTTGCTGGTTTTGGATGTCGTTTATCCTTTGCAAAATATTTTAGCACAGTTATGGTATGGTCATGATCTAGCGGTGGGAGCGTCCGGGGAGTTCTGGATCAAATCCCATTGAGCACATCCTCAAAACCTCTTACTTTGATCAGGACATTGCTGGTTGAATCATAGAACCTGACCAAAAACGTTTAAAAGATATACATGAGTAATCGCAGTAGCTATAGATACATGATGTTTTTCGATACCGATCTTTATCATGTGTATAGAAATAGCAAAGTTATTTACAACAATATTATACGATCTGGAAGTGAGATCATCCAAGATCACATTAATCTTGGATCCGTTTATCGCTTCGGCAGTTTTTTCCTCTGATTTAACATACGCTTAAATAAATGTCTTGTGTTCAGTACCATTTCATTCACATCGGGAATCTGTACAATGGGCTAAGTTTAGGTACTCAGTGATGTCAAAAAATCTTATAATCCTATAGTTTGATAAGTTATCTAATCTATGTATCTATAATATGCTCAGAGGAAAATTGAAAGTGCTTTTGTATGCGATTTTGAACGAGTATGAACTCATGACAAGAACCTAACATCTGTTGGATATAGCAAACAATTTCGTAGAAATGCTACGTTATATCTACTATTGCATTTTTAAACTACTAAAGAGGTTTCATATAATACCAAAATTAATTTCGTAATTGGTTGACCTAAGTAAATAGACACAGAGAAATATCTCCGCTGTCGTCTTCATAGTATTTCCGTCTGCTCAAAATCAACTTCAAGCAAACTAAGTTAACATAGTTGGTTGGTCAGCTCTTTCGACGGCTGGGAGTTCCTACGTGAGGGCCAGTTCAAACATAATAGGGCTGTGAAAGAACAATCAATCTTAAATCTGAAAATTGTTCAGTCACAAGGAATACTTAGTGTTAATACTCAGTGTTAATAATGTGACAAGATAATAAACAGTTTCACATCACAGGAAGTTCAATGAATTCGTCAAGATTATTACAAGTGATTGTTACTTGCATTCTATTTTTATATTGTAACCAGTTTCTACAAAGGGCCTCATATAATTAAAAAATAAAAACAATTTTTTTTTTAAATAATAGTGATAAATCCATCAATTTCATTACTTGTTGCGACCCTGGCAACAACCTTCGAATTCTTTGGGAACTATTGAAGGAAGCTGTATTTTTGTAATCTTGCTTGCAAAATACTGCAAAGTAGTTGCGGTGTGTTCTGCTTGAAAATTGTTCATGTCCTAAATTGTTCATATGTTACTTATATTCTATAAAATCCTTTAGTCTTTTCTTATAAATTCCAATACCACCTAGATCTTATTCACCATTGAAATTGAATCCCATCTGGTAATTGAATCTGAGGCCGTTTTACAGAAGATTGGTGTGCATGCTGGAAATAAGCTTTTCTAATTCTATTTTTTCTTTGTCTTAAAAAAAAACGTAAAAGCTTACTCGGAATATTAATAGCACTAAGCTCGAAGGCACCAAGCTACTTGTTTATCCTTTTGAAGAACTTCAAATTCTCAGGTCTATCTATGTATTATGTATTCTATAATGGACTCTCTCGTCACTAAACCTTGCATAAAAAGTTAAAGTAACAAGTTATTGATGGTTATGGAATAATTTTATGGTATCTAAAACTGACAATAGTATGGTATGCTACAATAATTATTATCCCACTAATATTAGTGTTACGCTTGGTGTGATGGACTGTAGCAGAGAACTTTCCAGAAAACGCCAGACCAGACGTCAGTGATCTTTGACAACCGACCTGAAAGTTCGAGACACCTGTCATTTCCCTTCAAAAAGTATTCGCTACTCGAAACGGCAGACTGTCAAAATTGGATAGAAGACTCTAGAATTTCTGTTCGAGAAAGGTCGCTACTCAAAAATATTGAATAACGAAAAGAAAATCGTAATAGGAACATTCTCGAACTGTCATAAGGGTATATATTATATAAGGACCGAGACCGCCTAGACGGAGAGTTCAGTGTGAGTTCAGTGTAGTATCAAGAGCCGAAGTAAATAAAAGTGCAAGTTAAAGTGCCAGTGAACAAAGTGCAGTGAAAGTGTTAATTTCGGTGCAGTGCTAACCGTGCGCGATCAAGTACAGTTAGTGCCGTTAGCTTGTGTACTTTACGTGAGTAATAAAGGATCCCTCGAGAACAACATTTTCAATCGTTGAACCCTGCTCGCTGCTCGTAACAATTGGTGTCAGAAATGGGATTGGATTAACATTCGACAACCGACCTCACAAACCCTAATGTCAAATAATTGTGTTAAATATTGATGGACTATTGTTCCCGAATGCAAATATCGCCTGAAATACCGATGTTTTCTGGATTTTTAGTCGGGTGTTCACGGCAAGCGTTGTGTATTCAAATCAACAACAATAAACACAACCAGGTTTAAGTGAGAGAGAATTTTCGATGTTTGTTTCAGCAGACTTTTATTGTTGTTGTTGTTAAACCATAATATTCAATATCAATGTATATTAATTATTTTTCTGTCTGAATTTATTTTACTACAAGTAATCTAAAGAATGTATAAGTAGTAATGTGGGGATAGGAGCGTGATCTTTATGTATGTATATGTATTTATGTATGTAGTGTTGTGGTAACTAAAATGCGTTCTAAATTCAGCCACATTTGTCACAAGTGCTAGTGTTGGTGATATTTGAAGTGAGGAAGTGGTGGCCCAAGCATAGAGCATTTTATGGACGTGTCGTATCCGTATTCGTATGATATACGTAGCGTCACTGAAATCCTGCATTGTATTTTTTTAATAATAATACTGGGGGTTAGTCTTACCAAGTATTTTTATTTAGACAGTCTCCCACCAGTATTCATGCCCAAACTACCGCTACGAAACTGATATTATGTTGGAACAGTACTATTTTAATGTTTTCCGTAAAAAAAAGGTTTGTAAAACTTTACAATGTTGGGTATTTTATTTTCATAAAACTGGGTACTATTCTAAGTACATGCACAAAAGCAAAAAAAAGTGTCAAACATTCATTATTTCTGTTTTTTATATAAACATATTTGTAGGACTTTGTTTGTTATTTGAACTTTCAAAATGGTAATTTAAGTACTAATATTAGCATAAAAAGTAGGTAGGTATTCGATGATGAAAAATTATATTCATCCTTTTGATTCTCTAAATTTCAAAACAGTGTAATGAATAACATACACAGTGTTTAGTGTGTGTGTGTGTGTGTGTGTATTGTATAGTGTATTGTTTAATAATAAATTGTGTAATGAATAAAAACAAAACTTTATTTTTATTTTTTATAGCCTATGCAGATGCTCAGTCACGTCCATACCTAACTCAATACACACGTGATATTGGATAGTTTAACGCTGTTACGACCAATAATAGGGGGCGGCCTTTGTGCTCTGCTAATTAGCTTTATAATTAGTTGTCAATTTGGCTGTGCCGAAATAATGGTCATTGCAGCTTTTCAGCGCACAAAGGCCTCTGCCAATTGCGGGATCGGAACAGAGTGAGAATAGACAATTTTATCGGTGGAATATAAAAACATAAAACTACGTGATAAAAAAGAACTAATGATTATAACCAATAAAATATCCATAACCAATACACAACATAAGAACAAAAGCATTGAAATCAATTTGTTTAAACAAAAACTTTTGGCCTACGTTCAGTGATAAGTAATGGAAGAATAGGTCTAGGCGTTTTTTCGTCTTATGGCTGTCTCTCTACGAGTATATATTTTTGTAATTGTATAAGGGAAACATCGACGTTCTCAAACAGAAAACTGTAGTCACTTGTTCAAAGGAGTCGTACCTTAAGATTGACTCGAATACAGACTCTTGAGCATTGCAAGGCGACTCGTGAGCGATCCGTGCTTCAAAACACATTTGAAATTCGAATAAAAATGTTCGAAGTTCCGAAATTGAATTTGGTACGCTCAACAGAAGTTCGGAGTGTTTGAAAGGTCTTCAGTTGGTCCACATATGAATAATAATGAATTACGGTTCGACAAAAGGAGAATCCCTTCAAAAGTATTAAAAATAAATAAGTATAACCCCTACTTACTATTACATCACCGGCGCAACGTTTGTTGGCGAAAGATAATGCCGGGCAAACGGAACGTTTTGTCGACTAATTATTCAAATGAGAATCGATTGTTAGAGAACTGTTTCAGATTCAGAAATAAGTAGATATAATAATAAGAACATTTCATACTGCCTTTAAGGTTTCAAATAATGAATTCTTCATACATCGACTTGGAATATTCGGCTGCCTCTAGAGTCTAAACCTTACAGGTTGATATCATAAACAATATACGTGTTGCATTGTTGCAATTGAGAATTCTTGGAGAATATTGGTTAACTCGTAATTCTTACCCAGTTGTGTAGGCATACCGAAGCTTTTCAATATAACCAGGCGTCCAATATCTCTGGATACTCGATCTTTATTAAACTCTCAATATCGTGGGAATACTCCAAATGTGCCCACAGCCGCTGTTGTACCACGCGTATAACCGCAAACTGGAATAAACGAGGACATTGCGGTAAAGACGGACAAGTTAATTTAACCTTCCCTGGTTTTGTGAAGAGAGTTATGTGGGTATGCGAGTTTTTGTATGTAAGATCAGGAAACGGCCTGGAAATATTTGAAATTATATATACCGAAACAAAAACTCCGCTCTGAATTTAGCGAGAAGTGAAGCATATTTGAGCTTATCCAAAGAAAAATAACATAGGTACCCACTTATATAAAACCAATCTAAAATCTTCGAATGGTCTATTTAATACTATCCTTCCGATTTTGGCCCAAGAGTTGTCTAGTTCTTTCTAAATTCGTCATCTAGGTAAAAAGAGAACACGAATCAGACTCTATTAGCCCTTTTTTGTGGCTGATTAAAACGCCATTGACGTCTACTGTGACTAATCGCGTTCCCGGTGACATTAATAACATTTAACAAAGGAACTACGAGTATTTATGTTAATACATACTTACTTACTTACTCCGCTGGCTCAGCGATCCAAAGTGGACCTTGGCCTCCGAGACGAGAACACGCCATCCATCTCGATCTTGTGCAGTGGTCTGCCAATCTTCGGCCTACAACAAAAAACATAAATAATAATATTTTAAAGAGCGGTCACACCTCGCTGGACCCAGTGACTAATTTGAATTATATTGCTGCGTTTGGGTCGCACTAATTGGAATGGTAAATTAGCACTGCAACAGCAATGAGTAGGAAGCACTCGATATTTAGGTAAGTGTAATCAATGCTATATATTATATATTTGGTTAAAGGTTCATGCGTGACACGCCTTACATGAAATGTCAAGATAAAGAAAAAAGAGTAAATAGGTCTTATTTCGTCTGTAATTAGTAAATAAACCGACTTCTACGTAACATCCTCATGTTTACGTAACCTACCTATTTGTACTAACCTAACCTATATAGATAGATACATTGCTGACAAACTGTTTGTATTTACAGAATAACAGTAGGTAAGGTAGCTACTCACATACTATAACACGTTATCTGGATTAACACGTTGCTCTACTGAATATACATTGTTCCACTTAGCGCGAGTAGGCTTAGACAGGACCGGCTTTAGGATGTGGAATTGTATAATTTATCTGTTTCTTCATATAGTGTGGATTCTAAAATCACCGACCGACTTTACTTTGCTTGGCTTTTTTTGCCGTCAAAGCCAAAGAACTCTGACATGGTTCCTCGGGATGGGATTAATAGCTTAACGTGCTTTCGGAAGCACAGAATTATCTTAATTTTCCAACATTAATTAATTAATATTGGGTTATTAAGTCTGCAATGTCCAATAAACGAGGGTCAATCTCAAAAAGAGAAGTTTGTATTTATTTATTTATTTATTTATTTATTTATTTATTTAATAGGTTTGCCAACAGGTGCACATTCTGAATAGTATACATATGCGTGCTCTTAAAATTTTCGAGATGTAGACCCAATTACAGGCAAACACAGCTTGTTTATTCTATAACAAATTAACTTTCTCGGGTGAGATCCAGTAACAATAATTTAGAAGAAGATAGCTGAGTGTGTTTAAGACTCTAATTTAAAGGTAAACTGTGAATTCTTAAATTTATAGAGCGATAAATTAAAAATGTCAATGGATGTGGAGTGGAAAAGCTCGTTATGTTCGCGACATATTCTAGGCAGCAAGCTGTTCTGTCCCAAATTGGTTCTAGAGCTCTTCACATGGAATGGTTTATAATTAATTAGTCTAGCATTTTGTCTAGGAACATTTAGGCCTATCTGCGCGAGCAAACAAGGGCAATCCAAATCACCACTAAGTATCTTGTAGAGGAAAACCTGGTCGAGAATCCAGCGACGGTCCTCAAGTGGAGGGATTTTAAAGTGACTCAACCTGGCCCTATATGATTTTAAAGACGACAGATTTTTTGCGTGAACAGATAGGAAAAACAAAAAACGCCTCTGAATACCCTCAATCCTATCAACATGAACCTTGTAATGAGGATTCCAAATACTGGAGCAGTACTCCAAGGTCGATCGAACTAGTGCGTTATAAACAGTTATGAGAGCTAAATTGTTTTTAAAATTTTTGCAGTTTCGCCATAGGAACCCTAATAACCTATAAGACCTACTTACAATTTCATCAACGTGGTATGTAAACGAAACCTTACTGTCAAAGATCACTCCAAGATCCCTTATTTTATCTACTTCCTCTAGTAATGTGTTACCTAGCTTATACGATGTGATAATTGGAGTCCGTTTCCTGGTAAATTTTATGTGCTTACACTTTTTAACATTCAAAGGCAGGTTATTTACTCTGGACCATCTTTCCACTCGGTCTAAGTCAGTCTGCAAAAGTGTAGCGTCATCCGGACCATCAATCATACGAAATATTTTTAAGTCATCAGCAAAGAAGGAGTATTGAGAATGCGTAATAACTTTAGATAAGTCATTTAGAAATGCCAAGAACAATACTGGACCCAAATGTGACCCCTGCGGAACTCCCGATGTTACTTCGTACAATTCAGACTGGTAACCGCCTACCGTGACCTTTTGTTGTCTGGAAGTTATATACGACGCAAACCAATTAATTAAATTACCACAAATACCAAGACTAAGCAACTTCTCGATCAACAAACCATGGTCTACCTTGTCAAAGGCCTTGCTAAAATCTGTGTAGATTGCGTCAATTTGACGTCCTTTATCTAGCTCTTCAGTTAGGAAGGAAACGTAGACTGCAAGGTTAGTGGTAGTAGACATGTTTCTACGAAAGCCATGTTGGTAGGGCGTTAATATAGATTTTAAATGGTTAGAGAGATGAGGGCAAACAATGGATTCAAAGATCTTACCACACACACAAAGGAGGGAAATTGGACGATAGTTTTCTATATCAGATGAGTTACCACTCTTGGGAACAGGGACTACGTTAGCAACTTTCCAGGCTTTCGGAAAGATACCGGAACCTAGTGATTTATTAAAAATTATACTTAATGGCAGTGACAGACTTTTCCCGCAGTATCGGAGGAAAATAGGTGGGATATTATCAGGGCCTGCACCCTTGTTAATATCTAATTTTAATAACGACTTTTCCACTGTTGCCTGGGTTATAGGAATTGAATTTAAAGTTCCATAGGAAGCACTTTGACTATTAATCGGGGACGATTGTGGAGATGATAGTAATGGATCAAAGTAAGTAGAAACCGAGTACACCGAGCGGAACTGCGTTGCAAAAGCATTGCAAATATTAATAGGATCGGAATACGTGATACCTGCCAGCGACATTTCACTGGGAATGTTGCTATCAGATTTGCGTTTTGATTTAACGAACGACCAAAAGGATTTCATGCCGTTAGTAGAAATTGATTTCTCTATCATCTTATAGTAATTTGCGTAACAGACTGCAATTTGATTATGGCACCTAGTTCTTGCAAGAGAGTATTCATATTCATCAATGGGATTACCATACTTCTTGAAGTTCTGTCGGTACTTTTCTTTTTCTGAAATAAGCTTTATCAAACCTTTGCTATACCATACAGGGTATTGCCCACGCTTGCCGGAACGCGTTTTAGGAACATGTTTATCTATAATATCATATAAAATATGGTAAAACTTGCTCAACATTTCATCAACAGTCTGACATTCATTCAACACAGAATTCCAATTTATTTTTAACAGTTCGTCATTAATTACAGAATAATCAGCCTTGAAGAAGTTATATTTCATAGTGATTTTCTTTGGTATACAGGTCCCCACAAAATTTTCCAAGCTAGTAACTATAGGGGGGTGGAGATCATCGATCTTGGACAGCGGTGTGGCGGCTAACTGTGAATTCATACCACTAATATTGCTTAATACTAAATCTAGAATATTATTATCTTTGTTTCGTGTTACATTAAATTGATTAAAATTGTGTAATGATATGAAATCTATAAGCCTTTGCTCTACGGCGGAAGATATATTGACAGGAGAGGCCGCTGTGCATCTAGTCGATTGATTTGGAATTAATTGCCAATCTAATTTACCAATGTTAAAATCCCCAATTACAAGTATATCACCGTTACAATTTTGAGCAATAACATCGCTCATTGAATTCAATTGTTTATCAAGAGTATTTTGCGTTACCGGTGGAGGAATGTAAACAGCACAAATATCAAGAGGTGGCCTTCTTTTGCCGAACTTGACGGAAACCCACAAATCTTCATTACTATTGTCCCCGTAGATAACTTGACTCGATACAAATTGCTTTGAGACGGCTATAAGCACTCCGCCACCCTCACGCTTAGCACTATTAAGCCTTGAACGATCCCTGCGATACACCTTATATTTACTGTTTAATATTTCAGAATCGAAAACGCTGTCGTTAAGCCAAGTTTCAGTGAAAACTATTATATCATGGTCGCAACTCAGACTAGATAGGTAGAGATCATTAAGTTTACCTCGTATGCTTCTAACGTTTTGGTAATATACCTTTAAGTTAGCCATTTATCTAATTTAGTAGAAACTAACATGCACATGATGAAAAGTCCTAGGTTAGGCAGATGTATTTCTAGATGCATCGAGATTCTTCAGTACGTCACTGTTTTTAACCCAAATAGTAACTGACTTATCGTCCTTTCTTAGTAAAATACGGCCGTTGCGAACCCAAATGTACTTGTAATTGTGTTCTTTCTTAAAAATATGAGCCTGGGCCTGTAGAGCGCGGTTTCCTGGGGATAAGTGTTCCGAGATGTAAATGGGACGTTTATCGCCTCCTATGCCCAGTAGTGAACTGTTTAATTTACTGTTGGAGTTCTTCTTATTGTATTGGTAGCATGATGCAAGAAAATGGTCGCGAGTTCGAGCAGACACCAACTTTACAATAATTGATCGAGGCCTCGGTGAACTAGTCTGCTGCTTTGCAACTCTGGTTATTGACAACAAGTCACGTTCTTCTACATGACATGACACTACCTTTGCCAGCTGATGGAACATAGTGACCAGGTTCTCGTTGGAGTGTTCGGGTACACATTGCAGTTCGATGTTATTCTCCCTTGATTGTTGCTCCACCTGGGACACTCTGGTCGTGAGATCGCAAACACTATCCCGCAACTTCAAATTCTCCGAGCGGAGCTCAGAATTTTCTGAGCGGAGTTTAGTTACCTCTTTTTGAATTTCATCAAATTTCTCAGACATGAATTGCACAGAATCTATCAGCTCCGGCAACTTCTGAATATTCCCCCGCAATGACCCAAGCTCAGATTTAATTTCCTGCATAGCCTTTGAAACTGTATCTTGAATAATCTTGACAATTTTAGATTCGTGTTCCTCAAGTCTTGATTCAAATTGTTCCATAGTATAAATTTCTGAAGACATGTTAGGATTCTGACCAAACTTATTCCTAGCTTTCCTGTTCACATTATCGGATTCGTCCTCATATTTCTCCGGTGTCTCACGACCAGAAGCTGGTGACTTAAACCCTCGCGTAGCAGTCGATTGCCGGCTTGTCGATTTAGGTGAACGCTGGACACTCATTATTATTTATTATATATTTTTATTTAGCCACTACTACACCACCGCCACCACCACCGGTGCAAAAACAGCGAATTGATAAAGTAGACAAGTCACGGGAGAGAAATAATACGGCGTCTTATGCAAGTACAAAATATGGTTGGTATTAGAGTATTACGCAGACTATCGCGATACTCGTAGCACTGAGAAGTGTCGTGACCTTCACGCGTAGCGGCAGCTACAAGCGCGCGTAGCTCGTAGCTCGGGGCGCTACGCCACTAGCGCAGTATGGCTTGCTGTATTTCGTCGCTCGAGGACAAGACGCACAGCTCGGTCGGTCGAGAGGCAACCTCACAACGTGACGGCGCTGGTGGGGCCAGGTTCGAATCCAGCCGGCGCGAATCACAACGAAGCACGATTTTTAAAACACAGATTTGTATTGTTGTTTCACTCTAGGACCGCCCAGTGGGTTGGGCCAGCCCATTTAAGGTCCAAAAGAGTAAGAAGGAATCAAAAAACCACAAATTTAGCCAATCACGAATTTTTAACTGTGAATTTACGAAATAAAAATGCGATGGTCTGATACACACGTCAGCTCGTGACCGTGCCCGAGCGTGCAAGGCGTGCGAGCGTGTATGACTGTCTCCTTCGGGATTTGAACCCAAAACATCTAGAACGGCTGCCACTCGGCCAACTATTGAATTTTATAGCTTAAAATATCTCAAAAGGTGAATAATTTATTAACACACCATTTTATTTAGCTAATTTATTAAGTCACTCCTACGGAACCCTCCTCAAGAAGCATTCTCATGATTTTTATTAGGGCGGAAAGAAGGATATTTAAAAAAAAATCCTAAAAGTGAAATAAGAATATCTTCTTAAATGTGAGGGGCGTCGTGTTTGGCGGACAAAGTAGACATTGGGCGCATTCCGAATCAGACTTTCAGCGCCGTCAGCGATCACAAAAGCAAAAAAAACGTATGAGTTTTGACAGCTTACAGTAATTCGGAACGCGATTACGGATGCTTTAATCGATTTTAGCGCGTATTGGAACGCGGGGTTTATTATCTGTATCTTATGACGACGGTCCTGTTTAAACTGTCTGTGCGACACACTTGTAAACAATTTGATTAGAGTTGAGTTAAATAAGGTATAATAAAACTAAAAGTGGTCGCTACGCCTGCAGCCCTACGAGGGAGAAACGTTATTTAGATTTTGTTAATTATCAAATAAAAAAATAATGCCAAGTGTTTTTAACATTTTAAAGGTATTATGATATTGTAGCGACATTCTAGTAGAGCTATATTACAAGGTACTCTGTGAGTAGAGCTTAGGTCAGCAGTTCGGCCATGTGGCCCGCTGCCTAGCCAGTCACTCTGTTACCTCCGAACGCGACGGGCAGGTTCATTCTTATGTGACGTCACAATACATAATAATTGCTATTCCGGAGTTTTCTTTATACAACCTTCTGATAAATACTAGCAGACTCTCTAACTCTTAGTTAACCCGACAATCCCCACATCATAGAGAGATTTGATATATTCGTGGCACTTTGACATTTTAAAAAATAATAAGTTAATTCTACAAAGTATGTACATCCCGCTACAAATCAATTTTGTTTATGGTGCTTCGGTTGGTACACCCGTGTTTACTTTATCCTCGAGCTCCTAGTTCTACATATTGTTTTAATACTATACCTACTAAGTCTAAACTTTACAACTACTATACACACTATAGGTCTCGGAGTGAAATCGTCCTCATGTTGATGTGAATTTCCTAGGCCGTGACCTTACTACCAAGTATTCCGTCTAAGGTTTTCTTTCCCAAGGCGGAAACACGTTTGTTTACGCGTAAACATTCTCCGCCTCGTAAAACTAAAAGCCTCCTTTTTACTGGAGACGTAAAAACAAAATAACACGTTTGTACTTTTTGGACAGATATTGGAATAGGTAGAAAAGCGTATATAAATGGTATCGCTAAAATCTTAAAATCCAAATTGTGTCACAAGTTCATAAAATATGTAATTCATATTTTTTTATAATATGATTTTATATCTATTAAATAAAACTTAACTTCTCCGGATAAATATAATAAAAAAATACATATTTTTTGTGTTTTTTCTTGTTTCCGTTATTTACCTACCTTCTTTGATAAATTGATCTCACTCACTCACTCACTCACTCATTCACTCATTCCGGGTGGGTATTTTTGCACTGAAATCGATACGAATGTTATACTTTTCGAATTTCGTTTCTCGTATACCTACTTGTCATCATATTAGTATTGGGGAGTTAACTAAGAAGTAAAAAACATCATCAAGCTTTATATAAAATAATATATAGCTTTTGTACATGAAAAAAAATAATTAAGACTTGACTGTATGGGCTTTCTCTTTGCCATTCCTTTCAAATGTTTTTTCACTGGGTAATACTTTGTATATTACGAGGATCAAGTTGTAAACAAATTGTTATTTTTTCGATCAAACCAATGATAAACCTTGATCAATCAATAGAAAAAGGTTTAGCGAAACAACATTCCGCCGATCTAATGCTGCTATTGCAGTACCCGGTCAGTCTGGGCCCCAACTACCAGTCATTGCGTTTGCAGTGCTAACTTACCGTAGACAGTGCAAAACTAAGACATCGATGTAATTAAAACCGGCCCGGTAAGAGCCCTGAATTACCTGAATGTATTTTTTATTTTATTTTATTTATTAGGCCAGCCAACATAGTAACATATAAACTTAGATAAAATATATGCTTAAATTTTTTTGCTAATATGCACCACACTTATAGGCTAACACAACATGCATTGTAATAACTTAATTAAATTAAAACTATGTAAATAAACTAAACTAACAAGACAAAATAGCCTTAAGGCTTTTTAAATCTATAGAACACTATAAATTTCATCT
The DNA here is from genome assembly GCA_951230895.1 of Carpatolechia fugitivella. Classification (NCBI taxonomy): domain Eukaryota; kingdom Metazoa; phylum Arthropoda; class Insecta; order Lepidoptera; family Gelechiidae; genus Carpatolechia; species Carpatolechia fugitivella. Next base: position 8,137,231 of record OX579654.1, on the reverse strand, counting down.
GTTGACACCACACACAGCACTAAAGAAGTATTTCTTAACTTTTTCTTTGAAAACTGCGACCGAATCGTGAAATATATCCAAGTTTGCTTTATCAGCTATTTCATTGTAAGATTTAATTATTCTATTTAAAAATGCAGATTTACCCGCGTTTGTCCTGGATGGCAATGTCTTAAAGTTACCATAGTTTTTTCGTCTGTTATGGATCTGAGGCACAATTAGATTTATTGATTGCAATAATAGAGGAGAGTCCATTTGACAGTTAACGACTTTGTGTAGAAAACACATGTCGAGCATACATCTACGGTCAGATATAGTTAGTAATTTATATTTCCTTAATTGGTCAGTATACGATGGATGAGACCTCAGGCTCTGTCCTTAAAAGCAATGTGACGTAGAAATTTTTTCTGTACTCTTTCTATACGATTGCAGTGTACTTTATAATATGGATTCCACGCGATTGAGCCGTATTCCAATATACTTCGCGAAAGGGAGTTGAAAAGAGTTAACCTAGTGGCAGATGACTTAAATTCCTTCGTCATTCGTATAATAAGCCCAGAAACCTTAAATGCTTGTTTTATAATTTTGTCGATGTGTGGTATAAAACTTAACTTACTATCAACATTAACTCCTAAGTCTCGTACGTCTGGAATCTTTTTGAGTGTATTAGAATTAATTTCATAGTCAAAATTTATTGGGCTATTCTTTTTAGTTATAGACATTTGAAAGCATTTATTAATGTTAAGATTAATGTTATTTTCATCACACCACTCCACCAATCTATTCAAATCATTTTGCCGACAATCTTCAGTGCTTCGGATTTCTTTGTAAACTTTTAGATCATCAGCATACATAAGATATTTACAGTTATGAAAACACTTTGTTATGTCATTTATAAATATGTTGTGTAGTGTAATACGTGTCGTCAATAATAGTATGGGCAAAGAAATTGATTAATCTAAGTATATGATTGTAATTCTATTATGCGGGGTTAAGTAGAGAAATAAACGGTATTCCGAAGGTAATATTATGGGCTTTCACCCTGTCAAGTATTATCGCGATCCGTGCAGCTTTTTAGACATGAAAGCGTAACAGACTGATAGACAAAGATACGGATTTATATTGAGAGAGAAAAATTAAGAAGTAAGGATTACGATCATCAACATCATCAACGGCCCGTTACAGTCCATGTTGCGTTTTCGTCGGTTTTTCAAGTAGGTCGGTTTCAGAACAAATTCTGAGGTTTTTCAAGTGACAATAAAATGCGTCAAATAATGTGCACCAAAAATTTGAGTTAAAAAAAGCGCGCCAAATAATGTGCACTGAATAATTGGCGTCAAAAAATGTTTACTTTATTTGTTGCGAATTATTTACTGCATTTTGTTGAAGTGCTTGAATAAAATGTAAGGAACATAGTGCAGGTAATAACGCGCAGTCCAATAACGTGCAGGAAAGTATTCAGTACAGAACAAACCCCAGTTATTGGCGCGCTGCAACAATGCGCACTCAATAACATGCAGGAAATAATTCAGGTCAGGGTTAGTCAACCCGTTCAGTAGTAAAATGTCCAATTAGAAAAATGTCCCTCAAAACATTAATATGGTTTCTGCGTTTAGTTGTTGCGTATAAAGGTAAGTGTCTTGTATAAAAAAAAATTAAAGCAGCATAAGATATGTATAAAAATGTAAATAAATAAATAAAAAATATATTTTTCATTGTAAATATAAATTATTTTTAATTGTAAATAATGCTTTTGATCAAAAGTCTTACCAGCTATATATATTACGCCATTTGAAACGCAAATCAGCAGCATTACACATCACAGGATGATGAGATGACATGTGACAGGTACAATTTTAGTGTAAGTATTGCTAGCACAAATAATTTTACCCGGTTTTGGCGAATTTAGTTGTCGAGCTTCCCTGTTTTGAAAATAATAAATAGTAAAACAAGCTTCAAAAAGTCTATAGCCCTCAATAGGTTTTCAGAAGCCAGAGGGCTATGGTAATAAAAATATAGTCATAAAAATTAAAGAGATAGCGGCCAATTTTTTTGTTTATAGACCGATTCCGGTAGACTGTTTTAGCGAATGCAATGTTAAAAATGTCAAAAATCTAAAATGGTGGCCAACTTTTTTGTTTATGGACCGATTTAGGTGAAACTTGGTTTGACATACTGTTTTGGCATAAAAATAACAATGCAGTTGTAAAATTGACAAAAATCCAAGATGGCGGCCAACTTTATTGTTTGTGGGCATTTAATGAAAAAAAACAGGGTCGCTATCAGACAGAAGGCAAGTTAACTTCTTGCTATCTCGTTCTAACTTGTCAATACTGCAGTTTCAAGAACTGAGACAGCACATTAATGACGTCAAGGTGCAGGATACACAGTAGTTTTCAAGTTTCGTTTGACAAGCTTCGGAGCCTAAAGGCCTTTTTAGCCCTCTTAAGCCTATGGTCTTTTTTGGTCCTCGGAGGGCTAAAGGTATTCGCAGAGTACTACTTATAATATCACTACTCGTACTAATTAAGTATCATTTGAACAATTTGCGTGACTGATTGAGAATTGGACATTTTGCGAATTGGACAATTTGCGAATTGGACATTTTGAGAATTGGACATTTTGCGAATTGGAAATTTTGAGAATTGGACAATTTGCGAATTGGACATATTGCGAATTGGACATTTTGCAACTGAACGAGTCGACCACGCTGGCCCAGTGCGGGTTGGTCAACTACACACATAACCTAGGATTCACAGGTGTATGCAAGTTTCCTCACGATGTTATCCTTCACCGTAAGAGTGTCGAATAAACGTACATATAAATTCGAAAATCGATAAAACATTGGTACCTGGCGGGATTCAAACCCGCGCCTCCCGAATGGAAGGCAGCGGTCCTAACAACTAGACCACCGACGCTCTCACCTGTAGCCAACCTCAAGTTATTTATAATACAACCTCCCTTATCTCCATTAACAGTATAAAATAGCCGTTTGTTCAGCGACAGTAGAAACTAGAATTTGGAGCCTTATCACCGCGAAACCCGGAGAATTATAATCAAATGGCTAATTGTATTTGAAATTTCATATAACAAACTTAAAATTAAGCAAGAAATCATTGTGACACATTAGGTTTTACACCGATACTAAGATCCATAGTCGCTTGGGCATACTCCTTTAGATCAAATACAAAAATATCGTTTCACATTGATTCAGTTATTGAAACAGAAATGCTTTTTAATAGCTTTGTAAAATGTCCTATTCTTCATTTAATGTCTTCATTGAAATAAGCCTGTCCCAATAAATTACATCGGAAACATTCTATATTAAGCTAATTAGTAGTAAAACACCCATTTTAGAGTGCCATTAAGCAAAGTAATTAAAATTCAGGCTCATAAAATCCGAAACGTAAAAATGTCCCTAATGAAGAAAGTAAGGCAGCGAGGGCACTTTCACATAAATAGAACTTTTCGAAGGAGCCGTTAAATATTTGTCATTTCCATTTAGTAAGTATTTTTACGAATGTTACTTGGACTTTCTGTCCACCCATGGTCCTACTCTAATTTGTGCTACTTTCAGTCCCATATTTTTTGGAAAAGTTTTTGAAATACATGTCTCAGTTGTACAAATAAAATGATTTAATAACCTAGGTTTTTAAACTTGTGATTAAAAGCCTTTCCTATACAGCGATTTCCACAACTTCATATTAGTTGATTTATGTCGATCTCTATTAAGGGTTTTGAGCTAAACCTAAATTAGGGTATCCACAAATACGTACATGCCACTACAGCTTTCCAAGTCTTTAAGCTGACTAAGATTCTAATTCCATTATATTCTATACCTAACAGTAGTTTAGTTTGTTTCAGCCTAGATGTTTCCACAAAAAAGATCTGTTTTATGGAAATACTGCGAGGCACAACCCCAACCATCCATTTAAATAATGCACCCTGGCATCAAATTACGCATCGTTAGAGATGACGTAGCTTGTATACCGTGGACGTAATATATATAATATATAGCTATATGGTATTAATAAATTTAGCCGCATAAGAGTCCTGTTACATCTGCAGCTTGAGTTATGGTCCCCAAGGCGCGGTCGCTTCGATCGAGGGTGGTGCAAGTATTGGAAGCTGTATTGAAAACTACGGCAAACGCAGAATATGGTCCGGTTTTGCCAATCGTATTCTGTACACAAGGTGGACAGAGGTCTTGGTGAAAGTTGCTGCGCTCGTCGGTGGATGCAAGTAACACATGCAGGACCGTTCACGTTGGAAACCTATAGGGGAGGCCTATGTTCAGCTGTGGACGTCTTCCGGCTGAGATGGTGATGATGATGATGACGATGATGATGATGAATTGATGAACTGTATAACCAAATATTTCTTTATATAATTAGACTGTAGTGGCCTGTCCATTGTTCCGTTATTCCTCCAGATTCTCTATTTTTTTAAAGTCTCAAAAACAACTGCAGTAGACTAGACAGACATGTACGAAATAAAATAGTTTAGTTAAATTTCTAGCGGTAAATCTACCTTAGAAAAAAAAGAAATAGGTCACGTTTTCGCTTAGAGCTCGTAGCTTGAATCGAAGTTGTTATTTTTAGTAGCTAACTAGGGAGAAGGTTGTAAAAATACCACAAGCGAGGTTTTTCTAACTCATCTTAGTTTATTGCTGAACGAACGGGTTCATAATCTTACGTTATGTAAGGTAAGAGCTTTATAGACACCATTATACAAACGTTAGTGGACCCGTTATAACAAATGAGGAATTATAATCTAATTTATTTGATTAGAACTATTTTTGTGATTTATTTTCTACTGCAATATTTTCTTACAAAAAGAGTATTCTTCTATCTGTTCAAACAGTCACATTCACTTACTTACTTCGAGCGATCAGAGCTTGTAGTGGCATTCGGGTTTCTGAAATCATATTAATCAACGTAGATGGAGATCATGAAGCACACAGAAATATTTCCTACATAAAATTAATATAGAAAAAGTAATAATACAAAATATACTTGCTTTAAAAGCTTTAAGAAAATTTGATATAATATATTTTTTTAATCTATATACCTATATATTTTTTTTATTTTATGTTTGTTGCACGGTACCAGTATGGCATACATAACAAACATAAAATAAGAAAGGTATGCATAGGTACTGTTACATAAATAGCTTTTTAATAATCAAGTGTAGTGAAGTGTAGCAAGCTGAAGTGGCAATGGGCTGGCCACGTCTGTCGCAGAACCGACGAGCGTTGGAGCAGACGGGTTCTCGAATGGAGACCACGTCTCGGGAAACGTAGTGTGGGACGCCCCCCTGCCAGGTGGACTGATGACATGATGAAGGTCGCTGGTGGTGGCTGGATGACGAAAACGGGTGATCATGCGCTTTGGCGTGCCCTTGGAGAGGCCTACGTCCAGCAGCAGCACTGCAATAGGCTGATTGATTGATTGATAGAATCAAATGTAACCTTTACCGTTACTTACGAAGAAGCCCAAAGAAAAGAAGCTTAAGCCTGAAGTATATTCTACTAGCTGTCCGCCCGTGGCTACACTGGTGTTACTTTCCCGTGGGAATAAAACTTTTTCCCACGAGAAAATAACGCAAGTATTAACTCAGGGTAGAAACAATCTCCAATCCAAACATCCAAATCCGCTCAGTAGACAAGGCATGAGAGCGGAACAAACATACAAACATCTAAATATCCAAATATGATCATCATCATCAACGGCCCGGCTCGTCCAAATATATTTTCACATTTATAATATTAGTGTGATTCTGTTCCTATTTATACAATAAGAGCCCTGAGCGTAATTGGTACGTCTTTATGCTTGTCTTAGGCCATCGGACTCGTAGTTTGCTCCCGGACTAGTGGTCAGTCCTGCGGTTGACCTTATTAGCCGCTGTCAGTGCTCGCTAGCTTTGCTGGTGGCTTTTACTTGGCTTAACAACTGCCAAGTACAATATGGCCAAGACACTGGAATAATATGCTTTCCGTACTGTGGAAGACGGCTTTGTGGATGGAACCTATAAATGAATACAGCCCAGTCTAATTGATTTACGTCGTCTAGGCGAGGTTCTTTTTCTTAATCGACATTTACTATTATGTATAAGTGGTAGTATATCGCAATACGGACTTTGCTAATGGTGACTTATCTAACCTCAATCTGTCTAATACCTAGCTTGTGGTATTTTAACTAGAGCTTTTTACGCCTTTCGTAAATCACTTTAAGGCATGATTTCGTATTATGCATAGCCGTTAAGCCAGATTAGGTCATTTGGTAATTTAAAAACTAACGATCTCTTGAGATAGTCTTGGAAAGTTACCTTATAAGCTCTAGACAATTTTTCGGAGGGTCTAACTAAATCGTCAAGCAGTGCATATCAATGTATACACAATGGTTTGTTAGCTCCACTGGCCTTATAAAAGACTTTTAGCAAGCTGAAATTCAATGTTAATTGGGATTTAGCGACTTTGATTCTGTTGGGCTGTTAGCAGCCATTTGCATGCAGAACGAGGGTTCCCATATCAAAGCTCGTGCTCGCAAAGATAATAATCTTAATTAAACGCAGCGCACGCGTTCACATAATATGGAGATGGTTAATGTACCACGTATCGACAATTTTTTACTTATTTACTTTGAACTTTTGCAAGTTCATGCATTTTTACATGTAAGAATTTCATATCAGTTGAAAAGTATTGGCTCCTTTTACATACTGCGCAGGTTCAGTATGAGGTTATCTTTCTTTATATACGCATAACTAACTACCTACTTATTTTGTAGTCATGATTACACATTTCAGTTTATTGTATTGAAACGAAAAAAGAAATAAGATTTATTTGCCAAAAATGTGGTGTGGTGGTGGTGGTGTGGTGGTGTGGTTATTGATAACGAATTATATAAGAAAAGAAAAAAAAATAGGTACTTATCATTTAAATTTTTTCCTTTTATATAGCTTTTTTACAGATGGTCACATAATACGTAGACATTCTCTTATTGTGTTAAACAGAGTACGTTGTACTGTACCCAAATGGTGAGTGTGGTTCAAATAGGATATGTCAGTCCATTTCGACCCTAATAAACTTTTATGTCCGGTTAGTCGTCTCGGTCGTTCGATCGTCCTTTGTTGAGATTATCTACAGAGTTTTTTACACAAACCAGCGAAATTTTAGTTAAAAAATAGACAACTAGAGGCCATTTTATACTTTGACAAGTACAAGTGCGAGTTGCAAGTGCGAGTTGCGATTACAGTTGTCAAAACAAAAGTTTCATATCTTTCTGTTGTCAACCAATCAATCAATCAGCCTATTACGTCCTTGGCCTATTGCAGTCCACTGCAATCAGCCTGTTGTCAAAAATCATATTATTTCCTGTTGCCAAGGAAACACCCGCACTTGCAAAAAATAGACCGGACTTCTATTTTTAGTTGCAAGTTGACCGATTAAGTTGATTTGCAACTTGCACTTGCTACTTGTCGAAGTGTAAATCGGCCTTAAAGTACAAAATAGTAGTAGCGTTCAAGGAAATGAATTAGAACTACAATTGTTCAGTTTCGATGAGCTACCAGTACCACTCAAAAGGTTTTGCATTATTTAACTAACACATTGTATAAAATTGGGCCATGAGATTGGATACGGAAAAGAGAGTTCGGTCATGTAAAGCGAACCCGTGTTTCGTATAAAAATACTGTCAATTATTGCCCACATGAATAACTTCACCTTAATGAAAATAGAAACACCCGATAGCTTTTTAATGTAGACTCAAATCTAACGATTGCTACATATACATGTGATTCGGTCAAACTCAGATGATAATTATCATCATAAAGTAGCTTGTATAATATAGCTTTGGAGAAATTAGTGTGACCTTATGAATGAATGAATGTATGTTTTAAATTATATACGAGTACTTAGCGATGATATTATAGATGGGCGTTGTAATTCAAGAATAGTTAATTATTTTCCTACTCGCACTCACCCAGTTTTTATGAAAGGTGCAGTGCAGTGTTATTTCGTACTACGCGAGCCAACTTCAGACTGTTCTTCAGACCTTCTAGCTCCGGACAGTCGGTTAAACTTCAATATTCCGCATGATGGAAGATCAGATCGGCATCCCCGAAGGGAGGGTAGTCCGCCGAGATCGGGTTGCTTCCACCACGTCAATGACGTTATGTATGACTAACAAAGATTAATTACCGAGACGCGTGGCGTGGCATACGAAGGACTCGATCCTAACGGTAAAGCTTTAAAACTTGAATTCATTCATGCTGTACTTTTTGTGGCCAAGCACGTGTCGGGCCACGCAAAGTGTAGGGTTCCGTAGTTGTCCAATACTATACTGTATCGTATGTAGATTCAAAGTTATGATATAATAAAGGATTAAAAGGAAAACTACAAGTTTACATATGTAAATTAATAATTTATCCTTCCAGCTTATAGTAAAGAAAATAGTTAAACAAAAAAAGATGTGTTTAAATATCTAAAGTATACTTACTCTCTTAAACTACCTAGAATAGAGTCCGGTTGTTCAGTCGTTTGCCTTAGCCACAGATTAATCTCCATCAGAACGGTCGGAGTGGAATGGAATTCGTGGAAGTCTTTTCCACAGGCCTATAATCTTGATTAACAGGATCACATCTCCCTCTAACATATTATGCGGGTATGCAATGGAATCGTTAGACCTCTCTCATTTACCTCGAGCTGGTTTTCGTAACTTTTTTCTCCGAGTAAGGTCGAAAGCCTTCTTCATCGTGTGAAGTCCCCAACAAGGACCACTGACACAAAAATAACCTAGTATTAACTTCAATGCTGTCTTATAAAATTCTATTAGAAAATAGGTACTTTCGCTCTTATTTTTGTCTCCCTCTTCTGTTACCAGTTCTTTTCTTGGGTGTCTCTACAGAACATCATCAGAAAATTGATTGTACGAACACGTTTAGGTTCATATCACTCGACCAAAAGTTGTATTCAGAATTGAAAAAGTTATCCAATTTGTCGCTGTAGGAGCTCCATTATGGGTCGTCAAACACGTGTTGCTGGGTTGCTGATTATCTGAGGCCGAATCTGAAGCTAAGGTTTAATACTGCGATAAATAAACATTGTTTTTTTTATATTTGCACAATATATGTTAGCATGAAATAAAATTAACAGTATTTTTTAAATTCTTAAGTTCAAAACATTAATTGTTGTAGAACGTGTCTCAAGAGCGCATCAATTAGTAGTATGAGTTGCATGCAGTGGTATAAGCTTATTAACAGGCCAATTTGTCTGCCAATCAACTCGTAAGTTTTAGTGAATAGTCAAACTAATCAACTTCATACTATGTGATTTCACGGAATGAAGTCACTTTGGGGTCATCCAATCCTATTTTCATTTTAATCACATTGTACCGATTTGTACCTTCTCTCTGACTGAATGAGACCAACTCAGAAATCTTATCATTGACGCTACTCGTAGACTGGTGTGGTTTTTCGCCAATTGCTAGCTTAACGCAGATCCATTTATCTACACCCAATTTTATTCCCTGCTTAAAAGGCACGTTCTATCAGCATTCCTTCTCTAAGCCTTCGTTATGACAGTAGTAATGTTTAGGCAAACGTGTCGAAAGCCAAGGATAAGCTGAAAAGGCGAAAACTTAGGTAACCTTTCGACCAGCACTGATAACTTTATCGTCCCATAGCTGACGACGTTCATTAACTTACTAACCTCCTTTCGGCTTTCCTGGCAACTTCTGCCGATTACTTACTCCAGGTCACGTAAGTAACGATTAAGTAACTTCGAGATAAGTGTAATAAAGTGCCGCACTTTGTCGCTTTGCGAAAGTACCGTTTGATAGAAATATTATTTTTAATATAAAGAGCACGTATAATAAAATTAAACGTTTGAATTCCCTACAGCGTTAAAAGAAAAACGCGGCACGGCGCGGCTTGGAAATTGAAAATGTGACAAGTCTTTGTAGAACATTTCGTGTTCATTTCATCTCGCAACCAATGAATGTATATAATATTATTGCTCGCACCTCGTTCTATGGAAAAAGTAATATAAACCAAAACTTTAGACTGAAAAAAATATAGCCTAAAATTATTATAAATAAATCAAGTGTTCTACTTTCTCTAATACACTTTGCTTGAAAAAATTAAAAGTTCTTTTACATTCAATATGTCAACGGGCTGTTGATATTGATATAGATGTCAATGAGCTATAACTGATATAATATAATTTTGCAAGTGTAGGCATATCATAAACTATGCTTAATAATAGGAAGCAGTGAGTCCATGATTAAATACCATAGTTTTGTTTCGGAATGAAGCCCGCATAAATAATTCTCACCTTTCTGTCTACGTTTTATGATATAAGTATTTTATATCAGACACATTTTTTCTGTCTCATTTTTGAATAAGGCGCCTTTGAAAAATACCTAACTCATAAATACGTCTGAGAGGGATGAGGTTTTAATATCAAAGCTTATTCAAAAGGAATCAGCCACGATTTTATTCAAAGAATATTTTATAAGAAATTTCTAGGAATATCTACTTATTTCGCCCCAACGAAAATCTGTGAATGTCCAAACTAATATCTTTTATTAGGGGGAAATTTCTAGAACTACGTGATGGTGGGTTCTCCTACGAATCTGCAATTACAAATTTGGACTTACTTCTTTGGTTTGCTCTACAGAAGGATTATATTACTCCAAAACCTAGCACATAAGGTATATCAAGTAAAATATAATAAAATAAAGAATAAAGAATGGCACGTGGGTCTTTGTGGTTTTGCCGGACTTTAATTACCTACGACAATGTGTAGATTTATTAAAGCCGTGCCTAATAATATAGACTAAACGTAAAGTCAAAAGCTAACATTAAGTTAAGCTCCATTCAAATAAATAAATGCATGAGCTGTTGATGATGACGATGTACATAATTATCGTCTTTTGATAATAAAAAATGTAAAGGTAATGTAGGCCGGTGGCTTATGTTACGCGTCGTGTAAAAGTAACTCGCGTGGTAATAAAGTTTCAATTGAAAGATGTAAAAACTACCTATCCGAATCAGTAAGTGGAAAGCCAAATAAAATAAGTAAAAATATTAATATGTTAAAGGTTTTATTAAAAAGAAAGATAGGCTAATTATCATCTCATTTTTAATAAAACCGTTTAACTTAAATTTGAAGTTTTTAATTTTTATTTCATTATTTCTCTACCTAATCACCATTTTGTGCCGTCGATCATCTTAGATTTGGATTTTTTTATATTCTAGCCCTTTCATTTTATACCCATATTGAGGGGCTTGTGAAAAACATGTGAAAAATACATAATCCGCCATTTTTTGCCGGAAGCCATCTTAGATTTGGATTTTTTAATAGTGTTCTGTTTTCTACTAGTCGAGCCCTTTCATTTGACGCCCACTTTGAGAGTCTTGTGAAAAAATAAATTAATCGAACATTTTTCAGCAGTGGCCATCTTGGATTAGTTTTTATTTAATGTTCTTACTGTATTCTACTAGTCTATGGAAAAAAAATCAAATCAAACTGTTTAGGAAAGGGGTAAACATTCAATTAATAGATTTGACACAAAAAAAGAAAAAAATAATTAGACAAGGCAAGCTGAATACTCGTAAAACCGTTTAAAAAGTAAGTAAAATGTACTCGGCCACCTAGTGAGAACCTAGTGAGAAGGTGGCTTCTCGTAATATCGGCTCCTTCTAAGAGCGATGTAAATCGCATTACCGCTTACATATAGGAACGTATTCAAGACATTTTGCGAATAAATGGCCATTTCAATCCCGTACATAAGTATGATTTTCCTTTTTAGAAACGTGAGTCGAATTTCTTGATAGTTTTCAAAGAAAAGGAACATGTTTGCTAGAAATCTTCTACCTTTTTTTTATCCATAGAATAAAATGAAAACATGCTATTTGTTGTCTATTTTTTTTTCAAAGGCAAAAATGTGTTACCTGTTTTTTTATAAGATTGAATATTTTTTTTAATATTTATTTGCTTTCATCGTATACTTTCAGCAACAAACCAACAAAAAACAGAATAAGATTAAATATTACCAATAACATAATAGCACAAACAAAAATGTTAATATTACCCACAGATATAGATAGGCTAGATGACGCAAATGTATCTACCTCGCGTGCCAAAACTCCACCAGAACTCCGACGAGCGGTCGTAGTTGGCCGCCGCTTATTTACAATTGAATATTGTTTTTTTTTTATATATTAATATTATTTTGTTATAATTAAATCGCAGGCGGCGGTGTCTTTGAATCGGTTTGGATTTCCCATCACTAAATTAAGAGTGTGACGTCACAGCATGTAGTAAAAAGTTGGCACGGTTGGTCTCGTACAAATCGTGGTACTTGCGTTATCTAGCCTATCTATATCTGTGATATTACCGTTCTAATATTTTTTTTGCTAATTATAACAAACATTTTTTCCAGTGTGTGCCAGTATTATAGTATTTTCAGCTTTCTCAATCTTCTAAGAAAATATTTTCCTCTCTAGTGTTAAAATAAAACACTTAATACTTACCTCAAACATCATCATTCATTATTTCTATTTACTTCTCCATTCACTCGTGTGTATGTCGCTAGTGAACGATGACCGAATGAACGGAAAAGCGGAAAGATTTGCGACGTGACCTGTGAACTGTGAAGATTGAACGATTCTCTTTTCTTCCAAGCCCAGGTTCTGACGTACAGGTATTTTTTCGTACGTACGCTACGGTACATTTACGCCCTTTATTCGATATCGATGTTGCCATGATCACTTATTTAGGTTCCAGTCACAAAGAGTGTTTGTAATATTACGTGAAAAAGACGCGAACAGACTTATTTCAATTTATGTATAGTTGATAATTTTAATCGTTATTAATGTTTGTCCTCATCTGCACAAGAGAAATTGACAAACGATCTATGTTATTCCATTTCGATTTAAGATAATATTTGTTTTGTACTATGTAAATCACGCATGGTTGTAGTTTATTTTAGTTGGTAGGTTAATTTATAAAATTATTAATTAGGTACGTATTTGTGATTGTAAATATTATGTAGGTATGTTGATTGATTGATTGATGAATGACAGGAATAATTTAGGATTGTTATGGTCACAGAATAATAAATTATTTAACTATGGTTAAGGTTTGGACTTTAATATCTTTGGGATCTTAGGAAGGCCTTATGATGCAGGAAGGATTGCACGCAATGAAAAGTAACGATGAATTTATGATCTATATAACCGGAATACATGCGCTGCTGTTCAATAAATTTATTTTAATTTTAAAAAGGTATACAACGATCATTTTTGTTTATGGTGTTCATTTTACATGTGCATCTACGAGGAAGCGTTAATTACTTAGTACAGATTAATTAATATGTAATTACATCAAAAGTAATAGTTCATTTTCGACCCTTTAGGGTTCACCTTGTCTTAACGGCATTATAAAATCCATGAAAAAAGAAAAAAATTTACGCGCCCCCATGGAGTAGTAATCATGCCTATTTTGTATCGAAACCTATGCGGCCGCTCAGAGGGGTGGGAGGGTAGGTGGAAGCGGGAGACGGGGTTTGTCTTTTAACTCTATAACACATCTTCGAATACGTTACGTTAGAAAAAGATAGAGACATTCATGTTATGACATGCCCAATTAAAAACAAAATATCAATAAAGTACGACATTTATTTGTCTTTATTGGCATGTAAAAAACAAGAAACTTCATGGTTGCTGAATTTGAAAATAGTGATGTGATGTGGTTTGAAGCGTAACGTATATTTATCGATTATTTACTTACATTTTATCACCTTCTACCTAGAGAAGCACAGGGACAGACGGCCCACCTGATGGTAAGTGGTCACCGTCGTCCAGGACATCTGCAACTTAGGGGAGCAAATACGATGCCGGCCTTTGAGATGTCTGTAGACTTTTTTTTAAGAACCCCAAATTTTTGTACAAAGGAAACACCTCGATCATTCCACACATTGCACGTGAGCGTAAAAGCGCTCGCGATCCACGTACGTTAGTTCGAGATCAGACAACCAGGTGGTGAGGATGAAATTTATCACTTATCGAAAACATCCTGTAGTCCACGTGAACACAGTCATGGGCACAGCTAATAGAGAACATAAACAAAATAAAAATACATACCAAATTTTAAAACAATATTTTTACACTAACATTCTCACAATTCGCGGGTTCTCTCAACCACGAAAATCTTAAAACATACAATATTTTTATTTTATATTTTGTATAACGTATTTACATTACGCTTAGAATAACTTTTGACCACCTATTTTTCACATAAATAACATTGATATTGACATAATATTTATTACAAAGTAAAATATTAACAATAAAAATTAAAATAATGTTTAATGTAGTGTTCATTTGCACTTGCTGTCCAATTAAAAATATAATAGAATTAGAATTAGCTCTTAGAATAACCTGTAAAGTTAGATCAGCAACTATTTGCCATTGCAATGCAAATAGTCAAATAATATTAATAAGACACTGCACAGAAAAACATAAGTTATAAACTTACATTACATTCGTACATAAACTATGGATTAAGCTGACGACTCGATTCTATATTATTTTTTATCGACTACTTCACATCACTAAAAATCAACAACACAGTTTTCTACTAAAATTTGACCACGAAAATTGTAAAAACCAAGCGGTTTATTACTTACCAGAAAAATGTGATACCAGAAAGCTTTGTAGTGTTGCTTGCGGCATGGTTTCGGCACAATTTCACCGCACAATTAACCATTTTGTGTAGTCTAGTAATTTATTTGTAATATTTTATGCCACAGATGATGTCCATGTCACATGCCGTGAACCACAGAGAACCTTTTAATAATACAGGGCCGTGAACGACTATTTGAAAGAAAAGCGTGAATGTGTGTGTGAGTTACAAAATTGTATCACAGCCGGCACCCATAGTGTGTGGCACTACTATAACTGTTGGTGTGATCGCGTGGACTGAAACATAGGATAAGTGCCGCACAGGACTATTGCTGGGATTGGGCCGTCCGGTTGAGGGTCGTCGAAAAGAAACACCAGTATTCTGTGCAGGATCGCTTCCTCGGTCCGCTGTACCGCACTACACCGTTGAGGTACTATTTGCACTGCCGCTGCTACCGTTCCTCTTTCTGTTTTCCTCTTGAGGCTTCCGAACTGTTTACTGTACTGTGGACCACTGCTTAAAACACACTGTCGGTGCAGCGGGCAGTGCTCCGTATTTATACTCCTACCCGTTAGGGTAAGGGGAGGTGAAGGCGGAGTGAGCGGGGCGAGGGACCGATGTTTGTTTATTAAACAATAGTTGTTTACAACAAATGACAATGGGTTGTTTACCTATTATTTTCTAGAATTTTCTAGCTAACTATGACGAATGTAAACAACATCGTAAACAACATAAAAAACATCGGCTCTATACTATTCTTTACCGACTAGATTAAGCGAAAAGGTGGGTAAAGTTCGAGAATATAAAACTGTAAGCTATTAAATATCTATAACTACTTAGGACACTAAAGTTCTTCCCTATAAACCTATAAAATACTATTCTAGTAGGAAAAAAGAGTTTAAATCAATAAACTTAATCTACAATATCTATAAGGCTAAGTCTTATGCTAGCAGTTAATTAGAGGCCGTCCCGTACATTCTCCCGCCGTGCGTCGTCCGTCGCCTCGGTCGACGCATCCTTGTTCCGTGGAAGGGACGCCTCTTCTGTTGATTGTAGCACGACGAGCTTCTTGGTCGGTCTGCGTAGAATGCCTCCTTTGGTCTTCACGTCTGCTGTTCTGACGATCCCATCTGTGCCAGGGTAGGTTGCGACGATCAGTCCGCGTGGCCATGTATTACGCGGCAGAGTGTTGTCGGCGATTAGGACGACGTCTCCGATGCGAAGTGCTGGTCCCTTGCTTCGAGGCTCCCGCCGGTGTTGAAGTTCGGGAAGGTATTCACGAATCCACCGGGACCAGAAGATGTCAGCGAGACGTTGAGATGCTCTCCAGTGTGTTCGTCCTATCAGGTCAGAGTCGTCGAACGTCCCTGGTGTTACTACTCGAGCAGATCCGCCCAGCAGGAAGTGATTCGGTGTTATTGCCTCTGGATCGTTTGGGTCTGTCGATACGTGGGTGAGTGGTCGACTGTTGACTGTATATTCGACTTCAGCGAGTAGTGTGTTGAGGACCTCTTCTGTCGGGTTTGTTTCTTTCAAAGCGACGTAGAGTGCATTCTTGACGCTCCGTACTAGGCGTTCCCAGGCCCCGCCCATAAATGGTGCTGCAGGGGGTATAAAACGCCAGCTGATCTTCTTGTTCGTCGCCTCTTGTTCTGTTGCTTGATCGATTGCTCGGCGTAGTTCCTTGTCCGCGCCTTGTAGATTTGTTCCGTTGTCGGACCATATCTCTGTTGGGCAGCCGCGGCACGCTATCATTCGACGAAGCGCCATGATGGCTGAATCTGTTGTGAGTGAGGCGGCGATCTCCAAGTGGACGGCTCGCGTGGTCAGGCAAGTGAATAGTGCGACGTATCTTTTCTGTTTACTCCGGCCCACAGTGACTGTGCTAGGCGCGCCAGCGGATGGTTCCCTGTCGATGGTTGAGGCGGAGCTGTCTTCCTCAGTCGACATGGCAGGCATCTGTGGATCACCATGCGTGCTGTTGGCCGCAGTCGAAGTATCCAATAATGCTGGCGGCATTCGTTGATTGTCGTCTCGACATTGGCGTGGTGCAGCTGCCTATGTGTGAAGTCGATGTAAAGCTTTGCCGTCGTATGGTTTCCGTCGATAATCGCTGGGGTCTTCACCTCTTCCTGGATGCCAGTTGTCGCGGCGATACGGGAGACGATCTTGATGACGCCGTCGACCAATTGAACTGCAAGTGGGCGTAGGCGGCTGTTCGTCGCGATATCACATCCTTGCTGTAGCGCTGCTATCTCTTCTGGGAACGAATCTCGCTGACTCGCTATGATGAGCAGCTTCTCTGCCTTGACCATGAGCCCGGCTTCTATTATTCTGTAGCTGCGATCAGCTTCTGTTGGCTTCATGGTCACCTGCGGCTTCGGATTGCCTGTTTGTTTTCGTCCCCAGGCTGGATCAGCTTCTCTATTCTTTTTCGTGCGCTTGTAGTTTATTCTTTCTATTTTCGGACGACAGAGTGCTATGAATTGAAGCACGCGCGCTGTGGCTCGAAGTAAGCGTTCCCACTTCGAAAATCGGTTGCTATCGGGGATCGCGTCTGTAAGTTTCGATGTTGCCTGCTGTCGAACGTAGTTAGTCCTCTCTTCCCCAGTTTTCTCCTCGGACATTTTCTGTTTGTCTTCAGGCCATGTTGTCGGATCTTCGAGTAAGAAGGGTGGTCCCCGGAACCATCTGTGCTGTGCGTCGAAGTCGCCCGGTACGTTGCGGGTGGCGTCGTCGGCGACGTTGAGCTTGGTAGGTACCCAACGCCACTGGCTGAGCTTGCTGTTTTCTTCTATGGCTGCAATGCGGTGGGCGACGTAGGGCTTGTATGAGCGCGCGCCTGTCTTCAACCATGTGAGTACTGTTCGGCTGTCTGTCCAGTACGTGACGGAGTCGGGTTTGCGATCGTGTTCGTCGATGACTGTCGCGGCCATGCGACTTCCCATAACGGCGGCTTGTAGCTCGAGGCGTGGTATCGAGGTCACTTTGAGTGGTGCGACCTTTGACTTTCCCATGACCAGGGAAGTGATGACGTGGCCGTCCGGTGCGGTGATGCGCCAGTATAGTGCGGCGGCGAAGGCGGCCTCGCTGGCGTCGACGAACACGTGTAGTTGTAGATCCGATGCGTCGCTGTAGTGTGGGTGGCAGCGCGGCATAGTGATGCCGGCTAGCTTCTGTAGGTACCCCGTCCATTCTGTCCACTGTGCTGCGAGGTCGTCGTCGATGCGTTGGTCCCAGTCGGTTCCCCTTCGCCACACTTCCTGTAGCAATTGCTTCGCTCGTGATATGACCGGTGATGCGAAGCCCAGTGGGTCGAAGAGGGACATGACGATTTTCAGTGCTTCTCGCTTGGTGGGGCGCGTGTTCTGTAAGATGTCTTGCGGTAGGCGGGCGAGGTCGAGATTGAAGGCGAGCTCGTCTGTGTGTGGCTTCCATACGAGCCCGAGCACGCGTTCCGTCGTAGTCCCGCCGTCCAAGGTGACCGGTTGAGACGCTGTAGTCGTCTCGGCGAGGGCGGCGACAATCTCTGCCGAGTTCGATTTCCATTGTCGTAGCTCGTAGTGTGCTTCGCTGTGTATGTCGCGCACCCGGCTTGCTGTAGCTATTGCTTCGTTGACTGTCGTGAAGCTCTGTAGGTAGTCGTCGACATAATGATTTCTTATCACGGCGTTGTAGACGTCTGGCTCCTTTTCTTTATAGCGCTCCGCGTTGACGTTCTTGACGTAGATCGCCGTAGCCGGTGATGACGTAGCGCCGAAGATAAGCGACGTCATTCTGTATTCGCGGGGAGGGGTGTCCCCCCGCTCTCCTCCTCTCCATAGGTAGCGCAGCGCATCTCGATCTTCTTTTCTTATTTTGACTTGCATAAACATCTCTCTGATGTCGGCGGAGACGGCGTAGCAGTGCTGGCGTAGTCGCATCAATACGCCGGGCAGCGACTGCAGAAGATCGGGACCGGTAAGGAGATAGTCGTTGAGCGACACCCCTTTCGTCTTCGCTGCTGCGTCGTGGACCACGCGAACCTTGCCGGGCTTCATAGGGTTCAGGACGGCAAAGTGTGGTAGATACCATGTCCTTTTTTCGGTGCAGTCGGCGGGTGCTGGCTCGGCATATCCCTTTTGTATGAGCGCTTCCATCTGTTCTTCGTATTTTTTCTTGAGGAGAGGGTCCTTGTCTATCTTTTTTTCTGTAGTTTGAAGTCTCTTCAACGCGTTGTCGTAGTTGTTGGGCATCGGTGCATCATCGGTGCGCCAGAGGAGGGACGTTTCATAGCGGCCGTCTTCGCGTCGTACTGTGCGCTCTGCTAATATGTTGAGCGCACGTTGTTCCGGATCGCTGTGTGGTCTTTTCGGTGTTATGGCGATTGACTCGATGGCGAAGTATTGGCGGAGCTGTTCATCCATGTTCTCTTCCTGGGTGACGATGTGGTTCACGTAGTGTACGCGCTTTCCGAGCGTGCGCGTATGTGCCCCGTGTAGTACCCAGCCGAGGGGGGTGAGGGACGCGACGGGTTGGTGCCGCTCTCCCCGCTTCGTCTCTGTAGCCAACAGCAACTCCCAATTATCTTGACCGATGAGAATCTTCGGAACGGCGTCGTGAATCAAGCGCGCGCTAATGCCCGCCAGATGCGGGCAGTTGATGACGTCACTCCTTTCGACTCGCTGTGGTGAGAGACACATAGTACGTTCTGATTACTACTCCATCAGGGCGGGCGCGTAAAATTTTTTCTTTCTTCATGATAAAATCTAAAGAGATAATTTATGTTTAAATTATTTTTTTCTGAAATCCTTGATACGCTTTGCTAGGCTCAAAGCTAATAAGGTGCAAATATGTCATCACACTTAATTTCACTGCTGAACAAAAACTAGTCTCCTTTTATTAAGATGTCAACATAATGAATTAATCACTGTCTTTAAAATGAGTAACATAAAACTCAAAATTGTATGCTAAAGCACATCTTGTTTGTCGGATAAATCAGAGCGATCGAAACTTTGGAGTTCAAGTTGGATTCGCGATCCAACTTCTGTTTTGGATCATTGAATTATTAATGGATTCTTGTTGACTTAGGCAGAAAGTTTCGAAATACTTTGTGTGGTTGAAGCCGACGTGACGCCGATATCGAATACCTATATTGGATATTTTTGGTGAAGTGAAAAGGGTTTGTTGAAAATTTTCTCTACTCGATGTTCTCACAATATGGTTGAATCGATTTGAAAATGTTAATGTTTTAGAGTTATTCTTGTCAAGGCTCGAAAATAATTTAAAATAGCTATTTGTACGGCGAAGAAAAAAAGAAAAAGCTATATTTATTAAGACACAGAATATAAAAAAACCACAAGCTGTCAACAAAAAGCTTTTTTAGCACTTTCAGTAATGAGGGTTTCGAAGCCTACTGTGTTGCAAAATCTCGGCTGTTGCAAACACTTGGCTTTCAAATGACAACAATTAATTATTAACCCTGTCATGTAAAACCCCTTTGAGTGAAGTCAAGGGAGTTATCTAAACCCGCTTATTACAGGACAAGACAATAAAATGGTCTAAGAATGTTTACAAGTTCACAGCTCCACATAATCGATATACAATGACTGTTTTCGAAAGCTGAATATTTTAAGTTTTACTATTAATAGGTGTTCATATTGCCGTGTGGTGACGGCAGAGTAGAATACATTAGTCACCAACCCTTACTCTTCCCGTGGGTGTCGTAAGAGGCGACTTAGGGACCACACATTGAACAGGGAACGGGCAGCAGCGCTCTCTGATACAGAACCTTTTTATCTGCGATCTCCAACCCGCCTGCCAAGCGTGGAGATTATGGAAAAACCCTCCACTTGAGTGGAGGAGGCATGAGCCCAGCAGACTATGAAGTATGAAGAACTATGAAGTACTATAACTATGAAGTACAGCAGTGGACTGTAACGGGCCGTTGATGAGGTGTTCATATCTATCGCACCGGTATATCCGCTGAGCTAGACGAGTTGTTGTCGAGATTCCAACTTTTAAAATTTTGGGCGCCCAAACTCAGCCACAGTGACAAAATTAGGGCTGCTGCTACCTCGGACCAACCACCCACTGGACATCACATCTTGTATAATTTTCTAACAAACTAATTAACACGGGCGCAGGGAACACGTCGTGATTGGTTCATCTCGCTTACACAACGTATTGACAGATCTCATAATTGGTTGAAACTGAAGTGAGCCGCGAGGCCAGAGATATTTATAATGCGTTTCGAAAAGTTTCGTCTTGACATATGGTGTCCAGTGATTGGTTGGTCCGAGGCTACTACCCACTATCTTTGTTGTGCAAGGCGTGGTGTTTATGCGTAAAATGTATGAAACCGGTATTAACCGCAAAACATAGTAACATAGACACAGAAAAAATGTTTATTAACAAGATATGTGGTTTAGTGCATGCAATACGACTCTGCAGCTCATGTCAGTTTCACACATTTCCTGCTGTCATGCGCCCACCGCACACCGCACCTATGACCACGTATGCATCATGTGGGTAATGGTAGCCTTATCGCATCAAGTCCTCCCTTGTAACCACCCAATAGGCAATAGAGCTAATGCTTTCGTCCGTGTTTTGTGATTAGGCTTCACAATTTGCAGTACCGCTGCGTCTATTCTATGAAGCCCCATCTTGATCATGTTGGGTTGGGTGCTATAAAGCGAATCAGCTTATTGACAGACGGAGACCCTGTGACACAGAATAAATAAAAGTACCCTGTAAATCTTGTAATAGGGTGGGGCTTTGGCATTGATGAGAAGATTGATTGTGACTTTCCTATTTATTAAATCCGAGAATAATAATTCTATCTATGCTCGGTCCTTTTTATGTGTTTTTACTCCGCCGATGTTGTAGGTACTCACCCTTTGACCACACACAACCCGTGTTGATGAGAACCGCAACGATTTGCATATAAAAGGCATATTCTTTGTTCTGTGTGTGATAAATTATGTACATGCCCTTGTTGAGTTGGCGTAATAAATTCCGAAAATCTGGATTAAACTCTTTTGTCGTGAAAATAAAACTGTTTATAGACAGCTGTAAAACCAAAAACTGTATGATGTGTGTATGTGGGTTGGGTTGGGTGCACATTAACTATTTCTCGGAAGAGTGTACGGCATGTTAAACATACGTGAACTTCATACACGATATTCCAATCCATAATAACTTCTGATATGCTAGTTAGAAAACGTCGGTAATTAAAAATAACATGTTTTAACCTGCTCATAATATAAGTCGGGACAATATCTCAAGACACGAGACCTTTAAGATAAAAGAAATTCTCATTTCTTTCCACTGCCAATGTTCCTTTGGGAAATGTTCTCTCTCGGATAGAAGAGAAATGTCTCATTGTAGTCATAGTCTAGTCTATGTACACTCTTATTATTGACTATACCTACCTAGTGATTTTCTTTTGAAACTTAAGCTTTATCTGTTTTTTTTTTATCAGTTTTTATAACATGTTTCACTTTTTCTTGTTGTCGATCTATTTATTTAATGCAAAACGCTTTACATTCTGTACCGTATGTACTTTTTGAACCATTTTTTTAAAAGGAATAATAAACGTATCATATCGCGCCCATTTTCGTAGAAATAGTGAAAGTTCGTAAAAAAATAATTATGTAGAGTAACATTTTTAGGGCTCCGTAGTCAACAAGGAACCCTTATAGTTTTGCCATGTCCGTCTGTCTGTCTGTCCGCGTCATAGCTCAGAGAGTATAGTACTAGAAAGCTGTAATTTGGCATGGATATAAATATCAATCATGCCGACAAAGGAGACTAAAAAAAATTAGGGCTCCTCTGGTACATTTATAGTAGGGGTTTTTTATTTTTCTGAACTCCCCATAGCGTGAGGTGTCATTAGATAGGTTTTTTAAAAACAATGGAGATTTGCAAAAACATTTTTCGATGCTAGTGTACGTTTCAGAAATATTTTGTTTTAAAGTGCTCATTTTTGCAAGCGAAACCGTTGAAATTAAAAATGTAAAAATTAGGCGTTAACGAATGATAGATCAACGAGTGCGATACAACACGTGCTTGGCCGGTAATTTTTTTTTGCACCAACGTAGCGAGCTAGTGTTTAAATAGTCTAGACAGCCAGTCAACCATATTCAAGTTCTTTTCTGGCGACGACCTTCCAGACATCCGAATTCTATTCCACATTTAACTATGACCTTTCCATATAAAGCTTACGATGTAAGCCCTGTCTGAGTCCAGTATAGATTGTTGAGAATTAATAATAACTTACGTGTTCCATATAGCGGCGTCCGGATTATCTGACTGCAAACTTGGCTGATAAAGTTGCTGAAATCGTGGTTCTGTTTGCCAAAATTGTTTAACTACCTACTTATCTTTGATGAAATTTGTTTGAGGTAGGTAAGACTTATAAGAAGTAGATGAAAAGGCTCGTTTATATAGGTATTTTTACGTTATGAAATCCACTCCACCATTGGTAAGGCCTGAAAAACCATTCATAACAATAATAAAAACGGTGACCTTGAAGGAGCAAAATTCAACAACGGTTTATTAAGCCAAAATTTACTTAACTAAAATTCTAATTAAAATAACACTTTGGTTAGCTTAATCAATTTGATAGCGACAAAACCCTCAAAATCCTTTGTTTTCATTAAACTTTTGAAAGGGCTGTTTGAATTTATAATATAACTACGTGCAAAAACCTTTGACGCTTCGGATGATGAAAATAAATGAGTTTCTGGTAGATGGGAGGCTATTTTGACGGTGGGGGATAGTGAAATCGGTCGACTAGGCGATGCTTTGAGGGATTTGGGAGCTTTGCGATGCGGACCGTGAAATTGAGTCTCCATCATTACTGAACAGGGCAGGGGCTAGGCGACCAGATTTTTTTGACTCAGTGTGAGTGTGACACAGAGTTTAAAGTATAATATGCTGAAGAAAAAAAAAATAATAAAGAATATTTGTATTGTATTTTCTGTATGCGTTCGTGGTCATAGTAGTCGTATACATCAGAGCTGCATTCATTTCGCGCGCGAACTCTATTCAACAAACTCTAATGTATTTTTTTCGTCAGAAAAAAACTTTGGCCATATACAGACAAAACAAAGACACCATATAGTGCCTATGTATCTTAGAGCACGTGACGACGACGCCGTAAATTGCAGATATTTTTTATGCGCATTTAGAGATCGTACAATTAATCGGTCATGTAGACACATGAACAGCTTAATCGTTCATGTAGACAAACTAGCTCACGTTCTTTATTTATATTTCAAATGTGTGGGAGAATAAATTATGCAGGTTCCAAATTCCTCATGTCATGTCATGTAAGTCAAGACAGGGATTTTCCGTGAGAATATAAATTACTCCTAAATTCCTTTTCATTTTATCTCGGAACGAGTTGTTCATTTTGTATTCCTGTCTCCTAGTTAGTTTAAAATTAGACTAATCTCGTATGTATAATATTATTTACTTGAACCCTTATTCATATAATAGTATTAAAAAAAAAAATAAGTACTTGCTCCGTAAATGGAGCACTTATGAGAAAACAATTGCCTATTTAATTTAACTAATGACGATAGTACTACAAGTAGAATTGAATATCTATAAAATATGACATCTTTAACAATTTATTTAATTTAGTTTAATTTTATTTATGATTAATTATATTGTAATAATATTGTATGGGAATAATTTTTTTTTTTTATTATTTTTTTTTTTTTTTATTATTATTTATTTATTTAAAGCAATTTTAATTTTTCGTAATTAATATTCTGGACTTGATTTCGTAATCTAAATATTGACTATCAAGGTAAGGGTTTTAAGATTAGATCAACTGATTAACTTAATTTGCTTTCATTCAATTTCAGTGTTTACTAAATACATATTATATACACACATATAATATTTTACCCCCTTTTCTCAAGTTCGGCCCTGTCGTAGATAATACTTATTTTCAACTGGCATCTAAAGTAACTCTAAACTAACTTTTAGAAGAGGATTGGTAACCATGACAACTTGAGGCCTTTTAGCATAAAATAAATGTGAATACTCCAATTTTGAGTTCGATTCTTTTATTCTAAAGCGTAGTTTATAAGTTAAATAATATTTGTAAAAATATAAATAATAATATTATAAAAAAAATAGATCAACAACGTTAAAAAATTTAACTACAAAAACAGGAAGATAAAGCCGTAATTTACTTTGTAAAATGAGGAAGATTGATGAAGCAAGAAAATTATGGAAGGTCTTTTTGTACAACGGAATGAATTTTCTTCTGAACCACTAACTAAAAAACTCAGCTATTATGAACTGAGCGTGATGTTGTGTGTGTGTGTTGAATTAGTAAAATTATACTGAAACAAAACAAGACAATTTTCTTGGCTAACCTTAACATTCCAGATACAATGCATTTAGCAAGCAGTATGATATATGTAGCAGTATGCGCCGTGTGGTGACGGCAGAGTAGAATACATTTGTCACCAACCCCTACTCTTCCCGTGGGTGTCGTAAGAGGCGACTTAGGGACTACACATTGAACAGGGAACGGGCAGCAGCGCTCTCTGATACAGTAACCTTATAATCTGCGATCTCCAACCTGCCTGCCACTACTCCTAGGTCCTTTACGAGACTAGCTTTTTTAACAAGAGAACCATTTAAGGAATAGCCAGTATTCATTGGAGTGCCACGACAAAACGTTACATGGACGCATTTACTAAGATTTACGTCTATTCTATTGTCAATATAGTATTTAGACAGTCTATTCAAGTCTTGCTGTAGGTTAATAACGTCACACATATTTCTAATAGTATGATATATTTTTTTGTCATCGGCACAGTATAAAGTTGGCATGATGAAAACACTTTCCTATATCATATAAATAAGCAAGATAAAGTAATGGTCCAAGAATGGAACCCTGGGGCACCCCAGATGGTATAGTTATGTAATCAGACTTGAGTCCACCTATGACAACTGCCTGCCTTCTGTTTTCGATGTAAGACTGCATCCACCTCAACAGATCTCCATGATACCTAACTTCTGAAGTTTTTGAAGCAAGATGACGTGATCTACACGGTCGAAAGCTTTTTCAAAATCCGTGTAGATCACGTCAACCTGTGAGACCCATGCCATGCAAAACATCATCGACAAAGATAGCCAAATTCGTAGTGGTGGAGCGACCCCTGAAAAACCCATGTTGTTGGTCCGGTATACCCTGCTTAATTACAGGAAATATTTGTTCATAGACAATCCTCTCAATACACCCACTCAAAACATTCAACTTGGAAATTGGCCGATAATGCACTATATTTGCCTTAGGACCATTTTTGGCAAAATCCTCCACTTAAGTGGAGGAGGCTCATAGTCCAGCAGTGGACTGTAACGGGCCGTTGATGATGATGTTGATGATGATATACTAAATGCACTGTACAGACTCGAACCTTGCAAGTTGCAGTCTGTCTGTATGTTCCACTACAATAATGTCCAGTTGACTGACACGAGCAGATGAAAATGTTTATACCAAAACGTTCTAACCCTTACTTCTAAGTACATACAGCCATTTAAATTCAGTATAACGGCGCATCACGGTTCTTTTTTCCTACAGAGATTTTAATGTCCTTTGGCAACCAAAGAAAAGGAACTTGATGGTAATACATCGAGTCCAGTCGATCAATACCCGTCATCGTGCTGCGAAATTTGGATAAAGTATATTACAGTGCCATAATGAATTAGTTGTGAGTATTTCGCCGTGTGGTGACGGCAGAGTAGAATATATTTGTCACCAACCCCTACTCTTCCCGTGGGTGTCGTAAGAGGCGACTTAGGGACTACACATTGAACAGGGAACGGGCAGCAGCGCTCTCTGATACAGTAACCTTTTAATCTGCGATCTCCAACCCGCCTGCCAAGCGTGGAGATTATGGCAAAACCCTCCACTTAAGTGTAGGAGGCTTCTAGTCCAGCAGTGGACTGCAACGGGTCGTTGACGATTTCTGCCCTGTATATGGAGTTAAGTTAAGTTAATTCATTATTATTTAGAAAATTAAATTAACTATTCTAGAACATCAACAAAGGTACCCAGAACTGTAGTAGAACTTCCAACTTTAATACAGTTGTGCATTCTTCAGATGACAATGTGAACTATTCCTTGTTCGTACATACTTGTCCCACCTGCGCTGGGATCTGGAGATTAATGAGAGAGGAACTCAATAGAGGCGTGCCGACTGCCAGCAGGATTCTATACATACAGCTGGATCAGCTCGTTTGATGCAGCCAGCTGTAACCTGCTTGCCTTGTCATTATCATAAAGTTACACAGCATTAAGCGATTTAAACAGAATGTGAGATTTGTTTGAGGAGAACAGTCTAATACTTGCTTACATAATCATGTAATATGATTTTATTTTTATCACCATTTACCAAAGAATGCAGTGTACTAAAACCCGTTTTACAATTTTATA
Source organism: Carpatolechia fugitivella (assembly GCA_951230895.1). Taxonomy (NCBI): domain Eukaryota; kingdom Metazoa; phylum Arthropoda; class Insecta; order Lepidoptera; family Gelechiidae; genus Carpatolechia; species Carpatolechia fugitivella. Next base: position 8,110,103 of record OX579654.1, on the reverse strand, counting down.
TTTACATATTTATAAAACCCAAAATTAAAAGTGTGGTCGATTTTGGAACAATAATAAAATTTAAATTTACATAACTAATTATCCTATACCAAACCTAATTTACAACCTTGCTAGTAGCATATAGGTATACCTTATATTATGATAATTTTAGTATTTATCGAATTTTACCGGCACTAGCACAAACTTCAGTGGAGTAGTGCTACTATCGCACTCTGCTGTGCGATTACTGTGATAAATAATAAAAAATAGGATAACCTATATCTACTTTACCGTGGTCTCCACTCTATAGCTTGCTTATTCACATACCTACCTACCTCCTTTAAATACATTCGAAGCATAACTCGCGGTCATAACGTTTATCGTAGACACGTAGCAAAATAAACGTAGATGCCCCTATACCGCCGCTGCTGCCGCTACGCCGCGCCGTCGCCGCTAGGCCACACCGTCGCCGCTACGACGCTGCTACGCCGCCGCTACGCCACCTTAGCAGTCGGTAGGTGCAGTCGAATATTTTGTAGCCGACTCGTTTTTTCGATAAATGTATAAAATTAGACCCAGAATAGAAACATTGTATTGCACGCTTTTAGTATGATAGCAATTTAGAACATTATTCATTTAATTTCGACCACCTGGCGCTAACGTAGACTTCAATAAAATGGTAAATTATGCGTAATTAAGCCCTAGTACAATTTTTCGTTTTTTTGGCAACTATTAGCATCTCATCATAAGGAAAAATAAGTAAATAGATAAAGAAGCAATAAAATATACCTTACCCTAATTTTAGTATAACTCGTTTATTTACATAACTCGTCTATTATTTCCTAACTCGTTGAATGTCATCGTTCATTTTACTTAGACACGCTTACTTGTGTCTTATACTAGTAATTTATTCCACTTCTACTTGAGTAGATTGTTTTCAAACAACGCTATTTGCTCTATTTCAAACATAAAGCCGTTTGTGTTGAAGAATGGAATTTTACTTGTATACGATATAAAAACACTTTTTATTTACTGATTAGTCATCTTGTCAATATTATTTATGCACCACAATTTCGTCTATGAAAAAATCCTCAAGGTAATTATTACATAGCAAAAATAGGAAAGTAGGTATATCTTTAAGTAAAACTTTTAGCAATGCTTCCAGTTTTTTTAAGTGCACGGGGAACATTATTATCAAAAGAATGAAAATAAATATTAATGAGAATCGCAAACTTGCCGATCATGAACGCGATAGGGCTGGGTCAGTAGTTAAATTTTTCGTCTACGATATATTTTTTATAATTTAAGCGATGTAAACACTTTTAGGTTTTCGCAGTTGTTAATATTAATAACACACATATCTACCGGTAATCGTGGTAATAACCCGGTAGATATGTGTGTACTATTCTAAGTACATGCATAAAAGCAAAGAAAGTGTCAAACAAGAGTTACCCCAAGAGTACCCTACTCGATATGAACACAACATGTATACATAGCAAGCAGTTCACCGAGTTAAATTAAAGTTAAATTATACTAACCTATTTAGCGATGTAACCTCGTAAACTGTCTATTTGACAGTACCATACAAACATACTGCTTTATTTGACAACATTATACAAAAGATGAATCAATTACTATGGCAGAGAAAAGATCTTCCAAGTAAGAGGGGTATATTTTTCGAAAGGTGGACAGATACAATAAATGCAGAACCATTGTAAATAGAACTGAGAGTTTTAAAGTATTGACGGCATGATGTATCATCAAAAACTAGACAAGTTTTTACCGAACCAGTTTAAAGAGGTTTCGCTGTATTAATATAACTTGTAGCGACGTGTCAGCTTATAATGGAAATGAAGAGCCGAACAGCCGACTGGTATTGAATGTGCAGTCAGCCAAGGAGATAACTATACAGGTCGTTTGAAACTTTTTCTTTGGTAATTATTTATGCTTTGTCATGAATTGTGCAGGTTAGTAAACTGTACAAAAAATATTATGTCATCATTTTCCTGCCCTGTTTCTTTTATTTGGGGTCGGCGCAATATGTTTTCTTTTTCCATTCATCCCTGTCAGACGTCACATCACTATTCACTCCCTTCTTACACATCATCATCATCTTCTTCTTTCATTATCTTTCACTAAATCCATCCATATTTTCCTGGGTCTACCTGCTTTTCCATTCACTCTCATATCTAGCATACGTCTGGTGGTATGGGATTCCTCTCTCCGCATCACATGCCCATACAACGACAGCCTGTTACTCCTCAACTTGTCCACTATGGGTGCCACTTTCAAGCTTCACACCACACATCCATCTTAACATTCGCATCTCAGCAGCAGTCGTCTTTCATCCATGTCCTTAACGGCCCAACACTCAGATAAAAAATATAAATAATAATCTGAGAAAAAATCATAGTTATCGACTGACACGTATTTGCTGACTGTACGTATTTACTGTGTGGGCTGAGATTAATAGACGCAGGCGATATGGATTTACACAGCGCAAATGGGGTTGCTTGTATGCAGTTGCACAAATAAACCTGAATAGAATAGTGTTCACTCCGAAATTTACTTTTTTTTTTAATAATAATAAATAATAAATTTTTTATTTGAAAAAACAAAGCCAATTTACACTGTATGTAGATATTATAGCTTAAATAGCGTATGGCTAATGATAGTAAAAAGTGAGACGGCTGACATTTAAAATAGGAAAATCCTGTACTATAAACGTCAGATTTTAAGCTCTGCACCTTAGGATTGACTATTAAATGTGATTTAAGTCTTTAGTCCCTCTATGATTTATGCTTTTCTCGAATCAAACGCAGGTAATTTTATTTATTTTTGGTTATTCATTTAACAAATCAATTTATAGATCAAAAAGTTTTATTTATTAAACACCGCATCAGTCAATAAGAGCCTGCTGTGTGAAAACATAACCGCCCATCCCTATGGATAAAAACAGGCAATTAGTATTACTTCCACGTTTTGCCACTCTCCGTAATGGCTACTACTCGCCGCTATCGTTTATACACTAATGGACTTGTATATAATAATAGAATTTTATCACTTATGTAACTTTATGCGTTGATACTACTGTCAATGTAATTTAACTCTTTTGAATGTGTTGACAGATAGGTTTCATGTGCCTGGTTTGGATACTGATCACGGAGACAATATTATTTGTCTCCAGACTCCATGATACTGATAACAATTATCCTATAAAGTTAGATTCTCTAACTTAGGAAAAATAAAAACTATGTTTTAACATATAAAAAATGCGTTTTGACATCCCAGTACGCAAACTTAATTGTTTTGGATGGTAATACCTGCGTTAAGATTCTAATTATTGGTGTTAGGAAAATTGTGTATTTAATAGGGCATCATATGTGAAACTATTTTTATAATTTAGACCTTAATATACCATATGATGGCAAATAAATAAATATGAAATATGCGTATTTGCGCTTGGCTGCGGAGGGCCGACTTTTTAGTCATCTTTTGTTTTGTTTAGTTTAATAAACCTAAAATCTTTACCAACTTTCTTTTTCATCGGTGAGTTTTTGTTTTAAAACAATTATTTAAACACGATATTGATTTTAGTCTATTACAGACTTACATTTACTCAAGAAAATTTCAGTTTGAATGTGATTCAAATCTTAATACCTCATTGGAGCAAGATAAAATATACATAATTCAGTAGCCAATATATCATGATGTTAAAAGTGGAATTTCTCCAGCACTCATATATAAATCCACTGTCGGTAGGTCATTCTTCTTATGAAAACATCGAAATATCTACTAGACAACAGCGTTGCTCGTGAATTCTACAATGTTTGGCGAAATACAATGCCATGACGGAAAATTCCATTCCATGGAAAACGCTAGCGTATACAGTTCAATAGAAATATTTCCTTGCCTTGTTATGAAAATGTAAAGACAATATTCGTAACAAATTTCCTTGAGTGTGAACCAGACCACGTTAGTAGGTTGTAGGGTGAATAATTTATCACCAGAATGTGGCGTCATAGAATAATTACTTGGAACGTTTTATCTTTTCTCACACTTAAGGCCCTAGTAAACGTTTTGAGGAAACTAATTTACAAACAGTATTGATATTTTCTGTATACGTTTTAATTGCTTATAAATTAGTCTTGAATTTTCTCTCGAAACATCTCTTGTTTTTTAATTAATGTAACACCTTTAAATAACTACTGGTATTGATCAAATTATCTTTAGTTTACGATAGCATCGAATGGTCGCGATCGTAGTCTTTCTGCAGTAACAACTCGTCTAAATATCAACTTATACACAATGTGTTTTATCAACTCTTCTAAAGTACTATAGGTCTAAAATATTATTTTTTCTGTTTTGCAGCCAGTCTAATGGGTAATTTAGCCGATTGCTACAAAGGGCCCAAATAGACGACGTGTGGCCTTATACCATTATATTCTTAGACGAGTTGCAGTTGCAGCTTTTTTCATAATACGTTTCAACTGCATTAATTTTTTTTAGTTAGCTATATTATTAGTTAGGTATAATATTTATACTTATTTTGAATTATTACCTGTTGAATAACATAAAATATTAGTATTTTTACAACGTTTCTGTCACACCGGACCGGTAATAATACGTGTATCGGTTGGATTACTCAAGTTGGACGGAAAATCTTTCAGCAGCATCGTCAGGCAGATAAAAACATAGTAGTTAGTGGGTAGGTAATTAATAAAAGTGGCACCTGTGTGTGTTTTTCTAAGCTTACCGGTTACATTTGCGACCGAAGTGATTGTAAAAAGCAAATATGTTTCTTCTCCTGAAGTTCATTAAATTAAATTTGTACATTTTGATGATGCTTAAATTTTAAACAATGAAACAACGCCGCTGAACTGTTTCACATGACGAAGGACAGACAGAAGTTTGCTGAACTGATGGCCAACCTTCACTAGATGGAGAGGCACCATAAGAAGAAGAAGAAGAAATGTTCCAAATCCAATCAAATCTTTATCGTTTACTTACTTTTAAAATAAGCAATCAAGTCCATTAATAGATTTCTCGGGCTCATCTTTTTCACTTCTAACTTGGTTATTATCAAACTTGTTCCAAGTTTCGCTCCATCGGTCATTGGAAAGCCTTCCAATTTAATTTTGGGCTCAAATGGTTTTGCTCTAATTAATTATTCGTTAAACTTTGCTACGCTTTTTGTATTTGTATACAGCTATAGTACCACTTTATATACAGCTATATGCCACAGTTCGTTATTTGTTTGTAAGTAGACAGAAAAGTAATTATTATAATATAAGTATAAGTACCATTCCCCAATTTCCCTATTAGGTTTACATTTAGACAAGTAGCATGATGAATGATGCAAATATTTCAAATAAGACATGATACCAAGTAAAAACCAACTGGGTAAGCTACAGGGAGCAAAATAAAACAACATTTTCGTCCATAAACATTTATTACTATATTTATCATTTTCATATTCCAATATTAATAATACAATTACCATATTCCACGATCAGGAACGTACAATAAAAGAAGCTACGTAGAGAGATCTACTAGGCTGCATACCGGGAACCCCAGTGAAGGAGTAACACGGAGTACATCAAAGATTCGTTTTATTAACCATATGAGTTATATGTATTTAATACTCTAAGTTGCCAATCGCAAATATAATGGCGATGTTCGTTACAAAGGCTTACTTTAGCGTCTTTCACCAAGTTTTTAGTTACCGTTAGTCTCTTATATGACTAGACTAAAACATTTATTTTTAAAGTTACATTTATATTTTTTTCTATTTTGTAATGTCTACTTCCTATTGACATAAGTTTACCACCAATTTAGCAGCTACTGCTTTATTCAACTACGTATAGCTTACTTAACTCTACATACATACATTGCAATAGAAGAACTGCCTTTAGAGCGACGGGTCCTATAGGTTTAAAATAAAAGTTGAATGAAATTAAAGTTCCCAAGGGCGCGTCGTCAGAGGCAGTTAGCGGAGTCTGATTGGCCGAGTATGACGTCGAGGCGTACTGATTGGGCAATAAGGCTGGGTGATTGCCCAACCACGTAAGCGGACACTCGGCTCAATCAGAGAAGAAGAAGAAGACGAAATTAAACATGGAACATAATAGAAACTGCTTCTAAATTTTGTATACAATGTCCAAAAATATGTCCAAACTAAAATCTAGGTCCCTGTTTTCGATTCGAATCTTCTAATTCGAAGAGATAGAAAGAAGTAACAAAGCTGGTGGGAAAACGTAAGAACGCAACGGGTCCGTTTGGTAGCTATGGTTGTCGCGTCCAGTGGAGCGGCGGTCAAGTCGGCTGGCTTGAGTTGGTCGCCGCTTCAGAGGAGCCGTGGTCGAGCGGGCTCACCCCCACTTCTGGAAGAGGCCCATGCGCTGGCAGCGGCAGTTGGAGCCCCAGAGGTTGCAGCGGCAGGACGAGGAGTGGCAGCAGTCCCCGGGCCGGTGGTCGCAGTTGCCGCCGCGCCGGATACAGGCTCGCCTGAAAACGTAGATCAGCGACGAACGTCTGAAACCACATTGTTGAACACTAGCCTAAGTTTTGTGCTCGGGTTCCAAAAATGTGCAAGCATGCAAGGGTCTTGTTTTCGAATAAATTGCGTATAATGGGTGACAATTTATTTAAATATTAAGGAATATATTTGACAATTGGTTTAATAAAAATTAAGATTAATTTACACAATCATAACTATTTAACTAATGTGAATCATCGATAAGGTGTAATAGCGAGGTCGGTCGTCAACCTAAAGAAATGCAAAATATAAATTTTGATAACAGCTACCGAGCCGCCGCTAATGCCTGATGGTGCCGTCGATGGATGGAATTTACAAAGGGGAATAGGTACGTATATGCCTGTTTCAATACAAGCAAATCTAGTGTGCACGAGTCATTAGTTGCAAACAGATGCGCTGCAGTCGACTGAATATCAAAAGTCAGTGGCATAGTGTAGCAAATATAGTCTCAGTATTGCATCAATGCTTGCAGGTACAATTCGGGAGTGTGTTGTGTAACCTAACTATAAATTAGAGAGTGTTGTCTCCGCCAACAAATTGCTGTGCAGTTTGGCGCGCTTAAAATATGTGTCTGGTTCGCAATAAACTTTTTTTTTTATCAAATATGGTCTAGATTCCAGAATAATCGAAATAACAGAAATAGCTACAAATCTAGTTTTGCATGCCTGCGTGCCGTATTTCGCAATAATTATTTTGGATTTTTAGGCAGTTGCTTAACAAGTTTTCTTCTGTTGATGAGTAAGTAACAAGTAAGTTTACATTATCAGTAATCTAGATGAACACTCACTTATCAACATCCTGCAACATCTGCAAATCAGCTGGATCCTCTCCGTAGTCGGGCAGATTTATCTCAACGTCTTCGTCTCCTGTCAAAAAAGTTTAAATTTAAGGAACTTATTATGATCTGTGTCTTTTGCTTTTTGTTTATTCATTATTGAGTGATAGGTAATCGATAATACTTTTATTTTCAGTTTAGTCAAGTACAAGCGCGAGCTCAAGCTAAAGTGGGCAACTTTAGTTGAGCTCGATGTAGAAAAATATTTTTTTCGATGATGCAACCGATTTTTAAGGATTGAAATAATGCTTATAAGAACCAAATATTTTAAAGGTATATACTACATGAAATAGAAATATAAATTATTTATTGGCAACACACACGTCACTCGTCACGTCGTTGGTTACACGTCATATGTCATATATTACATTATAGTATTAATTGCAACGGCAACTCAAAAAATTTACTATAATCATAAAATTTATTACTTAATAACCATTTCTTTAATCTATATTTAAATGAACCGGTGGGAGGTGCATAACGTACGCCGTCTGGCAGGCGATTATAAACTCGGGACCGATGAAATATACCGACCGTTCAGATTTCGCCAGCTTGTGCATATCTACAACAAGATTGTTTCTATATTTATTGCTACGGAGATTGTGCTTCACATTCACACCTCTGCTTCATAATTCTAAATTCAAATGAGTGAAAAGTGTGACTTGCGATATGTACAAACAAGGTAGGGGTTAAATTTGATGAAATGCTGGCGCGCTGCCGACTCGTCGTCCGACACACGGGCCAACGCGCGCACCGCTCGCTTCTGCATAGCGAAGATTCGGCGCCAATCCGCCGCGCGCGCCCACAGCTCCACCCCGTATAGTAGAAGCGAATGCACAGTCGCGAAATAGCAGGCTTTGACCACTTCAACATCCACCATGCTCGCCAGCCGACGCAGCGCAAAACACGCTCGACCCAACCTTACGCACATTTCGTCGTTATGCGTAAATGTAAGTATTACTTTTTACTATACACCGTGAAATTTACATCGTTTTGTTCCCGCCGTTAGTGATAGTACCCGTCAAACTGAACAACTTTTCACGAAAAAAAAAATTCCAGTGACAAAAAAATTTTTATGCTCCATACAAAATGGGTCGCTCGGGAGTCTCACTTTGTATGGAGAGCCAAAAATTTTTTTGTCGCAGGAATATTTTTTTTCGTGAAAAGTTGTTCAGTTTGACGGGTACTATCACTAACGGCGGGAACAAAACGATGTAAATTTCATACTGTATAATAAATATAATGCATGACGATAAAATTACAAACAATAATTAAAATAATTCACATCACAGTACCTACTGGGTAATGAAATTGTATATATATATGTATTGTTTGACAGTAACAATGAAGGATGATTATTGACATTGCCCGAAGCCATAGATCTAGGGATAGGGAGATGGATGTGACTTTTGGAGTGAACCTGAGTGAATTGTTAATTTATTTAAAAATATGATTGTCAATTTTTATTTTTTGTGGAATGAAATACTTATCAATGATATATCTTCATAGTAGGTTATAACCTACCCATAAAATTTTTGGAACTAATTTGTTAACAACACAATACGTTTATACAGCAAACTGCAACTCATCTTATCTTTCTTAAGTTTTTTTTACTATGTTTTAAAAGTTCGCACCATAAACGATCGAGTGATCTCAGAGATCACTAGAGGTTTCAGCCACTAATCTCGAAGCTATAACTTTTACCAGCTTTTACCCTTCGAATATCCGGCAACTTTTCATGACGGATTAGGGATCTTATCAAAATGAAATCGGCCTGCGGACCCTGTGGCCGACACTTCTCTGATTGCATTACCATCTTTTGTGTTATCCCTTTTCTCTTTATCTTTTGTATTAAGCCTATATACTATTTTTTTTCGACATACTGAATTATAAAGCTAATCTAAAATGCTTAAACCTTTATTCCTAAATATTTTGTTTCCATCGCTGGTCATAGGGCTAAATTATCAGCCGCTACAGAATACCAGACAAAAAATACTTCATAAGTTTGGGTAGTCTTAATAATTTAAGTTATGAGTCCTGTGTTAAGTAAAACCCAATAGATGGCAACATCTAACTAGAGTCGAAGTAAGAATCATGCATCCACTCTCCTGCATTAGAACAACCAGCACCCATAAGGACCAAATATATCCTAAACTTATGTTACGGGCCAGAAGATGAGGTGAAATATAGAATAGCTTACCAAGATGTAAGAGGCGTGCGCCCACTCTGCGATGACCAGAGAAGGCGCAAACACCAGTAGTATGGATTCTATGTTAATGATGCAGGCTAGAAGCAATATCTTACCAGGGTCAACCTAACGGGCGCGAGCGTGCGCCTACTCTGCGGCGACCATTCTTATGATGATGTTGCGGGGCTAGCAATAATAGCTTACCAGGGTCAATGTAATAGGCATGCGCCTACTTTGTGGTGATCATTCTTAAGATAATATTGCTGGCTAGAAGCAGTATCTTACCAGGATCAACGTAAGAAGCGTGCGCTCACTCTGCGGCGATGATTCTTATGGATGTTGCGGGGCTAGCAATAATAGCTTAGCAGTGTCAAAGTAAGAGGCATGCGCCTACTCTGCGGCGATCATTCTTATGATAATGTTATGGGATAGAAGCAGTAGCTTACCAGGGTCAATGTAAGAGGCGTGCGCCCACTCTGCGGCGACCAGGACAGCCGCTAGCGCCAGCAAAATGGCGCCGGCGCGCGGCATGCTGTCCACGGACGAACCGCTGCTTGCCTGGTGATAAATAAAGCATTAAAAAAAACCTTGTACGGGAAGCGGTTAGACAAGTATTCCACCATATTTGTAATATCAATGTTAATGCCCTAAGTGAGTAAGTGAGTTAAAGATCTCCCAAGCATCACCATAACGACCAATACCTACTACAGTATCGAAATCAATGGCTTTTGCTACTCTCAAATACCCTATACTACTTTTATTACACCTAACCCAAAATGACGGACGGGATGGGAATTCTAAACGCTTATATAACAAACCATAACAATTTCTACATAATGTCATTGTTGATGACAGACAACACCTGTAGTACAAAGGGCAGCGAAAATTCCAAGGACTATGTGAAACTGTTCCAAGTTTACATCACTGAAGAAAAAGAAGACGATAACAATAACCTCAGAATATCTCATCTACAGCTACGTACAAGTGTCGATACCCTGTGAAAACATATTCCTGTATCGATTGAACAAAGCAAATAAAATGTAACGAACACTGTTATTGAACTAACAACGGATAGTTTGTTGTTCTAGGAAAATTGGAGCGAACCTCGCATTGCTCGCAATAGAAACAACTTATGAGTATATCGAATTGTTTTGTTACCACTCAAAAACTAGACACACACATATATGCGGGATATCCGCCATGTGGTTCCCGGTTTATATATCTTAGATAATAGAATACAATAGAATATACTTTATTGCACACAAGAGATACACAGAAAAAAAGCAGTTCAAATAATAGTGTACAGATAGGCGGCCTTATTACTAAGGAAGCAATTTCTTACAGGAAAAAAAGCAAGGAATACTTCGGGATAGTGTGTTATATAAATTACGCATAAAAATAGAAATATAAATAGACTTCTACATTAATTACATCACATAATTATAATTACATAATAATAACATGATATTATTATGTATAATATATAAATACGATAATAGATAATAAGATAATAGATAAATTTCCGTTCGTGTTGGGTTTAGCCACAGGTTTATTTCCATAGAATATTTTGGCGAAAGTGTGAAAATTTCTCATTATGATGTACTAAAAAAACCACTAAGAATGGTATATTTGCAATATGTGGATGTGTATCCGCTACTGAATCTAAATAAAAAACATGCAGGTTGTGGTTTTGGTGTGTAATTTCTGTGAGCTAATTAAAGCGCTTACTTCTTGCTAACCCTTTTAGAGATAAGAGAGTGACAAGTAAGTTCAGAAAAAAAAGGCTTTTACTTTTATTACATAGATGATTGAACATTTTACTTACCTAACCAAAGTTTACAGGAGCTTAATTTAAGAGTATCATCAAAGTTGAAGCATTAGATATTTTAACCTTTCAAAGTAAAGGAATAATTTCCCCGAAATTCTAAATACATTTTTTATGAAATAGCCATTATAATTTTCTGCTGAAGCATTTTGGTGAACAACAGCCTTACCTAATAGCATTAAACCGAAATAGATGACTTTTGAACTTTGTTAAGTAGATTGACCTATTAAATAACATTACTGGTGTTTTGTTCAGTAATTCAAACCGGCACTTAAGATAAGCTGAAACCATAAAATATTATTAAATGGACAATTGTTTGTTGTTATGGGTAACAACAATATACAGCATGAAATTTACATCGTTTTGTTCCCGCCGTGTAGTGATAGTACCCGTCAAACTGAACAACTTTTCACGAAAAAAAAAATCCTGTGACAAAAAAATTTTTGGTCTCTCCATACAAAATAGGTCGGTCGGGAGTCTCACTTTGTATGGAGAGACCAAAAATTTTTTTGTCGCAGGAAATTTTTTTTTCGTGAAAAGTTGTTCAGTTTGACGGGTACTATCACTACACGGCGGGAACAAAACGATGTAAATTTCACGGTTATACTCAGGGAAACTCTTTGCAAATGTTAGACTCTAAATTATATTGCGTATCGAATTGTCGAATTTACTCCAGCTGCACTCAATCTAGACTAGACCAAACGAGCTTTATATAAAAATAGCAATGCGTGTTATTACTGCAAATAATTCTTGAATTGTGAACGAATACCGATCGATAACAGCCTGCGTTTTGCTGCAAGAGTGGCCATTCTGTACGCTAGAACTACGAGTTTTCAAATCAAATCAACGGCCCGTTACAGTCCACTGCTGGACTATGAGCCTCCTTCACTAAGTGGAGAGTTTGCCATAATCTCCACGCTTGGCAGGCGGGTTGGAGATCGCAGATTAAAAGGTTACTGTATCAGAGAGCGCTGCTGCCCGTTCCCTGTTCAATGTGTATGTAGTCCCTAAGTCGCCTTTTACGACACCCACGGGAAGAGTAGGGGTTGGTGACAAATGTATTTTACTCTGCCGTCACCACAGGGCGGGAACTATTAATAGTAGGTATATCTAGAAATTTACTAACTGCAAGATGTCAAATGTAGGAATACTCCTATACAAATTCTGTACTGCTACATTACGGTACTTTTCATCTATACTGTGACTGTACTGTCTGTAGTTTGCTCCAGATCCGGAATTTCTGGGTTTGAATCCATGCCAAACGAAATTACGCGGACTTTCCAAGCTTGGTTACATTTTGCAGGCTAAATCACAAGGTTGTCTCAAAAACGTCATGATTCCATGCTTCGAAGTGATTGATATTGCGTTAGAGTCTTGGTTATCATCTGCGGAAGTAATAGTCAAATAAACCATATCAGAGGTTCTATAACTTACACAATATCTCATTTTAGAGTAATTAAGTTTAGTAGGGTAATAAATTTTAATTGCCACTTGACATAACGATAACTACCTAATTTATATGACGTCTTACATATTTCCTTCCTCTATCCTGTTATCAAATTGTGGTGTCGTATGATCGGTCACGAAGATATATTATCTGCAGTCACCACAGAAACCTTACTATGAAACAAGATTATTGTAAAGAAAAAGTCAGAAGAAGAAAAGATTGACCTGGAACGTATAAAGTAATTTTAATTGGTAAACGATAACGTAGGTAATGTCGTATTTTCCATGTTATAAGCAAATCTCACATTACACTCCGCGAGGACTCGCGCCTCGGCGGCAGGCGGTGAAGCAGAAATGACGTAGCTCTTCTTGCTATAGGTGTTTATGTATAATCTAAAGAAGTAGAGTAGGTATAGAAATATAGGTAAAATTAACGCTTAACGTGGTGTAAATAAGAAATAGAATATGCATGATATAAGGTGCTTTGCTGCGCGACAAGTATTATGTCCCCATTGATCAGCGTTTTTTTACGAGACGAGATCTTTACTATCCTAAAGTAAAGTGTATAGGTTCCACTATCCCGATGAATTTCATTACAGTTAGATAACTTTGACAAGACAACGCAAAGATAAATAATGTCAAGGTTTGAGCCAAATGAATGGTCTGATCCCTAGAGAGAAAAGGGTTTCTTTGTTGTTTAAATATTTACTTTGTTTTTTTTTTTCTTTCTGGTACTCTTGTATATAGATGAGTTATGTACAAAACACCAAGTATCATATTAAATAACTGTTACCTTTAATAAATTAAATTTTATATGTAGGCAAGGCAACATGCCCACATGACCTATAAGGATTCCGAGAGAATGTTTCTGTATTTTTGTTCGAAAAGATAACTTTATTGTCTTTTAAAAAACTTCATTCGACTTCATTCAAACACAATCAAACACAATCTTTGGCGTATATTTTCAAATTTGCATGTAATATTTATAATACTATACTTTTTATATCTACACTAAATTTAGTATTTCTAGTGCACTAAGTTTACTGTGCTGTGAGGGAAGGCCTGATGACCTATAATACAGGTTTATATATAAACCTAGCTTAGGCATCAGCCCTCCACAAGAACACGACATTGTTTCTGGTGTATGTTAAAATTATTTTTCTTGTGGTGTGGAAATAAATAAAGTTATTATTATTATTCATCATAAGCTTCATTTTAGGAATTTTTGTAACAAAAAGCATATGTGAGGAAGACTGTAAATAAATAATTAAACATTTATTGCTAAAGAATACGAGTACATGCAGTAAGGGAGCTAAACTTACGATAAATTAGTACGAGCTTCACTTTACAGCGTTCGACGTAATTTACGACCAGGGTTTGTTTACGCACACCCGACGGGGTCATTAACCAGCATAAGTTTATGCTGGTAACAAATGACAGTTATATCGAATAGTTTAACCAATTAATTGTTATAGTATAACTTATAAAACGGGATGTAAATCATACTGTATGATAATAATAATAATAAAAATATTTATTTGCTCCTTATATAAAGATTTACAAAGGTAAAAGTACTTAATGCTAAGCTAACATTGTGTTGTCGGAGACTGGAGCCTGAGCTAGGACGAGCCTGTTACAGGTCTCCAGGACCCAAACCTGGTATAACAAGTTCACAGGTAAGTACATGTCATGGACGACTGTATGGTTTTAGAGAGTATAACGAATAAATATTTATTTATATATGTATAAAAATTAGAGCTAAGTAATTATTAAGTGTCAGGGGAAGGTATTTATAAATATAATATATAGATAGTATATACGTGTGTGTGTGTGTGTGTGTATGTGTGTAAAGAAATGCCATATATGTCAATAGATAGAAAAGCTGTGTTTTATGATTTTATAAGAAGGAGTGTCTCAGTATCGTTATATGTCAGTGTTTTTAGCCACGCAATAATTTTCTTTTTTACATTCAAATTTATTTGATTTATAGATGTGTGAATTATTATCTATTTTATTATATATGAAAGGTCCTAAAAATATTAATTAATGTATGATTGTTCAGGGATGGGTAAACATTTGGTACTAATTACTAATATAATTTTGCCGGCTCCGAAGCCTAGTTGGTAGTACGCCTGCCTTCGAAGCACAGGGTCGCAGATTTGAATCCCACCCAGGGCAAACATTATTGTGATGAGCACTTGTGTTTGCCTTGGATCTTGATGTTGTTTATCTATATAAGTATGTATTTATATATTTAAGTAATGTATATCCGCTGTCTAATACCCATAGTACAAGCTTTGCTTATTTTGGGATCAGATGGCCGAGTGTGGGATGTCCACATATTTATTTATTTAATTTTAAATAAGCCCAATAGAAATGATTTTGGATTACATTGATCAGTATGACAGAACGCTCAGAATAATAGTAATTTGCACTGGGCCAAGGTGTCCCAATCATCCTAATTGAGAGTAGGCTCGAACCCCTCGTTGGGGACATACATGAGTTGTTGATGATGATGATGATGATAAAATGTATGTACTTATCTATTATGCAGTTAACTAACTACTTATTGTGGTTTCGTAAACTCTTGCTATACACCGTGAAATTTAACTGGTTGTTTTTCGTTAAATGGAGTGTTCAGTCCATTAAACTGAACAATTTTCTTCAAGGAACATGGGCTGGCAATTGAAAAAAAATATTGCTTCCCAAAAAATATTGGTTTTGTATAATAATAATAATATTATGTATGAACGGGCCATTTTTTTTGTCGTTTTACAGCCCATGTTCCTTTGGGAAAGTTGTTCAGTTTAATGGACTGAACACTCCATTTAAGGAAAAACAACCAGTTAAATTTAACGATGTATAATGTTAAAAAAATGCAAATTTCCGGTCAAGGATCCGTTTCCATTAATAAAGTTAAAGCATCAAAGAGCAGCAGTTGTATATCTAAAGAATTTTAATTTTGTCACATTAATTGAATAATCTTAATTGAGGGATCGCTTTGCTGTTTCATTAAATTAATTGATGAGAAAATTGAATTAGTAATGCTTTTCATTTCGAAGGAAAGTATCAACTCGAAAGGTAATTGTTTAATTTTACATTTACTGAGTTTGAGCAAACTGGTAGCTTCTTGTTGACGCGACGGTCGTAATATAATTACCACTCATTGATTTGCACAGTGTTGATTAATTATTTATATCATTGTGACAGTACAACGTTAAACTATATTATAGGATGTTTTATTTTTGGCACTTTTCACTTTAAATTTATGTTAACAAACATTTTATAAATAGAGTTTGAAGCTATTATAACATGTAGCTGATAAACGAGGAACGAAAATACTACAAATATCACAAGTTTGAAGCCCAAGTCACACAGAGCGGGAGCGGCGCGGTCCGGGGCCGGGACAAGCGGGACGGCGCTATGCCGCGCCATAGCACCGTCCCGCTTTCCCGGCCCCGGACCGCGCCCGGCACGGCTCTGTGTGACTTGGGCTTTAGGGTCAGATGTGATGAGACAGCGCATCAAAGTTACTTGGTCCGAGAAGTTACCTATATAGTCAGCACGTTTAGCATCTTAGCTCGCCGGTATAAAAACATTCATCAACCTTTTATCAACGAACAACTGCTGGCTGTTCATAATATAAACAAAAGAAGTGCGAAGGAGAAATAAACGACGATTCTTCACTATTATTTTCTGAATATTACACATGTAAGTGAGACTAAACGAGGTCTAAGTCTACGCCACGATCTTTATCTTAAGTTATTTGTCGGTCGAGAGTCTCCGCTAAGTTACTGCGTCCCATTCTTCTCTTTAAGTGTTATTGTACCCATGGGACTGGTGAGGTTTAACGAGGCTCTTTCGTCGATCGTGATAAGCGACTGTGTTATATCTTGAGAAAAACTGAACACAATATAATCTTTTCCTTCTGGTCGTGACATCGCTGGTGACCGGTCGCGACAATATTATTTGAGGATATGTTTTTGAGCATTCATATTAAAGCAACCTTGAAAACTGCTGCCCAGTTCTCGGTGATACGTGGCGAGGCGTTAAATGTTTAAAAAGTGCGTATCGTTTAGTCCTCCAAGACACATTTTCTGCTGTTATACACAAACCATACTTTGTCAGTTTACCTGGCGACAAGCAAAGCTCATATTATCATGTCATAGTTAAAAGATCATCTTCTCAGTTGTCAGTGATTATTTTCATCGGTGATCTCAGAAATTACACTCGAGGGCAAATAATCCGGTCGGGTAAAGAACACACCTGAAAATCTCGGAAACTAAGAATGCTAGACAAATAAATACTCCTTGTATAAGTAATAAAATGTTTTTGTCAATTTGTAATTTATTCTTCAATAATTACATAGATAAAAAAATATGCCAACCTCATCTTATAAAAAATAGAAAATCGCAATTATTTTCTACAGCTCATTTTTGTTTATTGTTTATTTTTTGTGTTACGTGCTAGCTATGCGTGTCGCGATTATGTGGTTTGTCCTGGTCATGCGACAGATCCGCTTAGAAAAGTCCCATTTTTATTTTGACATTTTTGATGGCATATCTTAACAATAACCAAGAAGTCTTATTGCTATCATTTAAAGTGTGTTTAATTGTCTAATTACTAAGATAGCATTCATAGTTTTCGAGATTACAGGTACATATTGGGATTCATTGCTCTCGAGCGTATATAATAAGATACCTCATCAAACACTCATTATTATTTATTCTGTAACAGCAAATAAAAACCATCATCGGAAGATTTAAATATCCAACCGAAATTGCTGAACTATTTTATTCAACTTTGTAATTCAATAGATTCTAGTTTAATCAAATTTTCGTTTTGAATAATTAACACGTGTTTCAAAACAGATGTCCCTTTTGGAAGCCCCTGACCCTTATAATTGGGTCGCGATAAGGAACTCCAAACATTATTTGCGTAATGGAGTCAAAGTTGCTTCGCGAGTGCTAAAAACATTTGAGATTGGTATAACTTCAACGGTTGTTAGAACCAGTCACTTGTTCAAAAGACAGAGCAACAGACGTTCTTGGAATGTTCGTTTCATGCTGGTTAATTGCAATTTAAAATACAAACACCTGGCTACAGAAGTATCAGACCAGTCAGTGAAAATTGTCTGCATAGCAGTGCGGAGCAGCTATAGCTTTTAAGCGATCAGAATAAGTTAAATATAGGTTGAAGGCGCTTGAGAGTTGACTCAAAGCGTAACGAATTGAAATCCCGTCCGTCTGTGACGATCAAAACCACACATATCTAAATGATAAATCCAGCCGAAACGTGCAAGGACCTTTAATAATATTTGAACACATGAGTACAGATAATATAATAGTTTTATTGGAAACATAAGTGCCATAGTAGGAGCTGAAACGAAATCGTTCAAAAGTTCATTCTACATCATCGCTAAACAGCATATGAGACGACTGAAGGCACTTCATCAGTTCACCAAATCTATAACAATTTCACAAACATGTCTTGAGCCCTATGAAGAAAAAGAAAACATGAAGGTATTTATGCTACGACAAAATTCTGGCTAATATCTAACAACAAAATACCCATAAAAAGACTTAATGTGGTATACCACTATTATTATTATTTACTATTATAGTGTCTGGTGAAGATGTCAATAAAATATAATGGCACGTTTTATTTTTATTTATTTTGATACCATTATTTTTCTTGCGTTATATAAAAAATGAAAGAAAAATAAGATAAGAAGATTTTGCATACAGGTTAATCCACGTCTTTACAATTCGTATGGTATTGATCTAGATTTAACTATTCTCTGCAAAGAGCCGCCTTGTTGCAAAAATAAGGAAAACCCTGTTTGTATGAAGCATAATACGAAGCTTTTCCATATTTATTATATGTCGGCGACAAAGGGATACAACAAACATTTCTAAGAACTGGGGGTCTTAAGTAAAAATAGCAAACAATTCAATCCTCTAGTACCCAAAGTCCTACAAACAAACACATTGTCCTATTCAAGTCTGTGATGTGGGATCAGAATGGCTATTGTTACAGCTTTTTTTTTTTTGACGGACCTAATCACTATTTATACCAGAGTGGTAATATAGTGGGCGCGGACTTGCGGGGGAGCAGAAGGCTCGTACCCCTTAGAAAATTTATGACAACGTATCTGGGTGCGCCCTCAGACGGGCTCGGACCGCGGCCCAGAACGTTGCCAGGGCGAGAAGCGCGTCGGAGAAGATCTATTGTTACAGCATTTTCCTTACATTTCTATAGGCCATATCAATTTTACCACAGATTTGGAAAACTTGAACCTATAAAGCATGAATAGATAGATTGAAGATAAATTTGAAGTATTGAAATTGAAAAAGATCCCAAAACAATACAGCATTTTATTTAATTTTGTAGAAATTATGATAAAGTAAATTGTAAAATTAACGATTTGTATTAAATCATACGGACAATTAGAATTTTTAAGCCACGTGTAATCTATTTAAACACAATTATTTTTATTCATAATACACGCTTTCAACCAAATAAAGACGAGAAACAAGTAACAGTTACATTAATTAGTTTAATCTGCTTAATATAAAAAATAGCACGTCTGGCCAGCGATCGTTTAATTAGATTTCACACTATTCAAAGGTTTCCCAAGCATTAGCCGCTGTGGGTTTCTTGGTCTGTGGTTTAGTTGACGTCAAACAGTTTGGTGTGTGGTGTGGGAGAGTCTTTTAAAAGTTGAAGGAACATTGTGCACAACCATATAGCAGTCCTAGCGGACTTTGCTTGAATGTTATTTTCAACTTGGCATGTATGTATTTACTAACGCAGCGCGACACAAAGCTTAAAACATAGTTTAACAGAGATAAGCTTTATTGATCACTCTGATTCTATAAAGTTGTTCGCATTATTCAAACCGATAATTGTTTGGTTATTCCAAGTATTTCTTTTAATATACCTTACAGGTATATCTGACACATTCTCCAATTAGTAGCGTTCTGTATTCCATTTCTCATGATCAAATTTTTCTAATCATTCACTCTACTTAATTAAATGATAGAATAGTATAAGATCACTTAGAAATAAAACCTCTTAGTTATTTTTAATATTAAATTAAAACAACATTATTCACATCATTTTTCATCCACTTCCGTGGCCATGACGTCAGAATAACAATCTAAAAGTTTGCCAAGCAGGCGATCAATCTAGCCGTGAACTAAACAGCACCAGTTTACCGAAGGTTGCAAAAACAGTGTCCAGTGACAAAGTCAACTAAGGGTTCCATCAATTTATAACGAAAAACATTAAGGAAATTGGTCAACTTGTTTTCAGCGTTGACACAACAGGAAACGTTTTGATTCGATCCAACGAGCGGTGGATGTAAGGTGACTCAGATTTGAAAGGAAAATTCGGTTACACTTGACAGATGGTGTGTCTGTTCAGGTTGAGTTGGGACTTTTGTTACGATTAGTGCTTAAGGTTGCAAGAATGCTGTGTCTATATATTAGCTTCTATAGAGTTTTGATATTATGTTTAGTCATATCCGTTGCCACGCATTGTGTTGTCTATAATTTCTAAAGAAACTGACTTAATATTCACTTGATTATGTTCATATACTTAAATAAATGATATTATATTAACTAAGCAGAAATAAAAGTTTAAAGTAAGTTTAAAAAAGCTTTATAACGTTTCCAGTTTGTTGTTTACCAACTGAAACTTGTTTCAGAAACAAATACCTTTCATAGGAAATGAGTAAAGTTGGACAAAAATATTTTGACAAAAGGCAACTTCAACTCATTTTGCTTTGAAATCTCTTTACAATCACAATCATGTTGACTGATCGCAAACTCACACCTTCTCTGTTGAAGAGTCAGAATAACTTCTTAACCCCCGAACACGAGGGAAGATCCTATTACTACACAAGAAATGTTCAAAAAGAAGACAATGTAAAATATTATATTCCCATACTATCTATTGCTACAGGACAGTCACAGAGCATAGAAACAGTCTTGTTTCGTGAGGCACTTTATGTAATAACAACGTATGTCTATTATTATTTTTATCAACCAACTCTTTAAAGAGTAAGTTATTTTTACGACAAATTACTGTACAGTCTCGTTCCTTGTTTGCGTGTTTCGTCACTCAATTAACAAAATAAACAAGTGTAACTTCGATTGAACCGCTTTCCCCCGGATAAGTCACAATCGAGCTCTCGATGGGACTTGGTGAGATTTCGATTAATTGTTCCGAGGGGTCGGTGTTCAATGTTCGTGTTGACAGACATCTTATGATTGTAATCGATTTATCTGAGAAAGTTGATATCTACTTCTTTTTTAAATTATTGTGAACTGCATTTACACTGCGTTCTAATTGCGCAATTTCTCATGCGGTAGGGCCCCAGATAACATTGTGAGACTGTCTCCAATTCGGTTTAGACATTGCAAGCTGAATCACCGATTTTTCTGGAAAGTACTATTTTTCCGCGCTTCTGTTACTACGTTCCTTCCACGTAAAGCGATGGTCCCAAGTATTATTAACGGAAAAAAGTCGTGACATGAGTCATGGCAGATCAAAAGCAATTGCTTGTGCCATAACTCCACACCAGGGATTGTGAAGTTGGTCGTCGAACTTATAATGTACTCGAAAAAAAGATTAACAAATCAAGGATAAGTTATCCGCCACCACATTGAAATTAAAGATTGTCAACAAAAAACTATAGGTACACTTTGAAGAATTACAAATACATTAATGAATTTAATATTTCAAAAGCAATTTGCACAATTCGTTAAGATTTGTGAGACATTTCGTGTAGAATTCACCGCAAGCAAATGGGGCCTTAAGTAACTGACATTGCCATTAGGAGTATTAACTTGATAAAATACTGCAACCTTACCTCATGATGCTGAATAAGCAAAAGGCTACATGCCGCCTTAAATTTAGCTGTATATTCGGTTAACTTCCATCTCATCATGTCATTTTAGAAAAGCATAATAATTCTGTCATTAAAATTAAAATTAACGAATATAAGTGGACCAATTATTTCCTTTCTCATGATTTGGAAATGCTAATGACATATTCAATGCTTTGTTATAAAATTAAAATTAACGAATATAAGTGGACCAATTATTTCCTTTCTCATGATTTGGAAATGCTAATGACATATTCAATGCTTTGTTATTACAGGATCCACTTCAAACGGCATCGTCACCACAAAGAGAATATTTTAAGCCTCCAAATTTATAGGTATACAAAAAGACGAATAAGACAAACGCGTTTCGCGGAAAATTGAAACGGAAAATTGTAACAAAAAATCATTCAATCGACGTCTGCAGAAACCATTAAAATTAATATCTTTTTAATGCGTTTCGAATCTTGAAAGGCCGCCCAGGAAAAAAAGAAAATTTGATTTGGATTTGGAAAATATAATTACACTAATTACATCACACTAATCACACTATCACACAAATATTATAAATGTGAAAATATATTTGGCTGTTTAGATGATTAGATGTTTGGATGTTTGTTCCGCCTTCACGCTTAAAGTACTCAACGGACTTGGATGAAATTTGGAATGGAGATAGTTTGTAACCTGGATTAACACATAGGATACTTTTTACGGAAAAAATTTACACAACAAGAGTGTAGCCGTGGGCGGACTACTAGTATTTAAGTAAATACGGATGCTTAGCACAAAATCTCAAAATACGGTGGGAGACCACTTTTAGGCTAAATCCGTTTCTGCGGAAATCAACCTCAATATTCGGTCGGTATGTATGGTAGGTATCTCTTTTTTTCTATCTAATTTGCATCTTCCTAGCTCAAAAAGGTAAATAATATTACGTCACTCTAACTTAAAGGCAGCCTCGGAAACAAATTAGATTTCATTTTATGCGAACCCGCGAAGCTTAATCTTCCGGCCTACATTATTGGGTTGATTTTGATGATTTATGTGTTCTGAAGTAAGGTGCAAAAACAAAAACACGTCTCTAGTAAAACTACGTGTAAGTTGAGTTTAAATAAACTTTATTTAAGATCGATAAAAGTGCAGCAATAGATAAAATATTTTTTACAGCACTGAATGAAACAAAAGTTTGTTTATTATAAGTGATTGTATCTTCTCTTGCTGCGATTGCGTCCGACGATACAGCCAAGTTAGGTTGGACTTATCACTCAATCTGACTTCAAGAGTTTGTTCCATAAAGTTGTGCCAAGTTATGCCCAAGTCAGCTATAGAATTGCTTATGTAAGCTCCTCTTGTACGACATCTACTAGCTGTAACTTTGAGGAAATACATAAAAGAAAAGGCGAAAGTGGAACAGCAGAATGTTCCTACAGATGATTTATTATCATTATCAGTTAATTTCTTTTCTGTTAATAATAACTACTAACAAATCTAACCACATTATTCCGTGCAAGGAAATGCGAAGTATATTGGTATTTTACTGTTTTTGTATTTATATATATATGTAAATACGTTGTTGAATTGGCGTAGAAACTAGTGAGGCTCTAATAAATATTTATTGGATTGGTTATGGTAGCACAATTATACATGTACGACTGTACGTGTTTCGTTTATTAATCTGCTTTGCGTCAGGAAGTAAGATTCTTTGGGGTGGATACCTAATGGAGCCCTGAACACCGCTTAGATATTGTTTATTCCAATTGATTATTATCTGTCGTTGTTAGTACATGAAGTCGCGCCCTGCAAACAACATATCAGGCGTTTGATTTAGGTCACTTCACTCGGTTTCCAGGTATTGTGAACAACACGAATTCGGGGCTAAGTTTTGGGCAAAATTGTGTACGTATCCATTGACATAGAGTATTATTTTGGGTGATATTCGTAAGGATGGTATTGTATAGGTGTGTGTTTGATTTATTAAGATGTTATGATTTCATTTGAAAATATCGGTGATGATGATGATGATGATGATATGAAAATACTATCATTGAGCCAAATCTATTTCTTTTATATATTGTTAGGTGCACGTCCATAGGCACTGTAGTAAAAGGCGATTGTATGGCGGCGGCGGCGGCGGTTTGATATAATTATATGGATAAAGACATTTAGTTATATAAGCAAAATTTAACGATGAGGTCAGACCTAGGATAGCTTTGATGTCTCGCCATGTTACTTACTCTTGGGCCTAGGAAAATTATTTTGGTAATGTTTGAGTGGTGTGTGTTCAAACAAAAAGCATTTGTCCTTTTTCAAATGTTCTTAGAAACCTTTCCAAAATATAATGAAACCACCAAATGCTACATGCTACGTTAAGTCAGATTGCTTATACCTATACCAACAATCTTTATTTCTTTGAAAACAAAAAACAAGATGGCGTCAATTACTTCCGGCAGCTGTTGTAATAAGATAACGCTTTTATTGTGGATCCCAAGGTAAACCAGGATAATTACAACAAACCGCACTTTTTGTTTGAAATGAAATGAGGCCTCAAAGGACTTTTTGGTCCTGTTTAATTTGCGAAAATGGCCCAAGAATCTGGTTAAGAATCTGGTTGGTTACACAAATAAAAAGGGGTTTTATTTAAGTCAGTTATTCTTTAACCCACTTTTTATAGGTATTTACAGCAACCAACTCTCCTTTCTTCAATGTTTGGCTTGGCCAGAGTAGTCATTACAAATTAGTTTGAAAGATTAGAATATTATTCAATCAAAAGGGAAAAACGACCATGACGACGTGACTTGCATTGCCACGCCGTAAACTACTGTACAGTTTTGTAACCATCAAAGTTTCTGGATTACCCAGAAGCATTCACGTCAAAACGGGTTAGGGGTTTTTGGTGGGACGACTTGCCCCCTAACCCTGGTCCTAACCAGGGACCAATTCCACCTTTTTAATTTGATAATAGGCAACTGGGCCCACGTTAGTAAGCAATTGGGACGATTGTACTACCAAATATTTTCTAGGGGTTTATTCGGTCCCTAACTGGCAGGGAAATAAAACTCAGGTGAGTGTTGGTAAATATTATTCGTTGTTTGTAATCAGTCATTTATCATAACAGAAAAAAAAACATCAAAACAAGTAAACTTTTTTCTCAAAATCAAAATAGATTAAAAAACAATACATATAATATATTTCTCATAATAAACAAAACGCAAAAAAAAACTTGCAATTAATTGTTCGATTAGCTTTTCAATTTTTCTATGCAATGACCTATACTGATTTTTCCGTCAACTAATTCTCGAAGTATTCTTTTCAGGTGTTTTTGTGGTCGGATTGACTCAGTGGTTTTTTTTTAAATATAACCGTCCTTTTTCAATTTACCAAAGTAATAAATGGAATCTCTTTGTAATGCGTTTAAAAGAACAACTAGGTTTAGCTTTGGTTTTACCGTTTTATTGAGTCGCGCATTCCACGCCTCAATCGAATTATTAGTTTTATGTTAGGTAACTGATCATAAAAACACCACTTGTTGTTATAAAATGCATCTTTTGCTAGCCACGTTTTATCAAAATAGTTATTAAACGAATCAATTTGGGGGTCCTTTTCACTCTCTCCTAAATTGTATAACCACCCATCTGCTACAAAATCTTGAGGGAGATGGGCCAGCGCTATGCATCTCTTTTTTTTTGCGTGTGATTTTTGAGCATTTCTCCACAATGCCCTAGCAAAATGAAATAGGCATCCTTGTATTTTTGCTGAGGAAAACATCTCTGAGATAGCCTGCATTGCACTAGCCTCAAAATCTGTAGTAAAGGTAGCTGGATTGAATTCCGGAATACGGCTTTATAAGTTGAAGCATGATCTTGTAAGTATCTTTTTTTATCCGGAAGTAGGCAATATAAAACAGGCACAATGCTGTTGGTTTTATTTGAACTTCCATTGTCCACATGTATGGTATATAATTGTGTAAAGGACGGCGTAGCGTATTTAAATGTTCCGTTATGCTGCTAGGAGAGAGTTTTCAAATTTTGGCAGAATTACAGCAAAAAACTAACTTTGAAAAACCTCGTTTTTTAACGCCTAATGATGGGTTTTTATGCTTATATAATCTTCTTTTAATATCATATCATATTTTGGAATTTTGGATATGAATTCGCATCCAGCATTATTTCAATAACTTTCGAGTACAAGGAAGGTATTGGAATCGTTTCATTTTCTGCCTTTTCTAAGGTAACGTGTAATATTTTTTTTACTCGATTTTCTTCAACTTCTGGTTGACATTGGTGTTTTTTCTCCTTTATAATTACAGAATGACCGGTAATCAAGTTAGCATTACATAATTTCCTTTTAACGCATCTCCATACAATATGCTCGTTGGGTCTGGAACGTTTTATTGTGTACCGATATCCATCACGAATCAACAAATCGCCTCCCCGTTGTATTTTATAATCTCATACAGTTTGTTATTAGACTGCTCTTCACCCGACATACTAGAAAATAAAAATGTACAAACATGAGTTGCTTCTAATAAATACGTACGCTAAAACAGAAAACTATAGTACTTCACTTGTTTTATTATAATCTACCCGCTCATTTATTAAGCAGACTAAGGAGTAATTTGTCTTGCAATGGTAACATCATATTATTGCATTACTTCATTAAATAATGTTCTCGCAAACGATTCCCTCATCAGTTACAAAAATATTACGCGTTGATTTTGACCATCTGATGTTTAAATGAAATTAACATCATCATGCCTTTCATAGGTAATATTTTTTTAATACAGAGGTATAAATAAAGTTGTATATACTTTTCGTGGTTATAATATAGATAATTATGTAGTGGTAAGTGAATAATATATTACGCCGATTTAAAAAAAGAATTTAAACTGAATTAAAAAATAATAATAATATAAAATAAAATAAAAATAAATAAATCAGTAAAAAAACAAATAATAATAATAATAAATATACCTATATTTTTTATTATTATAATAATAATTATTTTTTTATTTCTAGCTATGAACAAAATCAATTTAGGGCTTAAAAAAACTATACATCAAAATGTATAACTTAATCTAACATTCATATAACTGCTGTGTGGGAGCACCTTAACTACGATAAAAAAAAAAACTAAAAAAAAACATTTAGATGCAGCCAAGACATCTATATGTTTTCACGTGATCTATTGTTATTTATTTAATTTTCCCCCATCTAAACTATATCGAGCCTCTCGGTGGGGACGTATATGAAAGAGCCGACATCAAACTTTATTTTTATTTTTACAAGAAAATATCCTAAATAGGTAAAGGTGGAACTAATAACAACTTGTCCTAACTTGGGCCCAGTTGCCCATCAGCAAATTGAAAGAAGTAGAATTTGTCCCAACTCCAAGTTTTGAACTGAGACGAGCTAGGACCAATTGCCTATTATCAAATTAAAAACGTGGAACTGGTCCTAGTTTTTGGTGGGACGACTTGCCCCCTAACCCGTCAAAACAGCAGCATCTCGTTAGCTCTTCAATAGTTTTACAACACAATAAACTCGACAGTCAGTTGGCTACAGTTTCATCACGACGACGGAGTTAAATAATGTTCATAATGGCTCTTTGAGAGTTCTGTCGTACAAAGCAAACTAAACTCTTGTTAGAAAGTTCAAAGTTTATTAGTTTAGCCTTCATTATACGAGTATTCATTTGATCCTTCATAAACATTTCTGTTCAACAACATTTATGAAACTAAATTATCAAAGGGAGTGCAATTACTTTAGTGATAATAATAATCAATTTTTTAAATACAAATATGTCAATATTTGTTTTTATTTTATTAAATGTACGTAACTCAAACTCGTTTTATTGGCATATTTTGTCAGTCCCAGTCATTAGGAATTTAAGTTTATCGAATTTACTTTTAATAACATAGTTACGAGTTCTTAAAATACACTCTGACCAAAATTAATTAAATTCTAGTTTATTTACTGTCTGATGTGAATTAATTAACACACGATGCGACTTTGTACGCAGCAGTTAGAAAATTGCATGCTTAATTACCTAAATTCATATACTACCCAGACGGGTTCTCGGATGGAGACCACATCTCGAGAAACGTAGTGTGGGACGCCCCCCTGCCAGGTGGACTGATGACCTGAGGAAGGTCGCTGGTGGTGGCTGGATGAGGAAAGCGGATGATCGTGCGCTGTGGCGTGCCCTTGGGGAGGCCTACGTCCAGCAGTGGACTGCAATAGGCTGATTGATTGAAATACTACCCACCCTCTATGGACAAGAGAATATTATCAATACCAATTTTTTTTTATATCCGTAATAATTTAAACTGGACAGGCACTACATATTTGGATAAATTTGAAAATTTTTACTCCTAATGCATATAAATCAAGTATGAATCGATGTAAACTATGAACTGAATTAAAATTGCCATCTTCGTAAGCTTGATCAAGAGCTCTTGATTGGAAATGGCTTTGTTCGTGTGAACTACAAAAGTTCCACCGCCATTTAATCAGCTTAATATGAGTTAGACGACGTGTTCACGCGCATGCCCTCTTAACAGGCTTACAGATTAACCCACTTACGGATTTAATCATGCCTTCCATTAAATATGTAGCTTAGCTAGGAAAGATATATAAGGTTTACACATTTTATGGACCTATATTCTTTGTAGGCATTACATCTAAAAACAGAGATAACCAAACCATGAGAATGCTTATGTAAATTTTTATTTTAAGAGGTTTTCTGAAGATTTTGTTTGTTGAGTGAAAATCTTACAATCTCATATCACAACAGCACCACTGTTGTATAAACAAAAACATGATAGATGTCGATATGTATTGAAATTTTACTATAAGAAGAATATGCTTGCTTTTGCAGGTCGAGCATATTAAAACATATTTTCATTATTACATTACTACTAGTAGAGGCGTGCGTTGCTACTGAAATTGAATTAATTTAATCATATTATGATTTGTTGCCAGTATCTGGCCAATAGTTCAAACTCATATTATGAGTTTGAACTATCGACACGAAGAAGAAGAAAAAGGTTACAAAATAAATCACCACTCAACAGTTCCTCTCCTGCCCATGCTCATATACACACATACATAGACACACTCGCATACATACTGACACACGCACATGGAGAAACTGCTGACTGGTTAGTGGACAATTTAGTGGCACTGTATTCTGTACTGTTTTAAAACAACCCGATACCGAGACGTTGTCGTCGTAGGGCTAACCCATGGCTGACCACTCAGCATTTCCTCACGCCCGTGCTCTTACAAGTCACACACATAGAGAGACATATACGTGGACATGCATGCACGCACTCTCTCTTGTTAAGCTTATTAACTTAAACCTAATATTTATTATTATTATTATTACT
Source organism: Carpatolechia fugitivella (assembly GCA_951230895.1). Classification (NCBI taxonomy): domain Eukaryota; kingdom Metazoa; phylum Arthropoda; class Insecta; order Lepidoptera; family Gelechiidae; genus Carpatolechia; species Carpatolechia fugitivella. Next base: position 8,081,015 of record OX579654.1, on the reverse strand, counting down.
ACTAATTTTAAAGGTACCTACTATTCGATTAAAATGGAAGAGCGGTGTCTCCTAACACAGGCATCTTAAGCTTACAAGGAGACACCAGTCATTAGTTAAAGACTGTACCATTATTTAAAGAAATAAAGATTTTTTTTATTGCAATAGTGTATTTGTTTATACTCCCTGTAAAATGCAGAAAAGACCATCCTGGTACAGTGGGCGAACCAAGCACCATTTATCTACCTAAAAAAAAGTGACCCAATAAAAAAATAACATGTAGCAAGAAGAAAATCTCTTCTCGTTATTTTACGCTTAGTACGCTACGATGCTGGTAAGTATATTTGCTGAAGCTAAATCCAGCGAGAGATCATGTTAGAAGTCAGTAAAAGGCGTTGAACGTGTCTGTAATGTGAGTTAAACGAGGCGTTCGCGGTAACAGCTGTTATCTTCTGGCAGAATCACCCATACAGCGCAAGCGAAGTTATAAAAGTGCTGTAATATGGATAACTTTTGCACATGTGATTTTTAATAACTTTTAGGATTGCGTACCTAAAAGAAAAATCTATAACTGGTCTGGCGCATGAGCTGAGTTGATTCAGGAGTCCTTAAAAAGGTTGTCCATCTTTGTCCGTCTGTCTACAAGAGAAAAATAAAAATGTGGATTTGTTTTTAGTACACTGTTTTGCCCGAAAATAATTCGTAGCAAAAATTTAATTTCTACCGCAGATCAGTGAAATTTCATTAAAGTCCAATTAACACCTGCAAATGCAAATCGTTCATCAATCAACAGAGTAACAACTATCTGTTTAATATTAACTGCTTTAATTGCTACCTTCGTTAGTTTACTATTTCAATAAATCAATCAACAGCTCATATACGTTCCAACCGAGGGGCTAGAGTCCTATCCAGGGCCACGCTGGCCCAGTGCGGGTTGGTCGACTTCACACAACCTTTGAATTTCTCCGCAGGACTGTGCAAGTTTCCTCACGATGTTTTCCTTCACCGTGAATATACGTGCACGTGAATTCGAAATTTTAAACTTTGGTATATATATATATATATACCCATATATTCAACTTATACATTTATCCATGGTACCATAACCTTGAAGTGAGGCGCGTGTAATTTAAAATTAAATTAATTATAAAATTTTGGACATAATACATAAAAAAAACTAACTTTACCCAATCTTTTGGGACATTTAGTTAACGCCCGGGCTTGATAATTCGATATCATGTACAAAGGTTTGTTTATTGGAAAGTCTGCTCCAGTAATATTTTATGACTGATGCTCTTTAAGCGTGATCAAACATAAACTTAGCAGTTTGTTTTTTTTTAATTTTCATCTAATAATGATTCCTTCCTCAAAAAGAAGAGCCAGAAAAACCAAGCACAGCACAGCACAAAAATAGTTAGAGCTATATATAGGTACTTTCCTAATTAAGGGATGCTAACAACCGGTTATTACAGTACTAATTTGCCGACTCAAGTTTGCAAAAGTTTGGGTTGCCCCAAACGCAACAATGTAATCCGAAGTAGTCGCTATTATAGAGATCGGAATCGTTGCTTTGGTTGACCATATTGGCCGAAAGTGGATTATTCATTATCACGTTAACGTCACATACAATCATTTAAGTTACTTTGAAGGCATGTGTAGTTAAAGTCTAGGCTTTCCGTTCATATATTACGCGGTGTCGTTTCTAAATGTTATAATCAAAGAAATTGGACGCTCGTCGCCACCTTCTTTTTGTTTCTGTTTCTTTGAGGTTATAATAGTCGTCTTTTCCTCGCCGGTGGTGTTTTAAATAAATATTAAAGTTACTTATAAAAGCTCTTTATAGCTTAAACCTGTTTGAAAGCGCTTAACTTTTTAAGTACCGTACCGTATGCAGTTAATGCTCTAGTAGACGAATATGCTTGCTTTTGCAGGTCGAGCATATTAAAACATATTTTCATTATTACATTACTACTAGTAGAGGCGTGCGTTGCTACTGAAATTGAATTAATTTAATCATATTATGATTTGTTGCCAGTATCTGGCCAATAGTTCAAACTCATATTATGAGTTTGAACTATCGACACGAAGAAGAAGAAAAAGGTTACAAAATAAATCACCACTCAACAGTTCCTCTCCTGCCCATGCTCATATACACACATACATAGACACACTCTTAAACACACTCGCATACATACTGACACACGCACATGGAGAAACTGCTGACTGGTTAGTGGACAATTTAGTGGCACTGTATTCTGTACTGTTTTAAAACAACCCGATACCGAGACGTTGTCGTCGTAGGGCTAACCCATGGCTGACCACTCAGCATTTCCTCACGCCCGTGCTCTTACAAGTCACACACATAGAGAGACATATACGTGGACATGCATGCACGCACTCTCTCTTGTTAAGCTTATTAACTTAAACCTAATATTTATTATTATTATTATTACTACTAATTTTAAAGGTACCTACTATTCGATTAAAATGGAAGAGCGGTGTCTCCTAACACAGGCATCTTAAGCTTACAAGGAGACACCAGTCATTAGTTAAAGACTGTACCATTATTTAAAGAAATAAAGATTTTTTTTTATTGCAATAGTGTATTTGTTTATACTCCCTGTAAAATGCAGAAAAGACCATCCTGGTACAGTGGGCGAACCAAGCACCATTTATCTACCTAAAAAAAAGTGACCCAATAAAAAAATAACATGTAGCAAGAAGAAAATCTCTTCTCGTTATTTTACGCTTAGTACGCTACGATGCTGGTAAGTATATTTGCTGAAGCTAAATCCAGCGAGAGATCATGTTAGAAGTCAGTAAAAGGCGTTGAACGTGTCTGTAATGTGAGTTAAACGAGGCGTTCGCGGTAACAGCTGTTATCTTCTGGCAGAATCACCCATACAGCGCAAGCGAAGTTATAAAAGTGCTGTAATATGGATAACTTTTGCACATGTGATTTTTAATAACTTTTAGGATTGCGTACCTAAAAGAAAAATCTATAACTGGTCTGGCGCATGAGCTGAGTTGATTCAGGAGTCCTTAAAAAGGTTGTCCATCTTTGTCCGTCTGTCTACAAGAGAAAAATAAAAATGTGGATTTGTTTTTAGTACACTGTTTTGCCCGAAAATAATTCGTAGCAAAAATTTAATTTCTACCGCAGATCAGTGAAATTTCATTAAAGTCCAATTAACACCTGCAAATGCAAATCGTTCATCAATCAACAGAGTAACAACTATCTGTTTAATATTAACTGCTTTAATTGCTACCTTCGTTAGTTTACTATTTCAATAAATCAATCAACAGCTCATATACGTTCCAACCGAGGGGCTAGAGTCCTATCCAGGGCCACGCTGGCCCAGTGCGGGTTGGTCGACTTCACACAACCTTTGAATTTCTCCGCAGGACTGTGCAAGTTTCCTCACGATGTTTTCCTTCACCGTGAATATACGTGCACGTGAATTCGAAATTTTAAACTTTGGTATATATATATATATATACCCATATATTCAACTTATACATTTATCCATGGTACCATAACCTTGAAGTGAGGCGCGTGTAATTTAAAATTAAATTAATTATAAAATTTTGGACATAATACATAAAAAAAACTAACTTTACCCAATCTTTTGGGACATTTAGTTAACGCCCGGGCTTGATAATTCGATATCATGTACAAAGGTTTGTTTATTGGAAAGTCTGCTCCAGTAATATTTTATGACTGATGCTCTTTAAGCGTGATCAAACATAAACTTAGCAGTTTGTTTTTTTTTAATTTTCATCTAATAATGATTCCTTCCTCAAAAAGAAGAGCCAGAAAAACCAAGCACAGCACAGCACAAAAATAGTTAGAGCTATATATAGGTACTTTCCTAATTAAGGGATGCTAACAACCGGTTATTACAGTACTAATTTGCCGACTCAAGTTTGCAAAAGTTTGGGTTGCCCCAAACGCAACAATGTAATCCGAAGTAGTCGCTATTATAGAGATCGGAATCGTTGCTTTGGTTGACCATATTGGCCGAAAGTGGATTATTCATTATCACGTTAACGTCACATACAATCATTTAAGTTACTTTGAAGGCATGTGTAGTTAAAGTCTAGGCTTTCCGTTCATATATTACGCGGTGTCGTTTCTAAATGTTATAATCAAAGAAATTGGACGCTCGTCGCCACCTTCTTTTTGTTTCTGTTTCTTTGAGGTTATAATAGTCGTCTTTTCCTCGCCGGTGGTGTTTTAAATAAATATTAAAGTTACTTATAAAAGCTCTTTATAGCTTAAACCTGTTTGAAAGCGCTTAACTTTTTAAGTACCGTACCGTATGCAGTTAATGCTCTAGTAGACTTTTCGTGTTGGCCTTTGCGTTAATAGTCCTTATTGTACTGCCTTACCAGGTTAACACCTATACGAATTGACAGATAAAAAAAAATACAGTGCTGCCTAATATATTGATAAACCTTATGGTCAGTTTATTGAAACTGCAAGCAAGTATAGTATTTTTGTTTTATTTTATCTAAGACATTCATAAAAATTTAATATCTTCATGTAGCGAGTTGCAAGTGCAAGTTGTCAAAATAAAAATTTAATATCTTCCTGTTGTCAAAAAACATATTATAATAAAAATAGAAGTCCAGTCTATTTATTGCAAGTGCAAGTGTTTCCTTGGCAACAGGAAAAACTTGCAACTTGCTATTTGTCGAAGTGTAAATCGGCCTTAAGAACACATTTTAATTTTCTGTAAGTAATTACGCTTTCACTTTGAAGATTTCATATTTTACTCTTTGATTTATTTGTAAAATTTGATAGAGGTAATCTGTACACGGCCGTGTTTTCGGTTGAAGGTTCAGTGAATCCAAAGTAATTCAATTAGTCCCGTATAACCAAACAAAGCATCAAAAAAGGGTAGGCGTCGACTCGCGTCAATTTTGTCGCCAGAGAGATTAGCTCGACAAAACCCGCGCGTCGGGGACAGGAAAAGTGAACGTGAACCCGGAAGCACTTTTTGTGGTAATTTTGTTCAACGTGAAAGGAAATGAGGAAACAATGGCGTATAGAATTTGAACTCAAGTAAGACTGGATGCTTTTAGCTTTACTACGTTAGCTTAGCGAGACATACAAAGCCTTGTTTAAAGTGTACCTGTTTATAAAGGGAACTATATACGATTAAAACATATGATATATCCAGCAGTGGACTGTAACGGGCCGTTGATGGTGATGTTGATATGAGATATTCAGTATAAGGTATATTCAGTAGTACATTTTTTTCATCTTAATCGTAATTGATCATTGCATATACTAGATTGGGAGGATAATCGATTTGCTTTATATTTTACCAATAAAAAGTTAAAGTTGAAGATAATTTCTTGTTTTTTTTTTACAGTAAAAAATACACGTAGGGTAACAAGGTTAATTACATAACAAACATCAAACAAAATTTAAACTCATTACTATGTAAGCCCTGTTCGAGGATATTTTTAATACTTCAAAACAAAATATGGTGGTTGGTTTATAATTGGTTTTATGCTACGTCAAAAGATAAAATAATTTTAATTTTACTACCAGACATTATAACAATACAGGCACGTGATCATGTATTCCGTGATCGTGATATATTATATACCAGCGGTCCGCGCGCGGCTACGCTCGCGCTATGTAAGATTTTCCCGTGGGAATATAAAAATTCCCGGTAAAAAGTATCCTATGTGTTAATCCAGATTACAAACTATCTTTTTTCCAAATTTCGTCCAGTAGTTTAGGCGTGAAAGCGGAACAAACATCCAAATATATTTTCACATTTATAATATTAGTGTGATATATGCAACCATGTGTATGGAGTACCTAAGTTATAATTTAACTATTGTCTATACGTGCGTGAGGCGTAGACAAGTCACACACAGCTATTAGTACGTAGTGTAGTAAAAAAAAAAAAACTACAACTCACCTGTGGTCGTAAACGTTGGATTTAGTAAACAAAAGGTTTAAAAATTTATCCGAAACAATTTATTATAAAAAGAAAAAGAACAATAATTTTCAAAAAAAGGAAACCATAAAAGTGGCCCAATAGCCCGAAAGAAAGGTGTGGACCAAAGGGACTCCGACGAAGTAGACTTTCTGGTTGGGAGGGGTGTATAGTGTGGGTTGGTAGGTTTAGGTACTTCGCGGAGTAACTTTAGAGAATCGATAGCCAAACTAAAGTCCGAAAGTAAGATGGGATCCTTTAGGTCCCAATTTTAGAATTTAGAAAAAGATTTAAGAGCCGAAATTTTGGGAAACCATTAAAATACAAGCCGAATAAAAAAAGGTACAAAAAAGGTTGGGTTATCGTCCCGTCGTGTTGTTGACGTGAAGAGAAAAAGGTGACGATTAGGGACCTCGGTCTACAGCGTGTACAGGAGGTCTCCTGTCCGCAGCGTTCACTCCGGTTTCGGCCTTCAGCGTCAACGGGGGTCTCCAGTCGGCAGCGCCGAAACGGGTCCACGGTCGGAAGCACTCCCAGGTCCGCGGCGACAACAGGGTCCGGGTGTCCGCGGAGCCCTCCAGAGCTTCCAGACCGGCCAACGAAGAAATTCCCGAAGCCGGTCAAACCCCACCAACGCCTTCGCGTCGTCAAACTCCGTTACCGTGATGACTGTAGACAGAAATCAGTACTCTCCACAATAAAACAGCCTTTACTTGGGCTCAGGAAAAAATATCCATGAAAATCTCAATTTTCGAAAACTCAACCACCCAGGAAAAAAACCAATTCACCAGCTAATCTTTCAAAATTTAAATCAAAAAGAAAAGTCCGAAAAGGAGAGCGAAACCAGCCAAAAGAAAAAAGAATTTAATCAAAAAAGTTTGCAAATAATGCAGGCAGTAATGCTGCAGTAGTGACTATTTATCTAATCTTGGCTACACAATAAGGTAAATTGCTGTGGACGTGATTAGGCGTTTAATAATTATGGTAAAGGTAGATTGCTTACAACAGACTGAAGTTAACCAATGACAGCCGATGACAGACAAAAGAGGTACGACAGATCTTGTTTATATGACTCAAGTGGGGAAAAATGTGAATGGAAAGTTTGGTACGCGGAATGACGAAGTAATGGATACGCTCTATATACTCGTCCCATTAAGCCTCACCCGAGGGTCGCTGCTGGCCGAGGATGGCTTACGACAGGCCAAAATTACTTGCTAGCGTCTTCGTCGGTCATATGCGTAGGCTATAACCTCGAGCCGTGACCCACAAAAAGTACAAAAGTGGGAGTCACTCTCCTCTATTTTGTTGACATACATACTCGTGGTACTGGTGTCAATTCCTGCAGCAAAACTAAATTTAAATTTTATCTTAGTCTTGTCACTTTTTGACCTACGACGATGAAAAAGGACAGGAGATTGTCAACCTATATGAGCGCTAAATTTTATAGCGCAAATGTCAAGTTATGACGTGTGTAATGTAATTTTAAACGGCTTGTTTTAGGATGCTGCTTAAAATTGACGTTTGTGACATAAAATTTGACGTTCAAAAGAGCCGACATTCTCCCGTCCTTTTTCGTGGTCGTGCTTCAGAAAGTGACAAGACTAATATAAAACTTAAATTTAGCTTTGCTGCGGGAATCGACACCACTGTATCTGCACCACAAACTAAATAGCAATGACTAGTGACACGTTAAGAATGATAAAGAAGAATCGTAAAAATATCGTTTTACCTAGCACGTTCTATTTCAGATACATTGTAGTTCCACACACAAAATGCAACAGTAATAAATAGAAAGTGATAGAAGGATTCAAAATATATCATATAGAAGAAAGCGTTGATTTTGACCTTTGGCAGTAAAAGCATGTTTTTTTTTTCAATAATTTGTCTTAAAATATTTTTTTTTCAATTTCACTTTATTATATTTCCGATAAGATCTCAAAAATATCCGATCATAATTTAATTGAGGACGCAAATAATAATATATTGAATTGAGAAATTGCTTCTAAATTGAATAACCGGGGCCTGACGGAGAAGCCTCTGAATAATTTAGATTTAATAACGACTAAATTGGAAAAAAATCTATTATGTTCAACACAAAGGTGAAGAAGCTTAAGGGAGGCTATGAAATAAATATACATTTTTAGCTACGAGTTCTATAGTTACAGAACAAATTTTAAAAAAGCTTTAACCAACGCTGCTATAACGCGTTTTTATTGTCATAAAGGCCACCTCGGTTCTCTGTTGAACAATCTCCCATCCCATTGCACGCCACTGAGCTGGATCTTTAGCTTTTTTCTTCCAGACCCTACTAGCTAATGGCGCACCTTATAGCAATACAATATAGAATGCTCACAACTGGCTTTCGCAGTAGTAAACCTAGCACAGCAACGTACTTCAAATTAGACTCTACATATAGCCAAATAATTTCATGGCTTCCGATGATCGAGCCATACTACATTTTCCTAATTATGCAAGCAATAAACGCGCATACTGTATGACTAGAAATGCAATGAACATTTTTTTGCTATAATTGTCATATTTAGCAAGTTATTTTAGTACTCGTTTTAGTGGTCGCCATGGCCGACATCGGTCGAAAAGATCATCATCATACTCGTATCGTAGCGTAGGTGACCATGAAGAAGTGTTTTTAGAATTATCATGACATCAAAATTTACTATGCGTCAATTTATTGCTAATAAGGAATACCTTTTGGGAGATTTCAGATAACATTTGCTATCTCTACCTTGTGTAGCGTTAAAAAAAAAGAGCTAGCTAACCTGTGGTCGACGACCACAGGCGAAACGTGAAATTTAGGAGAACAGAGAAAGAGTTAGTTAAATTTGTCCGAACGGTATAATATAAATTTGAAAAGGCCTAGAAATTGCCAAGCATGAGCCGAGAGTCGAGTCCAGTGGGGACTCCGTCGATATCGTGTCGCTGAACTAGTGTTGTGTTGTGGTGTATCGATGCAGGAAGGTGTACCAAAACCGCGGAGTACCCCGGAGAGTATAGCCAAACAGGAACCAAAAAAAGAGGGCCAGAGAAACCTAAAGGGCCTTTTTAGAATTTGGAAAAAGAATTTAAATTTGGCAAAATCCGCATACAAAAATACAAAACAGATACAAAAAAACGGCTAAAAAATGATGGGCAGTATCCCAGGGGGGAAGCCGGAGCGCGGGTCTGCGGCACTCAGCTGGCACGGGCGCGGGCGCGCACAACGCAGGGGTCCAGGCACGTCCAACGCCCGGTGGCCTCAGGGGTCCGGAACCACGGCGAGAGAACGAGAAAGGCACGGAGGGACCCTCGTGTGTGTGCCGCAGAGACCGGAAATACACTGTAAAGATGTACAAGGAAATAATCGCCATCCAACCAAGACAAGGAAAGAGAAAAGTACGTCGATAAAAACCAGGAGGAAGACAGCACAAGACTTACCCGGCCAACGTAAAAATAGGTTAAAGTAGGAGCCTGACCCAAAAATTATCGCATTAGCAAGAGACGATAATAACACTGAGTCCCAAGGTTTTATATCATTTCCAGATATTTATTTCGTAAAAAACAACCACGTTCAAGGGATCAAACGTTTCCATCTCCTGACAGACGACAACAGAGCAAACAATAAACAATTTAGAAAAAGGTCAAACCAACAAAATTTTAAATTTGAAAATGTGACATAAAAACCGGCCAAAAGAAAAAAGAGCCATACCAAAAAGGTTATTAAAAAAACCTGCAGTAATGCTGCACTTGATACTAAAATTCCTGAAACTCCCAACAGCAAGAAACAGATGAATTAATCAAAACAGATAATCAAAACCAAAGAAACTTAAATAAACGTTGCTTAGGTACCGTAAATCAACTTAAGTGAAATAAATTGTTAGGTGTTTTAGCTCTAAAAGTAAACGCTTAAACGAGGAATGGGGTTAACAGGTGGTGATTTGGTCCAAATAAGTGAAGGCCATTTCTCTAGCTACAGATCTTTAGGAGAAACATGAAACACTATATTACGTAGTTTAAGTACCGTCACATGGGCGTAAGGTGAAAAATTTATTCACTGTTCATTACTTTTCTGTTATACAATTGTTCCAAGCTACATATTTGACTAAGGTGTAGAGTTTGTGAAGGGCTTGTAGAGTCGGGGCGTGTAGAGTTAGAACTTTGGCTCTACATGAGATCTGATAACTTTATGACAGTGCGAGCCATAATGTCGTGACTTGGCAACATTTTACATGAAAATGTTTTTGGTGGGACCTTTATAATCTAGTAGCCGGGCTGGCTGGTCGGCCAGTAGACAGTAAATATTGAATAATACTGATGACTCTTTAAATTTAAATACATAGTTGGTTTGTGAATGAAATAAAATAGTATTAAGTTTTTAAATATGATATAGGCCAGCGTCATCAGTCGACTGCGTCCTGACCAAGTAGTATGTGGAGACCTAAGATAATGAGCTCACAAATATAAGATAAGAGCGGGCATTTGTATTTGAAAAGTATCAAACGGCTTCTTCTCTTTTAGTTGCTTTTACGTACTAACCTTTCTCAAAGTCAAAGGATTACTGTCTCACAGGTAATGTCTGTCTAATAAATAATCTACTTGTGTCCCTACACGTGGTAAGCCAGGATTTATTTTCTAGAGCTGAAAAACTCATTTGACACCTATTGGCTTTAACGACGACCTTTACAAAACCATAAAAGAGCGCTTTGAAACGATCTTTCAGTCTCGTTTAAATGCTGTTATTTTTTTAGCGCCATCTCAACTCTGTGTAAAGACGCTGTTAACGAGAATTATTAATAATGACGGCTGCAAGTGGCTCCAGAGTTGTGTTATAAAAGGTATTAAAATGTAAAAAAAGATATCGTAGTTAAAGGAAGGAAAAAGGATATGCGTATAAACTTTAGTCACACAGAAAAGGTAAAGCAGGTAAAATGATTCAAGAGCGACCGTTTTCTAGGGCCTCGGCCGATCTCTGTGTGGCAAGGTGCAAACGCTTACAAAACGCCTATATGTGACTCCTGAATATTTTTTTTTGTAGGTGTATTTGCATTTTTTCAATAATAATGGGTAGAGTAGACTCGGGATCCTCGGGGAGTCGTATAAAGGCAGACAATAATACAAGGCTTATAAATAAAAAGGCTTAAGGCTTAGGCTTATTTAGTATCCTGACGATGGTCACCTCATCGTGAGATAAGGTGCAAGATTTTAAATTTTATATTTCTTTTTACTTTTTCTTACAGCTCATCATAAAAACTTTTAAATTAAATGCTTAATCTTTTCCAGTGATTTATATCTGATCAACTTTTATCTGTTTGTTACAATCTAAACATCCGCTCACCGGGTAAAGTCGTAACAAAATTTAAACGCAACTACAGCGACGAGCACGAAACTTCCAGGGACTGTTTCTGATGCACTCTGTTGCCTGGACATGTTTAAACTATTAAACTTAGGTGTTTGCACAGATGGCTTGGCAACCAAGATTTATTTATGAGTTTATGTACATGATTTAGTTAATTTAAAACCACAAAGTAAATTTTGTTTGACCACAGTGTCTCCTTTGGGATGCGACAGCTAGGGCCGTACTTCCAGTTGTGAATTGTTGAATAAAAAAGAGTTGATATATACCTATAGAATAATGTAATAAATTATTACATGAATCATATTTTTATATTATAATCATGATTATTTTTTTATTTAGTTATATTCTTTTGAATAAAAGCGGAATCGTATGAGGTTGAGGCTCGGATGATGTACCTATATTACTTTATTAAAAATAAAGAGAATACTCTGGGCTCTTAATAAAATACAATCATTATGACCACATTTTCCAGCTAAAGAAAATTCCATTTCTGATAAACGCTTTTTATCATTTTATTTAGCATATCTTTGCCATTACTACTTTTAAAGCTTAATATGATAGCACTCATTTTGTATTACCCGACAATCACAAAGATAACAATGGATTTTAGATAACATGATCTCACTATCACTTCAGTACATGTTATTAGTACCAGTGACATGTATAGGTTTATTGTAATATTTATGTTAATTCCTTTCTAATGGGACCAAACAAACAGATGAATCAGTTGATTAAAAGAAATGTTTTATGTTACACGAACTTTTTTTATCTGCATCGCGTAATTTATTGTAATATAAATAAAATTGAAACGTGGATCTGCATACAAATGTAAACATTCTACGCTGCCTTTTGTTTTTATCGGGTTTTTAGGTAAAAAATATATAAATATTCTTCATTCGTATAAGTACCGATGAAAAAAAAAAACATAAATGTAATTTTGGGGTACCAATAATGTTAAAAGAGAAAACCTCCCATCAAAATTTCAATAGCAATAAAGGTTATTCGTTAAAGTTTACTCATCCGATCGTTCGAAATAAATTTTCATTAATACTAGTTTCTGAGTTTCAGCTATCGAAAATCGGATTACATTTTGCAAATACTTATATAATGAACATTTAACTTCTACTTAATATTTTAAATAATTGGGATTACAATGCTAAAAATTTCAATTAAAATTCAAAAAGGTTTATTTTTACACAATAGTTAAGTTAGTGTAAATAGGTATAGGCACAGCATATTAGCTAATTATAAGCCCATCCCTATAATTATACACAATTATACACAGGGAATTTAATTATATGATATAATTAGGCTGAGAGATATTGTGGATATATATTTATTTACATAGCCTGTAGTGTGTACCACTGCTGGGCTAAAGCCTCCCCTTTATTTTTTTACTATTCACGATCTTGAGCTTCCACCTGCCACTGAGTGCCACTCCGTCAGAAATGTGTACAGGTCGTCTCGTCAACATCTCCGGGGTCTACCTCTTCGTCAACGGCCATAGTCTGGCAACCAATCTGTGGTCAGCCTTGCCCATCTATCAGGATGCATACGAGCAACATGCCCAACAACATCTAAATAAAATATTGTTAACTTTTTATGCATTTTTATTTATACCTATACATATATTACATATGTAATTCGATATAAAAAAAGTAAAATGCATCATTACGCCTTAATAAGCCAGTTATCCCTTTCTTCATGTGTTTGGTAGTAATGCAGTAACACGGTATTTATTTTGAAATTAAGTAAACATACTAATCGCTCGTTATCTAGAGCAACCAAACGAGCTTTTCAAGTTTAAGTATTTATTTCTTACAGCATAGAATTATAGGTAAATCACTTCTTTCGATAATTATGAAATACCTACAATCTACAAGGAGATTGATATCAAAGAGTAATATCGCTCTCAAACCCTTGGTTGCAATTAAAAAGTAATTAAACTGGTAAACGGAAACGCTTAAAGCTCTAACACATTTTCATATTTAGGTGGATCTCTATCAAATCAGGAAAACGTTTTATCTAACCTTCCACCTTTCGTTTTAAACATGTTTATATGTACAAATGCCTATATTATACAAACAGGTTCTTTCGGCATGTATTGGACAATTTAAAATCGGCGTATTTTCGGTCTATCCTTGGGCAAACCGCGAATTTATAGCAGTTTATATTACGAAAAGTAGTTAGTATGTGCTCCTTAGAAGCCAACTAGATTCTGCTTATCCCCGGGGAGTGGTGATTTGTCTCATATTAACTCTCTTATAATTGTTTTGTTCAAGAGAGGAAATTTTAGGTCTGTTTTTTAGAACTGTAATACATTATATAAGCTTTCGACTGTATATTTCCCTAATAAAAAATAATAATGAAAGAAAGAATTATACTTACTTTCTCCAAGTGAGGACCGATTCAAGTGGTGAATATTGTGTGGTCGAGATAAATAAGTTTTATTCTCGGAACTGCATCGATATTTATACTTAGATATTTATTATCGCTCGGCTGTGCTAACTCAGCTCAGCTGACTTGCCTCGCGTGATGCGCGGAAAATGAGGACGGGGTTCACGTTGGCCAACAAAATGTAATACTTCGATTTAGGAGTGAGGTTTAGAGGTTTAATTCCCAGATATTTAATAAATTAGACAGCCAGCTGTGCTTGTATTGTTTTATTTTTAGGGGAATAAAGTACCTATAATGTTTTCTAGCAGCTAAAAGTAACATGTCCTTTTCAACAAAGATGTTTATTTTATCAAAATTGGTAAACTGCCGAGCCATCATAACAAACAAACAAATTAACTCATTTTGACATTAACATTAAGGATCAAAAACATAATGAATATTTTGACAGAGTACATAATCATTCTCTTGAAAGATTCATAAATATTCCTAAGAAAATATTTAAAGATAACCAAAAACACTTTTTACGAAGGGCAGCCTCAAAATATGAAATTCTAATTTAGAATTTTCTTTCCTAGAATTTGTATTTCAAGAGCTGATGTTTATTTAATTTATTTTGTACGTTTTAAGGAAAATTTACTTTTACTTGACAAATATTAAATTAGAAGCGAAGAGGATACAACCACTAAGTTTTAATTAGAGAGCTAACCTAAAACGGTTTCGTTTTTGTAAATATTTGATGAAGTTCTACTCAGTTCTACTCAGTTCTTCTAAGTTCTGTTCTTTATGTATGAGCTGCTTTTAATAAAAAAAATTTTTTTTTTTTTTTCAAAACCTGATTAAGCCATAGTAGTTCAGTTTACTAGACGAAGAAAAACACTGAGTTACAAGTTCTTACTTGTAAAGCTCTCATTATTCCGGTTTCTTTTTTTTGTGAGGACACATCTTCACACACGGCCATCTGATCCCAAACTAAACAGAGCTTGTACTATGGCTTGACAGCTGATACATTTACTTTTTTTTGACATGGACCTAATGCTTGTGTCGCAAAATCGACGTATCAAGCGTAACCGGACTTTTGGGGGAGCGGAAGGCTCTTACCCCAGCGGAAGGCTCTTACCCCTGATACATTTACGTAAATAGATAAGTATGTACATACTTATATAGATAAACAACAACCAGACACAATCTTCTTTAGATCTGATGTTACATTATTGTCACAAAGTTATTTTTCTTGGACTGCTCTTTATCTAAATAAGCAAATGGAGACCAGTATGAAAGCTGATAAATTATTGTATAGAAATGTTGCAAGTAGCTATTGCAATATTTAGTCCTATTGCACTTACCAACCCTTTTGTAGTATGTATGATAGACAGAAGCAGACGCGATTGATATGTGGTTGTCAGTTTCAGACAGATCATTTGATTGGATTCTTCTTCTTCTTCATCGTGTGTGTTGTAAGGTCCTTGTTGTTGCATTACATATTTTGTATCTGTATTAATCACACGCTTTTAAACAGTTTAACTAGTCAATATGTCACAGAACATAACTTTAATGCTCGTTGTATGTTTAGCTGGTTGCTTAGTTGTCCGTTTTTTTATGCGGCTTTGTTTTTTCAGACAGAAACTACAAATTTTTATAATAAGTTTTTTTTTCTTTGCAGATAAATTTGTAACAATCTTAAAAGCGTTGATTTATATTCATTACATCAACATCAACGGCTCGTTACAGTCCACTGCTGGACTATGAGCCTCCTCCACTTAAGTGGAGGGTTTTGCCATAATCTCCACGCTTGGAAGGCGGGTTGGAGATCGCAGATTAAAAGGTTATTGTATCAGAGAGCGCTGCTGCTCGTTCCCTGTTCAATGTGTAGTCTCTAAGTCGCCTCTTACGACACCCACGGGAAGAGTAGGGGTTGGTGACAAATGTATTCTACTCTGCCATCACCACACGGCGTATTCATCATATTAATTAGTGCTAATTAGTACGTTATGATAAAATAACGAAATGGATTGAATGTAAAACGCATAAGATTGGACTTGGGGCCACCTACGTCTAAAATATAAATAAACAAACACATTTAAAATGTTTAGTCCATTAACGCTTCCCAGTCGTAGCTTGTATGGTGCTGACAGCAGCAAAAACTAACGCTTATGTAGATAGCTGCGAGCCGCGATATGTGGTTATTTGTTGCGAGCGGGCTGACTGAACGCTGGATTTGTAAGATTGTTCTTGTTCAGATTTTTTAGCTTTGCAAAACTATCTTTTAGGATATATTTTTTCAGTAATGTGATGTTTCATAGGCACACGTTAAAATTAAGAGATTTTCTATTTATTTCAGTTAACGACGCACAGTTTTGGGAAGGTGCCCTATCATTTCGAAATATGTTACATTGACACCAACTAGGCAGTCACTCAATTTGAGATTCTCATTATTACTTACTCATAGACTCTCGTCTATCTACTCAAATAAGTAATAAAATAAGTAATAAAATAAATATGTGGGGATATCTTCACACACGGCAATCTGTGTGAAGATATCCAACTAAGCAGAGCTAGAAAAACAAGAAAGATCTGTAACATTTTGGTGTACAATAATAATTTGGAATACTCGTACTAATTGAAGATAAACAAACTTCCCAAAGTACTCTTAAGTAACTAGTTTTTAACAAAGAAAATAAGTGAATAATTTAAGAAACAGAAAATGCTTTTAAAAGTAAAATAAGTACTTAAAGTGCTAAAAGAATTGTGAAAAGTGGACCAGACCCTCTCCTAAACGTAGGATTAAAAAATTACTGTACATCGTCGCCAGGGTCCTAAAGTCGTGAAAAATAAATTTATACAAAGTGCTTCGTTCTACTTAAGTGAACTTCAGATGGAAGTTAAGTGACGTAGCTTAATACTATAACTGCCTATTTTTTTGTCTACGATTTAAAGTTCATAGCAAAGGTCTACGAAAACCCGTAGCAGTGGTCTACGAACTACGTTAGCACTGTCATCGAGCTTGGTTTGTCAGAAAAATAAAACGGCAACCTTTGCCAAAATACTAATTCGTATAATATGTACTGAAAACTTGTAATATTCAAGGGTATGTTCTGTATACGAAACTGAGCAACATTCTCCGAGAAACTATTAATTAGACGACGAAGTTTAATCCTCTCAATCAAAATAGTACGGTTGATCGAATTCGTCGGTTATCTTACCTTGAGCATAAGTTATATATAGGAAGCATACAGAGAGAATTTGATTTCAACCTGTAGTAATTCTAAGACTAATAACCATTAGTTGTTACAGGATTGGGAAGCTTCGTAGAATTGGAGGCTGGGGCTTAGCTGAGTATTCAACTTCGACTCGCACTGTAAGCTCGGTAGTAAAAGTGTCAAGTGGTACTTATGGTGTGGGTCCCAGTGGTTAACTAAAGAGAAAGTTGACGACACTTGTGAGATTTGCTATCGTCCTTGGCTCTTTAATCTCTTTTCTGTTTTAGTTTTAATCTGTTGAGCCGGAAAAATGATTCGGAAGCAAATTATGTAGTTATTTTAGTTATTAATATTATATCATCAACGGCCCGTTATTGTCCACTGCTGGACTATGAGCCCCTTCTACATGGAGGGTTTTGCCATAATCTCCACGCTTGGCAGGCGGGTTGGAAATCGCAGATTAAAAGGTTACTGTATCAGAGAGCGCTGCTGCCCGTTCCCTGTTCAATGTGTAGTCACTAAGTCGCCTGTTACGACACCCACGGGAAGAGTAGGGGTTGGTGACAAATGTATTCTATTCTGCCGTCACCACACGGCTATAATATTAATATTATATTAAACTGATAAAATATGAATGCGAAATAACGCATATATAATAAAAATATTTTTTGTTTAGGTAAGCGATGTTGTTGAATTTGAAAAAAAAAATCCTTTAATAAATCACAATTAAAATATCTTAACGGTTTATATTTCATATTGTGAACATACATTCAACTTTATACTAGCTATAGAATATGTTTCACTACATACGCCGATACATATTACGGCCTGTATCTACCTAAAACATTAATTATTTATTAGAAACTGAAACCAACGAAGTAAAGATGTATCGAATAACTTTCCTAATTAACTTCAAATTTACAGAACAATTACCAGCAATTTGTATCCTGCTCTAATAAGGAGTGATATTGGATATCTCGCTCAAATGGCTGACATTTTAATAATAGAGAGGCCATTTTACTGCCTTGAGAACTTATAACAAGGCTAGTGACAATAGTTTCCTTCGTTTTAGATATTAAACATTACATAACCGGCCTTTTTCAACGCAAAGGTTTAAATTCTGAAATAGTATCGAAGAAAATAAAACTAAGAAAGAAATAAGTGGATTTGTCCAGCAGTGGACGTCTTTCGGCTTAGATGATGCAGGATTTGAATAAGTTTGTTTAAATATCGTGAATATGAATTAATTAAACCAATAACAGTATAGCATGGTGGAAGAAATATAAAAGATGTCACCCAAAATTTCATTGCATAGTTTTAAAGTACGTGCCAATAGAAGATTTTTGCAATTTTATGTATACGTATGTCGCAGAAAAAAAACAGAACAGTTTTTCTTTGCCTGCAGACCAGACATCCCCTACATAAACGGATACGAATACCACGAATATTCACAAAAAATGCCCAAACAGCCACAAAATAAATCCGACGAGAGTAGATTGGTGGTAATCTTTGACCTGACGTAGTACATACCGCTTTGGATCTAAGCTCTCGTACAAAAAATACAATATTTGGTGGAACATTTCTCTTACGAAATATGTTTTTTTGTACTTTTCTCTTCAACCCATTTCCGTTACGAGCTCGACGAATATTTTCAGAATTACTTTGAATGCTAAATATATATTGCTAATGCTAAATAAGGTAAACTTTGCTAAAAATATCCGTTTTAGTTTTTTAAAATTAAAAATATAATAGGTAGTGGGAGCATTGATTTTTTAGTTTAATATTTGGAGCTAATATAATATTCGAAGCTATAGATGCATTTTATTGAAAGTATATGCTTGAGAAATTTTAAATGTAATGCTTGAAACTGTATATTAAACAAAACTGGATAAGTTAAGGTAATTCTAAAAATAAATATAAAAGCTGGTACGTCTAAAAGCTGGCATAAGCGTGAAAGTCGTAAGTTTTGCAGCCTAACTTTGAAAATAAAAATCAAATTTTCTTCGCCATTCAAGATTTCTAAAGAGAAATAAAACAGAGAGCAAGTTTTAAAACTCCTACTCATCTGGCTTACGATATTACAAAATATGGATCACTTGGAGTTTCTAGAGCCGTTTTTGCAATAGAAGCCTATCTTCACTATGCGTGCCACCTGTGCGGCTTCGGGCATAATAAGATAATAATTATAACAAAATTTCAGATTTTTTTCCCATGAGCGTTGGTGGCGGAATGAATAGGGCATGCCGTCCGGGAGACAAGGGTTCAATCCCCACCAAGTATCGTTCGTGTATTCGACATAGTGAGTAAACCTGCACACTCTTGCGAAGAAAGGTTGTGTGTGAAGTAGACTAACCCGCACTGGGCCGTCACTTAGGCCTAATCGCCCTATTTCAAGGCAGGCTTGAGAGCCTCGGTGAGGATGTTCGAGCTGTTAATGATGTTTTTTTCACGAGCTTTAGTTCATGAACTCTTGAAATTAAATAATTCAATTTAATACAAAATAATGAGGATGTGGGTGGCGTACCTAATAATGTAACACAAAATTGGCAGTAAATCAATTATTATACAGTATTACACAGTTCGCTGTATTCTAAATCTATGGTTTGATATGATTATTATGGTATCTCAGGCTACATATACCTAGTTAAAGTCAAAGCATTTTTTTTTTTTAACTTAATCTAAAACCGTTTTTCAGAAACCACTAGGTTTATGCGAAATACGGCTAATCGGTACTATAAATCAACAAGAATCACACATATTAGGTAAGAAATATTTCTTCAATAGGATTTAACACCACCTCAAGTTCGTGTTGACTTCACATTGTAATGTATTAGGTAAACTATTCAATACGTTAGGCAGCATGTATTCCCTATTCGTAACTACGGCGAGGTAATGTGTATGTAGGTAAGTATGACAAACGACGTAAGTTATTCACAGAACGAATAGTGATTTGTAATTGCTAATATTATAAATTTCAAAGGTTATATCGTGACTCAGTCATGCAATTCAGCAGAATAGATTTAGATGTTGAATGCCACAGCAAGTCTTTTTACCACAGCAAGTCTTTTTATTTCCCCGGAAAACATCTTAAGCCATGCACCATCATGGTAGCTGCACGTAGCAAACTTCTGAATTTTTCAGCTAGATACTACAATTTATCGGCTGGCCAAACGTTTAATTAAAACAGAACCAATTAATTATATAGAACAGATATTATAAAAATAAATGTGAATTCTGGCTTCCTTTTACTATAACTTCATTAATTTAATTTAATTTTAATTTTCCGTAACTACATAACAAATATTTGTAAATGTGGTTCCCTGTTGTACGGAAGTTAAACAACAGGATTCTAATTACTTTGCCGAGTAATCAAACAAACTGCAACTGATGCATATGAAAGTGTATTAAAACCATTGAAAATATCAGATATAACAAATAATGTATTAATGTTATTCATAACTATTTTGGAACTAAATTTTTTCGTTTCTATTTTAATTTAATTCGGTTTGTGTTGAAGAAAATCTGTTTTAGGCGTTTACTTTTTTCAGCATATTACATAGATGGTAATCTTCACGTATTAAAGTTCAACGCTGTTATATTTTCAAATACCTATAAAATGCTTTTCTATTTTATTAGAAGCAAGTTATAACAATAAGGGAAGGAAATATCGCATGATTTCTAACTCCTTGTGTAACATTTGCTCGGGTTTTATTTGAGAAGTGTTACGTTTATTGTAGGGTGAAAGTAGCGTATAAACCGCCCGTCGTAAATAGTACTTTAGCACGATTTTTACAGTTATGTGCATGCCTTTTGGCACTTTAGGAAGCTTTCACGTTTGAGCACGTTTTTGGACGCACGTTGTCCACATTTTAAAGGTTCGCTTGACGATAAAAATTTAAATGAATTATATTAGTGCTATGAAGAATAAGTTATAATAATAATATATGAAAGGACATCTCACTCTCTTTCTCTCTCTCATCTCTCTCTTTAAGAAATTTGCAGGTTGAATCACCTGATTTGGTAAGATGATCCCTTACTGCGGAAGGCTGTTGAACTCGGCTATCATCTACGGAATAGCCGTTACATACATACACCATGTCAGAGGCCTTTGGTGGATCAATAAGTCTGACACCGAAGATTGACCTCCCAAAACGATGTGATAATGATGTTTCACCAAGTAATTACTTTTTAGAGGCAAATTCCACGTCTACAGTGACTAATTTAGCTCAAATTATGTAGGTAGATAAATATAAATTTGAACATTGTACAAGCTTTGAATTAATCAAGGTACTTTAGCTTATAATTTGAATAATCCAAGTCAAAAAAGTGTATAAAGTTAAAATTATTACTTTATCTGTTTAACAAATTGCCTAACTTTATTAACGCTGAATTTGTCGAAGCCTCAATTAGGTGTAAAGATATACTAAATTAGCCCTTTTACAGCCTTAAACGCGTTTACAGCTTTCTCTTAACGATTTTGTTGGGAATGCTGTCTTTCCACATCTCGTTCCACATGTACGCCTGCATTTGTTTTCCTACAAAAGGTAGCTTACGTCACTTTCCGTAAACTATCTCTGTGCAAAAAACACGTCAATCCATTTCAGCTTGAAATAAGGATAAATCATCAAACTCATTTTCGCATAACATTTATATGATAAATAACGATGTGTATTATTATCATAGTTAAACTGTCAGTATCTTGCAAGAAAACTTTGTCATCAAATATATTTTGTGATCAATATGATAAATAACAATGTCACGCGCACGCGCATGTGTGTGTTCGTCATGCATAACGTTAACTAACATGCAAATTACAGCAGCAGCGTGGCAAATATATGAATATATTTACATATACATTATGATCCACCAATTGCAGTTTCTTCATTGCAAATTGCAAGATATAATAATTATTTCTCGTAGGTTAAATCAAACGATATTTTATTATTCGAAGATTGTTTAACCAAACGCATATAAGAAAATAATTCTGCCAAATCTGCCGCTCGCTATCAAACTACCCACCTAAAAACGCTTTTATCACGACCTTGATAAAACATTATTATATTGTTTCGTAAGCCATTTATCTCATT
This sequence comes from Carpatolechia fugitivella, assembly GCA_951230895.1. Classification (NCBI taxonomy): domain Eukaryota; kingdom Metazoa; phylum Arthropoda; class Insecta; order Lepidoptera; family Gelechiidae; genus Carpatolechia; species Carpatolechia fugitivella. The sequence continues at coordinate 8,059,045 of OX579654.1, read as the reverse complement.
CATTCACTTTACTGTCAGAAACGATCTAATTTTGGAGCGGCAAGCTTGGCATCTTGCCATGTAATATGTAAAATAGTAGGTAACTTATCACTCCCTCTAACACCTTCAAGTAACTTGTATACCCTTGGCAGTGTCAAATGTATCAGCCTCAAAGGGCTCGACGTATACTCCATTAAAGTTAGACAGACCAATTCCAAGTTTTCCAGTTTTCGCATTCCTATGACACAAACAGTCGCCCCGACGAGTTTTGTGAACAAAAAAGTATCATTCCTATCTTTAAGTATATCATGTTAATAGAAAGGCTTGGATTGGACAAAGAATAAACTGACAAGACATAAATATTATTACGATAATTATAAAAAAATTGTAAATCACCAGTATGCTCGAAATATATTTCCTACGTGAAAAATACTTTGACTGCGATGTTACGTGCGTCAAACAGAGTTAATTTTAACCAATAATTGTATTCATTATCTTTTCTAAAGTTTTACAAAATCGTTTAAAACTAAAGAATAATCGATTCGAAAGAATGCATATAAAATACATGTTTGCTACCGTACCGCGAGGATACTTCAACAGTAATGTTACGATAAAAGCCCGCGTGTTGCTTTATGTAACGTAACATTTGCGAGTACGATCTTCGAATACGTTAGAATTTGATGAGACTTACGTAAGTATTGACTTGTTTTTCAGACTACTTGGAAAGGGCGAAAGTCAAAACAAACATTGGTTCAGTAAATTTTAGAATTTCAATCCCGTCTCTATTTTGAATTCACACTTTGTTACTAAGAGGATGCCAACCGGTGTACAGTGTAAAACAAATAAAAGCTAGACATTTTGGAATTTGCACTACTTTTTTGTTAGTCTGTTCTCCTAAATCTAATTTTGTATATCTGCCTGCATAAATATGTGATAATCAAGATCACAAATTATTATACTTTAAGTAGTTTTCAAACACATTTGCAAAACGGTGCGGCGTATCCGTGCCCGGCTCGTAGATATTTGCTACGCGCGTAGCGTTTTACTACGCCAACGAAGGTAATCGACGACGACGAACGAAAAGGTTTTTTGCTTACCGACTTGAAAAAGCAATTTCTTTCTAACTTTGTAGTTTTTGGTACTATCACCTACTGATTAATAAATATTTATGATTCTACAAAGCCTAACCGTCTATCCATTCAAAATCCCATTTGTATGATAATAGCTTTTACTAGATTTAATCATAAACTACCCGAGCGATGAATTGACGACCCGCCGCCGTCTCATGGTCGACCCACGCTAGAGGTTGAAAAATAAATAAATTTAGGTCGAAATTGGTGCTAAATGGCGCCATTTTTTATTATTCCTAAAAGATGTTCATTTGTTTAAGCTAGATGTATTATGTTAATAACAAATCTTATCTTATGAATATAATAATATGGCTATAGCTTGAAAACAGATAATCTGAAAAAGTTGGATTAGCTGAAATCTATCACATAAAAATACTGTATACATAGAGGTATATGCACATAGTAGTTGAAGGTGTGGTAGCCATACTGTATTTAATTTGCGAACACTTATCGACTTTGGCTCTATAGATATACCTACCTATATATATATATTACTATTTTACTTATTACAATTAAACGACATATATTCCGAGTGAAAACAATAAAATACCAATTGATATCTTTGAAATACTGTGCAATAATGTTGTTGAGTAAGTACATAGGAAAGTACGCATGCAATATTCCACAAAACGATTATACGAGGAACAGAAGTACACCTCTGCTTGCATTTCATATTTTTGTCTGAATAATGGTATGCTTTTGAAACTGGGATTTCACATTCCAATCAACTACGGGAACTTTTTTACTTGCAACCGCTGTATATTCGATATTTTACGGGCATTCATTGGTTCTGCGCTTCTATGAAGGAAAAATAAAAATGTTGATGCTTCTATCCAGTTATAACAGCTTAGTAAAGGAATAGGCTTGGCAATGCTACTACAATTATGTAGACGGTGAGTGAGTTCGCCACTTGTCTGGTTCAGACCGATGTATAGCGATTTTTTTTTTGTTAAATTTGGTTCTGACAGTGTACCAGCGCTACAACACAATTGAGCCAACAAAAAGCTACCCTTAAAATAGTTAAAATTAATGGTGCGTACTGCACAAATAGTTAAAGTTGTGTTTTCAATTGCATCCATAGGCACTTTAAGGAAAGATGTTAAAAAGTGACTTATGAAACTGTACTCTGCGGCCGTAAACTATTATTTGCAAAAAATCACACAGAACCCTTTGTAGCATGAAAAAAGGACTAACGAAAAGACTTTAGTATTTTTTATTGTATGTTTTCCAAGAACTCAATAGGTTACAATTCTTATTCGGATATAAAAAAAACATGTTTTGTTCTGTTCCTTTGACATTAAATGCCAAGGTTCTGAGAATCTAGAATAATCGCGCCATTATTCCTTGATCCTGAAAAATTGCGATAAATCGCGCGGTTCTACTGATGTATGTTTGCATGTATTTTGATATATCGTACAGATTTGTTTGTATTTTTGTGAGCAATTGGATAGAAGATTTAAACTTAATAAATAACAATATGAGGCACTGTAATTTTACATGTGTTTTTTAATAACTCCATTATATAAATTATCTACTAAGTGAGTCGACCATATTTGTATTTTTACAGTGTTTATTATTTAATAATATGATATGTGGACGACCACTGTCTGATCGCCGTAATTAAAGGTAGGATCAAGAGCCTCCTCGGTAGTGGGGACGTATATGAGCTGACAATGATACAATAAATTGTGGCTCATTATATGCGAAAACATTTGTTCTGTTTGCTAGGCAGTAAAGAAGATTATTTCGCAAGTTAACCAAGATTTTTTCTGTTCTTGGTATTTTTCTATTGTTTTCTTCTTTTGTTGCCAAAAGACATCCTGTCGTAAAATCTACATAGGTGTGGGGTGCGGAAACGTGAAGTGTCGCTCTAGTTTCCTCCTCGTAATCTAGGGAGAGTGTTTTTTTATTGGTTGTGGCTTTCCCTCACCTCTCTAGGAACCTTTACTTCACTTACGGGTAAACAACGACTCGACTGTTCCAACAAATTCTATCTAAATGTTTGCGTAATTTCAAGTCCTGACGCTTTTTATGATTTTCTGTGTATTGGTCCTTTTTGGAACGAGTAAGTGTGACTTGTTTCATTTTCCTAACACAATGAATGCATATATTTGTTTATATACACACGGTATACCTACATTATTAAGTTATATTTACACAGAAAAGATTGTCTGCTTACTTTTTAATATACCAGAGCATCAGAAATATTAACTTGTTCTGTAAATATTTTTCTAAATATAAACACTTTTGGAATTTTACAAACTTGTTTACCCAAAAAATTACTGCCAAAATTCTTTCCATCAAAGTATTTTAATACCTTCTTCAGAATACCTTTTCATGATTTTACAACACTTTAATCAATTTATGATATTCCCCTTTGCATTCATCGCATTCTAAACATTCTGATTCTGATGATTCAAAACCAAAGGATTTACGCTCAAAGGTTATAGAACAAAAAGATCGGTATCGGAATATTTTACGATTTCGATTGGAACATTTCAACATTCGCGTTTCATTTCATTGCCGCTGCAAATGTGTCTGTTCTTTAAGGTTTACGAGGTAGGGTTATCAAGGAGTTTCAAAGATAAAGCACTGGAAGCTGTGCACAGTTGTGTCGCATTCCAAGTTTTACAGATCCTTGTCTTAGATTAAAACAACTGAATATTTCACGTGGCGTTTTATTTGCTCACTTCGTACAGGATGTTGGAAAAGAGACGAAAATTATTGAGAAATCTTAGTTTAATATTAAACTCTAAAATCTAGTATTATTACATCATAAAACCCCCATAATAATAGTACTTCTTTAAATTTACATTGTGGAACTTGTATTTTATACATAAAATCCAGCATCAAGACAGATTCCCTAACTACAGTTACTAAATGTGTGATTGATTATGTACATAGTTTTTCTATTTTCTCTCGTCGCTGCTTTTTAACATTCCTTACTATCTATCTATCTATCTTCGTATTTACGTGTTACGTAACTGAGAAAAATGGAGAAAGCGACGTCTTTATTTACGTGGCTTTATCATCCTACAACGCAAATACGGTCATGTTTTGCAAACCAACTATGTTTACCTACACACAATGTTTCCCAACGTATAAATAAATCTTGTTACTTTTGTTATTAAAATCCTTAAGTTCAAGTATAACTTACAGTTTGTAAACATATGTGTAGTGTTTAATCTTGGAATTATAACCTCAAGATATGAATGATGATGATGAGAAGAAAATAAATAGTACTAGCTATGTAAAATGGAAAAAGTCCGTCAGATCATTTTAAAATTAGGCCAATCAGAAAAGAAAAAACGAAATGACGAACTTCAAGAAATGAATAATGTAATTTATAATCATAAATATTCTGTTTCATTACATTTTACATTTTCTAACTAATTCCAGCAGCCGGGCGGAAATTCATGCAAATACAATCGTAATCGAATTCCGGAAATTTTCTCTGAGTAAGGTTTTTAAGGCACTGTCAATGTGTGAATATTTCTTTAGGGTCGGGCCACACAGATCGACGGCGATCGACGGTTTGCCTATACTAAATGCGCGCAAAGTATAGAAATCCTTTCGCCACGTCGTTGATGCAAAAGGTTATCCGTTAAAATCGAGATAATTTTATTTTTATTATCAAAATATTACTGGCTGCTAACATTTTTGATACCATTTGCTGAAATGAAAAACAAAAAATCGATTCAATTTACTTTCTATTATTAAAATGATCCTGGCTGAATTATAATTATAAAGACCGTGGAAATAAAAAAATGTAATGAAAATCACACAGTTTACTGCTTTCGTAAGCTCAATTTTCAAGCAAGGTGTATTGAAAAATAATTTACTGCGTCTTATCAATATTTTTATGTACAATAAAAAGATGTAAAGAATACATTTTAATTTAAAATTTGTATTTTTTTGGTTCACCTACGAACGACATATACAACATTGTTAACATAACATTGCAAAACATTGTTAACATTTGCCGTGTGGTGACGACAGAGTAGAATACATTTGTCACCAACCCTTACTCTTCCCGTGGGTGTCGTAAGAGGCGACTTAGGGACTACACATTGAACAGGGAACGGGTAACAGCGCTCTCTGATACAGTAACCTTTTAATCTGCGATCTCCAACGCGCCTGCCAAGTGTGGAGATTATGGCAAAACCCTCCACATAAGTGGAGGAGGCTCATATATAACATTAAAACAAAAAACACGTATCATAACAAAAAGTAAAAATTTTCAACATAAACCTAAAAATCCAAGTTTTATTGGAGCACAAGTTTCCGTCCTCGCTGGTAAGTCGTCAAGAACTTGGTTTTTATTTAATGTCTCAAGGATCCCATTACTTCCTTTAAGAAATGGCGACGTCGGTCTCAAGAGTTCTCCAGGAAAAAGAAAGTTACAATTTAAAACTCCGATTTATTCTTTGCATCCGATTCTTTTTAACTCGGACTTAATCTAAAAATAAGTTTTTTTGTTAACTTATACTAAGAAACTTTAATCTACTCATCTTAATTTTTCACGCGGGCCCAGTGTAGTTTGGACGAGTTAGCAAACTTTCTTAGATTTTTTTCGCACTTTCTTGACCGATTGTTGAGTTGAGCAACGCACTTTTTTAAATGCTAGAAAAAGTTCCCTCTTTCTTAAAATTGTGCCATTATAGAACAATATTTACCGCCATATACCATTTAACATTCGGTTAAGGAACAGTCCTTATTATCGGGTTCTTCAAAATGTTGATTAATGTTTAGCTTTGAACTCTTTATCATTGCTATTACAGAAGTAATTAATTTGAGCCACTTTAGCCATCCAGCTGTGAAAATTCAAGAGCTGACAGACAAGACGTACATTCAAAAACTATACGATATCCAGTTAAGGTTACTAAAGCTCATTGTACCATACAAAGTAAAAAATCAACATAAGAACGACTATAGTCAGCTACTTCAATATTGTAAATTATGTAAGTAAGTAAGTAAAGTAATTATATTAATGTATTCGATAGGTTTAAGTTTGAGATAGATATTACAGGGCTGTTGTTTTTTTTTATTTAAACCCCTGAAATCTGAAATTTTAAATATTTATTTTGGGAAACAATTTCTCAAAGCAAATAAAAAATTGATTTTTGTTTTCCCTATAAAAATACATGAAAGACCTATCACTGGTACACATATACACAAAACACCAATTAGAAACAAAAAAATGTTGATTTCCCTCGGCCCAAATTTCTCCAACACATAGAAATTCATCCGCCGCCCAACCGAATAGACTTTTGCAAACGAACACCAATTTGAATTCCAAATTGGTTCCTTCTCATCTGTTTACATATCACGTTTCTATCAATATCGAAAATTAGAGACACAAGTCATCTCCCTCGTAGTCTGCATACAAATATGAAGACAATACCTATGTAACCGAAGAAGGATCCATACAACATCAAAATAGAAAACAACGTTACCACTCCGAAGACAGCTTCAACATCGAATACGACACATGCTCGACTCACCAATAAAACCACCAAACACCAAAACACAGAACTCACCGAGAACGACGGCGAAATTTATATAAAAATACCAGTGAAATGACAGAATTTTAAAATTTTCAAAACTTAGAACGTTTATAATTAATTTTAAAATTGGAATACGTACGGTCGCGCGCGGTGGTAGCGGGTCGGAGATCGGACGCCGCCCCGACTGTTCGGGAGGCGAGATGGGACGCGAATGGGCGCGCGGCGTCCGCGCCCGCGTTTATACCCGCTGGCGAGCCGTGGGCGGAACTCCACAGCTAGATGATGTATTTGAACCCACACCATCGCTTAATGTCAACTATGAAGGGTAAAATAAAACTTCCCGCTAACTTTGTTTACAAAACTGTAATAATATTTACAGTTTAGTGACCAAAACCTACCCTTGCTCAATTTTAGGTTTTTTGTTTGACGCCTCTCCCACAGCTACCCACGCTGTACGTCAATCATTCTGCTATCTCTTACCTACATTATACCTTTAATATTTTTTTAATGAATGTCCAACAAACTTATTTAGTAAATATATTTATTGACAAATGAATTTAAAGATATATAAGTGTATATGAAAAAAGTACATAATCAATTAAAGTACATAAAAAAATATTTTTATTGCTATTTTAGGACAAAATGTATGTGAAATATACATAAACGGGTATGTATAAGAGAATGAATAGCATAGCTCACTTTAAGAATTTAGTGCTTAAGTTCAACTAAAAGCATCATAATATGATATATTGAATGGTAAGTGCACAGATGGTAAGTGGTACTAAAATAGCTCCCGAAGTATTTATCATTAAAGACTTTAGGGAACTTTTAACGATAAAAGCTTATATACCTGTAATACAATTTACCATAAACAATGTATAAACCTAAATAAGGTAAACGCTCAAAAGCATGGGCTCTTGTGCGGCCAGTTGCATTTTAAGAAAATAAAAGTTCTGACATGGAAAGAATTGGCTATTTTTTAAATAGTTTACAAACTACTACCTCCACTGCCTTGCGCCTTTCTTGTTTCCAACGGAAGGATCTTAATTTTAGTGGACTTTTTGCTAAGCTGACCAACTACGAACAAAAATTCATTTTGAATACCATTGTGAAATACATATCCCAACTTAAAACGCTAACAGTTTTGTATGAACGCGGGCAACTTATGTACGTGCGAACGTTCTAAGGCCATCTGTAGCTGCTGGTATTTCTGTCCTTGTGCTGTTATGTGCGTCAAATACGTCGCTCGGAGGCTGTCGGTGGAGCTTATAATAAGCTTCTTACGAGTACTCTTCTCACCTAAGTGCAGGTAATGGAAAATATTACCTCCAGGTGGTCTGTCCTAACCTAACGTTGTTTAATTTATTTGAAAAAGAGCGAATAAAAACTTGTAACTCTGATTGATGAAGATTTTTATTTTATATCATTAATTAGCTAATTGTTTTATTTTTTATTGGTCCCGTACCATATTTAATAATCTGTGAGATTCTAATCATGAAAATATTATTTTTCTTTACTTTTATATTTATTGGCCATATCCGAACGTCACATCATAATCATCTCAATTTTGACAATTATAATTTTAGTTTAGTTATCGCTCCGCTCATGTAAACGCACCCCAATAATACGATACATTATTACGTACGTGCACGTGGGGCTTAAACTTTTAAACCTTTTTGTACATGACAAACTAAAAGCCTTTCAATGGATGTTGTAAAACGAATTATGTCAGACAATATAAAAATCCGGGCTTACGCGCGCAAATACTTTTACTTAATTACATATACTCGTATACAAGAATCAATACAACGATATAAACTTGTGTGGAATTCTCTTTCTAAAAATAGCGTCTCTCGGCAATAAAAATGATAGAAATATGGAATAACGCGAATCCGCGTCAACAAGTTTAGTAAGAACTCTATTAAGCTTATTTCTATTTCTTTCTATTATTGCTTGGTTGTACCATTATAATTTTTATTTTATTTTTAACTTACATGAATAAATAAATGAACATAATATCACAGAAGAAATAGAAAGTGTAGGTGTCCTTACAGCAGTTTCTACCAGGAAACCTTAGATACAGGAAACTTCTACTGCACTATCCCACGCTACTTAAAATATACTTAAAATATTTTAATCGATAAAAAAGATTTATTCAATTGCTGGTTTTTAGGGTTCCGTAGTCAAAAAGGAACCCTTATAGTTTCGCCATGTCCGTCTGTCTGTCTGTCCTTCTGCGGCTTAGCTCAGAGACTCTTAGTACTAGAAGGCTGTGATTTGACATGAAAATATATATTAATCATTCCGACAAATCTGAAGAATAAAATTTTAAAAAAGTATATATTTTTATGGTTCCTCTGGTACACGTGAAGTGGGGGTTATTTTTTATTTTATTTACGACAGGTATCGGTATCGGTATCGTATCTTATAGTGCGGTATCGTTGGACAGGTTTTTTAAAAATAATGGGGGTTTGTAAAAACCATTTTTCGATGTAAGCGTACTTTTCAGAAATATTTCGTTTTAAAGTGCTTATTTTTTTTAGCATCAGGTGTCGTCGTCTTCTGCCAGCGAAACCGTTGTATTTGGAAATGTGAAAAAATTCACGGTAATTGTGTAGGTATATATGATGAATTTAAAAGGAAAATTATCAACATCAATTCGGCTTTAAAGATTATTGAACAATAGACGAACTTATAAAATTTACTTGTACAAGTACGAAATTCGGTACAAATATCATAGCAAAATTATCTCGTCTTAAACAGGTAACTAAGTAGTATTGGACAACTATGGAACCCTATACTTTGCGTGGCCCGACACGTGCTTGGCCGGTTATTGCTTTTATCTTTACGCGACGTCTACGTCGTAGCATTTTGCTACGCCACGGTAGCACAAGTCTACGAATAAATAACAAACCTGAATATTTATATCCTATCTTACAATGGGCACTACATACATGCCATATTTATTATGAACAATATATTTACGACTCTTGTCAAACTTTCCAACAATATAAACCATTTATTGTTTTCTACGGGATAAAATTATTGCTTAGAGTTGTTTTACGAGTCCGTAACAACAAAAGAAAAATGAAGCCTTGTATTTCCGTTATGCGTATTTTTCATGAAAGTACTTTGACTAGCAAAATCTTAAATAGCGCAGCTTTTATTAATACTTAATGGGCTTTTTGGGTAACATCTGGAAACATATTTAGATTGAAGTTGAAAGGAATAGCTGGCGGTCTTTTAATCGAAACTAAGATCAAGTTAAATTTTTATTTTACTTTTATTTAAAAGCAAGCAAGAGCGTCAGGATTATTTTCGTTTTAATGCCGGAATACCTAAATTAAAAAACTGTAGAATTTTAGGTTCTCGAATTTCAAAGCAGAATCCTCAGAGCAATCGTGTTTGTTTGGTTGTTTCTATGAAGCAATTTTGAGCCGGTGCGGTGGAGTTATAATAATATTGAGCAATTAGTGTAATCAAATTGCTCAGTTGTAACTATATCTACAGTTATATTGAGGTAAATTCGAATAATTTATTTTCGTGAAACATATTTTGATATCTTCACTAAGCCTACTACAACGCTGTAGAGGATTACTTTATATTAATTAATTAACTTAGCTGGGGTAGATATGGGATTATCTGGAGGAAGCCTCACTTTAATAAAGGGCGGAAAAGGAGTTTTATTTGCAAAATCTTTAGATAGGCATCATTTTGAAAGGTGATTCTGTTCCTTTGGGTTTTAGTCCTTTATAGGCCACCTATTGTTAGTAGTTTATTTAGATTTTGTATAGGCCGTTTTGTAAACCGTACCTCTATTTTTAGTACAACTACTTTGTTCAATTCAATTCAATTCAATGCAATCGTTTATTTACATAAAACATAGTCATTAATCGATCTTATTGTAAACAGTCATAGTGTCTTATGTTCTACCACAATAGGCATGCAAATCATTAAGTAAACTAAGTGCAATATAATAATGTTGATGAAATAGTTCGCTCAACCCACGCTACGGTACGGAATACCGTACCAATATAGGTGATTTTTTGAATATTGCATATTTCAGAAGTTTAAATACCGTACTCACGATTATTGTCTTTTTATTATGCCGCTCTAACATGAATTATTTATCTGCTGTCTATCTTTGTTTTAATAAAAAAAACACATTAAAGAGAAAAACACTTTAATTCCTAACATAACATGCTAAAAATTTAAATCCAGAAAACCTCTTTTCAGAAAACCACACAAACGGAGAGAAAAGACCCGCCATAAAACTATTAATAAAATGCCTTTAGGAGGCGCCATTCAATGGCCGACGAGGATATTATATCGATGGTGTCTGAATGCAATTTCTTTTTGCCATTTAGCCACGCCCTGGCTCATACAACATGCGACGCGATCGGATTACTTGGCAATCGATACGTCTATATTTCCAATAATATCAGCAGCGTAAACGCTTTTATTGAAACCGTATCGCATCATTAGTAGGCGCCAGATAAATTATTATAACAGAGACATATTCATTAATCTTATAGATGACTCAATCATAGCGCTGCCCGATACGTACAAAATACAACAAAAAAAGTAACGCCTGATGAAGCGGTAGAACGTACGGCTCTCGATTTAAAAGTTCTGGGTTCGAATTCCGGTTGGAACATTTAAACAAACATCACTGAATTTATGAAACTGTCCTTTATATATTCTATTCTGTTCTTTATTTAGTCAGGATATTGCAAACTGCTGCTACTGATTGATCGAAAATTAAGATGATCCATCATTCGAGAGGCACGGCGATGGTCCCGGCTATTTTGTCTTAAGAGGAATACAAAGGAGTCATTTCATGAGCCATATAACACTTTTTGCTTTTCTATAGGTATACTTTTATTTTATTTTATAAATCCAAACTTCTTAGTTTCTGCTATCGAACACTAAAATAATTTTTGCTCTATCTTTAAAATTGACCGAGTTATAAAGGTTTCAAATTCAAGATTAGACAGAGAGGTACATACCCACTTGTGACGTCATTTGTTAGTAACGCCATATAGTCTCCATACAAAAAATCGTTTTTGAAAGAGACAGACCACATTAAAAACATATTGAAACATTAAAAAAATCATTGTAAAATCGTTTTTCAACCGATTCTGTTTTTTTCTTCGCGAATCGTCTGCTACTAATCTATATTTTAAAAATAATTCATAAAATACGCTCAATTTGGGAACAGTCCGATCCCCTAATATAACAAATTAAAACGCTCGAGCGCGCTCGTAAACAATAATTTAATCGCCCGTCCGAGAGATTCGAACCCCACCACGTACTTGTATTTAGAATTCATACTTATGAACGTTTTGCTCTTACTGTAAAAAAAAACATGAGGAAACCTGCACACTCCTGCGAACAAATTCAAAGGCCAACCCGCACTGGGTAAGCGTGGACGACTAAAGTCTGACCGCTCCAATTCAAGGTAGCCTCGATAACCCTCGGTGGGGACGTATATAACGTTGATGAGAACATATAGTGAAAAGGTTACCTCTGTGATTTAGGTCGCATAGATGGCATAGTTGTCGTCAGCTTGATCGAGGTGTTGCGGTTTAATCATCTGCATACCCCTAATCTTATACGTCAGTTTCCATAAATCTACCTATATACTACGCGTTTAGTTTTAGGTTCGATTTCCGGCCAAAGAAATATTTGAGTGATGAACTATCCTAGTAAATAGCTATGAGTGTGATGCCTGTTTTTTTTAAATCTGACAAATATACTGTTCTCCATGTTTGCCATTTGCTATTTGTATGTACGAGACATAATAACAAGTTAGAAAATGAAGAGGTTGCAATTAAACTACCGTAAATCCTACCTGTCAAAACTAAGTATTAAAAATGTCGCCCTCATGAATAAAATTTTAGTGCGATAGGCGTTATAGAGAAACTAGGTACAACTAGCGCTGCATAATAAATAGCTATACAATAGGTGTATGTGACGTCAGCACATTTTTTATAATAACCCAAGTTTGATGACTAGCCAGTGGTTGTGATACTGCCCGATAAAACCTACCACTCAATATCTTGGCTTTTTGAATGAAAAATCTTTGTAATTCATTACTTATATAAAAGTCATTCCATATCACATCACACTAATCAAATTAATATTAAAAATATAATTAGATGTTTGGATGTTTGTTCCGCTTTCACGCCTAAACTACTTAACGGATTTGGATGAAATTTGGAATGGAGATAGTTTGTAACCTGGATTAACACAAAGAATACTCTTTACGGGAAAAAGTCATATTCCCTAGGGAAAGTCCTACACAACGCAAGCGTAGCCGCGGGTGGACCGCAAATTTATTATACTAGCTGTACGCACGCGGCTACGCTCGCGTTAATTAAGATTAAGTCAGTCAGTAAAAGCGTGAAAGCGGAACAAACATCCAAACATATAAACATCCAAATATATTTTCACATTTATAATATTAGTGTGATGTGATTTTCTTTTTCTTAGGTTATAGGTACTTGTTTTTTCTTGTCAGGCGTTAGGTCGACACATGCTACCAAATTAACAGAAGAGTGAACTTCAATGCAGGTAATTTATCTCGCTGTGCAAAGGCGAAGTTTTCACATAACTTCATATCTAATTAATCTCTTTCATACAACTCTGGTGAAGTTGCCGCAACAGCCGCAAGTATACTGAAGTTTGAACCAGAACAAGATGTTTAATTAGCAGGCGTGTTTCAATACTTTCAATATGTACTGAGTTTCAATCAATATTAGATTTAGTAGGTACTAGGTAGCACTGATTGTTACCGCCGGATTCAAAGCGGATTCAAAGTCTACATTAAATTTTGATTGATTTGTTCATATTGGACCATGTCTTGTGTCCAGGATAACAAGTTTTTCTAAGTTGTGTGTTGCAGGCAGTGTTGAGCAAAATTTAGTTTAGTTTTTTTTTTTATTATATGTAGGAGAGGGGTAACGCAAATTCATTTATTTCTTCAGATACATCACAACTGCATTTTTAAATTAGGTATTTCTACAGTAATATTCAGTGTGATCTACCATTATAGATAATATATAGGTACAGCTTTCATGCGTGACAGTCTGTAATATATAAAAAAAATGCAAATAGTTGGTAATTACATAATAAATCAAAAAACACAAACAGTAAAATACAATAATAAAACAAAATATCTAAAAACTGTCCGATTAACAAATGGTATGTCTGCGCCCTTTCCGTGGTTAATATAGAGAGGCGTAATATTAAATTAGATGGGGGTATCCATTGAGTGTGTAGTAGTGCTCTTTTCTCCGTTATGACGTCATATTTTTTTTGTATGGGTATTTTTTCAGTAATCTATCGTGTATGAAATGAAAGGGCTTCATGAGCCGGTTCTGTAAATATACTACATTTTGTAAAACCGGCCAAGGACAATTTTAATGCGAGCACTGAGGGTAACGGTTGTTACTAAAAAATATCATCTTCATCTAAAAAGTACAATTTTGTAAAAAGTGACATAGATGGGTGATGACTTTTTTATTTAGATGCGTTATTTTTTATAGTTCCATAGGACCTTAGATTTAAGTATTTCATATTTATTTCAACTTGATACCTCTACGCATTTCGTGAGAAAAAAATCTTTATAGACAGACAGACATACGGTCAACGAAGTGATCCTTATTTTCCTTTTGAATTACGGAACCTTTAAGAGCAACTCATGTTTGATTCATCATTTTGCCTCCAGAACATAATTTAGGTAAGCGTCGATCACGCTCGTTTCTTGTTTGCCTCACTGAAACAAATAAAACAGAATTCGTCGAATGGAAAATTATTTTCCAAGAACTGCTTATTTTCCTTGGCAACATCCCATCACCCACCGCCTGAATTAACATTCGCGGGAGAAAGCGTGTAAATAGCTACGTCTCTGACGAGGGCACGGAGGAATCCAATAAAGGAATTTAAAAGGACGCTCGTTCTCCCCAGCTTACTCTGTGTTTAGTCGGTAACAGGATAGAGTGGAGTATTATTTGTTGCAAGTGGAATGCGTTTTAAAGGGAGCGGGGCCAGTGCAAAGACAAGTAAACGAATACAGAACGCACGCAGACAAAGAACGCGCAGAACGTGGTAATAGTGTTGTGTCGTTTTTATTTGTCTAAGGATATGTACGTTTTGATTATTTCGCTAAGTGGGTATATCTTATTCCGTTATTTTGGGTATCTACTCTCTATATTATACTTAAATGTAGTAGTTGTAAATTACAGCAGAAGTAACTATATTTCTATCTACATTTTATGTGTATACGTGAAGTAAAAATATAAGATTTTTATTATTAGTTAAAAACTAAGTTTAACATTTTAAACCAAAAACAAAATAAGCAGACGCCGGAAAATCGAACATTATCTAGTCTCTTGAAATTTTACCAAAAAAAGAAGTGTTTTTGAACATCTACCTGTAATGTAATCGCTGTCGTCATCATCAGCATGCCCAAATCAGAACTCAAATTAGAACTTTCTGCTTCTGCATCATATAGCTATCCAAGTATAAAAATGAAGCATCATAAACTATGTGTTAAACTCCGGTCATAAAACTAGAAATTTACGACGTTATTACGAATATTCTATGACATTATAATGCGGTGAATATTCTCACATGCACATGATATTATATTAACGACATACAAGAGAGGGTTAAGACTCTTCGTCAAAGTTGACAGCATTGAGTATGGACTGATGTGATATTCAAAGCCTACACCTCGTTACCGAGAATACACCAAAGGTTTTGAGATTTTGAAATGTAATGTGATGTCTTATTTGGTTAATTTTTTCTGCAGCTCAACGTATGTTACAAGTTCCTCCGGAAAATCAAATGACGATTTTTTTTACTTTACGCCCTATGACATAATTATTTAGAGCGGTTCCAATCCGAGTCCGTGAAAATGAAGTTCCGGCGGTATTTCAGCTCAATAACAGCCTCCGTATTAGCATTCGCAGCGTGACCCCACAATAAAATACCATAGGTCATTAGACTATGAAAGTAACTGAAGTAGACTAGTCTAGCGGTGTCTACGTCGGTAAGGGCTCTAATTTTTTTAACTGCGAACGCTGCTGAACTCAGTCAGTTCGACAATTTATTTATATGAGAATCCCATTGTAGTTTGGCATCTAAAGTAATGCCCAAAAAGACAGTCGAATCTACAAGGTCCAATTTCTGTCCTTTTATAAATATATCTGTAGTTACCGGTTTCACATTGGGTAATACGAATTTAATACATTTAGTTTTCTTTTCATTAAGTAATAGATTATTAACAGTAAACCAATTCACTATACTAGAGATAGCATTGTTTACGTCGTCATAGTTTGATTATTGTCTTTTAACTTTAAATATCAAAGAAGTATCATCGGCAAACAATACTAACCCATGTTTTGCTTTAACAAGATAAGGTAAATCATTAATATATACTAAAAACAAGAAAGGTCCAAAAATTGAACCCTGCGGGACGCCCATACTTATTGAAGATCCGGGTGATCTTTTCCCATTAACATCGACCATCTGAACCCTATCTGTTAGATATGACTCCAGAAGGCCAAGAGCCTTATAATTTTTACAGATAGACCATGGACGTCAGCCGTCTTTTTCATTTCCAGGGATTTAAACGCTTTTACAGTGTCCTCATTATTTACGTGCCTAAATTTAAAATCTGCTTTACATTCCTCAAAGTTCTGCTTAAGTATAGATTCAGCAGCAGCGGTAGATGAATTTAAAGACTTGGTTGTTGAAACTGGAATGTCCGTAAAGAAATTTTCAAAAGCTTTTGCTACTTCTAGATCTATACTTAACAATTGATTATCTATTTTAAGCTTGAAGTTATTATGTGTAGCTTTGGCCTTTCCAGTCTCGCTATTTATAATTTTCCATGTCGTTGTCATTACATTGCTACTAGATTCAATTTTGTTTTTAATGAAATTGGATTTAGCTACGGCACAAACGCGTTTAAACATTTTTGAATAACTACGAACATAATCTAGAAAGGCCGTACTTTTGTTATATGATTTCTCTTCATAGAGTTCATATAATTTTCGTCTGCTCCTATAAATTCCCGCTGTCGCCCAATCACTAAACAAAGCTTTGTTATTAACTTTTATAGTTTTTGATTTAAATACCGTATCATATTCATTTTTGACAAAGTTAAATACTGAGTTATACAATAAATTCGGATCGTCACTGTATGGTATTTCCAATAATTTATCTAAAATATTATTCCTATAGTGTTCTAGCCGAGTGTCACTAATGGGGACACATGTAATATCCTCTTTTTGGTCCTTTTTTATTTTAATATTGAATATACCTATCTGACCAGAGTGATCAGAGGTTAATTTATTGATGACCGATTTGTAAGTAGGCGTAATGTTAGAAAATATATTATCAATGCAAGTAGCAGATGTTTCAATAATTCTAGTAGGCTCCAAAAAAAGATAGTTCATGTTGTGACATAAAAATAAAGATTTAAATCTAGTACAAGTATTATTATCCTCTAACAGATTAACATTAAAATCACCACAAATTATAAAAATTTTGTTTTTATCGCAAATTTTAGTCAACGCTTCATCCATTATCTTTTCGAATAAATCAAAAGATGAATCTGGTGGTCTGTATACGCTCATTACAATAAGTTGTTCAAGTTCAATACAGGCTATTTCAATAGTACGCTCAACTGACAGGCTCACTATGTCAACTCGTTTCTTATATTTAAAACTATTATTAACAAGTATTAAGGAGCCACCGCGTTCTGCTTTTTTTCTGTTGAACGAATTAGCTACGTGGTGGTTATTAAAGCTGAACATGAACTGATAACTTTTTTAAAAGTGCTCTGTAATACATAAAATATCAATATTATTACAGTTCATGAACAACTCAACTTCTAATTCCTTGCTTAATATGCCCTGTATATTTTGATGAACTTATTATAAAATACTAACTTGTTTGCTTTAGCGGAATTCAATAAAACCCTCTGAACCTCCCCACATGCTCAGTTTCCTCCGATCGAATCTAAAGATTTCTAAATCCAACCCCTAAAAATTCTGTGAAACGTTTTCGACCTATTAAAATTCGGGTAAAAACTATTCGGAAGTATGAAATATTACCGATTCATAAGCATTTTTTAATCAAAGTTGGTTATTATTATTATTATCGTTCGGCCTCGCAAAATAAAACCTGCATTAAAAAAATTACTAACTTATTATTCAAGTTCTGTATCACAGCCGCTGGGGTAAGCTCATGGAGCTCCTTATATGTTCCTGGGAACCTCCTGAGGGGACACTCTCCCACTATGTGTGCCGTGGTCTGCTCCGGCGCCCCGCAGTCGCAGGCTGGTGAGTCTTGGACCCCCCACTTATGAAGATGGTAGTTACAGTTGGATTTATCTACTTTACCTCCTGTCATCTACAATAATATCCCTATCGCCTTTGTCAATTCGGCAAAGAACTTAGGTCTAGTTATGGACAGCACACTTTCCTGGAATCGTCATGTCAATGAGGTTAGTAAAAGAGTACATTACTCTTTTCATTCACTTAAGCGTCTCCAAAATTTCTTACCCCTGAAAACCAAGATCTCTCTGGCACAATCCTTACTCTTGCCAATTCTTGATTATGCTGACTCCTGCTTCTTGGACGTCACCAAGGAGCTGTTAAACAAACTTGAGCGTCTTCAAAATTTATGCATTCGTTTCATCTTCGGTCTACGCAAGTACGACCACGTCTCCAGCTTTCGTTCTCAACTCAAGTGGCTCCCCATTCGCCTTCGCAGAAATACTCATATCTTGCCTATCCTTTTCAACATCCTTTATAGCCCGTCGTCTCCCACTTATTTAAAAACCCGGTCCTCTTTCATGCATTCCCAGGACAAACCATGCTGTCCCCTAGTGCGCAAGTTGCTTGACATTCCTTTGCACCATTCTGGTTTCTACTCCAACTCTTTTACGGTTCACGCAGTTAGACTGTGGAACTCGCTCCCGCACACTATACGTGAGAGTCCCTCATTATCCGTGTTTAAAAGACGAGTGAAGGAACATTATCTTTCTCTGTGCGTATAATCCGTGTTAGGTTGTTGTATTTATATATGTAATTGTTTATATTTGTATGTATTATAATTTAGTTATGTATTTATTAGTCTATATTATATTTATTATACTTTTTTAGGTTTTATTTTATGTAGGTAGGTTTATCATGTATGTATGTGTAGGTATATACGAGTATTATTAATTGAAACTGTTGTGCACGTTACTATCCGCTTCTTTTCTAAATTCTCACTTCCAAGGTCTGCTGTAAGACATTTCGTTAGAAATAAGCAGTGCCTGTTGTGTCGTTTTTCTATGTGATCATTTTCTGTTAACTTTATTGTGTACAATAAATAATAAAACAAATAAATATAAAATAAATAAATACATCTGGCTACTCCCGTCCGGATGCGATTAAGTGTCGTCCAGGTACGTCTGCTAGCTTTAAAGCCGGGAACCTGGGCAGATGGGTCCGGTATTATGCCAGCAGAGCACTCAAGAGACTGCCACTCAGCCAACCAGGATGAGTGAATGTTGAAAGGTTGCCGTATTGCGGGATCAGACCAGATGGGTTTGCGTGAAGGTAAACGCTGCGGGATGCATCCATCTAGTGTCTTTCTAATCGGCGGCAGTTTGTGCGGAAGTTGACAGCTTTCCGCTTTAGACCACTCGCCTGCTGCAGTAAGAGCGCGCCTTAGGTGTGGGGGCGCGATGTGCGAGAGAGAGACCGTTAGCCACGGCGTAGGAGTAGGGCGCAAGGTACAGTAAAAGCGGGGGGCAGTAGCCAGATAGGCGCTAAGCTAATCTGAAGAAAATGCAAATCATATACGTAAATAAATATATTTTATATTATTCACTCTCTAGAACAAAATCATGTCAACTCGGTAACACGATGACGTCCCGAGTCAAAACAACAAAAAAGAACCATTCGTATATCAAAATATTTAGATTCAATCGAACTAAACGAACAGCCAGACCGCTCAAAGGAGGCCGCTCCTTACAGTACCTGAGATGATGCGCATCGCTCGGTTCAGCTGCACGTCCACTTTGTAGGTATGTGCACCACGGTACCAAACCGGAGTACAATACTCTGCCGTAGAGAACACTAAATATAGTGCAGATGTCCGCAGCACATCGGCACGAGCGCCTCACGACGTGCCCGCCAATCGACCTATAAGGTTAACCCGAGATTTTATCTTTTGTGCAGTGACTTCCAGGTGATTTCGAAAAGTCAGAGACCTGTCTAACGTGACCCTAGGTATTTTGGGGTGAAGTTATGACGCACCTTTCTTCCATCAAAGAACACTTCCAGCTCTCGTTTAGCTATACAGTTAGTTAAGTGGAAGGCGGAAGAAATAATAATAATAAAGAAGAAGACTGAAGAGGTTTCCCCATAATAATCAAAGTTGGTTAACTAATCCTTGTCACGTCCCGGCTTTGCCCTCATAAATCTTTATGCATTTTATTAATGAAACCCTTTACCGAAACAAGCCTTTAGAGTGGGGAGCAATTAAATCAGTGTTGCTACGGAAAATAAGCATTTTAATTCTTCCTCTAAATAAATCCAATAAGTAACATTCTTTGGGCTCTATCCATTAAATTGTAAAAAAATATAAAGCTTCACATTTACATTTTATTTAATTTTAACAGCTTCCGTGTCAACCCACATGATAAGAAGAGAACAAAATTCCTGAATCAGATCAAGGATGCTATAAAAACACCCGAGTGATGAACAAAATTAGATTAAGATTAGTTGTTTTACATTAAATATGATTGAAATATCTTAAGGCTTTTAAAAAATAAAAAACAGTAGCCAAAATAGTGTTAAACTCCCTTCTTGTTGCGGGGTTTCCTATTTTTAATTTTTAATTCAATACTCAAATACTTGAACATGTCTCTAGTTAACGGGCGCCTGACATCACAGCTGCTATTTATCGCGGTTCCCTTTGACAGCGAGGGCAATTTACGGGCCCCGGTGACGTCAACACGGCAATATGGCCGACCCACCAGCAAGCCGCGATATTAGACAACGCATCCAATATTTTAAAATGGAAAATTGGCTTCGAGGAAAATGGGGTAAACGTCAAGTTCTAAGTTTGAATTTATGTATTTCTTCCCTATTGGGTTTGTAGACAAAGGTTGCGTAGGTTGTATAAAAAATAGGCGTATAACTTTACTGATCTATTTCAAGTTATTATGCTCATTTGTAATATATAGGTATCATTATCAACGGCCTGTAGGTATACTACTTTGAAATTTTAACTATCATAAAACACTCTTCAGTGTTTATTTAGACTTTTGTTTTTTTGTTTTTTCTTTTGTCTTAGGTGCAATACACCTATAACTATCTAATTTTACAATTTATTTTTGTATGAATAGCGTAATTGTGATTGCATGTTTGTTTACCTTCCTTGTTAAAGTTGTTTATTCCTCTTCCTGAAATGGATTTCCTCCGCTCGTTATTCCACTACTTGAACTGCGTCAACAAGTTAAGTTCCTCATCTGCGGTGGCCATTACCAAGCAACCGTTTTCTTGTATTTGTCTTATCCGAATATCCATGTTCTTAAAACTTTATTTATCTTACTCGCTGATTGTGTTTCGTTATTTGCAGACAGTAAGATTTGCGCATACCTAGGCCTTTTTTTACTATGAATAGGCTTGTGTTTGTCCTCTATCTCAGCAGATGGAAACCGATTGTGAGGTTAAAGATGGAGCATTCTCGCTTAGAAGATGCCTATTAATTCTTTTAAACAGGCTAGGAGTGAAGGACGGCCCTGGATGTCAAGCTATCTTTGTACCAAATTCCTTCAAAATTTGTTCAGTAAATAAAAGAACAAAAAAGAAAGAAAACCATTCATTTCGATATTATGACAGATAAAGGATAACATTCTTATGACACACCATTATATCCGGACAGATAGACAAAATAACATTACACAATAACTTTCAAAAATATTTTAAAACAGTCAAAAGCCAAACCAATTCAAAAAGATCTTATTAAACAACTGTAGAGCTCTGCTGTGGACTGTATTTTAGGGTTCTTTGGTCTGGCTGGCTTATCGTAGGTGTAAATTTATTAATTAAAACCACGGAGCATTTTTCACTAGTATATTTGACCCGGGATCGCCGTAAGAAGAGAAAATAAATGTTGCTACACACAATATTCTTACATGAAATTATTATACCTTGATGTTGCCATATTTACTAATTGCAACAACAACCACTAACGTTCACTTAATATAACAAATCAGATTATATTTCGCAAAGAACGATCCACAGCTATACTAAATATCTTACGTTAAATCGTTTAAACTTTCCTTTTCTTTGCACAATCCACTAACATTCGTTTCACGGACCACGTAGAGTGCATGAATAAACGAAGCTTCCAGAAAATAGCGAGGTTTTACCGCGAAAACTTGAGATATTCGAGTGTACGAGATGCATTTGCCGCATGATGGAGCTTAGCTCGATGATTGAAGGGCAAATATTCTCCTTCACACTCTTAGTGCCGCTTTTATTCCGCGCAATCTTTCGAGCAAATGACGTGATTGAAAAATAAGGTTGAGATAAAACGAACGTTTACCGGAATAATGAGTAGTTGTAGGGAGAAAGTACACTGCCTACAACTGGTGGATCACACTCAGGGCAATATTATCTCATCTTTTATCCTTCTATTTATACAATAATGTAGAACACAGGTTGACAAATCGGAGATAATTGCTTCTAGAATGGAGCTTGTTATACTTTAAAATAACAGGCTTGAATTTATCTTCCTTTGATACCTAGGTATAAAAAATATAAATGATGTTAGAGGCCTGTTCGTGAGGTTGGTTATCGGTCTTGCAATGAACAAAAAAATAAAAAACAATAATACAAAAACACAACAAAACCAGAACCAACCAACGACCAAACCTATATCTACACTATAACCATAGGTTTGACGTCGAAAAATGATTTGGAAAAATCTTAATTCGAATAAAATAATTTTGACTTTGACTTTGAACCAATTCAAAACAGTATATCCGGCTTTATCTCTCTTAACAACAAAATGTTGAAAATTTTAAAATTGTTTTTCAAATACCGCTGTTTTTCAAATATCATAAAAAAAAATACATGCCGTGGGTGGACGCAACAAGCCAGAAATATTGCACAGGATCCTCCACCCAATGATAAAGCACTCGAGTTCCGTAGTTATTGCACTGGTTAAGAATAATGCACTCCCTGAAAGTGGGTTCAGTATAATAAATCATTTTAGTGTTGCTACTTTCGAAGTTGCGATAAAAAGAAGCGTTCCTTACCGAAGTTTTTCTATTTTCTGATTATGTCTTTTAAAGAGAAAAAAAATACTAATTTTAGACCGTGTTTTTACGAAACTACCCCGCAATTTATTCATCATATCTTTTTTTATCTTGTTTGTCTTTTTAACACTAGTTCAAAGTTTTAGCCCTGCCTGAAACTCTGACAAAGAAATGTTATTTTTTTTTCTAGCCTGAACTGTCCCACTGCTGGGCAAAAGCCTCCCCTTTTTCTCCCACCGTTCTCGATCTTGTGTCAGTGACTCCCAATCATCTTCGAAAGCGTCGAGATCATCTCGCCATCGTTTTCGAGGTCTGTCTCTCCCACATCGGCTGTCATGATGATGATCTTTTACAAGTTAAATATTGTTATTGCCTCAATCCTTTTACACGGAAATTGCCACCCATTCTCGTGAGCCTCATGGTAGTACTCCAAATGTCGGGATACTAAAAACGTTGATCACACTTTATGACATAGACTAATCACTTTTGTAAAGGGTTATTCACCCTTAGCCAGGGATCCCTAATAAAACAATGGCAGGAATCTATTACTGCGGCTTGGTGGCGGCGGCAGCATCCTGTCATGATTGATGGCCCGCTGACCTGGCAAAATTGGGCCGAGGTCGGATTATACGTTGTGACGATCCAACAGATAGTTTCACTGTCCTATATCTTTAATAGAGAGACATTATATAGTTATTTTTTTACTACCAATAGAGAAAACTTAATAAAAAGTAAATGGTAATTCAAATCTATCGCTAAAGTGCAAAATTCAAAACCACTCGATAGCCGAAAGATAGCGTTTGGTAGTTGCGATGTGTAACCATGACGAAGGTTTAAAAAGATGTGACTCATTTTTGACAATAAATAGTATTTTTCAGGGAGAACAATAATAACTAATACAATTGTACAAAATTTCATGATCTTACGTTAGGGTTACGGTAAAAGTTGTTGGTATCAGTATCATCCATTTGTGGCTTTTCATTCCTTAAAATAAAACACTTAATTATACGTCATCCTACATTCACCTTTAATATTGGTCACCCTACTGCTAAGTTTGTATGGGAAAATAACAATGATCAATATCTCTGAAACTATGGAGGGATCGTCGTCACATTTACAGGTTATCTTTATCGTCCCCGTCACTAAATGTTGAAGAAAATTTGGAAGCCGTAGACCATCAGACAGCGCAGATACAACGAGCCAGCCAGCCAGAACATCAGGCTGGCTGGCACCAAGTTTTCATCGATTTCTCGTAAACGCCTTTATGTGACGCCATGAAACAAACGCTATGACTGTCACAAATTCTGTCACTAAATGCTAGTAAAAGAACCTTGTTTGAAAACGCTTTCGTTGTCGAGATTCAGAGGTGCCAGCCAGAAGTTTAATACGTAAGTTCAGGCTGGCTGGCCACGCTTTTCGTTGTATTTTAGCTAAATGGCTATACGTATCTCAAAAATTCAAACTGGATGCCTGTCACAATTTTAGGTGACGCAATATTAATAAGCAAGAAATAGTTAGAAGATTGAGATACCATGCGAACAGCGGTTTTCAAGCTGGCTGGACACGTTTGCGTTCGATTATCTCGGGTTCTCTAGTGTCACATAAACTGAAATAAGCGTGATTAGCCGTCACCTAAAATTGTGTGTTGACCTACTTAAACGCGACTCATTTGGAAGAATCGTCCAGCCAGCCTGAGTCACATTTAAAAAGTTGTAACTTCTTATTTATTATTGTAGAATAAATATGTTCATTAAAATGTCTAAGAATCACAGCCATATTCCCGAGGCAATTTTATTAAATTAAGATTTGTCATCCAACCGTTAAAAGTTACCAAGGGGTGAAAGTGATCAATTACACCCGAAGTATTTTGGCGCACGAGCGTAGCAAGGGCACTTATAGTATGAGGGTGGGATTGATCAGTTTCCCTCGAGGTGAACACTCTGCTTTTCATCTCGATTTGCGAGGAAAGTAAACAAAACAGTTTAAAAAAATACATATAAGGCTACATAGGTACCACACCGCAACCTATTTGACACACAAACTTGGAAATTTTTAAATCACTATTATGTTAACTTTTTAAATACACGCACAACCTAAATCAAATTCCTTTTTACTATTTCACGGTTAAAATAAACAAATTATAAAATAATTTACCGAAACATTGATTAAAACAACAGACAATAAAAATTTTTCACCAAAAGTTTTCTCCCGCCTTTTTTTAGGGGCGCGTTTTCATTTCTTGCCAGCCAGCCAAGCATTTTTCAGTAAAAAAATTGTTTATTTACGATTATTAAATCATTTTATTGATATTTCGTAGTAAATACACGAATTTCGCATTCATCTTGCATAGTTAAGTATATTCAAGTAAAAAAAAATCTTTTTTATTGAAATAAAAATAATTGTAGTTCTATCTAGACTGTATACGTCTATTCCCTTGCCAGTGTGCATTTTTCTATGCAAATAGTAAAAAGAAAGGTTCGAATTTCAAAGTTACTTACATCCCTTGGGATGTAATTTGGACTTACATCCTTTCTTTGAGGTCATTATTGGACTACTTTCAGAGCATGAGAGATGAAAAGACACTAAACGAAAAATTCGTACTAAGCCCGAAGGATTCTAAAATACATGTCAAAGCTTGTGGCAAATTGTATTAAGTAACATAATAAGAAGTCTCAACTCAATCGCAATTTTTCTTAACAAGACGGACTATTTGTAACTGTCTGTTAAGAAAATGTTCCGCAACAAGAAAATCTGAAGAAACATTAATAAAATGCGATGCTTTAAGAGCCGGATTTGCTTTCGCGAAATTGAATGCGGCTAACAGACGTTAATTTTAACACGGCTTGTGTTAGTAAGAACTAAGCTTCAAATTTTGTATGCATGTTATTGAATTAATCACGCCACTTACTTACCCAATATTCTTGGAAGTACTAATATTAGTTATTATGATTTCATGGTAGATTTAAAACTGTTTTTTTCTCGTAAATGTTAAGATCCATAATCATGTTTTAAACATGGTCATATTTTTTTTATTTTATCATTGTTTTGTCAAGTTCATGAAGTATGTTGTTTAATGTATACCTGTACTGGGTAGGTAAACTAAATTTTAATGTTTTATTTTAATCTTAAACAAATGGTAAATAATTCTTAGGGTGAACTTAAAACAGTTCAACAAATCCCGCCACTATGTGTAGTCGTTTGATCCAAGTTTGATCTGTCTACTGAAATGCTACGTAACAAGAAGACAGCATGACTTGAACTTTGAACCTTATGCCAGTTTACATAATAAATCAACGCAGTCAACGGGCTAATATGGACCGAAGGCCCATATCGTAATAAAATACAAATTGAAAATAATAAAAACAAAATGTACTGACCCGGAAAATACCCAGTAAAGCAAACCAACTAATTCCTCTGAGCGCTGCAGGATTATCGGAGAGTGAGCTCGCCGGTATACTGAAAGCAATTTTGAAACATATCTTTCGCTAGTATTTACCTACTCTTATAAACTATTCCATTATTCATTCTTCTTTATTATCATCGTGTTAGCATTAATGTGCATTGCCGAAATAAGTACTTACTTTTTCTTTTCAAAACAAGTGCTATAATGTTCGTCTTTCAACACGTATACGCCTCACAACCTGTGGCTGTGACACATGTGCTGTCCTCGTGACTGTGTCTTGTTTTTGTTTTTAATATAAAGAACATCGCTTACCTGTACCAGCCACAGTAGACGAGTATGCTGCACGGCTGCATGCTAGACCGTACAATATTTCCATCGTATTGTAATTAAAGTACAAGAGAAAACTTTCAAGGATACTTTAAATTTTATCTGCTTGATGGTTTTTAAGGAAAATATTTTCGCCTTGCAAAGTTCAGTATTCATAAAAAACACTCACTTTCACTCGCAGCACAAAAAAAAAGATCCAATAAAACTGACGATACGAAATGGTTTTTTTTTTCTAACTAACCTACTACTACGATATTTACGAGTATAATGTATATTTTAATCTATGAACAAATTGGTAATATGTATAGCACGAATCACGATATGATATTCGATATTCGATGCCAATGGTCGTTCGTGCATAGGATATAGTGGCAGATTTAGCTCCAAGCACTATTTAAGCAACCGGTGCTGATATACTATGGAGAGATCGTTCTTTAGTGGCACCAGGTGACTTTGCATAGGTGTGATGACCTTAACCAGGAAAAAAACAGCGCACAGCCGTGGACGTGTACTGTGCAGGCTTTGAAAACTCGGTTTATTTTGTTCTTTCTAAACGTTGAACGACACGGGACGCCCTGCAGAGGGATTATATAAACATAAGAAGCAAATCACGTGCAAAAAACATTTGTTTGAGAGAGCGCTCACTAGACTTTTAATTTACGTCTTCTCATTGAATTCGTAGTAAAATGTTAACGAGTATTTTTTTGCAATTGTTTACTAGCTATCTGCCCGCGGTTCTCTGGCAATGTTTTTGATTATTCTCGTGAAAATTCCTAAGATTAATATCCGCAGTCTATGCGCGTATCGAACCAACAAACATACTTTTTCTTTTATAATAATATTAGTATGATTTAGAAAGCTTTACGGGTTTGGCTTCTGTAAAGATATTACCATAAAAAAGTAGCTCTTCATCCTTCTCTATTAAGACTATTTTTACCAGAAATAGATTTCCTACGTGCCATCATTATTTTCTCAAGTTTATCTATCACACCACACCTCTATTCCGTTTTCCTTAAATATCTGGCCACAGCGTGATTTATTCTTTGTACGATTATTTTTATACTGTGTCTTAAGGTTTAAAAGCGAGGGAAGTTTTCTAGTATGTGATGTTATGTAAAGTTAGTAGCAGGATCTGGTTCAAATTACCATATAGAGTGAAAATCCTCGGAGCATGTGTAATTCTGTATAAAGAAGAGCTTCTTTTATGGAAAGGTAAATATTGAAAATGACAGGTGGCACTTTTCGAAATCTTATTAACATCTCAGGTCTTTTAAACACAGGGTAGGTAAACAAGATTATTTTTTGGCATCTTTCCACACTGTTTTTTGTATGTGAATGTGGTTAACGTATTACCGAGTTATAATAAAATAAATATGTGGGGAGATCACACACCAAGGTCCAAAGAGTATTATTTATTTATTTATTTATTTATTTATTTATGCTCACATGTACAAGCTTAAAAGTTCTAATTTAACATGGCAGATAAGTACATGACCCTGTCAGGGCATTGCATAAGATAAGGCATGCAAGTGGAAGACAAATAGGTTTTACAAAAAATAGGTTTTGCCAATTACGATAATAATATAAATAAATAGCGTCCCGCCCCGGCTTCGTACGGGTAGATAAATTCATACTTTAACACATTTTAACCAACTTCAAGATGGAGGAGGCTCGTTTTTTATCATTTATTTAAATACCTACTCTAAGTCGGGATTTCAAAAACATTTTGGAACTCGAACCGAATAATTCAGTCTTATTATATTTTTTAAGTTCCTAACTTTAAAAATGGCTGACATTCCATACAACATTTAATCCCTACTTCCCTTTTCAAATAGGGATTTCGAAAAAATCCAAAAAGACGTGTCAAATCATTTACTAATGCCTAAATCCAAATTTTCAGTTTCCTAACTTTAGAACTGGACTTTCCATAGAAACATTAAACCCTACTTTCCCCCTCAAAATAGGGAATTTGATAAAATGCTAAAACATGTATCAAACGAATTATTAACCTCAGTTTAATTCCAATGTTTTAAGTTTTTATCTTTTAGAAATTACAGACTTTCCATACAAACATTAAATCCCTGCTTCTTCCTCAAAATAAGGATTTCGTAAAAAGCTTAAACACGTATGTGTTGTACTGTCATGAAATAAATGTTTTCTCTCTCTCTCTCTCTATCTCTGTATCAAATGATTTATTAATCTCAGTCTTAATCAAAATTTTCAATTTCCTACCTTTAGAAATGACAAACTTTCCATAACAAAATTGTATCCCTACTTCCCCTTCAAAATAGGGATTTCAAGAAAATGAGAAACATGTCAAACGATTATTTTTTCTTAGTCTAAATAACAATTTAAAAGTTCTTGCCTTAGAAATGACAAACTTCCTACTTTCCCTATGAAATAGGGATTGCGAAAGTATACTTCAATACGTGTTAAAATATGAATTAATCTTAGCCTAAATCCAAATTTTCTCCTACTTTTAGAAATGACAGACTTTCCCTACAAACATTTCAATCCCAACTTTCCCCCTCAAAATAAGGAATTTGATAAAATGCTGAAACACGAATCAAATAATTTATTAATCTCAGCCTAAATCCAAATTTTCAAGTTCCTACCTTTAGAAATGACGGACTTTCTATACAAACATTTAATGCCTGCTTTCCCTTTAAAATAGGGATTTCGAAAATATACCTAAATACATGTCAAATGATTTTTTAATTTCAGTCTGCAACCAAATTTTTAAGTTCTTATCTTTTAGAAATGACAGACTTTCCACACAAACATTTAATCCCTTTTTCCTCTTCAAAATAGGGATTTCGAAAAAATGCTTAAAACACGTGTCAAATCATTTGTTAATTTTAGTCTTAATCCAAATTTTCAAGTTCTTACCTTTAGAAATGACAGACTCTCCATAACAAAATTTATCTCTACTTTCCCTTTAAAATAGGGATTTCTAAAAAGTGCAAAATATGTGTCAATATATTTAATAATCTCTGCCTAATTCCAAATTTTCAAGTTCCTACCTCAAGAAATGACAGACTTTCCATAAAAACCTTTAATCCCTACTCTCCCCCTCAAATAAGGATTTTGATAAAATACTAAAGGACGTGTCAAATGTTTTATTGATTTCAGCCTAAATCCATATTTTTAAGCTCCTACCTTTAGAAATTACAGACTTAACGTACAAACCTTTAATCCCTACTCTGTCCCTCAAAATAGGGATTTTGATAAAATGTTAAAACACGTGTCAAATGATTTAAATCCAAATTTTCAAGTTCCTACCTTTAGAAATGACAGACTTTCTTTTGATAAAATGCTAAAACACGTGTCAAATTATTTATCAATCGCAGTGTAAATCCAAATTTTCATGATCCCAACTTTTAAAATGACGGACTTTTATACAAACTTGAATCCCCATTTTTCCCCCCTTGGAGGGGGAATTTTTCAAAATCCCTTCTTATTGCTTGCCTACGCCATAGATGTAACCTACTGTGTAAATTTGGTATTTCTAGCTTCAGTAGTTTCGGCTGTGCGTTGATGAGTCAGTCAGTCAGTCAGTCAGTACGGACTTCTCTCTTTATAATAATAGTATAGATAATTTTAACATGCATAATTTCATAGTGATTACATTAAATTGTTATCATACAATAAAAAAATTTCAAGCATTAAAATGATAATTTGCAATAATATATAATTATATAATAAAATATCAATTCAGTAACTCATAAATAAAAAAATAACTAGTTTTGTAAGTTACTCGTATTTACCCTAATTTAAATGACTAAGAGCTTTGACTAGATTAGATTGGATTGTGAAGGAACTCGTTAACAGAATAATAACACTTAGTAAATAAAAATGTTTTTAGTCTTGCATGAAAAGGTTTGTTTCGTTTTTTATGTCATCAGGTATTTTGTTATATATTTTGACAGCTTTATAGTAGGGCCCAATTTGAACAATTTTCTTTCGGTAATTCTAGTTTATTGCTACGCCTTGCACTTTTGATGAATTTGAATTGTTCTATGTTTTTACGTACGAAGATGGCGGCTACCAAAATAAAAATTGAAGGAAAGGATAATATTTCTTCTTTTATAAAGTACGGTTTGCAACTGTCTCTTGCCTTTAAGTTGAACAATATTCGGATACATTTTTTTTTTATAATGAAAACGTCATGTGAATCAACGCTATTATTATATCTCACACACGGAGCAGAGCTTGTAATATGGGTATCAGATAGCTGATAATTTTATTTAAATAGATAAATAGGTAATTACTTAGATAAACAACATCCAGACACAAAGCAAAAACAAGTGCTCATCACACGAAATAAAATATATTGCCCTCCGAAAAGCCTAAGAAGAAAAGTATCTCAATTCGCTTCGTCATATCTGGCCCACGCTTCAGTCATACTAAGAATCCGACCTGAGAATCTACTCGTACATTGCTATGATTAAAATTGTTATTTTTATTATGCCAGCAGGAAATCCGTTACATTAGAGTTACGTCACACAATTTTTGCAGGATCAAGCCTAAACGAAAATATCATAATAAATCCTAAATCCTGGTATTACACAAACCTAACAAAAAATTGCCATTGAAGCGCTAGACGGCTCCTTATATACTAGGTTGTATACAATTTTGATAAAAAGTACATATTTAGCTATTATGTATGTTATGATACTAGCTGTCCGCCTGCGGCTACGCTCGTGTTGTGTAAGAGTTCCGTGAGAATAAGATTTTACCTGTAAAAAAGTATCCTGTGTTGATCCAGGATACAAACTATCTACATTCCAAATTTCATCCACATCCATTCAGCCGTTTAAGCGTGAAAGCGGAACAAACATCTAAATATACAAACATACTTTTACATTTAAAATATTAGTGTGACTAGGCTAGTTGTCATGTCACAAATCTTGGCCACGTAGATCCACAACATACACAAGTCACAGAAAATGGCTTCCATAATAAGAGTGTTATTAGTATTCGTTTTGTTATTTACTTTGGTACAAGGCCGAGGTCTTCTTTTGCTATATCGTCCGAAAGATATCACCTACGACTGTCTCAACTCGTACAAACTTAGATACGATTTGTCTTTTGGCATGGGCATGTCTGACACCATCACTTTGGTAAATAGATCGTTATATTTGACAAGTAAAACTAGCAGTTTGAAAGAAAGATTATATTCCGGTGTAACGCTAGTATCTGCTTTGTGAGAAGGCCCCTGAATACAAATTATGGATTGAGCTATTTGCTTTGGGTCTGGGTATTGTTTGTATTTGCTTCTATGACATTCGTAAGAGAAAACGTGATGGTAACTATAAGTATACAACTAAAATGCATATAAAAAACATACAAACACAAAGCTAGTGAGTGACATACATGTAGCGTGCTGAATCTGATCCGAATGTTGTAAATATACTGATTATAGAAACAGCATGTTCATTCAAAATCTAATGAAAACGCCACAGTGAATAGATTCAGGTATATAAATTTTCAGGTTTTCAGAACAATACCGAACATAGATTATGAATGTGAGGTAGATGTTAACACTGATGGTCACCAAACCGTCTATGCTGTTCTCCGATATCCCAATGAGGTTGGGTTGAATTGCGAGAGGAACGATCGAGCCTTCCACGTCATGCAGAAGAACGAGTGCCATCCTGTCTGCGATTTACTTGAAGACACCGACTTATTTTCAAAGTAAAATTTAGTTCATGTTGTAAAGTGCCTAATTTGAAATCTTTATGCTTCTTTTTAATTGTGTTTTTTTTTCTAGTTACTGGATGATTATCAAGAAAGGCAGATTCCGATTTCAATTCCGAAGCAACAGCAGCATTAATACTGATATGAATGTACGTCTAAAGCCAAACAGTAGTTTACAAACCAGTTACACCATTCCGTTCTATTGCAAATGAGTAATGGTAGTGTCGCTTCTAAGCCATTATTATTATTACCAATACTACAATTATTTTGATAACGTGATTTGTATCTTATCCATCTCAGCAATTGCCTTATATTATCGTTTTGTTGATTGCTAAGATTAGATAGGACTTATGTAAGCGACTGTACTTACGCTTTAGGAAGGCACCATATTTATCGACGCAGAATTGGCTTGAGCCGATCAGTAAGAGGTTTATTATGTCCTATATTATGCTTTATAAACTCCGATCCAAACCAAAGTGAAACGATTAGTGTATTTTAGACTCTTTCTAATTGCATTCTGATAAGCTGATTGATTGATTGAAGCTCAAGCCGATCCAGTGTCGATTTAGTATAGTAACTCCTTTAATATGATTTAACGCAGCGTTAGTTTGATAACAAAACCTCACCTTAACCTTTTTAATAATTAACTTTGTATTTAAAGGCTAACGTGTATGAAGTAACAGTTACAACAGCTCGCAAGAGGTCAAAAAATCTGCGATGCTTTAACAATGAAACTGAGTGCTATGACTACCGCTATGATGATTTCTACTGCATGACCAATGGTATTGTCTGTGATGGGATAAGGAACTGTGGTGTAGATGACTGGTAAATATATGCCCATATTTTCCCACTCACAGCCTATAAAAATGTACGCAAAACATATTCTTTATGATAGAAATACAAAAATGAATTGATTCAATAAAGCATAATACTTAGTAAAACTATTTTATTAAGTTTAATTATGTACAGGTACGATGAACGCAAGACCGATTGTGAAGTACCCATACAGCATCTCGGCTATCCTCCCATCCTGGCCATCGTGGGCATCCTCTTCTGCGTGCTTCTGGCAGGCTCCTTATTCCTTCAGCGATGTCTCCCACAAGCCACCAACTTCTTCATATTCAATTCTTGTGGAGACAATAGATTAATCCTGAATCCAGTGCTCAAACCTCCGACACATGAATCTTTTGAAATTAATCTTAGAAAGAAATCCATTATACCGGTAAGTTGTAAGAGAGGAAGATAAGCTTCGAAGAGTTAATCGTACAGTTGCTAGAAATATGCGTGATCTTCTGCGCGATAGTCAAAAGTATCAAATATTATACTTATATATCAAATCCGATAGACCGTTTTAACATGGCACAAGTCGATATTTATAACGAAAAGCTGCGCATATTGAGCAATGAGTACCATTTGTACGCACGACATAAAAAATTCGCCCCAGTGCGCCCGCGCACGATGAGTGTTTGAGCACTGATCTATCGTGTTCTATAAGTATGAAAGAAAGAAAAAAAAACGTTTATTTGCTTACAATATTAAAGAAAACAAAATTAAAATTATATTTGTTGCGATTTGGTAAGCAGAGGTCCCAGCTCAGCATGGTGCTATGAAGGACACATAAAGTGCCCTCCATAATGCTGGTCTTCCGCGGAACCTTTACTAAATTAGAGGTTTAAACATTTTGGCATAGTGATAATCCCAATTCTGCGGGAATTTAGGACTTTTATTGGAATAAGCTTAATTAAAAATACTTTTTAAACAAGCTTTTAAAGCCGTGGAGTGGAGTATCCTTGTTAAGACAAATCCAAAGAGCCCAAACATGACTAGGTTGTGGTGTGTATTTAATAATTTCCTATGGATACCTTCCGGCTCCATCATGAGACCCTGGACATCACGTATGACTAAAGATCTTGTTAAGACAAATCCAACGAGCCTAAACAGGGCTAGGTTGTGTTGTGTATTAGAGGAGTTCCTATGGCCACCTTCCGTCTCCATCATCAGACCAGCTCCATGGTACCATAATATTGTATTGTCATCGCGGTTACATAAGTGTACCAAATTTCAGAAAAATCCAATGGCAGCAAGTGTTTTAAAATTGAGATGCAAGATTCCGCCCGAACATAAACATGCAGTGCAAGTTAAATAAAAGCTTGTAATAACAGCGCACGTTAAAACCTGTATCGATGGGATCTATCGAAGTACTAAATCGCAGAGGGAATAAATTAGGATTTAAACTATACAGGGTCTTTAACATAGATTATCTCGAAAACGTTGCGCGGTAAGACATTATAACATTTTGTTCGTCTATAGATCCTCTATCCATACATACAGGTTTCATCGTGCGCCGTTTTTTCAATAAAAATCCTAAATTCTCGCAAAATAGTGGTTATTACTATGCCAGACTCCCATGCAAGGATGTTCCAACCCCTTAAAACCTAATCAAATAGATATAAATGGACACATAATTAATATATAATATTATATAAATAAAAATGAATGTTGCTAACCGCAAAACTCGAGAACGGCTCGACCAATTCGGATAATTTTATTTTTCGTATGTTCCTTAAGGTACACGGAAGGTTTTAATAAAGAGAAAGGGTAGGTGTAGGGTAGGTGTAGGTTAAATGTTGGGTAGGTGAAGGGTAGGTGTAGAGTAGGGTAGAGGTAGGAAAAATGGCAGGAAAACGTCTGCCGGGTCAGCTAGTATAATATATATAATTTCATGTGCATATTGAAATGAGTCAATATGCACATGAAAAGCGAACTTGCACGACTTTCAGAGGTTTTAAAAAACCTGTAATGAATATATTAAAGATTTTAGATTATTAAATGTTATGTGACTGTCGTGACTGTCGTGACTGCAGTATTCATTGTAGTCAAATACAAGAGTTAAACGAATTAATTAATTCCAGTAGATATTTGGTTTGATTTAAGTAGTGCGTCATTGCATTTTTTGTGCGTCTTCCATACGTGCCTAACGAGGTAGAGTGCATGTGATCAATAATGAGTGATTTGTGTTCTAGACCGACTGGTCCGAATCTTCAGAAACGGAATCAGAAGAAGGGGATGAGCTGAAATTTTTCGACTTTGATGGTCTGTCAACTAAGGTAATTTCGACGACTACAAGGCATATTATTTTAGTATCAAAAATCCATTAAGAACAAAATCATATGTAAGTGCAGATTAAAAGTTTTATCATGTTTCGTAGAGGAATTAAAAACCTCATTACACTTCTGTGCGTAAATTTAACTTGTTTGGGTTACAGAAAGATCGAAAAGAATCTTTGGTAAGGCCAACTTCTACTTTACGGATGATGTCAACATTGATTGAGAGACGACTTCGCTCGGTGGTGGGGCTTTCTCAGCGGGAATCTACACACACGTCGGACTTAAAACAGTCAAGTGGCCTTTCGCAGAATCGTCAGAAATGAACAATTCATGTTATGAAGCCTAGTGGATACATTATAGAACTTTTAATACTCATTTTAGAGATAGATTATACTATAAATTAATATTATTTTGAATAAACTATTCATTACTTTATGTGAAATAAAAACATTTTATTTTTGAACTTAGTATGCGAGATGTGAGTGCTGAGTTACACTATCTATCTATTCTACACCCACAAAACATAGCGAACTAGTAGGTAAAGTTTCCCAATAGTCACGACTAGTCCATATTTTTGTATATTTTGACAATAATCACATGATTCATATTTTATAAGCTAAGCACACTAAATATGTAAGCACAAAGGTAATATTGATTACCAAATTTAAAAAAAAATATAATAAGTTCACACCATCAGTACAAGTACACCTCCCATTAGCACCTGCTTGCATTTTTTACTTTGGCTTCCCTTTCCATTCTACATTTATCTTTCTTTTTGCATCTGTCAAATTAAATAAGTACTAAAAGCGATACCACCTAGATGATACCCGTCGTGTTGATTACAATAAGGAAAATGTTGTATAGTATTCGACTTGGAATAATTATCGTTATTTACTGTCCGTTTGTAAATGGGCGAGGTATCATGTTGTTGCATCGACCGAAGGATGCAACCCACGATTGCGCTTTTTCTTCTCATCTCAGATATGACCTTTCCTATGGTAATGGCCTATCTGACACTATCACTGTGGTAGGTATAGAATAATCATACTTTATCGCGTAGAATCCAATAGATCACTTTATTTTAACAAAACACAATTACCTTACACACAGTATGTTAGAAAGATGTTGCAATTTCCGCTTGTTGTAATAGTATACGAATGCATATGAATGGCTTCTTTAGTAATGGCTAATACGTTTTATTTTATTTAATGATATATTTCTTTTTACACAAACACACACAGTATTTTACAGTAAAATTAAAACATAATATTATATTATACAATGTCTATTACCTGTCTGGTTTTAGAATCTTAGAACAATAGAAGATATTGATTACGAGTGCCAAATAGACATAGCTACCGATGCCATCAACAAAATGATTGTTGTGATTCGATTTCCCACAAACATTAAACATAATTGTGAACATAATCCTCAAGCATTCAATGTTTTGAAAAGGGATGATGTATTTCCGATCTGTGGCGAAGATCATCTTTATTATCAAGATATATCGTCCAATTACTGGTTGTTGTACACGCAGGGACGATTTCGATTTAAATTCAGGAGCAATAGCAGTATCAATTCCGATATGGGCGTAAGTATATGATAATTGAACGAAAAATAATAATGGGCGTAGGTATATTAATAAATTATAAATGCTTGCAATACAAGTGACTTAAAAATAACAGGAACTATAGGGTTTGTGAGTCTCACGTAGCAACCCCACACGACGACGTGACGCTGATGAATATTTTTGTTAATGATGTCCACTATACTTCAAATATATCTATATGTACCTATCATGTCGAAAAAGAAAATAAAAAGGAAAAGAAAGACAAAGACAAGACAACAACGAGAAATGATAACTATCACAATAGATAACCCAAACGATACGACACATGGTTACTCAATATGTTTGTCAGGAAAGTTTTACTCATTACAAGTGGGCGTCTTATACTAAGATTTTAGGACAGAACATTTCTCAACAGCAGCACTATCTAATTATAGTCGTTACCATGAGCAATCGGGACCAATCACGCCTTAAAAGAAGTTTAGATAGGTCCGAGCACTAACAATATGCTACTGGGAAACACAAGCATGAAAACAGACACTGAACCACAGAATTAGTATACTGAACACTGACGAACATATAATGAGCCACCCCACCTGAACCCTATGTAAATCGTCCACATTACAGTTACTCTACCCGCGGTTATGATAACAACACGACTCATAAAATACTACAGGAATATCAGATAAGCTAGCTAGCTTTGCTACCAACACAATGTCACTTTACTCAAGATTTATTGATCACATGCAGCGGTCACGTGGTGGCTTCAGTTATTCTGCTATCAAATTACTGGAGTCCTTCACCGTACACAGCACCCTAGTCGTAGGATTAAGGCTGTCTGTGTACCTCATGCTACTTACTTAGCAAAACCACTTGATACTGGCGAAATACTACCAAGTGAAACGCCATAAATAAATATTAGATTAGATTAGATTTCAACTGTCAATCGTTTGTTTACGATCAATCTACCTTCAATCTCCGACATACATATACTTTTTCCTCAATTATAGGCTTATTCATATTCGGTCACAGCGACAACTGCACGGCAAAGAAAACACGAAGAAAAATGCAATAGACTAAATGAAACAGATTGTTTCGCAGAAAGGCTTGAAGAATACTACTGCATAACCAGTGGAGTAATGTGTGATGGCATTACAAATTGTGGGAGTGATAACTGGTAATTTAAATAGAATTAAATAATATAGCGAAAGTGAAGATCGATATTAAAGATGTGGTTTGATTTAGTGAGATAGTAAATTCAAACTGTCTTGCCTGTCAGTGTTTAACTGTTAATTAAATAATCGGGTAAAATTATGTAAAGACGGCTAATACATATTCGTGTAACCGAAACAAACCAAACTCAATAAACATGTTTCCAATCGCGAGAACAATATTATCAATGATAAAAATATACGTAGATTCGATGAGAATAAACTTAAAATTATTTTGTATTTATTATAGGTTTGACGAACGCAAAATAGAGTGCGAAATGCCCATCCAACGTTTGGGCTACCCCCCAATCCTGGCCTTAATGGCTTTACTTGCCTGCGCCACACTTGCTGGCGTTCATACCCTCCGACGATGCCTGGTGATATCCACCTCCTTCTTCATTTACGACACTAATGAAGTCAACAAATTTCGAATCGATCCCATTTTCAGGCCACCTAGCGTTTCTTACAATTTTGAGCCGAATGAAGAAATAAAAAGAAAAAAATCTCTTGTTCCGGTTAGTGAATAGTTTTAAGTAATCAGCAAAAAGACTGTGCAAATAATTTCCTTCGAGACATCTGTTATCTGACAAAATATAAGACACTGAGTTGGTAGACCAATAATGAGGAGTCAACATCTCTGGCTTTTCGTGCTGCTGCTTTCCCTATAGATTTACTCATCAACATCTTCCTGTGAATTTCCCATGCATGACTATTCCCGAGCGATGATGTAGCCCTTAGATCATTAATGTTTAAGGTAAACACATATTAGGTCGTTAAAAGTTAACCCTTTTCCCACAAAACATAGACTTTGTATTTTTACGTATATTTTTATTCGCATTGCAGATGGGTCATTTCAGTTCTTCAGACGATGATTCAGAGGAAGAGGATAAACAGATACTTTCAGACCTAAAAAAAAACGATGAATCTTCAGTAACTTTGAAAGTAAAACTTTATGAATGGACGGACTATTATTTCTATTCATAATTTTTGCATTTTATTTAAAAACCAATATTTTTTGTTATAGGATCCCAAGAAAGAGTTAATAAAAATGGCGAAACTGCCAACTAAGACGATAAAAAGCGTGTCGTCGCGTATCCAGCACCATCTGCGTTCCATGACGGACACCAGGCGTGGAATCGAGGATGAGCCTTCCCCTTCGCCCGACAACCTATAATAACACTGATCGGACCCTGAGACGGTAGAACAACAATTCATTGACGGCAACATCACTAGCTTTTTGGTAATGTTGTTTTTTCTATACGTTAAATCCCCATTACTTTCTTCATGTGAATTTTCAGGCATACTGTAAGCATTATTGCTTAAAATGGAAAAATACGAGCCCCCAACGATAGCTGATTACTGTTTAACATCTGACTCGGTCTTTGACAAGAACTGTTCCCCAAAGGCAGTCGGTTCTCCAAGAAATAAGCCTCACCTACAGGCAAAGCTACTATCATCATTATCTAAGCGGATAACATATTTTAACTACTCTTGTAACTTCTTGTGTAAGTCTCTACTGTTTTATTCCAATGTCTATACATTTGATTAATAATTAAGAAAATGTAGCTATTCTATTACTAATAAAGTTATTGTTGTACCTAAGTTTTCAATTTATTTCAACATCAACGGCCCGTTATTTATTTACTTGTTTAATTCTCGAAATTTACTGAATTGGTGCTATTTAAGTTCAGTTTGTTATTTTTGCATTAAAATTTGTACCTATAGGTTCGAGTAAGTGGATTTTATAAAATATGATGTTTTCTTTGCGCAAGTCAATTTTTTTTACGGCTTCTGCATTTCGCAATTTAGCCAGTGTCAAGTAACTTGATAGCAAAATTACAGAAGCCACGTGGAGCCGTCGAAAACCATAAAAAAATGTCAGCAAAGTTTATAGTTCAAGTCATTCACTGGATAACTCATTATCTAAATTATACAGTAAACACTCAAATAAACTAAAATAAAAGAATTAAAACGAAAACATGATCCGCCATTACCGGATGTTGGCAAACGACCTCAAGTCAATCATTTAAAGTACATCGACTACTTTTTTTCATTAGCTGTTACTCTATGGGTAGAAAGTCTCGTGGCCCAGCCGATTCTAATCCCACTTCTGATGCAGAAGACGATCTGTGTTGCCCTATTTCTGAATACTTACATATGAATTCGAAATTCAAAAACACATTGATACGTGGAGGCAGCGGCCCTAGCCACTAGACCATCGGCTCTCCTACTTTCTGAACTCTATTGAACTATTAATCCCATCAATATTTAGCGGTATACTGAACTCTCCCAACGTGCATGTAAGTTTCTAGCTGCTGTATATCGAACCGGACCAAGTTGCTCCACCGCCTCCACCCGCAAACTTTCGGTAAAGGAATCAACATCTCGTTAACATAAGCACAGAATATAAGATTCTGTGGTATTAAATATAAAAATACTCGTAAACACAAAGATATACTCGTTATAGCTCGGAGGTTATAGAGCTCTAGGAGACTCCACTTTGTTTTTCATGTTCATGGTACACTTGTTTTTTAGACTACCGTACTCTTTAATAAGAAATATTGCCTAGCTCGGAGGTCCCGTGGAGGGGCTTTTATAACATAATTGCCTGCCATAAGAGAAGAATTAGATTCTTTGTTCGTTATGGAGCTAGAAAGTGACTTAGAGGGCTGAAATATGGTACACATGTGGCATTTGTAATTTATAAGGTCGCAAACAAGTCTCCCAGTGTCCATAGACCCTTATTACAAGCTTTTATTTAGTTTCACTGTTGTAATAAATTCTTGCAAGTTAAATTTGACCTATTTACCGGTTTCCGATTGAACTGAAACTGTGCTTGCTTGTTCAGTTCTGATGACAATGACTAATGTTTAGTAGCACAAACTTGAAACTTTTCATATACGTTCATTTGATGTTTTTTTTTTTTGCTTAGCTTAATTTTGTTATCTTTATTATGAACTGATGCTGCTAAGATTGTCTCCTCATGAGAGAATTCCTCGTCAGTTAGTAGCATGGATACGAAACTTTTTATTCAGGGTAGACTGCTTACAATAGTTATTATTAGCCATCTAAAAGCTCGTGTTTGAAAAGGATTTTAAACTATACTTTATTTCTCTCTAACAGGATAATGCATAAACTAACTATATGCTTTTAGAAAAAGTTTACTCCGCTGCTGTTTATCGAGTCATAGGTACCATTACTAACATCGTCATTCATGATAGTTTATTATCTTTTCGTGTGGGATATAAGGTCGACAATCAATCTTATGAGCCCAGCGGAGGTTTATATATGTGTACTTACAGAGCAAGCATAGGTGCAGGCATAGAAGCAATATAGTAACAAATTAACATTATAATATATCTTTCTTTCTTTTCGAGTCGATTCGGCGATTAAATTTGGGAAGACCAATACTCTGCCACAGATATGGCATTATCTGTGGCATTATAGAGGTCTTCGCGTGTACAGGTGGTGGGGCACGCTGGGCAAGACAGTAAGTGAGCCATTGTTTGTGAAGAGACACCACACAGACAAGCACTATCAGTTGTATATCCCCACCTAAGCATGTTTTCTTTACCTCGACCGACTTGAGTCCGGCCGGAGTCTGTTAAGAGACTTCCACGTCGGCCAAGGTAAACTATGCCCAGGGGGGAGGCTCTCTATCTATAAGATTTTACCTAGAACAAGGATTTTGAATTGAGTTAGAAGGTACTTAGTGGACTGCGGTCAGCATTAAATCAGGGCGGAATGCACAGCAAAATAGCAAGTCGGGATTAGAGGAATGAAAAATGTGCTCCCTTATCTGAAGACACGGTAGAAGGGGCAGCGGTAGTCGCATTCAAACCAGCGAATTTGACACCATCGCCTTCTTATTGAGGTTCTAAAGTGGAATATATTCGCACAGGTACTATTCAGACGGGTGCTCAAGTGGTATTTATCATCGGAATGGCCTAGTTGAATTTAGGTATTGCTTCAACAGTGAAAAGTAATAAAAGACATATGATATTGTTACATCATCACTTAGATTCGTCATTACATTTTTCTGCGAAAAGGTTCCGCCATCGGTCCCTTCGGGTAGATTTTGAATCACAAATTTAAATATATGTTCCGATTCTGGTAATTTTTGTTTAAGTCTAGGTATCTCCGACTGTCCTTACAACTCCATCTGGGATTGTTTTTTATGTACTGGCATATTTTGTGACGGACTTACTGAATCACTAGCCATACCACTGGCCTAATGTCGACCTAATGCTGACCTAGTGAATGGCACTTATCTACTCGTTTTTTTTCCAACGGTTCCAATCAAAAGACAGCAACGCAAATAACCCCTCTAAGGATTATTCTATAATCCGGGATCCCGCTAAAAAATAAGGAAAGCCAGTGGATACCACTATCATATCATTTATCTCACTTAGAGTTAAGTAAAAGAAAATGTTCCAACTATTTCTAGCTG
Source organism: Carpatolechia fugitivella (assembly GCA_951230895.1). Lineage (NCBI taxonomy): Eukaryota > Metazoa > Arthropoda > Insecta > Lepidoptera > Gelechiidae > Carpatolechia > Carpatolechia fugitivella. The sequence continues at coordinate 8,016,325 of OX579654.1, read as the reverse complement.
AATAATGTAGCTTGAACCGTTTTTGTAGTAAAATGTTCGTGACTGGAAACCTTTGTTAACTACCTCCTCCTGAAGTACGAACATACTCATAACTCATTTTCATTACTCACTTTCATTGCAAGGTTAATATTTATAGAGATGTAGAGATTAATTGCCTAAAGTAGTATTTAGAACTATTATTTTTCAATTGTTTCTGACATTTAAAAAAATTAAATAAAAATAAGAGCATTTTCTTCAAATTATATTTTTTTTCTATTGTTGAAGTGGAAACACATACACGTTTATTTTATCGAGAATATTTGACGCTTCTTTTATCTCTCCACAAAAGACGAAACAAAGGATAATTTTCTCTCTACTTGCACGACTAGAGTTCTTGCGTAGGTGGTAGTAGAATTGTTAGTAGTCGTGGTTTCTCAAAAGAAATTTCTTTCCGTGTATGAATTTGTAAAAAATATATATTACATACAATATATTACATCGACTGAAACGGCTTGTGTCATAATACAGCTAAAAATCGTAAAGAACATTTTTTAATAAAATGACGAATTCAGTTCACAAAAACGCTAAGGTAGACTGTAACCACACCACATATGTGTTATAAATAAGTAAGTGCCAATAGAATAAAAAAACAATATATTACAAACGAGAGCTGAGAACATCTCTAATATAATGGAAAAGGCAGTAAATTGCCAAAGCTCAAAGATAAATGTAGTGGCTACGTGAACGAATCTCTAATTTCAAGGCTGAAAATGTATGAATTTATACATGAACTGCTGGAAAATTGTAACAGTAAATCATTATTCATAGATAATATTCGCAAAGGTAATATTCGTCTGTACGTGATTTTTTATGTTGAATCATAGTCAATTTAATGTCCAGCCTAAAAAAAAAACATTGTAATTTACTGCTTTTTATACAAACACGTGTCTTTTGAACCCTTCACACTTTGATTCTTTTGTTTTTCGTGCGGGTTGTACAAGTGACAGCCGACTTCACAAACCCTGGTGCTAAGGTAATGGAGTCTTCGATAAAACAAATTAACTTGTATTTTTAATTTAATTATTATGTACTCGTACTTGCCCATTATCAAAAAGGAAGAAAAGCTTGTGGGAATGCATCGAAATACACATAAACACGTGGTTTATATATGTATCAAATCAAATCAACGGCCCATTACAGTCCACTGCTGGACTATGAGCCTTGTCCTATATGTATAGGATGTGTTAAAATGGAAACCGCTTTTTGATGTAAACCTTTTTATTAGTGCTTCTGTCTTTGTATCGACTCGCTAAGAAGAAGAAAAAGTGTTTCTGTTACATTAGTAAGCCATTTCAAATTCCCTTTTTTTATTAATCCTACATTTCCTCCAATTTTCATTGTATGTGCGTCCTTTACTAAATGTTTAATTGAGTGAAAATCAAATTACACGACTCAAAAGCCCAATTTAAATTACAGTAATTTGGCGTCGGTTTTTAAGAGCTACAAAGTATTGGGTCGCAATTAATCAAACCCAACCAGTGTTGTACTGGCGAATTTTCATCGATAGCGCATAATTGGAAGTTTTTTTTTAGATTTTCACGTCTCTAATAAATAGAAATCCTAATAGGATACTTCGTTGGCAATCTATCTGTCTGTCAAGAACATTTTCCTCATGTACAAACATACATTGCGGCTAAAATCATAACCCTCCTTTTTGCTTCGGCGTAGTCGGTTAATTTATCTATTACTCTGGCCTATGGACCCTTACGTTTCAAAATCTCGGGAACACAAATACAGACACGTGATACCGGTAGCAAAGAGTTCCATATCTTCGATTTCAATTTCAAACCATGTTTAAAGACTCTGATTTTATTGTTGCACATACCTATAAGAATTAAATAAATAAAAGAAAATTACATTTATATCGAAAGAAAAAAGAAACTCTTGTTAAAGTAACATAAAAACTAAAATACTTATAAATTTATCTGAATCGGTATTGAAAACTTGAATCTTAGTATCTACCTTACAACTTATTAATGTCACAGGCCAAAATTATTTTCGATCGTAGAGCCATCAGGGTATAAATTAAGTTTTGGTACCTATTCTTTTTGTATAGTATAAATCCTATTAATCAATCATCAGCCTATTGCAGGCCACCGCTAGACGTAGGCCTTCCCAAGGGTACGCCAAAACGCACGATTACCCGCTTTCCTCATCTAGCCACCACCTGCGACCTTCCTCAGGTCATCAGTAGAACTGGCAGGGGGGCGTCCCACACTACGTTTCCCGAGACGCGGTCTCCATTCGAGAACCCGTCTGCTCCAACGCTCATCGGTTCTGCGACAGACGTGGCCAGCCCACTGCCACTTCAGCTTGCTACATTTCTGGACGATATCAACCACCTTGGTCCTCTGCCGGATGATTTCGTTTCGGATTTTATCCCGTAGCGAAATACCAAGCATAGATCTTTCCATAGGTCGCTGAGTGACATGTAGCCGGTGGGCCAGCTTCATCGTCATGTTCCACGTCTCGGCTCCGATTGTCAAAACGGGTAGGACACACTGGTTACAAACTCTGCTTTTCAGGCATTGCGGTAGTGGCGACGAGAAGATATGACGCAGTTTCCCGAATGCTGCCCAGCCCATCTGTACTCTTCTTTGCGATTTCACGCTCGAAGTTGTCTCTACCCTACTGCAATGTCTGCTCAAGGTAGATATATTCTTGGACAACTTCGAGCACTTCGCCATTGATCGAGATCGGTTCCGGAATGATTAGTTCGTTGAACATGACCGTAGTCTTGTCCAAGTTCATCCGGAGACCGACTGACAATGAGGCAGCGTTGAGAATGTGCAGTATATTTGCAGATCCTGCAACGATTCAGCCATTATCATTATGTCGTCGGCAAAGCGGAGGTGACTGAGATATTCGCCATTAATGTTGATGCCCAATCCGTTCCAGTCTAGGGTTTTCAAGATATCCTCCAGTACGTTGGAGAACAGTTTCGGAGAGATGACATCCCCCTGTCTCACTTCTCTGAACATCTGGATGGGTTTTGTCTTATGATTCTGTACTTGGACGGACATCGACGCCATACTGTATAAGCTTCTCAGTACCTCCACTTACCGCTAATCGACTTGGCATCGCTGCAAGGATTCCAGAACAGCCCAGGTCTCGATGGACTCGAAGGCTTTCTCGTAGTCCACAAATGCTAGACACAGCGGCTGATTATACTCTTGCGACTTCTGTAAAACCTGTCTCACTGTGTTGATGTGGTCTACGATACTGAAACCTTTTCGAAACCCAGCCTGTTCCGGAGGCTGGAAGGCGTCAAATCTTGCGGTGAGACGGTTTGTGAGGACTCCCGAAAACAGCTTATAGACGTGGCTTAAGAGCGCGATTGGTCTGAAGTTTTCCAAGAGAGATTTATCTCCTTTCTTGAAAAACAGCGCCACCACGCTCTCACTCCACGCCTTCGGGGTAGTTCCATTGGCTATGACGAAAAATATCTATAATAACCAACAAGAATAGTACCAAAAGCTATCGATATTTACTTATTAACAACACAACATTCAGGGTTAAAAGGTCCAATTTTAACGACTGTGTTAATAAGAATTCCCTGAAACGAATAATGAAAACATTTACTTGAGATCTTACTGAACTTGACCTTTAGGGCCCTTATTAATAAAGAACCCAGTAGTGATGGTTGTTTGAAAAAGTGAAAATGTAAAATAAAATAATTTTCCTAGGACTCGATCCATCAAAGTTTAAAATCTAATAAAAAATCAGCTTTAGCAAATCAAGAACTTAAAGATTAATATTTTTCTTTAATTTTACCATTTTAGAAAAGATCAGACTATCCCATGGAAAAATTAATAGTTTTCTTGCTACATTATTACTCGACTAATACTTTATTCAATGGAAGTTTATGTATTTTCAAGAATTGCCATTTTGCCATTAGTAAGAACCCCAACGAAGTCGTTTTATCGTACTGCTCATCTTTCAAAAACAGCCTCCGTGGCCGAGCGCGCGCGGTCTAGCGTTTGACTCTCATTATGAAGGTTCCAGATTTGAATCCTACAAAAAAATTGACAGTGTCAAATAAAAAAATCACTTTGTGAGATTTTCGTTTTCCACAGTTAAATCAGGCTGAATCACCTGATTGTCCCGCTGCCATCTTTGTAAGTATATAGTCGTTACACCAGCTACGTCAGTGGCCTTTGGTGGATTTTCATGACGCTAGGGTTTGTGAGGTCTGTTGTCGGCTTTACAACCCTCACAATGAAGAAGACTTACCTCTGTAAGTAAGTATAGAATAGAATAGAAAATATATTTAAATATCTGCTGCTGCTATTATTATATTTGGCTGGGTATTATTATCACACTATCACATCACACTAATCACATCACATCACATCACACTAATCACATCACATCACATCACACTAATATTATAAATGTGAAAATATATTTGGATGTTTAGATGTTTGTTCCTCCTTCACGCTTAAAGTACTCAACGGATTTGGATGAAATATGGAATGGAGATAGTTCATAACCTGGATTAACATATAGGATACTTTTTACGGGAAAATTTCTTATTCCCACTGGAAAATCTTACACAACGCGAGCGTAGCCGCGGGCGGACCGCTAGTATTCTTATAAAAAAATACTCGTACTATTTTCTAAGCTATTATTCTAGTTTATTATTTCCTAAGCTCGTGCGCAGCAGTACCTAATTCAATTCTGTGATTTATTCAGCCATTTAGTAAAATTATGACTACGTGTACGGGGGTGAACACCCAATAGCTTTCTCTCGTCTAGTTTGTGCGCTGAACTAAAAGAAAATATAACATGCCGTATGGTTTCTACCTTGAGTAAGCGTGTCCCATCTTCAGCCACGACGTCGCTCTCCAAAATTATGCAATCCTCACGGCCATAAGGTTCAAAATCGAAGTTTGACAGCTCTAATATTAGAATGGCTATCTCCTGTCCCTTTTCAATCTTTAAAAGGTAAAAAGGACAGGCTAACTTAAATTAAGGATTAGAGTGTGACAGTGTGAATCGGGGCCATTGCGTACATACTGTAAACGAGTGCGATACAGGATCTCAAACGTACTAGATAAAAAGCTTTTCAATCATTGTGTTGGAATACATAGCTAGATGATAAACTAGTTGAAAAGAGTGCAGAGAGAATAATAAAATTAATAAATAAACTAATTTAAAAACTTTCTTTTCACTTTCATAGAATAAGCTAGCACGAGTACCCGAGAGGTTGTGTGTTACCCGAACGCTTAACGAAGTCTATTTTTATTCCTACCGTGTTGCAAGGTTTGTATTTCATAAAGAACTTCTCTTCCCATTAATGAAAATCCTGTAAAATGCTTTTTGTTATCTCTGAATGTTTTATTATATTATTGGTCGTCGGAAACGTCATAGTCAGTATTCGAAGCATTTGACTCAAATGACATGGAGTCTTTTTGTGTAATGCCCTCCTTTTAAAAACATGATTAATTCTTTTAAAATACTAGCCTTCTACAGATATAGTTATTGCAATATTATACATATTTAATAAAAACATTTTTTTCCTTTAAATTTTCTTAGATTTTATTAACTCAATTATTTTTAAGTTTTGGTAGGTTGGAAGCTTGGACAAGTGGCTAATTTGTCCAAGGTTGGAAGTCATTAACACGCTTTTATTATTTTCATTCTCATTCTCATTCATTCTTATTGACGTTGATTTCAAATGGCAGCTGTGAATATTGTAGAATTAAAGAAAAACTTATTTGTTCTTGTTAAAACTTCTTTGTTGTTATTCGTATTCTTCCTTGTTTGATTTTTTTTCTTATTCGTATTCGTAATATTTCTTTTTTCATTTTCAATGTTACTAGCCATTTAGCCAATATACTCAATCGCCAAACAAAAAATGTTGCTCTTTAATCAAACGTTATTAATTTAATTATATTACCAAAATATAAATTTATTTAACATACCCACTCAGTGATCAAAACAAACAATCAGAATGTCCGCCTGATATTGCACAGCTCCATTTAAAACGAGATCAAACATAAAATTGAGAATTCATTGTATTTACGATGTTCATTTGTGGAATACGTTCCGTAGCTGAAATAATTAAATTGGGCTAATAAAAGACTCATTTAGATAGATAGATAGATACATATAACGTTTATTTACGTATCAAATAATAAATACATCAGACTAAAATCAACTCTTATTAATATGATTTTCTATTTTCACGCAATACAGAAAAGGTATATTATTCTCGTAGATCACATCATCACATCACATCACACTAATATTATAAATGCCAAAATATATTTGGAGGTTTAGATGTTTGAATGTTTGTTCCGCCTTCACGCTTAAAGTACTCAAAACAGCTTTAGATGAAATTCGAAACGGAGATAGTTTGTAACCTGAATTAGCTACCTGGATTAACTGGTTTATTTTTACGGGAAAAAGTCTTATTCCCACGGGAAAATCTTACATAACTCGAGCGTGGTCGCGGGCAGACCGCTTGTATTAAATAAATCGCCATATTATTATGTAAGCTCGTTAAATTATCTTATAACTCTTAACACTTTGCAATTGAAAACAGTTGTAAGCTACAAAATAAACTAATTCAATTAATGTTGCTTGATCATCATTGAATCATTCAACCCATACATACCTATAGTGTTTAATTCTATCTTTATACCCAAGCTTTATACCTATTATGTAAAAATATAATGTACAATACAATATTAATATTCTTTATTGACACCAATCACAATTTACAAGAAAACATTTTTACTGTTGGTTGAGTCAATTAGGCGGCCTTATTGCTAAGGTAGCAATTTCTTCCGGGCAACCTCTGAGAAAAAGCGGTAAAAAAGAGAAAGAGCAGAGCAGCGGGTTGGTGGCTGGTTTCCTATAATAAACTACATACAAATATCAGTGGGTACTTAAAATATATAGAACGTTATTAAGTTTACTAAAATAAAAAAGAAATATAAATGAAATATATATAATATTATAAATAACATATGAATATACTAATACATACTTATCACAATTTTTATAGATATGAGTGAAAAAAATAATCTAAGTGATGATCTAAGTGATTTTATGGAAATCAATATTTTTTTTATTTGATTTAATAATAATTGAGTAATTAGGAATGTATTTACATTATACAAAGGTAAATATAGGATTACCGCAGAGGGAAGCGTCGCGGTGAATATTTCTTTGAAGAAGATCCACAACTTTTAAAAAAGTTAGTACAAATTACAAGATTTCACTTACTTGGTTGTTTTATGCTATTTCACGTATTTCAGCTCAGCTCCACTTATAGGTACATAAATGGATTGCATTTGAACTGGAACGTGATCTTTCTCTTACTAAGAAGATTTCAGCTATTAGAAATTTTAATCCTAGAGTTGGAATGTACTTTTCTATAGAGCTGTGTCTTGTTCGATACGTGACGTAAAATAAAGCTTTGGCAAACCCCTTTGGATTGAAAGACTTTATAATGTATCACCATAAAGACGCGAACATTATTGTTATTTTTGAATACGATTATTTTTGTATTTTTCTTACTAATGGGACATTTTTCCGCGTCAAAAATTACCTATTCTAAATATTGTCATAAATATAAATCAGCTATCAGCATATTTATTTAAATCTTATTTTTATTTTTTTAAATGTTCAGATGGACTCGGTTACAGATTTGTTATACGTATGTACCTATATAGATATAGATAGAAGAGTATAAAAAAATATTAGACATTTAATTACATACTCACAGCATACGTATGATAACTAGCCCTGGTATTATAATAAAGTTATAGAATAATAACATAATACAAAAGCCAACTAAATGGCTACGAGTTTAAGGCGATGTTTTTCACGTGTTTGTTATTCAGGAAGACACGCTAATTTACGTCTTCGTGGTGCTCCAGGGTTAATTTAATTACTCTGAACGCAATAAGTTTTTAATTGTTTCTTAGCCAACAACCATTAATCTTTTCGCGAAGGGCCCACGTTATTGTGTTTCTTCGAGTTAATTGTCTTGAAGACCTCTTGACTGTTAAATTTTGGACTTTATTAAGTTCAGTTTCTTTATTAAGAGTTTAAACAAGGCGAGGCAAGGCAAGTGACGTCATCGCACATCAGACTCATTGTACGGACCACGGACACGCGAATTGACGGCGACAAGGATGTTAGAAATGCCTAGCAAAAGTGCGCATTGGCTTACGTGACCTACTAAAGTTAGTGAAGTGAGCAGTAATGAGTTTGTACGCGTGTAAAATGAACTATGACAAATGTTTAAAGCACTTATACGAACTCACTTAATCTCCATTCTACAAGACAATTCACTCTATCTGCAGGTGTATTTAACTAAACAGAGTAGCAGCACAAAGTAGGTAAAGCGGCACTTTTTTATTTTGTGGTAGCAGGCAACATAGCGAGGTAGCATGTAAGCTTATACAACGCGCCTGTTCCTACACATAGTCCTCTCAAATGCTCTGCATTGTCCCACTATGCTGGTCAAGAATACCACACGTTTATGTCTTGATTGCAACTTCTAGGATTCGCTGCGATAGAGGATTCTTCTGAGCTATAGAAGGTTCCATTGCTCCCCGAAGTTTTTTTGATCCGTGCTGTACTATGTTATGAATGAGCAAAGCATTCAACGTGATATTGAAGATATAATTCATTCGTTCATTCATTAATTTGAGATTATAATTTCAAGTTATGTGTCATTTCGCGTACACGTCGTTCCACGTGTCTGTCATTCTGCGTATAAATTATTTCGCGCAAAATGTGTCACTATACGTGAAATTAAATATTTCTAGTATTAAAGTTAGTGTTGTACTCTACAAACATTACAATATTGTCATTAATTACTAATTATCTACTAGTCCACTATCGACGAACCTCTCCTGCATTTATTTCCACTCATGCTTCATTTATAACTTTGGTATTTCTGGAATAACCTTTCCCTGACCAGGCTAATCACAAAAATATGAAAATAAAGGCTCACCGGAAATAATTAACCTGGAACAGAAAGTAAATGATCTGATTCGATACGCCCACTATATATGTAATTAATTATAACAAGTTTTCAAAAATAACCTTTCTTAATTTGTTTTATTTTTTAATCACTCAAAACTTCCAATATGTTAACTGTCCACTTTAACGGGGACTAAACAACGTGGGCAACGGAAATAGACCAAAATATTATCGGAAAACCACCAAAACATCTAAAACATCTGCAATAATATTTCAAAAAAAGAATTACTATCTAATAACTGACCATTACACTATACACAACTAACCGCTATTAGTCGATATACGTCTATACGCTCTAAAAAATATCTCTGCCAGGGTTAAACTTACCCAACAAATTTAAAATATTACGATATTTCACAGCGACATGCTGAACTCATTGTCAGTTCTATTTAGCGCTGCCATTTAGATATTTTCATGCTCAAAGGCAGACTGTCTAACAGACGTCTGGAGAGAGGAAATTGAACTGGAGATAGGCTGGTATACAATAGTATATTCTGGGTGTCACATTTACAGAACTTTACTAACGCGTATGGAAAATAAGAGAGATAATAAATTTAAATTAAAGATTTCTTAATTATTATTTTCATCGTCTGATTTGGAAGTATTTTTAAGGTAAGTTGTATTTTTAAGGAACTTTTTTTAATCGGCTGATTATGAACAGAAGAAGTCATGAGACTAGACTAATTTGTGAGAGTGTTAAGATTATTCCGAAAATGCCTGTAGATTAGTAAATGTCTGATTTCTAATTATTGTAATATGTAATTTTAGTATAGGTAAGTATATTGCATTTTAAGTAAAATTCAAAATATTTTCAACAAAGAATTGTTAAAGCTTATAATTAATAAAATTTAATTCTTGACTGCTACTCAAATTAATTCAACTATAGGTCAGAATTAACATCAAAGATTCTAAGCGAATATACTACCTAAATTTTAAGTATTGAGTTGATATAACCTTCCTAACCTTTATGAGAGCGTCGGTGGTCTAGTGGCTAGGGCCGCTGCCTCCCGTCCGGGAGACGCGGGTTCGTTCCCCACCACGTACCAATGTGTTTTCGGATTTCGAATTCATATGTACGTTTATTCGATGCTCTTACGGTGAAGGAAAACATTGTGATGAAACATGCACACTCCTGCGAAGAAATTCAAAGGTTGTGTGTGAAGTCGACCAACCCGCACTGGGTCAGCGTGGTCGGCTAAGGCCTAATCGCCCTAATTCAGGGTAGGTTCGAGCCCCTCGGTGGGGACGTAATAATTCTCTTTTTGTTACGTGTGTATATGTAAATGTCATTCATCATTTTCCTGCCCTGTTCCCTTTATTTGGGGTCGGCGCAATATGTTTTCTTCTTCCATTCATCCCTGTCAGACGTCACATCACTATTCACTCCCTTCTTACACATATCATCTTTCACGCAATCCATCCATACTTTCCTGGGTCTACCCCTACCTGTTTTTCCATTCACTCTCATATCTAGCATACGTCTGGTGGTATGGGATTCCTCTCTCCGTATCACATGTAAATGTAAATGTATATTTTGCAATGTAATCATGGATGAAACATTACATTTTGAGTTTATCTTTTTCAGATTTTTCAACAGATCGTATAAAACTACCAGTTTAAGAACCATGGCGAGTATTGTTAAAAACTTTGAAATCGTAGTAAAAGTATGCTTTTTCATCATTTTCTATGTTAAACTATCCTCAACTAACACTTGTTATATGCCAAGATATCCACATTACTACACAGATGACTTGGAAACAGAAATAATAGGCTTCAACAAAACTAACGCTACGGAAGGGAAGTTTGTTCACACTGCGCCAGTAACTCCGTATCACTACTACCCACACCACATGCCTCCCTATATCCCCCATTATTATATACCAGAGGATGTGTCACCAGAAATGGTGGACTCTACAACAGAAAAGGCTCAGAATGCGAGTGGAGGCTGCAATATTTGGTGCTGGATACGAAGAGTGGGATTGTTTGTAGTGCAACAGTTGCTGAGTGATGAGAACATGCGAACTGCATAAGCAGCGACAAACTTTTCTAAATCTAATGACTAATTCGAATTACATTGCTGTGTTTGGGTCGCACTTGGAACGATAAATTAGTACTGCAACAGCAATGACCGTAGTTAGCATCTGGTTTATTTAAATAGAGATACAATCGAGACTCAATTAGAGAAATCAGACCAACAACTTCTAGAGATCTGTATTGCTGCTGAAGATTAGTCGTACACTTAAGTCCGATGAAGAGTTCTCTTTTTTTTTAAAACTCCTTAATGTCATGACTTCGTTGACACGGAGGATTTATTCCAATTACTATCCAGGAGAAGTTAAAACCAATACAAAAGTCAAATTTAAGAAATGTGAACGAACTTTTTGAAGAGACAATATTAATCAACTAACATAAGTTTGCCAAGTAGAGCTGAATACAAATTGCTTGTTTGACTTTTTTATTATTAATTTTCTTCTCAAACTTGTTAAAGAAATTAAATTTTATATTAATTTTAGTAACATTTTTATTTCATTAATTTCTAAATTACAACTTGCTTTAGACGTAAGACCTCAAAGGTATTTGAGATGACTCCAAATCTGAACATGAAATTCTAAAATCAGAATTTAATTTTCTAAGAATTATTTCAAATGTTGAAATATCTCTGTTATCGTAATCGATATTTTGTTGCATTATATAAGTGATTATTTTTAATTATACATTTTTTTATGATGATTATGATCTCCTGATCGATTTCTTGCATTAAAAAAAATCACGACCATACTTTCAAACGTGCTCCAAATAAATTGTCATCAAACTGGGAGAGCCCACAACTTCCGTAAAGTCCAGTGTTCCCGGAAAACCGGTCGAAATAAAACCAGAGAGAAGTTCCGGGATAATCTCCACTTTCTTAATTGCTCCCGGACTTGCTTAGCAATTAAATTGGTCCTCGGGGTGATTGGTGAACGAGACTTTATAGGTTTACGTTTGAGGAAAATTTTATTGTTATCCTAGGAACGAACGTTAAACTTGTAAGTATCTAGCAATGCATTGAATATGCAAATGAATTGCTTCTTTTTTATTCTTAATTTGTTTCTTCTTCATAACGGCCTACTGAATAACAATTTCAAATATTTTCTTCCTAATTAATTTTTTTTGATGTGTTTTTTTTTATCAGAATATTTTTTTTTTTTTTTTTTTGCGCTAGTTGAAATCAAATAAAGTTATTTAGAATTTTTCACTTTCAACTGAAACTCATCATGATATTTTAATACAAGTTTTTATCGACGGTAGTCATCTCAGTTATAAATAGAATTGTAAATAATTACTTAAAGGAACACGGTACGCTGCGTTCAAACATAAAATAAATGACATATTTCTTTTCAATGCACTTTCTTTTTCAATCTATATTTTTTAAATATCTGACCAAAGAGAGCTAGAATCCAACATCCAGGAATTTAATTAACAAACTGCAAGCATGTGCAATATACAACGTGGATGTCACAGCATGTTCCCAGAACCGAAGTCATATAACATTCTTGATTACGAAACATTACAATGCCAGTTTTCATTATATTTTTTAATCCATTGAATGACGACATGCAATGACATATTTTTTAGGTCTTTTGTGTCTCCTACACCTGGCCAAACTTCCCATTGAGTTGCATTCAAAAAACGACTTTTCTGTTCCTGCCTTATCTAGATTTTCTTCTGAACAATGGGTATTGTTTTGGGTGGAATATGTATATAAAACATTTTGCATGAAAACTAGAAACAATATTTGGAGACTGAATTTCAGCCAGTATAAGCCGACGCGCCGAGTGGATTCCGAACTTCCCAAATTCAATGTGCTACCATTCCAATAAGTGATGCTGTTTGTGTTTTAAATAACAAGAAACCATGGAAAGTAAGTTGCTGTTTATTCAGTTTTGTAAAATTTTGGAATTCCGAAATTATTTCGTTCATTCCATAATTGGTGGAAATCTCAGCTCGAATATTTGTACCGTTACTTCAACCATCTTTGTTTGACTGGGGTAAGTCTTTCATTACATTTTATATCAAAGGTAAGACTCTTATTCTGATATCAAGTTTTACTATTGAGCATTTTTTTGTATAAAATCAGAAACGCTCACATCTCTATTGTAAATATATGAATCTATTGATATGCTCAGACAAAGAATAATAAAACTGTATTTAGACATAAACGTTATGAAGAATCTAAGAAAAATGATCATTTTAAGTTCGAATTTTATTAAGTTTTCTAAAAAATAATCGCTTATGGTGAGCTTTAAATTTAAGTCGTTAGCTGCAAATTACGTAAGCAAGGAACGATTGACTCATGTGTCATTAAAATTGACAGAAACAAATAATAGTCCAAAAGTTACATTAATATAGACTAAAATAAACAGTGCTAACTTTTATTTGACAGTTTTTAGACGAGGTGTAAGTTTGGATACTGTTTCTGTAAATTGCTTTTGATTTTTACTTTACTTTCTGAATATTTCCTAAACCATGATCTGGAAGTTCGTAAATGTGATCGAAAGTTTGTTTGCAGAGCTGTATTGACTAGCAAGCCGCGAACCAAAATGGTCACGTTCCGCATACGAACGTATATCAGATGTCACGTGTAACGTTTCCTGTTGATCTACATATCGAGATTTTGATCGGTAGTTATTTATTTATCAGCATAGTCTGGAATAATCTAGTGGTATTTACCAATTTTATGAACGGTTGCATAAATAAATTGAATACTTATTTGCTCTGTTTTTATATACCTAAATAGGACGTTCGTATCGTTGAAAAAAAAATAGACGCAACTTACAAATTTAATCGCAGTAGTAGCGTCTTGATTTTCTCTTTCAAAGTACAGAAAATGCTCTAAGTTTTATTATTTCTTATGATTCGAAGCTATTTACTGTACTGCCTCATTGCCTATAATGCCTTCATTAATTAAAACACAGCTAGGTTTATTAATACATATTGACCATGTTTATAAGTCCATAAATTCGTATCAAAATTTAAATATTTGCTTTAACGATCGTAATAATCAAAAACCTCCACAACACAAAATAGTTTTGAAAGCAGAAAAAGTTAAATTCTTTAAATTAGAATCTAGTATTGAGGCATATAGTCGTCAAACGTGGTATGTATGAAATTATGTTAGGTATGTATTCATACCTATACGTCTCAGCCTCGTTGGTTATTGCTGGCAGTAAATACTTATAGAATTGTCGGGTTTATTTGAATTTAGAAGAAACAAATATGTTTCGAACGCTCAAGAGCTGATTCTATTGTACTGTCCTCACGAATACTTGAGTTTTGAGGAGATAAAAATATAGAATAAATGGTTTTGCTTGCAACTAATCAAATCTTTTATAATACCGCTTCCACCCTTTTCGCAAATTAATTAGTCAGATAGTATGTAAACTTTGTTAGCAGTGGACTGTAACGGGCCGTTGATGATGATGATGACGAAAATTCAAAGCCGTTTAAACCAAATGAAGAATTAGTTTAATTTACAAACATAATTTTAAAGGAGCTTGTGATATCCAGATGTCTATCCAAACATTTAATATTAAAATATCTAACATTTATACAAAACGGTACGTCGGAGAAACTTTTTTATAATAAAAGTTGAATATTCCAGAAAACTTGGCCATGTTCGTCCTGCACCTTCTCTCCCTTGTGCTAATCGTGGAATGCTACAAGAACAAGTACTTCTCCACAAACCTGGAGGCTGAGCCTTCTCTCTCCATTCTCTACGCCCGAGACAAGAAAAGCGACGTCATCACCAACGAATGTCTCATGGAAATGTATCCACGCAACCTCTACAAATACCCTCTGCATATCGACAGAAACGACGTGCCTTGCATCATCCATTGCGTCTTGAAGAAGTTCGGTATCATGAGCAACGATGGCCACATCAATATCAAGAACTACTACAGGCGGGTTCAAGCTATCCATCGATATGACCCTAGGATTCTCATTTCAGACGTCGGAGAGACCTGCGCCCAGAACATCAATTCTATGAACTTGGATCATGATGTCTGCAAAAAAGCTAAAGTATTCAATGATTGCACACAACTCTATGCAATTACCTTTAGGGAGCCACAGGATTGGAAGAAATAAAGAAAAGTTACAGAGCTGTACATAATTTCTAATGACATGTATATTATTAAATTACTCATTATGGATACCATCATGTCTGTAGATAGATATAAGTAATTATTTGTTTTTTACTACTTTGCTAAATAAAATTATGAATATTTCAAATGGTTGTTTTTATTTTCTGCCTTTACCAAATAAATACTATAATTACTTACAAGAACACGTCATCAGTGGTATGAGTGAGATCCACATTAAAAAAAAAGAAAAATTGTTCAATTAAAAAACCTAAATTAGAGGCAGTAAAGAACACAGGCAGTGGTGTGGATAACCATACCCATCACTGATGATGTGGCTATAAATACACTTATATGTCTAAAAACAAGGCCTCTCACGAATCAAGTGATTGAGAGGTTTAGCTTTGACACATCCATTTAATTCAAACTTGAAAGCTGCTCTTGACTGTGAGGGTTTTATTGATCATTTACGAAGTTTTAGTCGCCTTGAAAAAAATTACCACATGATTTCATCCTGAGGCCGTAGACAATGATCACTCCTTATCAGTAGCAAATTCACATGGTTTATATACACAGCTGAAAACAAATTTTTCTTCTTATAGGAATACTAATCCTCGCAGCTCTGCTGACCCTGTCTCACTCCCGTATCGCAGTCATGTACGCACACGAGAAGCTCAGTGACATGGCAGCCAGTCAGTGCTTCACAGAAATGTACCCCAAGGGAAGAAAGGTCGTCATCCAAGAGTCAGACGAACCCTGCATCATCTTCTGCGTGCTTAAGAAGATAGGGATCATGAGTCCCAGCGGGTTCATTAATTTGGATATTTTTAGGTAGGTTTTATAAAAACATATTTTCTTCAGATATTTTTATATCAGGTTAAGCTAGTACAACAGCTAGCTTTATGTCAAAAAATGTTTGCAAAAAATTATACGTGTTACAAAAAATACCAAAAAAAAAAATACTCTTCATCACAGGCATTTAATTACAAGTTTCCCATCTCTAGTGTCAATTGACACCTAAAATATAGACTATCGATTCTCAGAACGGAAAAGTATTTGTACACCATTTGTGCCTACATTTATAAAAGAGATGTATGTACTTAAGTCAATTTATGTTAGAAAACCTTTTCTTTTTTACCTTAATTATCTTGTTTACGTATTTACAAACAATATTATTTTGAAATATTTAGTTCATTATTTCATTAATTTATTATTACATAACAATTATTTAACAAAGCTTTTTTTTATTTATTTGTAGTTTTTTAATTTGAAATTAATTGTTCTAATGTGTATGTTATGGTACAAGTAGTACGTAAACATTTTTAACCATAGCGGTAAAAATAGGCACATTGACCTAAAATTTAATATCTGGTCCGAATATTCTTTGACACAGCTGATCACTACAGATGGTAACATTTCAATTAAATGCCTTTGATAAAAATATTCATTTTTTTTGGTATTTTTTGTAACACGTTGTATAATATGAATATGGGTACGATGTCGTCCATGCAGAGATTCGTTCCACAGATTGCAACTTAGAAATGTTTGAAGATCATAAAGATCTAGTGCGCACAGCCGGCTTTGTCCTGTACGATTCACCTAAGAAGAAATGTGTATTTCCAGACATAAATGTAAATAACACTCCTATTTTTGGAGCAGTTGTATAAGAATACGCCATTTAGTTAATAATTTAACCAACCAAAAGATCTACAAAGAATAAATATTATAAACATTCTTTGTTTCAGAAAACGCATTCAAACTGCTCACCAACTGGATCAGCGTGTTGTAAACAATGATTATGGTAGTGCATGCATGGAGACGGCGGAGGCCACCCAGCACAAGCAGGACGTGTGCAAAAAGGCCAAAGCTTTCAACGACTGCACGCATCTGTACCGCATGCTGCTGACTTAGAAAACGACGTGGCAACCAACGACGAAAAATAAATGTTGTAGCCATAATCATAGAAGTAGTTTTATTGTAACTTCCTTGATGTCTGAATCTACTAGACGTTACTTGTGCGAACTACTACACAAATACCTACCTACTCACATGTACCTACTACACCTGACTGATTAATTATATTAAGACCGGCAGTGAAACAAATTTTTAACCTATTAAAATTAAATAAAACAGATCATATTTTTCTTTATCGATTTATTAGTAGAAAAGATAAAACCTTGACTAATCACGTAAGAACATCGAAATTAAATTAAATTTATATTGTGAATATAAATCTGGGTAATAAATTTTGCAGATGAACTTGCTAATTGGTTTGAATCTCCAGATTCTACCTTTACAGATGCATTCACATAAATAAAAAAATATTACTTATAGATCGAAAAATCTTACTTACTAAATTCACCAAGTTTCCACATTCACTTATTAATTTTTTATATTTCTTTATTAAGAATACAAAAACTGATAGCAAAACAATGCATTCTGCCAGACTGCACGCAGTTTGTTGGCAGATTTTTGGCTCTCAATCATAATCATTATGCTAACACATTAAAGTAGGTACCTATCTATATCTATACCTATAATCATACGACACGTGAATGCATATTACACGTTATTGAAAAAGAACTTTCTAAGACAATTTTTGATATTTTTTTCCGGCAGGCAATTAAACAGCTTAGGCAATATATAGCTATTATAATAAAACTGTATAATAGGTAGATACGTGGGTCATACTGAAAGTGTCTGGATTTGGCCACTTACAATAAAAAAATGAAAAAACAATTAAGGAATTCGAAAATGGAACTCTGCTGTCATTTGTTTTTCCATTGTAACGTCCTTTCGAAAATTGTGTGTCGCTATCAAAATTAATTTAACTCGTGGACATTTTCATTCAATGTTTTTTTTATGATTTTCGTTGTGGCTTAAGTCAACAAGCCAGAGATTTCAATTGGCATTTGGTGATGAAGCAACCATGTCGCAGCTCTGTGTATTCGTGGTTTGGAGAATTTAGACGTGGACGTGATCATCTCCATGACGAGGTACGTGAAGGTCGGCCGGCGACTGCGGTTACAGACTCTAATATTGACACCGTACGACAATGTATTGAAACTGACAAAAAAATTACTTGCAGCAAATTCGTGCTTTGTTAGGCATTGGAAAGAGCCAAGTGCAAAGGAAGGTTCGGAAGCTTTGCACTCGATGGATACCGCATGACTTAACGGAGGATCAGAAACGATTGCGTGTCCAGTGGTGCCGTAAAATAATAAAAAACTTTAATGGAGGACAGTCATTGGCTGTCTATAATTTCGTGACAGGTGACGAAACCTGGGTGTACTGCTTTGAACCGGAAAGAACAAGCCAGTCGTCAGAGAGGATATTTCCTTTTAAAGATTTGCCGACGAAAGTTAAGAAAAGTCGAAGCATTATTGGTAGGAAAAATGGTTGCTTCTTTTTTCGGCAAATCAAGACATTACACTACAGTATCGCTTGAAGATTAAAGGACAGTGACTGCAGATTGGTACGGCAAGTCAACACTTGCTTGTCCAGAGTCTAAGAAAAAGTTCGCGAAAAGCATCCTCGAAGCAATGTCCTCCTTCACCCCGATAACGCATCCTCACATTCCGCTGAGGTAACAAAACCTATTTGAAGGCTTCAAATGTGGAACTGATGACGCCTCCGCCTTACATCCCGGACCTCGCACCCTGCGACTTCTTTTTGTTTCCAAAAATTAAAGACAATCTTAGAGGCACACATTTTACAAGCCCTGAATCAGCGGCGTTCCATGAAGCCATTGAAGAGGTCCCTAAGGAAAACTGGTCCAACTGCTTTGTATAGTGGTTTCAGCAAATGCAAAAATGCATTAATTGCTAGGGAATATACTTTGAAAAACAATAATCTTATTTATCAGAATCTAGAAACTTTCAGTATGCCCTAAGTATTACCATAATCTGCGCAATGAGCAGTGGTACCAATCTTTTTTTGCGGTTTTGGGAAGTCTAGACTTTGACTTTTATTTATAAAAATTGGCTTAGTATATTTCTTTCATTTGGAAAGTAAAACATTTTATTTCGAAAAACCTTTATTTAAAAAGAGACAATTTAATTACCACTTAACAGCTGGGAAATTACAAACATGGCGATCTTTTGGATCCAGCACCAGATTGAGCACCCCTTCTTCTGTGGTTCCTCTTCTTCTTCGTCTTCCGGCTTGGTGGTGGTCCCAGCTGGTGTAGTCTCTTCTTGACAGTAGGAATAGGACACCACGAGATACAGAACAACAGCCAATAGTAGCAACTTGAAATTTGTGGATTTAAACATTTTTATTTTTGTGTTTATCTAAAAATGGCGTTCGATATCCAAGCCTGAGAGAAAATGGCCATGTTTTTTGTAAATTTTGAACACAATCATATTTTAGATATTTATCTTTCGAACAATGTATTCTGATGTAACTGATTGTTATTTTATAATACGAATATAATGACTAACGATAAGACCATTATTTTTCCAGGTTTAATTTATTTACAACAAAAAGTTTAAATTACGAACTCTAAAGTATTTAAGGTTAGTCAATGTATTAAATCATAAAATAGTTTATAAGATTTCCGTGATTGTTATATTTTCGTGTTGTTGTATTTTTTGGATATAACCGTGTGGTAACAAACCCGTTAATTGTGAAAATTTTTGTGTATTTCAAAACAAGACTGTAGTCAGACATAGGTACCATGTTCTCCTTTCCTTAGTCATCATAATCAACAGCTCCGTATATACGTCCTATCTAAATACGTCCCCATGAAAGAGCTCGAGTCTACCCTGAATTACGCTGCTGGCCCAGTGCGTTTGGTGGTCTTCACATACAACCTTTGAATTTCTTCGCAGGTTTCCTCGCAATGTTTCCCTTCACCTTCCTTTCCTTAGTACTTCGATATATTAATGTCGAAATCACACTAATATTATAAATGTGACAGTATATTTCGATGTTTGGATGTTTGTTCCGCTTTCACGCCTCAATTATTGAACGGATTTAGATGAAATTTGGAATGGAGATAGTTTGTACCCTGGATTAACACATAGGATACTTTTTACGGTAAAAAGTCTTATTCCCTCGAGAAAATCTTTCATAACGCAAGTGTAGTCGCGGGCGGATAGCTAGTATTAGATAACATTAAAAAACTAATTCAGAATTAAGTTTTATTCGCCCATAATGTCGTGCATTTACAAAACGAGTTCAATTAGGTAGGTACTCGTATTTTTCACGGAGCACCATAATTTGACAAAAAATTTTGGAGATCACCTCTAAAGTACTCCATTTAAAAAAAATATATACAGATATATAGCTATCAGCTACGAACTATAGCTATAAAAATATATTCCGCCGAATTGAGAACTTCCTTTATTTAAGTCGATTAAATATAGTCCTCCACTCGAATATACATACCATTCTGTCCCGCAAAACCAATTTATACCAAAAAGGAAAAATCTTGGTAAAATCCTGACGTTCATAATAAAACTATGAGCTCACGCCCTCCCTCAGATAGAGAAAAACGGCACCTACATTCATATGGAAATATGATATAGAAAATTGAGATGAAAGCTAGTAAATATTATGATAAGAGAGGCTCTTTACAGATGATATTGCTCGTTTTTCACCGCATTTTGCGACACAACACGATTGAAAAGGACGTAAAATTGAAATCTCAAAAGAATGTTTGACGTTTTAGAAGCAATTAGAACTTCTAGAATTTATAATCACCGTCTCCACCGTGAAATTTACATCGTTTTGTTCCCGTCGTGTAGTGGTAGTACCCGTCAAACTGAACAACTTTACACGAAAAAAAAATTTCCTGTGACAAAAAAATTTTTGGTCTGTCCATACAAAGTGAGACTCCCGACCGTCCATTTTGTATGGAGAGACCAAAAATTTTTTTGTCGCAGGAAATTTTATTTTCGTGAAAAGTGGTTCAGTTTGACGGGTACTACCACTACACGACGGGAACAAAACGATGTAAACTTCATGCTGTATTTCAATAGAATAAATATATAGTAATTGTGCTCTGAAGATACCATGGAAAATATGCCTATATCACATATTATATTTCTTTAATTTTAATATGTTTATGTATGTCGCCGGCACAAATACTTTCTTAGTTAGTACGTCGTGAAAGCAGAAGTAAGTACTTACTAAAAACTAAAGCGTATAGGTAGAATACCAAGCTACACTTTTTCCTCGTTTCCGTTAACTGATTTAAAACGTACTAAAGTCTTGTTACTAACTTGACCACTTACCCCAATAACTCTCCATTGTGCTGAAAGTGGAAGAAAGCATCTCTGATGAAAACGCGAAAGCTTCAACGGATCCATTGAGTGCTACGAAAAAGCGAGGAGCGATAAACAGTTATAAAACCAGCAGTGGTAGATCAACTTGACACGCTTGCTACTAACGCATAATACTAGCGCACGTAGAGGGGCGGTTTCTTTTCCTTTCTTTAATTGGGGTAAATTGTAGCTATTCAGTGTTAATTTCAATGTATTTTTCAGCTTTAAAAATGCTACTTGTTAATTAAAAGGAACTTAAGATTTAAAATGCTTCACGTTAAATAGTCTGCCTTGTGTTTTGTTTCAGATTGTTTGGTAACTTTAGTTATAGTATAAAGTTTCAGATACTTAAATTTCTCACAAGGCTTTCTCGTAAATTTAATTTCATCTTACAGCTCCTATGCTTTGCTCTACTAGCTTACCAGGTTTCCACTTAAAATCTTTATTAGATTTTTCAAGACTCCTGAAGATCAACCTGTCTTATTGAATATCTTTTAATTTTATGAAACTCCTAAATATTAATTAACTACTTTAAGATATATATTAGTTTTAGTGTGCATTAAAAAAAGTACATTAATTACACCATCTGTAGAGTATTAACAGCAGAACCAATGAACTAAGAATCTTCTTCGTAAAATAGAACTTATCACAAAAACAAGTTTATTTCTCTACCCTTGTTATTATTTATCATTACTCGTGCCTTAAATATGAAGTAATCATGAAACCTGCACACACCTGCGAAGAAACTCTAAGGTTCTCATCATAAATCAGCTTTTCATTACCTGCTACAGAACATAGGTTCTCTCATTCTCTTGCCTTCCTTTGCGCTCTTGTGCTACTCTTAGCTGGACCTTTTCTGCAAATTGTTTAATATTTGCCTTGTCCATGATTCTGTTATGAACTTTTCCGCTACGCCTCGCCAACATGTCAACTACTACGTAAATTTACTATCCATTCACGTCATAAATTCCTGAAAGGGTGAGCAGAGCTTTTGCGGATTCCCCAAGAGCACACAATAAAACTAATATTTTTGGATTAAGGTTCGGCATACATGCACTTAATCGAAGGTACATATGTTGTTTTTCACGTTGCTTAGGGCACCTTGTGACAGGTTGCCAGTACTTGCTAATATGTTGTCTATCTGGCACTAAACCCTAAAGGGCATCACACACGGCAGCTATAATATATATTATAGCACGAGGCAACCAGCTCTCTCGTCGCCATTCACTTTCACGCAAAGCGGGGGTCAAACAAAATGGAGAATCAATCAGTAACCGGCCATTTTGCTTGACCCCCGCTTTGCACACAAAGTGAATGGTGGTGAGAGAGCTGGCTGCCTCGTGCTATAATATATATTATAGCTCCGTCTGTGACGGGCTTTATTCTTTAGTCACCTTTAGACGACACCCACGGAAAGACATGGGTTGATCCAATTCTAATACCACGAACCACACGGCGGTTCTTCCTTTAGTCACCTTTTACGACACCCATGGGAAGGCGGGTTTGTCCTACTTTAATGCCGGGTACAGAATGAAGAAAATTGGCAAATCCTACGTCACCGTTTCCACAAATTCCTCTCAAACAGCTTGACGACTCGGCTATTAAACTTGGCGAGTTACGCGCTTGGCCGGATTCTCAGAGAGCAATCTTTGCTGGCGCTTAGTTAGTAATTACTTCGCAAGTCATGCTCGGGGGCAAAATAATATCTTTAGAAAACAGTGATTTGTGAGAATAAAGCCCTGTCATTGCCGTTTATCTTCCAAGCCCGTTCTAAAATCAAAATTAAAACATCGGTAGTCTAGTCACGAATGTGTCGGCAAGTAAACTAAATTATATCGTCATTATCAATTTTACATAATATCTAAATTACTATGTCGCTGTTATTATCAATGTTAGTATAAAAGACACAAAAATATAAAGAAAGTTCATAGTGTAACTTTTTCAAAGTGTAAACCCATTTTACAACAAGGCAGTAGGCAGACCACCAGCCATATAATCCAATGACATTAGCAAATTGGCAGGGTTACACTGGTTTCGAATGGAGTGGCTTATTTATACTTAGCAATGGGTGTAATGTCTGAAAACGATAAAAACATTTTATCGTTGAAAGTTTAGCGAAAGGCAGCCCTCTCACCGCAGAAACATTGTAAATCAATGAAAACTGTAAGTAACGACACAAGCTAATAAAAATCTGACCCAATATATTTACGATACACTTAGTTTCATTTTATGTGATTTTTATTATACCATCAAATAAAATACTTCTACGAGTAACGTACATGGAAGAGTACCATTAGTTTACTGCGCTGCTTGCGCTATACAATATCTGATAGGTAGTATTATTGTGATTGACATGCTTCATAACACTCTAGACTACTACTCTAGTTACTATTATTATCTCTAGTTGCTACTATTATTATTATTATTTAAATAACGGAACATCGTTAAAAAGCTGCAGAAAAGAAATAGTGTCCTCTAACTTCAGAACATCTGGCGCACGGAAAAAGGAATAAAGTGTGAGGAGTGTCGCAACAATGAGAATTGTTTTCTTCTGACTTCACAATTGGCTTGTTTTTGGGTTCTATCGACAAATTAAGAAACCCAGGCACAGTTACGTGTATCTATTACATAATTTTCTCCTGCATTTTGAAATTTTCCTGCAGGATTTATTTCTCTTTTTTTCTAATTTTTATTTATAAATTCTTACAATGAAACGTTATAAAAATATCTGTTTTAGGTGAACAGAATACTAACTTAAGTAAACGAGTAACCAGTAGTATATATATTATATAGGTAGAGTTAACCGTAACGTACCTATAATGTTAAACTTGAAAGATAACAGCAGGAAGCCAGTCATAAATCTTGACTTTCTTAATAACCAATTTGCCCTCATTGATACATGCAACCTTGGTTGGTTAGTTGTCATATTGTTGTTCAAACTTCGATATTTTGCCAGTTTAGGTATAGATTATTTCTACGGAACCAAAATAAGAGCGTGTTCTTACACGTATCTTGACTAGTTTTTGTAGAAACTTTTTATAAGAGCAGCGGGCACAGAAAATGCACTGAATTTGTTGAGTGTGTTGCGACCAGAGTAATACTTTGTAAGTAAAGAGAAGTTTTATAGTGTGCTTTCTCTTATTGACATTGCAAAAAATATTTCTGAAATAGGTAATACTGAAGTTTTGATTCTTACCATTTGGATAAGATATTGATTGGACTGTTTTTTTTTTATTAATCAATTAGCTAATGTTGTAATTTGATTTAGTAACAAAATAGGTTCCTAATTAAATACGAGTACAATATTAGGCGCCACCGAGCCCCAACCCGTGCATAATTGATTTTCTTTGTGAAACTTTAATTAATGTTAAAATATATATTTTATCAGATTCACGTAATTTAGTACTTGTTATACAAACAAAGCTAATAGTGATAATGATTTCTATAGTTTCAGTAATAATGGCGTTGAAACAGTTCATCATAGTGTTGTTGCCGTACTATGCGATGGCGGGACATCAGGCGAAACACCATCCCGTCTCTTACGGCACTCAAGTCGACTTTACAGACCCTAAGGTAAGGAATCTATTTCATTTGTTTGAAGCTTAAACTTTAGCCATTTCCGTAATACACTCATCAGTAAGTTCACAATGGGGATTAGGAGATCGAGAGTAATACTTTGGACCTTAGTTAACCTCTGGAAATTCGTAGCAAATGTGTCTAAGTAGGTACCTACTTTTAGAGCTGTTATAGATAAACGTTCTTTGTCAAATTTAAATAACAAGATCTCGTGATCTACTTCGACCCATATCACTTATTTATTTTATTTAACCATTTATTGTGCACAAGAAAATTACAAAAACAAGACATTGAAAAAGACGACACAAACACAACAGGTCATCATATCATATCATTGTTTGGTCTGTAATTCAAGCTACCAATTCAGACGTTTATTTTTTTCTTTCATTACCTGATTCCTTTGTTGACATTCACAGTGTAGATGGCATGAAGAGATTGTGCTCAGTAGCCTGCAATAAAAGGAATCTATGTCCAGCAGTGGACTGGCACGGACTGATGAAGATGACTTGATTCATTAATTCTCCCCTTAAGGGAGTCACAGACATCGAAGATACTATAAGATATAAAGAGCTGATGACCTCTCGTTGCCTATAATGACGGCTAACCAAATTAGCTGCAGCCCATAAACCGGTCATTTTGCTTGGCTGCTACCTGTATAAAATATAGTTACAACAACGGAGGTCAACAGCTTCTTTAGATATATTACGGTACCTCCGATATCTATGACGCCCTCATACTAGAATTGCTCACCAACTGTAAGGTTCTCTTAAATTTCAGGTGCAAGGACACCTGGACGCACTAGTCCGCGTGGCCCAATCGTGCGTGATCAAAGTGCGCGCCACCCCGAAAGACGTGCGCGCATACTTCACCAACTCGCCGCCTGTCACCAGATCTGGACAGTGCTTTGCTGCCTGCATGTTGGAGCAGAGTGACATCATCAGCCATGGAAAGGTATTTTGAGCATTCCAAATCTGTTTAAACCTTCTGCATCGTACAAATACATTAGATACGCACACCTAAACAAATATATCCTACATCCTTATACCGATACCTGATTCCTTGACATAGAAGGGTTCAAGCTGAAGAAAGATAACAACTCAGTTTTATCTTTATTGATCCTCAGGTGAACAGAGACCTGCTTATCCATCTGGCGAGTCTGGTCAATGGGAAGAACTCACGAGTAGTTCGCAAGCTGAGCAGCGTCTCCCGATTATGCCTGGACAGCATTGAGGGCATGTCTGATAAGTAAGTTATATTGAGGTTTGAGTGGCTAGAGACTAAGTTCCGCGCCGAACGTATACTGCAGGTTCAGGGCAAACCTTTTTTTTGTGTAGGCGTAAACAGGTTTCTACGATGTTCTAATTCAGCGTAAACACGAACTTCGAGTCAATATAAATATCATAACTGTACATTTTTGAACCCGTTGGATAGACGCCACCACAAAGGCTACTGAGTCCACCGTGGTCCAGTGTATTCGCGACGCCTCTAACCGTCAGAAATGGAAGCACATAGCTCTCCAGCTACCCTCGGAAAAGATATCGACCCACCGTGTACCTCGTCAACGCAACCACGACCACTCTGACAAGAGTGTCCGACTAAGAAGAAGAGAGACATTTTTGAATTCGGAATTCCTGTCTATTCTAAAAGCATTACCTAAATTAAATTATACTTATCCGCCATGTCATTTTCTAGACACAGGCTTGTATACCAGTATGTAATCAAATTAACATATCTTTATATTTTTTCAAAGAAATCATCGAGCTACTTACGACAGGTGCCAGCTTGCGTCAACGTACAATGATTGTCTGAACGAGAACATGCTGGAGTTTGCTTTCCCTCTGGATATTGCTGAGGAAGCTGTACGGAAGATGCCCTTCCACCTCATACAGCCGAAGTAAGTCAAAGTTTTTTTAAGTATACCAAGCGATTTTGCAAGTTTCAAATAGTTTTGTATGCACAACAGGCCTTTTAGACTCAAGGGATCTAAGTATTTTTTCGGTTTTCGTTGGCTTTCTACTCTTAATGACACCCTGTACAGCTGCTATGCTAGCTAGTTGATGGCTTCGTCGTGATGTCATCGGCTATGCATCGGGCGGGCGCAGTGCACTTTGAATGCATAAAACAACCAACAATCCGTGCGAAGGCCCGTATTGCATGCAAATAAGATTCGTGGCTGCTAAAACGCTCGATATACATTGAACTTTTAACTGCACAACATGTTTAAAATGATGTTAGTATGGGTCAAAATATAAAACAAAAATTACATCCCATACAAAGTCAACTGTACCTATGATGAGACTTATTTTTTTCACATTTCACCCTATAATGTTTCTAAGATAAAATTGATTAGTTCTACCCGCTTAAATTATGTCGGCTTCCTTCTTTATATTATATAAAAAATATACTAAGATATTAGATTTGTATTTAAGTTGAATAAGAAAAGAAGCTGCTGTACAATTCCGCTTACTCAAAGGAAATAGCTCTGTCACTCAGCTGTCCCTTCTTCTATCTGATTAATAAATCTGTTCTAATATTATACTCAATTGTATTATTCATTTTAGCCTATCAGCACTGCATTGACTGTCTGCTTACTTCCCTAGGTACGTGATTATTAAATTATTACTATATTTTGTTTCCGTCGTGAAACATTATTTTTTCTTATCAATCCGCAGGGTAGTTTATCCCAGTTTTCCAAATAAGCATTTATATATAGGTATTTTTTTCAATTTTACTATTATAGAGTTATAAATAATTTACTAGCCAGTTGCCACCAAAGCTATAGCAATGCAGTTTAAATTAGATTTCAGTCCTTGGAAAATCTTAAAAGGAATCTTGATTAAAGTTTCCCGTACCATAATTTATTGCAAATGTAGGGCTGTACCACAGCGCTGTTAGTCTAGACACGAAAAGTAGTTTTGAGATTTTGGCATTTTTTTTTATAATTTTAAATTATCACTTATTTTAATGATCCAACTGGATTATTAGGTTTGATGTGTCTTTGTGTACCTCTCATAATCTAATCACAAATCAAAATGCACTTAGGATTTATATATTTTTTACCGAATCTTCCTTCTTAATTTCACTTGCACTTGTCAACATTTTTAATGTAATTGAATTTATTTGACAGCATTAAAAATCTAAATTAACCTTCATCCTTTTCTTTTAGTCCAGTCCAATCTACACTCGAATCCACTGCTGGGCACAATCTACCCCTGCATCTTTTCTAGGCCACTTGTGTAGTTGATAGAATAATACATGACTGGACTGAATTTGATGAAACTTTTACAAGTGAGTTTTTAAGTTTTAGGAAATTACACCGACATAATTTCTGTGGCTTGGGTGCACATTCTTCTAGAATACTTTTGCTGTCGTATTTTCCTGTATTATCTAAGCTTCGCTTATTTTAATATCTTGGTTTATAAACTTGTATTATCGTTCAAACCTATTTATTTGATATTAAAGTGTTTTTCTGTTTATTACAGCCTACCTCAGGGCTTCAAACACAATTAGTATGATTGACTGCGTGGCCTCCTACGGATTCTTTATTTTCTATTTTTGTAACAAAAATATTTTGTAAGATTATTTATTTTAAATAAAATATACGTTATGATTAAACCTTATTTAATTGTACTCCTACTCACATTTTTCACTTAAAAAATGATATCCCTTGAGATAGATCTTACATTACATGAAAATAAACTAATGATAAACCGCTGGATGCGAGCAGCGGAGGACCGGTCGTTGTGGAGATCATTGGGGGAGGCCTTTGTCCAGCAGTGGACGTCTTTCGGCTGAGATGATGATGATGATGAAACTAATGTAGATTAAGCAAGGCTTTTGCGGTTGTAGTACACGCTCTAATTAGTAACAGCGCTACAGTCACACTCACGAAATTGCACTACATTTTACAAAACTAAAATAATTGGAATCAACACAAATTAAGTACACGCTACTTAATTCCGACCAAGTGAGAACAAATGTTTTTAACGCCTACTACGCATTGTGACTGTGGTGCCCCGTCCCAAAACATGACGCACTTACTCTCTTGCTCACTGTACCCCTCTGTTTGTACTATGAAGGACCTTATGATGGCATCGCAAAATGCCATAACCGTGGCAGAGTACTGGGCCGAAAAATAGTTATTTGTTAGGTAAGAGAGGAATGTTGATTTTTCCTCAGAGAACTGATATTGAATCCAGAGCATGCGAAGGAGTCTATAGATAATAGAAGCACGAGCGAAGCGAGTGTTTCTAAAAATAGACTCCTGAAGCTCGCGAGGGATTCTAAGGTTCGACGAGAGAATTAGATTCCTCTCAAACCCAACACATTACTTTTCACCTGTTCCGGCAAGGAAATCATTAACTATTTACTTACCTACGTAAATATTGGTACTTAGAAATGTACAAGAGTTATTTTCGATATAATTCTATAAGTTGAGATTTAATTACTGTATTTCATCATAATACTTTTAAATTTTTAGTTAATAAGATAAAAATAAACAACCAAAACAATAAACAAACTTTTAGGTTATAATTTTTTAGGGTGCGTTCCAAAATTGTATGAAAACCTATCACTGCGTTCCGAGACGCGCTTAAATCGATTTTAGCGCACTCAAAGGAAGGCGAAACCCATACAATCTTTTGGTTTTCTGATCGCTGCTGACGGCGCTGACAGTTTGATTCGGAATATACCCAATTAAAAAAATGGCTCATGTCAATTATTTTACGCGCGGATATATGAAAACTTTTTTCCTGTGTAAGATAATGTTCGAAATTCAAACTGATTTTCCTCTCTAGACATGAGAATGGTTTGCATGTCTAGAAATAAATAAGCTATTTTCGGCCCTATTTTCAGGCATTAAAAGCCAACTTTCCGAGGTGGAGAGGTGAAAATGTAGTTTGTTTCATTGACTCGAAGAAGAAGAACGCCTACTTATGCCTACAGGGGTCCACACACGGCAGCTATAATGTACATTAATGTACATTACATCCCGGGATGTATAGCTGGATTTCTATGGAAAGATGTAATGAGATGTATCGACAGGTATCGTGCTATAATGTACATCTTTACATTATAGCTGCCGTGTGTGATGCCCTTACTTGTTACTATAGTCGAACACCGCAATTGTTTCACGGGTGTCGAGAGAATTATATAAAATGTAAATAAATTAGTTGACACTATTTTCAAGGATCAACCTACCCATGAAGCTGAACAACTTTCCCCAAGAAACATAGGCTGTCGGACGAAAAAAATATGCATCTTCCATAGTAAATCGATTAGCTGGCCGCGCGGTTTTGTATGAAAGGGACAACTTTTTTGTCCGACAGCCTATGTTTCTTGGGGAAAGTTGTTCAGTTTCATGGGTAGGTTGATCCTTAAAATAGTGTCAGCTAATTTATTTACACCCTGTATAGTAGATACTCTTTGCTGTAGAATATATTCGGTTTAAATGTAAAATTTATTTTGAAAAGTCTAAAGAACAGTATGTCAGGTACCGAAATTGTCTTGCAATGTACCTACGCTATTTCCACAATTAAAACTCGATTACTTGAATTTTAAAAACATCTAAGTTAACTTTAATAATTAAAAATACAACGTTGATAATCCCTAAGGTCATCAGATTTTGAGTAGATAATCTCGGTCTCAACTGTTTTTAATTTTACATCTACTCGCAGAAAAGATCTAACTACGTGGACTATATTAATTATGTGCCTACGTCGAAGACCAGATTAACAAAACCAAGCTTATGTATTGATTAGATGTATGGACAACAGAGCAAATACTCGCCAAACGAATATTGATACTTAACTAATACAGTCTTAATAATACATAACGCAAAAATATATATTTACTCTAAATAATAAGCCCTGTCCTTATTTACTGAGGATTTCGCAAATGTCTCTCAGTTCTCTATTTGATGTCCAAATAACATCTCTGTTTGACTGAAGCAAATTCAGGACGACAAATAGAAAGAAATAAGCATGCTCTATTACGTTATACGATATTTGTAGAAAAATATTGAATTGATCTTATAATCTCAGGCTAATAATATAATTATTTATTATGATGGACATTGTAGTAATTCCGGATGATATATCGGCAATATGTTTCAATATGGACCTTCCCTATCTTTGAATGATATATGGATCATAAATCTTTTTACAAACCTTTTAGGTTGAATACATCAATCTCATGATGAAATCTATACCGACAATATTATAACAAGTCAGCTTGGCTTATGTTTTATTGTTAAACGTCAGAACAGTAACTCTTTAAACTAGCGCTTGCGACCTTCTCTTGTTTCTCTGAGAGTTTTTAAGGAAAAATCCTTTTCACAAAAATTCAACCGACGAAAATTGAAACTGCAAAGAAGTACCTATTTATTTTGAGTCGGCGCGAAACAAAACGATGTACTTCCCTATACAATAAAAAAATAATTATCAAAATTGGACTACACTGTAATAAGTTATGCGTGGTCATACATAAAAGTAACGTAATAATATATTTTTTTAAATATATATACGTGTCGACTTGAGAACCTCCTACGTCTTTGTTTTGTTTTTTCCGTCGGTTAAAAATCAAATCAAATAGCAAGGCTTGACGTACTATAGCCGTGGTGTAATTCATTCAAGTTTGATTTGAATAAAAATGTAAAATTTCCCGCAGTTTCTGCTTGTACGAATGATTTAAGACGGCCTATTTCTTAGTTTCTCTAATTTATTATTTGTTTTGATAAAGTCTACTACCCAGGTCCCAGG
This sequence comes from Carpatolechia fugitivella, assembly GCA_951230895.1. Classification (NCBI taxonomy): domain Eukaryota; kingdom Metazoa; phylum Arthropoda; class Insecta; order Lepidoptera; family Gelechiidae; genus Carpatolechia; species Carpatolechia fugitivella. The sequence continues at coordinate 7,984,561 of OX579654.1, read as the reverse complement.
GCAATAAACACAAACAATACGTCGCGCGTCGTATATACACTCACCGGCACATTTAACCGCCCACCCTTAATTTCAGGGAATACTCGTAATTCTTTATAATTCTATTAGTTACAGCTAATGTTAGTTTAAAATTTGTTATTTTAACGTTTATTTAAGTGTGTATAATTTATCGTAAAATTATCAATAAATCAATTGTAATGTATAACAATAATCGTAGTTTAAAATTAACCCGAAATACAAAGGTGGGCGGTTAGATGTGCCGGTGAGTATATAATATTCATACTTATTTATTTTTCTCAGAATGCCTATCGGAACATATTTTTTCTTCTGACAGTACAATAAATGCACACTACACACGTGTTTTAATAGTTATGTTACATGATGAAAATAAATTCAGGTAACACTCAGGTTGCGAAGTTAAGCTTATAACTGAGCATGGATCATTTTCTTTTTCATCCGTTTTGTTGAAGGCTTATATTTAAATATCATATTATAAAACTAGACTGCTTAAATACCTAGATGATGTAATTTCATTACTTTCAAGAACAGTCTAGCATAAATTTACTTTAACACTGTCAACTTGGTAAAATCAACAGAGACGCCGCGCCGCCAAGTTTAAAAAAATTGAATTGACTTTTGAGTGGAATTTAATAAATTCTGGTCACCTTATGAATCTAATTTTACGAAGTTGGGTTGTTTGGGTCATTGAGTCCGTCATCCGGCCGGCAGACACCAAGTGAAGGGCGCGTCGACGATCCATTGTCCAGGCCCTGACAAGGGTCCTCGAACACCAAGTTTTCCCCTCATCCCTGTCTTATTCCCACTTCTCCACCGGAGCTTTCATAATGTATAATAATGGACTTTGAAGCGATAACGTCACTTAACACGTTCGCTGGCTGTCCCTAACTTGATAGGAAATAACGAAGCTGTGTGCATTCGTTATCAAGAGAATTGATTAGCCTATCCACTCTCACGTTAATTAGCTAGCGCGATTCGGAGAACTGATAATAATCGAAATGGAAGTAATTTAAGCTGCCGCAAATCAAAAATAATATTTCTCACTTGTTTTTATTTTCAGTTGATTTGCCAATTTTCTTAAACTATGATGCATTCAGAGAGAAATACAGCGTTTTACTTAGGTACTAAATTATTCTAAGGTAGGGATTGAGAATACCAGTTAGTACTTGTATCAGGTGTTTATTGATTGTAAAGAGGTGTTGCACATAACTTTTTTTTTACTAGATTTATGACCATATTATATAAATATTTAAAGACAAAAGATATAAAAAATAACATCCTTCTGGGGTCGGGTTAAAAGGTCGAAATAAGAGCTGAGCAAACACAGATAAAAAAATGTTTTCAATATTTGTAAATTGAATTACCTATACTTCAAACATAAATATTTAAAGTTTAATCAGGCATAGAGAACTAAAGGAGTTGATCATTTTAATAATATAAAAATAATATTATATGTTAACAAACACACTAATGCATAATAAAGACTTCCTTTTAAAAAATGAGTACAAATCACAACGGCATAATCACAGTATGATTTATTCTGATAAATTTTAATTTCCTAAATCATTTATTACCTAAGATAAGTATATTTTTCCTTATAATAGAATGGTTATAATTTATGTGACATACTAAGAATGCGCATCACCAATTTTTTTTAATCTAGTAGACACTAATTTTACTTGTTCCATCTATGCATTAAAATTTTATTAAGATAATTAATGTTCATATTTTAAGCACCAATGTTGAGGTTTGTCGGAACACAATCAGTGAACGTCGATCATTAAATTTTTGGAACTCTTCGGCAGTGCGCACTCTTTCTTTTCTTTGATTTTGAAACTTAGACAAGTTGCCTACTATACTATACTAAAATTCATTCATTCAATTCATATACATGTAGAGAATAGATGCATAATATACGTATCTATAGGTATAAAAAGACACAATTTTTTTTAAAAATCTCTTAAATTTATCTGCGTACCCTTTTTAATTTAACCAATTATTGAGCTGAGTGCAAACGCAAAGGAATCTAAATGAACATGAAGAATAGTTCTTATTAAAGATATTTAGATTTACTTACTTAACTACTTACAGCAACTGGATACAATTTTGTTTGGCCCGTTAACTCTCTTCTGAGCTTCTTCTTTTGCATCATAGACCGACATTTGTATTTTTTTTCATCCAATCTTCTTTATCTATTTATTAGAGGTTCTTCTAAAAATTGAATGTTACAAAAAGTTTGATAGAGAACTTTCCGTTCTTGTTAAAAGATTTGCATTTACATAGTCTTAACAATCACACATTTTGAGTATTAATTAACCATGATAAAATACCCGTAAATTGTGTACATCCACACTTTTGTTAACATTAAATAATGATAAGTTTTAAAACAATATTTGTGCTCATAATATAGATTATAAGATCCACATTCGTGCATCATTATTCAGGACCACGTAATAAAACTCTAAAACTCAACACTTCCATCGTGTCAACTTTTGTGAAGACCATAGTCGACTCTGCACTGGCTGCGATCCGGATACATAATTTTTAATGAGTCAATGATTTTGACGTATCGCTTTAGGTTAAACTTCCACGCGCCTCGGTGACGCATCTTATTCGTGGCGACTTCTCTAAGGTCCCTCGCGGCGTGGCACAGAAACCCACCATCCAGGATGACCATGCGATACCCTTGGAGACACAGCTCTAACATCTAAAACAATGACAAAATGGCGGTATTTTTTAAACGCTCCCGTGCACAAAAACAATACATAAATTTCGATGCGTATTTATTTAACATAATAATGACAAGAACAGGACAAATGTACATTAATAAAGTCAACACTGCTGGCTCACTTGATAGAATGCTTTAGCTGCTATTTTTAGCTCAAAAAAATATTCTGAGTTATAATATTTTAAAAGAAATGCACATTAGTTAACACTAATTTTTACTTGTTTGCTAATGTTTTTACTATTTTTTGCTTGTTTTCTATTATACATTAACACCAACGTGTCGAAAGCACTTTATACGTAATTCTTTTGAGGTGTTATATTTCAAATACGTGGCCATTAAAGCATAGTGGTTTATTGAATAAGCTCTTTTATGAGGTCGACTTTACAACTTGTTCTTGTGTGGTTCAAAAACGGGGGGATAATTAGAGTGTGTTAGGAAGCCACCTTTGAGTATTACAAAACTGTACTTTGTGAAGCACATTTGGAGCGCCTGCGCCACAAAACAAAAAGGAGATGAATCTCGCAAATAAAAAAAGAGACATGCGGGAAATAGAAAATGATAAACATGACGAGCGCTTTTTTTACCAAAATGAAAGTAATATCTTCAGTTAACCAGTCAGGAAACCACCCACCCACTATAAATACAAGAACCCTAATTATAGACCTTGAGTTTCTAATCACTTCAAGAAGAAGCAAAGACTCAGGAGTGGTATTAATCAAAATAATTACAAGCTTAATCGAATAAAAATCAAATTAGAAACAAAACAATCTATATTTTTTTCAAAGCGTCTGTATTTACCCTTTAAGAAAAAATAAAGGTAACCAAAAATACGTCATAATTTACCTAATTTTAAACTTAATCTATGACTAGAAACACAGAATATATATATAGTACTACTAAAAAGAGCCTATAACCAATATATCATTTTTTTTATTTTAAATACGTGATACATACCTGTGCCATTTTGTCCTGGATACCCTCCCAGGACAGGATCTCGTTGTACCAAGGGTCCCTGTTCGTCCCAAAGTAGAGTGGTTCCCAACGGTGGTAAGGGTACTCCCTTTTTGCTATCATCATCGGCTGAACAAAAACGAATTGGAATTATTGTCTTTACTAATATCACCATGAACAGACATTAAAGTGGGATCACGAAAGGTTGCGATTACCTTTAACTCGCAAGTAATACAAGTGACTGTAATAGTCCAAAATAAATAGCCACTCCCTAGTGCGGTACAATGGTTACACAACGGGATTATAATTGAGTCCCTACCCTAGATAATACCCTAGTTATAGTACACAACGTGATTATAATTGAGTCCCTACCCTAGATAATACCCTAGTTATAGTACACAACGTGATTATAATTGAGTCCCTACCCTAGATAATACCCTAGTAATAGTACACAAAGTGATTATAATTGAGTCCCTACCCTAGATAATACCCTAGTTATAGTACACAACGTGATTATAATTGAGTCCCTACCCTAGATAACCGTATTAACCGTCCTAACAGTCCGTCGTGTAACCGTCTTAGGAATTGTATCTAAACACAATACTTTCTTGAGTAATAAGTTGTCTGTTCACATGACCCTACTGAGAGACTCGAGCCTTCCCTGATTTAAGCGTAATTATTCAGCTTAATTAATCTTATGATGAATATATTTAATATGATAGTTTACCTTTAATTAATACCTAATCAGACAGAAGCCATCTTCGGATGCACTAGCGCCCGACTGACTAGAAGTCGAAGTGGCCGCCATGGCCGAAAGCGGTCAATATCATCATCATCATCAATCAGACAGAATGTATGTAGACAGACATCCATGATTGCTAGACTAATTGATACCTTTGCATTCATTTCTATTTACACATCAAATTCCTCTGCAGTGACTCTCTTTACGCAGTGTCTAATATACTCGTGCTTCGGAAGGCACGTTAAACCGTTGGTTCCAGCTACTATCTAGTCGTTACACGAGCCAAGCCACCAAGCTGTCGATCTTACAACCCACACGATGATAATGATGATGATGAGCAAAAAATGTCACGTTATGAGTGTCCTTTGCATCCAGATAACTAGAAACTTTATATTTCAGTAAACATCCCACCAAAGCCCGCTACCACCCCGCCCCGCCCCACCTATTAATTATGGTTTCGTATATTTTAGCCCTCAACCCGCGATTGATGGTAAATTCTTTAAGATATCTTATTCTAACAATATTTTTTTATTTTCTCTTTATCAACTTTCTTTCATCTTGTGACGGCTAGCGCCATCTATCATGCCAGCCAAACACTTATTTTGCTGGACAAAACCTTCCATGTTTGTGAAATTTATTAGAAATCACTCTAATATTATCGTCATATAACCACTGATATATAGGTATACTGTATTAAACAGAACATACAAAATTTATTAAAAAACGATGAAACTCACGTGTGTGATCGATGGATCTACTTCAATGAGTGTGCTTAACTTTTGTAGCAATTTATTTTTATTTTATTTTATTAATATAAGTAAGTGTAAATAAACAACCAAACACAATTATTCATACATATATTATATATTATTATAATTTTTTAAATGTATTTGGAAAATTGGGTCTACACTCATATCGATTTGGATAGCGGGGTTTGAATTCTTTGACATTTTTAACATATTCCTTGTAATTAACCTTCCACGCCGCGTGACGATAACGGCGTCGTTTAAACAGAGTAATATTTTGCCAAGCGTGACACAAGAACCCGCCGTCAATGATTGCCAACCGATACCGTCTCAGGCACATCTCCAACATCTACGACAATAGCAAAATCTTTATCTATCAAGCCATCGCTTTCAACTAATAAAACTATGACCAACTGAATAAATGCCTCGTAGAGTAACCGCTTTTAGACTTTTCCCAAAGTCAATGACATGAACATTCTGATGGCTGCTTTTATCTCTTCTGTGTTAACAACATAACATGGTTAATAAACCATAAATACGGAGCATATACATTTTCTCCCTTCTTCGTTCATGTTATGAAAGACAAGCTGTTATTTTTTTATACACAAAATATTTACGTAAACCAATTCAGGACCAAACAACGTTTTAAAAATTTGTTAGTTGAATCCAATTTGTATACGACATAATAAATATAGATATTTATTTAATACCTGTGTCATTTTTTCCTGGATTCCCTCCCAACTGAGGTTCTCGTTGTACCATGGTTCTTTGCGAGTACCGAAGTAGAGGGGCTCCCAACGATGGTAAGGATACTCTCTCGGCCCAATCAATATCGGCTAAATCAAGGCTTATATTAGTATAAAAGCCACCTACTTCATCTATTGTTTAAATAAAATAATGATACAGAAACTCGACAAACGAGTTTTCACCCTAGTTTCGACTTCTTATTACATCGCTTTCCCTCTGTAGTGATTCTGAGAGTCAAATTCTACCGATGTGGCCTATATTTGGACTAGGTATAGGTATTTTTAAGCTCTCGCGGTATAGAAATTCTGAAACTACATTTGAGTGATACAAAAAATATTTATTTCTGGCCAATGGATAACCCATTTTAATATGGCTTAAAATTTAAATGAAATCAAAATGGTTCTTAATCAATTGTTCCCCCTTAAAACTTTCGCAATCCCACTCACGATACTATAGCTTCTTAAAGGATCGTAAAACTACCGACGGGTGATAAATTAATATTACTGTCATAGAGCTTAACTAAGTTCCTGCGGTAAGAAGCGGTGCGGGAGGGGTGTCCTGGAACGTAACAGAACTGTCTCGCTTCTCGCTATACAAGTGACAGAGATGCCTATGGCTGGCTGAAGTTTCACGTAACGAAAACCCACCCCTCCCGCTCCGCTTCAATACTCCAGGAACCTACTGAGTTATGCGCTATGAGTGTAGTTGGGTAGTATTTATTTTTACCTGGACATCGTCCGTGGGCGGTCTTTTTAGCCAAGTTTGGATCCCAGGGAATCTCTGACAATGGGCACAAGCCTTCTGATGAAAATACATCGCTCGATTATCTTCCACCAATCGGACCAACCTGCACAAGTTTTTACTTTCAAGCACTTATCATAAATCTACTATAAAAAAAAAAAAACAAACAAACAAAATCAATGAATCTAAATTATTTAAGAATACAGATTATGAAAGAAGAAGAAACGTGATTGCAGTTAATCTGAAATTCTTGAGTAGATAGTAGCTTTATTTCTTCTTTGGGGGAAGTTGAGTCTGACTTTCCAATGTAATATTAAAAATATTCCATTATAATGTTACGTGCTATATCGTTGAAAACTGTAAAATATGCACCTTGAACTTTCTTTTTGTAGACAATTCGTTTTATCGTTATCAATATCAATAAAACCTATCACAATAAAATAGAGACAGCACGCTTGAAATACGTGATGTGAGGACGATGTAAACGTCATTTTATGAAAAGATGGGTGATAAAATTGTTATTGAAGTAGCAATTTCTAAACACGTACATCATTCGTAGGAAGTTTTATCGGAAGCATAACTTGAATATTATAAAATACGCTCTAAAATGCATGGTATATCAAGTCATCCCATATAGAAAAAGAATCCGTAACTGTAAAACTTCACATATAATGCATTTTTTGTGAGCGTGTTAATAACAATGTAAATAAAATAAGTCCTCTCATCTCTAAAATCATTGTGTCTAATTTCGAATTAACTGATATTATACAGGATATTTTTTTTATTTGTGAACGTTTGCCACGAGCACGAAACATATCTTTCGTCCAATGAATTTAAAATGTTTAAAACCAAGGTTTGTTTTAAATACCCATTTCTACAGTCATCTCAAAACTCTACAAACTGCTTTTATGCATTTTGTATAAATAGAGGAGGCAAAAAAATTAAACTGATTAAAGTGCATTTACTAGTACGTATTTAGTATTTACATAAGAAAATTATGTGCTAATCTGTTTATGTAAGAAATTCTCTAAACTTTAATAAATCTACTATACAAAATTAACCATTAGATACTGTAAATACTCACTCGGCCTTATTTCGGGGAATGTGTTCACCTCTTTCTACTTCAAATAGTGGAACAACGAACACAGTATTAGGAATCACAAATCCACTAGAACGTTTTTTGTTGCCAATCAGATTCGTTAACATTTTTGAGAATTTCGAAGCCAGTCTATCACTTGGCACCATCTCTATGTCTGATACTATGAAATAGTTTGTGCGTGATGCATTTCTTGCAGAGTTTCTACCAACATTTATAGGATACAATAAATCGTATACACGTCTGTAAGTTGGTATATCATTCGAATTTAAACCAGAACAGTCCTTGAACGTGAAGTAAGGTGCCCGTTTTCTTTTCGATGGTGCAATTACAGTCATTTGCTTAATTTTCTTCCTTATAGCATTTTGTATGTACTGTGCTCTGGTTTCATTAGTCAAATTCTTATAGTTATCCATTTTTCTCTTCAGCTGTTCTTGCAGAGTTTCATTCACAGTTGTATCCTCTGAAGTTGGAGGAGTAGGTATATACATTGGATCCCTTAACATATTCGGTTTCACATTTTTATTGTAAAATAAGTGAAGAGAAACTTTTGCCATGCCTGGGTAGCAATGGCAAAGGTGGTCCATTAGCTGAATTGTGATATCCAAGTCGTAATCTGGTACGAAGACTGAAAGACTGATAGGGCCATCCCAGTACCTCGCTATCTCGACGATATGGTAAAGAAACTCCGGAGTCGCTTGCGTCGCATAAGTGACAGTATCGTATTTACTGACATTTTCATAAGCTGTGCTTTTGATTGCGTTGTAGATAACTCGGTACGGTCCATGTGATCCCATTTCAGGGGAATGGACTGGAGTAACACTGCTCCAATTGAGGTATTCCGGTAAGCCATAGTTGAATTGGCAATAACTTGTGTTCTCATTTGGCTGTTGACCCACAAGGAAAGCTCCGGGCTTGTAGTTATAGTCACCGCTGGGATACTGTTTGAAGGGGTGATCTTGGTGTTTTAGAGAGTAGAATTTGAAAATAACAAACAGGCAGGCTATGAAGGTCACGATGAGGAGCAACGTGGAATGTCTTCTTGTTAGACGGAAGGAGTATGCTCCACATACCCTCCAACATCTCATACTGAAATTTCATTGTTTTTCCTCCCCTATATTACACAGCAATCATGCTATGAGGCTCGATAATATCTTTACCGCTAGAAATAAATACCTTGGTTAACCAAATAATAAAATCATACCAAATAAATTTTATATTGTGGATTATTTCAAGGAAAGAAACATCAAATGTACCTCATTAACAGCCCATATACGTCCCCACCGAGGGGCTCGAGCCTACCCTGAATTAGGGCGATCAAGCCTTAGTCGACCACGATGGCCCAGTGCGGGTTGGTCGACTTCACACACACTTTGAATTTCTTCGCAGGAGTGTGCAGGTTTCCTCACGATGTTTTCCTTCACAGTAAGAGCGTCGAATAAACGTACATATGAATTCGAAATTCGAAAACACATTGGTACGTGGTAGGGATCAAACCCGCGTCTCCCGGATGAGAGGCAGCGGCCCTAGCCACTAGACCACCGACGCTCTCTCACGTACGCAGAATTCTCGCAGTACACAAATGTCTCTCGCAGTCTCAAATGTACGAAGAATTTTAAAAGAATGCAATATGGGAAATATTTTAAACGGGGATGGGTACTCGTAACATAATATTATAGGTTGATATCGCAGCTATATTATTTCCTTTATCTTTTGAAGATAGCATAATACTTATAACCTCTTTTATACGTCCATGGTGCAACCCAACACTTAACTTACGTATAAGGAAGCAAGTTAGACAATTATAAAACAGTAATAAAATAACGACAAATCAAAATAATAATAAAAAAACATTGTCTCTATCCAAAACAAAGTGAACAATACTTACCAATTTATTCATTTCACTGGCAATGCTGGAGCCAAACACTGATAATTAAACACTTTTATAAACAATCATTTACAATCTTTTGTCAGATCAACTAACTAAAATACATATTTCAGCGGAAATATAATTTGGACAATATTTTTCCGACAATCCCAGGAAATGTTCCAAATATAACGTGACATTGACAGTTGCGCGCGTTCCTGCGCGAAGCCTGCGCGGGGAAAATCAATAACGACATTGAAAACATGCAGTGTGCAGTAAATAGGTTTTATATCGGTGAATTCTTACAGCTGTTATTATTTTGCATCTGTAATCTGTATTTTACTTTTAGGTATTTACTTGTTAGGCCAGTCAAAATCGACATCAAACATCGCAAACGCGCATGTATCTACGAATTTTTTTATGTTGTTAGGTTTCTTGAGAGTAGTTTACACCCAATTTTGCAACCCTGAAAACCCTGTGCTACCCCCAGTTTCAGTTTTTTTTTTAAAACTACCCTAAGGAAGCGTTTTTCAAGTATGTTTGCCGTATAATTTAATAAAGCTAACTAGATTTTCTACAATTTGAGTTTAACCCCAGCACTCTAGGTCCATTAGTTGCAGAGATACAGCTTGTCAAAGGTAGACTTTTTTTTTTTAAGTGTATATTTTGTGTTTGGGTCCTATTCAAAGACACGTACTGGCTAAACTAATGGTCCTGGAACTGCTTCAATTGTTCATCTGATTGTTTTGTGACGCAGACTCTTTGGAATATGGTTAGGGGATCAACATCAACTCTCTTGATGAACACTTTCACAGAGGTGGTGACTGATGCCAAGGTCTTCACTTTGTCCTGGGTCAGCGTATTTCGCGGTTTTTCGAGTTTTTTGGGTAGCACAGGGTTTTCAGGGTTGCAAACTTGGGTGTTAACTACTCTCAAGGGACCTAACAACATATAAAAAAATCGTAGTTACATGCGCGTTTGCGATGTTTGTCCTTTTTTGTGTTAATATTGACTGGCCTGTGTATTAACTTAGAAAATTCGTCCACTTTTACAGGCTCTTTACATATGAAAACTGTAACCAAAATTTTATGAATGTAAAAAATTTATATAACTAAAATATTGGACTTGCACTTATTTGTCACATGTTGAAGACCGTGTTCAACTCATTTTAACCGTGTTAACAATAGAAAGTAAATAAACAAGCTGAAATTCAGACATTACTGAAGGAAAGAATTCTTGTTTTTCACCGCCTTACTAGAATTTACGCAAACTCGTAAAAATATTTGAAGAACTAATTTTTTTACTGCGAACCTTTCCCAAGTTTTAATGTGCTATTTTTATGACTTAATTCCAAGCAACAAATTTCGTAGAGCGTCGGTGGTCTAGTGGCTAGGGCCGCTGCCTCCCGTCCGGGAGACGCGGGTTCGATCCCCACCACGTAACAATGTGTTTTCGAATTTCGAATTCATTACGTTTATTCGACGCTCTTACGGTGAGGGAAAATATCGTGATGAAACCTGAACATTTCTGCGAAGAAATTCAAAGGATGTGTGTGAAGTCGACCAACCCGCAGTAGTGGGCCAGCGTGGTCGACTAAGGCCTAATCGCCCTAACTCAGGGTAGGCTCGAGCCCCTCGGTGGGGACGTATATGAGCTGTTGATGATAAGCGCTGGCTGACCGTTATTTATTTAATATAGTACAGAAAGAAAGAAATATTTATTATTTTTACGCCACAACACAAACAGAATGGTAATCATTAGTGCTACTGGAATGTGCCGCGGCGTCAAAATAAAAGGACCGCACTCAGCTTATGCCGCGATCGTGAAGACCGCAACGCTGGTATTCTGTGGGCCCCTTGTGGTGAGTGTAGAGGACGATAAAATCAATAATCAATAAAATCAATAATCGGGGTATATAGTAACGATATCCACCCCCCCGGAAGCACGGTCTTTAGACACAGCCAACATCCTGCGTCATTTCCTGAACACAACTAGTGCTCAATGGAGCGGGCTGTGCGGTTCAACTGCTCCTAACCGTTTGAATTGGTGCCAATTCAACGCAGCCCACTTCCTACACGCTCTCATTGAAACGGAAGCACTATACTACAGTAGAACGGGTAAATAGTGAGAATCGAATGAACCAACCCTAACTGGTTAATATATGTATATAGCATCAAACTATATAAAATTAGTTTTTGTACATTAAAATACACAAAGACCTCGAAAAATGATTTTGTTAAATCTTACTTCGAATAAAGACATTTTTTTTTATCTTATCAATATTTTTATTGGTACCAATACAAATACAGAAGAGTCAAAAGTGAACCTTATTTCTGAGGTAGTAACTTTTTTCAGTTACTTTGTGGTTAAATCGCACTAGTCTTAAAACAACACATAACAAACAAAAAACAGTGTTTATTCGGTCTTGGCATAAAAAACATGTTGGTCAAATAAATTAGCCCAACACTTACGAATCACGAAAGACGTCCACTGCTGGACAAAGAGCTACTCTAAGGATCTCCAGATGGATTAGACATGGATTACACTAAAGGTACCCTCCTCACATAATTTGTGGCATTATCTTGTACTCTTGTAACACTAAACACAGTAAGAGCGCTTATATTAGCAGACTATTATTCAGCTGTCTCTCTCATAAATTTGCTGAAGTGGCCTAGTTACCGAGCGCCCTAATTAGAGGGCAATTAGACCCAGGGCTGTCACCTACCAAATTGTGCGCATTGTCTTTTATTTGGCACAATATACAACAAAGCTTGAGTCTGTCTTTTGTTGTGGTGCGTTTTCTGAAGCACATATCTAGTTTAATTAATGTCAGTTCAGTACGTGCGATGTTATAATTATAGGTAATTAATGAAGTACATATTAAAAAAAAATACTGTTCTATATAATCAATAAGATATTAATAAATTAAACTGTACAAAATGGATTTTAAATGGATGTGTCATTTGGTAAAAATAAGCGGAAAATACATTTTTATTGTATTAAAAATTATCGTCATGAAATATGTGCAAACTAAATCAATTTCTGATTACAGTATTTATACTTGTCTTTGAATATTTATGGATAAGTATCGACTACGGCTTTTGAATTTTAAATCACAGTTGATCTAAATAAGATAACAATGCTATGATGTCATTAATGAAATAACATGGCTATGATATGGTAGTTTCAGCTTCGATAGAGTATCTCGATATTACTTGGTAACCCTGGTATTTGACGTGGGGTTGAGAGGAACATTAGGCTGCTGGTTGAGCCCAAGATTGGGCTAATATCCACTCGGCTCCAGATAACACGCCCGCAGATTCACTTAGCTGGACAAAAACTTAAACGGTACAAAGGAAGATTAATACGGTGAACATTCGTTTTTGTCTAAGAGCGCGTAACAAAGGATTTAATTCATGCTTATACGAGTTTGATCTTTAATAGGGCAGTCTTTTTAAATTAGTATAAGTAGATAAGAGCAAATGCACTTAAAACTATAAGTTGATTATGATATTATTTTATAAACACTGATTCCGACCCTTAACTCCTTCAAGTTAACGATTTAATAAAAGTTGCCATTCGCCGGGTTGGTGTATACGATTTATATCAACAACATAACAATATTCTCAATAAACATTTTGCCCAGATGTATTTCTTTCACATGACATGTCTCAAAAAGCACGAAGCCCTGTTATTAGATTGGAATTGGATGCACAAAACCACAGATATTTTGAAACCATTCTCTAAATGGCAACCCTTAGAGCAGATGCGGTTAACGTGACGATGAGGAGCTTGGGGGGAATCAAGCTCTGGTTGAGCTGAAATTGAACAACTTATCTCTCACTTAACGCTTAGTAGATAGAATTACTTATATAAAATGTGGTGTGCCAAGTTCAACAGACAGAGGAAAAGAAACAGCCTATCAGGATAAAGTAAAGAAATGATTACATAATTTAGCATAAAATTATTAAGTTCTATTAGCACACTGAAAGGAAATTTCATATTACTATGTTAGTTTTTTATCGGCACTCATCAAAACATAGAACTCCTTTCTTTAAATAAGATTATTTCGGCACGAATTGACTGCCACTTTGTAATTTTAAATAACTAAACTAAACACCTTAAATTAAGATACTTAATAACTATCTCACCCTTATCACGTTTTCCTTTTTGTACAACATTGCTAAAAGTACCTCGGAACGCAAACAAGTTAGAAGTGGAACGCGGTCCAATTCCACAAATTGACGAGTGCCGCTATGACGTGTGAGGGCTGTTTGCGACTTCCCTCACCTCAAGGATCTTCCACGCTTGCACGAGGCAAGGAACATTCATAATATATTGACATTGCAACTCGTCATGTAGACCTAGCATTAAGGTTAAGTAAAAGTGTCTTGCAAATTGACACAGGGTTTACTGAGCTACAACTCATATTTCTTGAAAATTAACAAACTTATTATTTTATTGCTTAATGCTAACAGACAATGGTCTCTGACCTGAATGAAATCTGACCTTATATAGTATTTCGTATCAAATTACCATGATCATTCATAACTTGTCCCTTGATCCTTGTAGAAAGATTATTAAGCAGTGGTAGCCCAGTCGGTAGAAGGCTTTACCTTCCATTCCCAAGGTCTTGGGTTCGTATCTCGGCCTGTGCCACTGAAATTATATTCATGTACAGATCTTTTCTAACCAGATTATCACTTGCTCGGTGTTTCGGATGGCACCTTAAACTGTAGATCCTAGTTTGCTGCCTTGATGGTAGTCGTAAAGCCATGTCAGAGGCCCTTTGGGTGGCTAGGAACTCTCGACAACAGATGGCGCCAGCCGTCACACGATGAATGAATGAATGTAGATAAATAAGTGACATAACCAGCACTCTTAGAGATAAATTGTAATTGCTGTTAAATAACTCTGATCTAACAAGAATTCAAGCTGTTTAACCACATGTTAATTTTCGTGGGATGTAACTTTATTCTCTCAGGATAAATCTAAATCAAGCGGCGACTAGATAGATAGTAAAATACAGAGGTTCTAACTTCTCTAACCTTCCAACTACATATTAGTCTTTACAGTGTTTTTTTTTTATATAATGTGCCAATTCAATATACAAATATATTTAATATTCTTCATCAGAAAACACAATAGCAGAACACGACAACAAAAATAACGTGTTTCTGGGTTAATGGAAGTTACCCTTGTCACTTTCTGTGACGTGACGTTCTCTATTTAACAGCTCCGCGTGGAACTGACTCATGTTCTCCCTTCGCCCGCTTCCTTTGCATAATTAAAAAAAAAAACTACAATCTTATATTAGCTTTTTGGCTCTTTACTCGTAGCTCAAGTAAAATGTACATAGATTTCTCGATGAACCACCCTACCACGAGCGCAATTTTGAATTGTCCTATAGTGGATGAAAATAATATCTTGAATAAATCTGCACATGCGTTCATACAATGTCTTTGTAATCCATAAATGCAGGCTGGGCTCAATAAGTCACACACAGTTAGCTAAAATCCCGATTAGAGCAGGAAAAAAAAAAACAAAAAAAAAAAGAATTAGAGTAGTTTTAAACCCCTAGTCAAGGCTCTCTATAAAAATATTCAATACTCAATTCGAAAAATTCGGGGAGGATAAGTGTTAAAATAATTAGTAAAAAAAATTATAACAAAAGGCAACCCTTAAATTAGGCATGCAAAATCCCCTTAACGTCTTTTTAGTAGCTAAAGAAAAAATGTTTAAATTCTCATTTAAATTACAAATTCTGCAAGTTATTGGTTTTCCATTAAAATTAACGCCATGCATAATAATTCAATATAAAAATTTATGTTCTTTCAGTTTCTTGACGCGAAGAATTACTGTGGAATTGTAATCTTTACTGATTTATTTGCCCTTGCGAGTTAGTAAACAGATAAGACCTTTATTCACTTTACGAATGGTTTTCCAGATGGTAGAAATAAATCTAGAAATACCTTAATGAATAAACTAGCAAATGTTGTTTGTTTGTAGTGGGGTAAATTTATTAAAGATGACTAATGTTTTGACAAACATAAAAAAAACCGACTAAATGGGAATATTTAGTTTTTTTTTTATTTATCTTACAAAGAAAATTAAAGGTTGTTTATATTTATGAAGCTTGTCGTGTCAGGTGTAAGGTAACAACAGCATCTTTTATGTTTAATGAGTACACTACGAGTATATAGGTAGACCACGGAGACAAAGGTAGTCACGTCGCGTCGTCGCGGTGTGAGGCCGCCGGGGCGGCGGCAGCGGCACGGCGCGGCGTTGGTTGTTGCAAGTCAAAGAAAGTATTTTTAATAAAGGAATCAGATAATTTTAGTAGCTCGTGGCGAACCACATAACATCCAGTTATAAATCTAAGAAATCGTTGTACTTTTCTTCAATGCTTATATATATATGTAACGTTTTTCTTTTTTTACTGATGGAGTGCATATATTTGATTATAGTTTCAGGCGCAAAATTAGCGTCGTAGTGCCATGACGTGACAGAGTATAACAGAGATTATGTATATTACTGGTTCATGTCTGTAACTACATTCATTCAATTTAATTTCTTCCTTATTCAATATAAGTAAGAACACTTACAGCTATAAGTAAGTATGTCATTTAAGAGAGTTTCAAGTTAAAGTCGGAAGGGATTACAGCTTCAGTAAACCCCAATTCTACTTTAGCATTGAACGCATACTTTACTCTTCTAACTTCTTACTTAATATAAGTAATATTCTTTTTAGATCAGCTTTAAAACTTAGAATGGAAGAAGTTGTCGGAGCGGTGTTGTCGTCGTGTCCACCCGGCCGAGTTTTCCTTCGAGTTGGACTACTGCTTGATGAGCTGTCCGCCTTATGCCAGCCCAGGGTTGCACCAGAGCAAAACTCTAAAGTTTAAAGCTTTCTTTTTCTATTTACTTTGGATTAGAGTTAGATCTTTTTAAACTTGTTTCTTAGGGAGGTGCACTCAATATTTCTTCAAAAGGTTTCCTTTTTTCTATATTTTTAAACTTGTTTCTTACCTGAGGGAGAAACACTGAATATTCCCTCAAAAGACTTTATTTTTCTATTTATTTAAGATAAGAGTAAGATCTTAATAAACTTGTTTCTTACCTGTAAGACATTAATTAATATGTGTCAAGAATTACTACAGTGAATATTTAATGGAGCTATACATATATCAGACAACTTTACCCAAAGCACATCATGATAGAAAAACGAAACAAAATACTTATATTTTCAACCTCCTAAAGAAGTTGTTATTGACAGAGAATTCTGATAAAAAAAATAACCCTGTGTAGATTTTGCAGAATCGATTCAAGATTTTATGTGACAATTTTAATTGTAATGTTTTTCGATTGATCAGTCACTGCATTGCATATGCATGTGATTCCTGAAAGATGGAGACCGTGTCAGCCCTAATGCAGCCCTGGAAGTCTTTCTACTAGCAGGCTTTAGTCTGATAGAAAATTATAATTGCAGGCCTCGTCTACTCGCCTAGTGACGGACCGCGCTCACCGACACGACCGACATCAATTTAACTTTGTTTCTTACACAACTTACCAGGAACCTACATCTTTTGATAACAGGTAGTTGGTGATCTTGGCATCTGCTTTCCGTACAGGAAGTCCCGGGTTCGATTAGAGAATCCCAGCAGAAGCTGGGTAAGTATTTTAATGACGAATTTAATCATTTGTGTTATTTATGTGTCTACTAGCGGTCCGACCGCGGCTACGCTCGCGTTGTGTAAGATTTTCCCGTGGAAATAAAACTTTTTTCCGTAAAAAGTATCCCATTCCAAATTTCAACCAAATGCGTCAAGTACTTTAAGCGTGAAGGCGGAACAAATATGTAAACATCCAAATATATAGGCATTTTCACATTTATAATATTACGTGCCTATATAGGTATAGTGTGATATATGATAGTGTGAAGTGACGTGATTTGTTTCCATGGCATTGGTTTGGTCTTTATTGAAAGCTCTGTCAAATTCGCAACCCAGTGTAAACTATTTTGTATCGTAGTCATTGTACCTATTGTTAATATTCTTACTTAGTCACTGTCTATTTATGGGTAAATTCAATAAAACAAAAAACTATAATTTTAAACCGTCACTGACAGAGCTGCAATTAAATTCTGATGAAAATCAAATCTGAAATGAGAAAATTGCTCGAGTTCGAAGCGCCTCAAGAAATCACTTCCGCTGCAGCCTGTCGCCGGAAGTGAGCGGAAGTGGATGTTTTCAGCGTTTCTACCCGCTGCCGGCGGCTACTGGCACGCCACTTCAAATTGCAGAATGTTTGATCCAGTGCGCTTCCAGACTTTAGTTCGTTCGACTAGGCGGTACTATAAGTTGGAGAGAGTGCAAGATTGTAAAAATAAATTTTACTTTTAGACAAAACGCGAAGTGTAATAAAGGATCACAAATGTAATTTTTTTAACATAATCATCATCATAGAAACTCTCCGGTAAACGCTAAACTTCCTTACTTTCATGTCCTCAGTCAAAATGATAAATCTAAAAGAAAAATTCAAAAGTCGGATGAACTTTGTGAAACCTCTATATAAAAAAGTTAGTCCCAACCCAAAACATGTTACAAAGCTTCATTTAGTATCTGTAGATATTGACAACAGAGAAAAACTATGTGGCGATGGAGTTGACGTCAAAAGAAACGTTGTCGAAGAAAAATCGGGTTATAATAAAGCTTTTTATAAAAATTATACAGAAAGATATAATATCGTTCTTCCTGGTGCATGTCAAAGAAACATCAAAGCAGATTTCAGCAAGAGACAAAATTGTTCTGTGCGTAATGTAAAAGTGAAAAAGTTACCACAAGAAAACGTGAAGATGTTAGGAGTTGTTGAAACTACACAGGGAAATGTCAATGATATAAATCCTAATTGTGTTCATAAGGTAAGTTATTGAAACTAACAATATAAAGACAGCTCAACAGCTCATTATGCACGTGTATCAGCTGAAAGATATTCTCTACAAACCTCTTCCTAATGATGAGTTGAAAGTTGTTTATGCTACGGTGCTGTTGTTGTTGTTGCTGCCTGCCTAAAGATAATCTGTTAATCTTAACCCTTTCCTAAACCTAAGGAAAGTCAACATAAAATCATGTTTTTTCAGTTACCAGACACATGGTTAAAAGTGTACCCAGCGTCAACGCTGTCAAGGGAGTCTTTATACTCCATTCTTTTTAGATGCTTCATGTGCCAAATAGGCCTCAGCGCTTTCTTGATAATCTGGACTATAGTATGGGTTTTAGTCATCCACCATTTTGAAGGTAACTATGCAAATCCAAATGTAAATTACGGTAAAAGAATACATGAACATTTAAACTTATATTACTTACTTTGTCTTGTTAGTAACAGTAATTACAAGTACCATTAAAATTTCAGAGCCATTCGAGAGGCAAGTTTCGTTGGATTTTAAGAACTCGCAAAACCAACACGTCATCGACCTGGCGACCGAGCTAAGGCAGGTAAAGTAATTGGTCTGTTTCGAAGATACTAAATGTACGTTGTATAAAAATAATACTACCCCAGTCTAGGTGACATTAAAATTTGTCCTGACTGATAATATTAGTACAGGCCCCAGCGGTAAATAACGGGCTTTGGATTTTTTCAAAGTTAGAGTTATCTGTTAGTGCTACACGTGCGAGAGAGACGACGCTTTACACAACCGAATATCCGATGGGCATTATTTTAAGCCGTGTGGTGACGGCAGAGTAGAATACATTTGTCACCAACCCCTACTCTTCCCGTGGGTGTCGTAAGAGGCGACTTAGGGACTACACATTGAACAGGGAAAGGACAGCAGCGCTCTCTGATACAGTAACCTTTTAATCTGCGATCTCCAACCCGCCTGCCAAGCGTGGAGATTATGGCAAAACCCTCCACTTAAGTGGAGGAGGCTCATAGTCCAGCAGTGGACTGTAACGGGCCGTTGATGTTTATGATGTTGATTATTTTCGGCCGGGAACTGTACATATGTACGCCGCTGCCACCTTCATCTTAAAAGCGGCTACATTTTGCCATTGATTGATGTCGTCGTCAGCATTGCCCTAGTTGAACTGCAGAAGTTTCCTCAATATTTTAACTTATTTGAGATAACTGAGCCCACAAAATTGTAAGTAAAAAAAGCAAAAAGTATGTATTTGTGAGCACAAATAAATAAACTAAATGTGGATTTAGATTTTTCCAAATGGCAAAATAAACACTAAAATCACTTTTGACCAAAACTAATGTAAAAACACCGGTTCTACTTGTTTATTTATTTTATTAAACAACATCAACAAAAGATATCGTAACAATTCCATTATTCCCAATCTTTTGTCATTTAAACAAAACACTGATTCCTTGAAATGACAAAGGTATTATTTGTTTCCTTTAATAAATAAAAAGCAATGCTTTTCCTGTTTTGCTACGGTATTGTTTGCACAAAAAACGACCAAACCGCATACAAACAACTCGTATGGAAATTACATACATTCATAGTTAGTAGATGTATAGATGTGCTTTGCAATAAAAATATATTTACAACAACTATTTGGATCCTCTGTGAGGGAAATCCTGTTAAGAATGCGATACGACTTTTGCCAACAATTCTAAACGATCGTCTTTGCTTAGTATAATTTGTATTACAAAGCTAACCTCGTCTAGTATAGTTTTTCTTACATGTCGTGTATCTTTCATGGAAGTGCTTTCTAGGCACTACTGCTGTGCAGTTCTATGAAGAATACATATGATTGATAGAATGTATAGTATGACAGATTCAATATACCACCGCGTAGAGTGAAATGTAAATACCGTTCCGGACCGAAACGACGGCAAATAAGAAATGTTTGTGAATTAAAAAAGACGAGACGTTATATTTTATTCTGCATTTTGTCATATATTTTCCTCGTCCATGCAGAAGCGAGTGAATTCATTTCCGTATACGAAATTAAGGGCGACGCGTGACTTGAATGTCGATTGCCATCGACAAGGACTCATAATCCTGCTGCGTTTTTTACTTCCTTTGCTCTGAAAGCGAGCGCTGATGAACTTAGATGTGACCACAATTCTTTTTTTTCCTATAATTTCAGCGACGCTTTTTATAGCTCATCTTGCCTAATGCCTAAACTTAATTTCATCATAATCTAACTTATTTATTTCTTTGTCTCTTCATCTTCTTCATGATCTATTTCTTAAAAACTTAGTCATAATAATTATGAAATCCCTTAAACAACATGGTCTTTTTTCATTATTTTATTGAATCTAATGTTGACGTGACCCGCGGTGACCCAAATTCATATTTTACTGAAAAATCACCGGCAGAATGTAGGGTATCCAACTACTCTATACTTTTTACATATTTACGAAGACACGACAGTGTTATGAGCACGTTATGAGTTTGAGTACGCGCGAAATATGTTCGATATTTAGCTAAAACAAAATTATGGAAGTTGCAGTTTGTATAAAATCTGCAAACAACATACAACGGTTATTGTCTTCTTGGATGGTTTTTATTCTTTGGCTTTTCTACGACTACTTGAGAAATACTAAACTATTCCGCTAACAACTATGCTTTTTATTATATCTAAAGACCCATTTATACAGTACCTTCCATAATTGCAGTTACCTCCGTCTACTAAATTTGACAAGTAGTAAGCAGGTGCCAAAAAAGACCGGGCTTCAATTTTTGTTTTGTTATTACTTACTACTTGACTAGGTCTTGACTAGTGGTAACTTACTACTTACCAAAGTGTAAATTGGTCCTAAAATAAAAAAACTCCGGAAAGAAATTCCGGTAAAACATTTTGTCATTTACGCTTTTCTACTCTGTTCATTAACTATCCTAAGTTTGGACGGCTGGTGAATGTTTTTTGTTTCAATCACTGCTTTTGAGTTTAAATGGATTTTGTCATTAAAGAATCAATAAAATTATTTCTTCATTTTCTAACATTACTAGACATATTGTGCGATAATTTTAATACAGTACACGCGACGCATCACGTATCTCTCCATTGCCGTGTATCAAGTCTTAGCAGCAATTTTTGCGTCTCATGAAAATGAAATTTGAATATTCTATGGAAGCTAAGGGCTTTCTACCTACCTACTTATTGGGCATGGATCGTATCACCTCTGGAAACTCCCAGCGGGGATTTCCCTCGGAAATCTTTGCAGAAATATTCTAAAATACCTTCTCGCTAGGAGTTTGCGCGTGTATTTTATGCCATAGCTTTTCTTCTAAACCGGTGAATGATTTATGTATGATTTGAAACAAATTATTTTAGTTTCTACATAATCACATGTGTTTAGTAATTGTTAGTTAGTATTATTTGTTATAATAGATTGAAATAAGAATAACGGGTAGACTTGAGTTAAGAGTTGAGTTAAGTGGGCACGTACGAGTGCTTATAAATAACATCAGAAAAATATTACATTTAATTTGTATACGGGTTTTTCAAATTTTCCAAACAGCTAGATGATACACAACGTTTTAGCAAAATAACGCAAACTCTTAAGGCCGTATTCTCGACGACAGCGGGCGACGGCGGCGGCAACGCGACGCGGGAGCGGTGCTTTCAAAAGCATACTTCTATATTGAACTGTTCTCGATGGCGGCGAGCGGGTCATCGTTGCCGCTCCAATCCGCGCAACGCGGTCGCCACCGCCGCCGCCTGCTGTGGTCACCGGTGGTGGGTCAGCCCATGAAACTGATCAACTTTTGTTCCATACCTCTTTAAAAATGGCAAACAAAAAACTTTCATACAAACACAAGGTGATCGAGTCAAATTGTGTGAAAGTTAAAAAAAATGCAAAATTTAAAAAGTTGTTCAGTTTCATGGGCTGACCCACCACCCGAGAGGTTTTGTGTTATTTTGCTAACACGTTGTATATTCTTAATATTTCTGTTTAAGTTATGCTAAATAGTTCTACACATGACACGCTTAAAAGTTTAGGCTTTGAAATTACTTCAACAGCAAGAGCATTTCGCAATGTAACTGATACACTTCACGTGCGATAACTTATACCTATTTGCTTTAATATAACCACATAACATTTGATACCTACCACAACAGCTTATTATTATAATTTACTCACTGATAATTAGCACATGAGGCTTTAATAATAGATTGACTAATTAGATGCTGCTAATTTAGTTTACGAAACAATACAGTGTTTATCAGTAAACAGCCAGTTGTGTCAATAATGTACAGTTTGGGACGTGTTATAGCAATCTTGATCCTCAATTCTGATTTCGAATACTTCGTAAGTATTGGCATCTCTTGATTTCAATATTGCGTGCGTTCATCTCCTCGAGGGCTCGGATTTTAATCCGTATTCTATTGTGCCCCGCTCCGGTGATATTAACATTCCTTGCCAATTATTCGAGATTTCCTTCTCTATAAGTAAAAGCTATAACTGCCTACCTTTTTCAGAAAGTATTTAATATCTAATATTTCTAAAAGGTGTACTAAACTACATAACTAAGAGACGTACGCCCCTAAGTTTCAGTAGCTAGGCAAAGGCTCGAATCTGCCATTAGTAATCCCAAATTAGACAGATATTGTAACTAAGGGAATTATACAGCTGATAATAAATATTATACATATACATAAATAGATAAACAATAGTTATACAACATCCAGATATAAGGCAAACACAAGTGTTCATCACACAAATGTTTGCTTTGTGAGTGGGATTCGAACCCGCGACTCTGAGCTTCGTAGACGGAGCCATTATTCTCGGAGTCTGCCCTATAATAGAAGTTAGAGCAGTCTACCTAATATTGTAGTAGATTGACCATTGATTAACATAATATTTCCTTTGAAGTTTTTCAGATGTATACTCGTACATACGTTTCCAATCTTCTTTTATTTCACTCAGGGTATCGTGACCGTAATTGTCATAATAAAATAAATCTTCCAATACAAGTTTAACCCTTTCATATTGTGTTTCTTTTTATGCATCAATTATTTATAATTTTTAAATATAGTTAAAAAAAAACTAAAAAACACGCTTTTAAAGCACATCAAACTAAAAAGTGAAAAATTATTCTTAATATAAGCTGAAAACAACAATGAACGATAAATACTAGTATTATTGTGAAAAAAAAGCGTGGGTTGCTCGACATAGAGGTACGAAAAATATGGCACAAAGCACCCAATGCTTTTTTCACAATAATACTAGTATTTTTCGTTTATTATTGTTTTCAGCTTATATTAAGAATTATTTTTCACTTTCTAGTTTGATGTGCTTTAAAAGCGTGTATTTTAGTTTTTTAAACTATATTTATTTTTTCACTTTTTAGTTTGCTGTACTGTAAAAGCGTGAATTTTTTTTGTTATGTTTTTTTTTTTTTCAAATTATTGTATTTTCACCGTTTCTTGATAAGTGTACAAAGTTTCAATTAAATCTGTCCGTTTAAAGTGGGTCAAAATCGAGTCCAAACAAAGGAGTCGGTTACAAACAAACAAGCCCACAAGCATACAAACAAACATCCAGGTGAAGCTAATAAAAGCGTGTTAAAAAGAAGTACTTCAAACTTCAGTGATAAAATTGCCGTAAAAAAACCTTGACGAGGAAAAGATTGAACCGAGAAAAAGAGTACGAACATGAAATCCATCTTAGAGCGCGTTTTGATGGAGTTCGTATACGCGACCATAAATCAAAGTCAACGCGTATGTAAGTGCGTAACATTACCTTAACGCTACGTACATTAATATATATATATATATATATATTTTATGGAAATTTAGAATATACGATGTTCATATCATTCTGAAGTCGATTTTAAACAGCATCTTCGTAAATTATTCGCGTCTTTTCTTGAAAATCCATGAATTATTTTACTTATATAATGGACATAATATTTTTTCTAGTAAGTGTTTATTTAATGATACTCAAGGAACAAATATATTATTCGTTAAAGGTTTCCTAAAAGTTTTAAAGTAAAAGAGCATACATGACATACTTGTAGCGACTTTTTCAAAAAAACTTTGTGTTTTCTCTAACTAGTTTAAGGAACTAGTTAGTAAGGACGGAATTGCTTCCTCGCAAAAATCTACCCCACGAAGGAATTTCAGAGTCAATTTGTGAAACGTAATTCACTAGAGAATCAGTCGGAATTCGGAAGAAAGATAATTTTTTTATTAGTCTTGTGAATCAGTCGGAAAAATATTTAGTAAAATAATTCTCCGGCTGTACAGTTTATTCAACGTTTACTATTTCTAGTATTATTATAAAGGTAGTTTATGTAACAGTAAATCTTCTAATCATAGCAAGAGAACTTTGCAATCGGTGTCCGAATTTGTAAAATAGTTTGTCAACTATCACAAAAGGGAAGTCATTGTTTAGTGAAGCATATTGCCTGTTGTTACTAACAACTTTAGGGCCCTGACTTTTTTCAATAAGAAGATCTAAATAAAAAGCCAACCAAAAGAAGCCTTGTTTGTTTAACATCTAAAAAAATAAGTAGACTTCTCTCTGCAAGCATTCTGCCTTGTGGAATCTGCACGATGTCTTTTCCTCTTAACCAGTATATAGGTAGTTTGAATTTGATGAGCGGAATGCCTGGCGGCTCGCGGATGGTGCCAAGTTGGCTCAAGAATTTGACCCCAATCTCAGCGATCCTGCCATCCTGCGGTTGACTAAAGGGTATCGCTGTGGTATAGCTTATTGCTAACATTGCTTAGGTTTTCTAGGTCAGGAATGCTCCTTACTCCAGCTCCGCTGAATATTCCTCGTTGACGAGGCTCAGAAATGTTTGGAAAGGACTATTCGAATTCTCAGTTGTAGTAATCTAGTTTAGTTAGAGTTGGCAGACTTTCGGAGCTAACTAAATACAATGGCGGAGTAGAATATAAATAAAATCCGACTCGGTTACACATCAATATCACAATCTAATAAAAAATTGCGAAACAAAAGACTGGGATCACGTGAAAATACATTAAACTTAGAACCTACAATAAAAGTTATAATTCACTTACGAACTTTGTTTTCCTACATTTTGGATCGGTTCCTATATCAAGGAACAAAAGATATATAGCTACATACCCTTTCTTTAATAATAACACTCATCTATCATGGGAATTCTCCGGACCTTTTTCTTCTTGGTAAAGGGTCACTGGCGTTGAACTTTTATGCGAAGATATCGTAACAAGTGCAATATATCAGAGAATGGGGAATTGGGGTGAATCCTACTTTCTTTCAGCCCACATCCTGCTAAATGTATCGGAAGGTTTGACGGAACTCGAAAATAAACCGCAAACAGCAAGAATTTGTCTCAAAGTCACGTACATAGCTGTTTTTAACAAAACAAACCTGACGATTCCTTTACCGCGAAGCAATGTAATGCAAAAAACTGAAGTATATTTTGTCGGCTGTAGAGCTTTTTCTTTATATTATAGGCCCGAAAATAGCGCAGCAATTTCCCCAAATGTGTACTTGCCCTTTGACAGCATACACTTTTATATAAAGGCATTTCTTTTATCTCAGTCTTAGAGCATTAACCCAACATCTCAGTACATTTATTAGCACTTCAGAATTTTTCTTTTTTACCGCACCCCGATGATAAGTTAACATAGTGTTATGTATGATGGCGTCATCGCATTGGGAGCAATCCTGTAATGATGACGTGTTTTGTAATTATTAGTTTTTTAATAAATAAATAAATAAAAAAAGTCTCTTGCATAAGATTTTCTGTGTTATCAGAGTGATAAAATTTTGTAAATAAAACCGTTTCTGAACCTAACCTTGCCTAGGTAGTGTGCGCTGTTCGTTACTTCTTAAAATTAAATTTTCCATCTCTCCATCAGAGAGAATTGCGGTCATATTTAAAAAGATCCAGTCTCCTTATTCAACACAACAATAATCACACAATTAAATCCAACACAAACCCCACCACAAACTTCACGAGGTATTTGGTTCTTTTGTGCCACCGAAGTAGCCTCGTCAGCTTTGTTTTAACTTTTGAACAAATTGGCTTCATGGAAAACAAACAATGGCTGAAATATATAAAGAATTCTTTGTTAGTGGAGGGTTTTCTTTTCCATTCACACTTTGATTAGGTTGGGCTAAGAAAATACTTTTTCCCGTTATTATTTTTTTCCGCTAGGGAAATGTTAAGCTTCCTTTTACCGTTTCTTGGAATTACATTTATGTAGTCTATATAAATAATCTATTTGCACTATCCCGCTGTTCCAGTACGACTTTTCTGTACCCTAAGGTTGCTTGGAAGAAATTGCTACCTTAGCAATAAAGCCGCCTATCTGTACACTTTACTTATTTTTTGTATTTCTGTTGTGTATTTATTGTATACAATAAAGTATATCCGAGTCCGCGCCCGCTATATGACCTCTGGTAGAAATTGCTAATAGTCCGTTCAAAAAAAACAGTAAAGTGTATTTATTATATTAATCTCGTATACAAGTAGTAATTCAGATACGCGATATAAATTTATTTCATCATCATAACGGGCAATAATTGGAAATATCTCGTCCGCATACATACATACATACAGTCACGCAATGCCGTATGCTAAGTTACAAAAAGGAAAATTAAGTAGTTTAACATAACTAATTTATCTATAGTTCAAAATAAACTGTAAAAAATTGTAAATGGAATTCAATTTATTACTTAACTATACATTTCCCGTTTTATAAATCCGCTATTGCCAGAACCTGCCGTTTAAGTAATCTGCCATTTCCAGAATCCGCCATTTACCGAAAAAAGGGTTACTCATAGTAGTAAAGATTCAGTCTCCTTGTAACACGGAGTTCGAAATCCTTGGTTAGCTTCTTACCCTAGTATCATACCCTCGGAGGGGGGAGCCTATTTCCTCCACTCTGATTTTAGAGTGTCATACCTCCATAGACATTTTGATAAATTGATTGAGTATTTCCTTTTTCTTTACGTACATAATAGTATAATCTGAACATGAAAGCCGTCTAACGATAACGACACTAACCAATTGAATAATCAACTAATCCATTTGTCAAACCAGCCGGATAGGGTCGAGCGACCCTCTGGATAAGTAATATCTTAAGGGTCTTTTGCTTAAATGATATTTCCTTGTATTCGGCCCCGATTACCTTAGGGAAACCCTGGGATCATATTGATTCATGAAAGGAAGGGCTTTTATTACTATTTTAGGACTTTGACAGCCTCCGTGGCCAAGTGGTTGAAATTTTGCCGCTCATTACGGAGGTTCCGGGTTCGATTCCCGGTGGGGACACTGTCAAACAAAAATCTCTTTGGGAAACTTTCCCCAGTTTGGTTAGAACGTTGCCACCACCTTGTACTCGAAACCTTGAGCCCTTTTTTCACCTGATTGTCCAAAAAGAAAGATGATTCCGTGCTTCAGAAGGCACGTAAAGCCGTTGGTCCCGACTACTATCTAGTCGTTACACGAGCCATGTCAGTGGCCTTTGGCGGCTCAATAACACTGAGGGTTTGTGAGGTCGGTTGTCGACTTAACAACCCACACGATGATGATGACGATGAACACAGGACTGCCTCTATCTTTATTAATGGGGAAAACTTCTGAAGTTTATTTATTTATTATTAGGTATTTACCTTCGTATTTACTGTCCGTGCGCGATGAGTTCGCTGCATTCGGATCGCACGCGAACTATATATATATATATATACAATTGTTTATCTAGTACACCGTGAAATTTACATCGTTTTGTTCCCGCCATGTAGTGATAGTACTCGTTAAACTGAACAACTTTTCGCAAAAAAAAAAACCCTGCGACAAAAAAATTTTTGGTCTCTCCATACAAATTGAGACTCCCGACCGACCCATTTTGTATGGAGAGACCAAAAATTTTATTGTCACAGGAAATTATTTTTTCGTGAAAAGTTGTTCAGTTTGACGGGTACTATCACTACACGGCGGGAACAAAACGATGTAAATTTCATGCTGTATATGAAAATATTTATCTCTTCTTATTAACATACAACTTCATATTGTTGTGCTTAAATATTTTCTTTTTCACCACGACATTGATCTTCTAAAATAGTGTGGATGACATAGAATCCTCAAGAAGTTGATCAAGAATTTTAGATAGGTACTATTCTGTTTATGCGAAATACTAATTTCCACGCAAAACTACTCGCAAACATAGTCAAAGGGTTTTAAAATTATACTTAATTTGACATAACCAACAAAAAACTTTTGCATGCAAATGAATAATTCACAAAATGCAGTGTAATTTTCGCTCCGCATATTTTTGTTGGATAAGTAATTTACAGAATGGCAGCAATTTGGAAGCTTTTTGCGTAAAATTCTCATGTTATTGCGAAACATACTCCACGTGTGAGTTGGAGAAAATTGTTACGACCGAAATGTAGTATCTTAGAGATGTAACTTTTAAATTATTTATATTTTAAAATTTTTAAAGCGATTTTTATGGAGATATTTTTCCATTATTTTTTCCCATTATTGTGGGGATATCATACACACGGGTATCAGATCACAAACTAATCAGACGGCTGATAAACATACATAAATAGTTAAATATATACAAATAAATAATATTTAGACACAAGACAAGTACAAGTGCTCATCTCGCAAAACGTTTGCCTTGGGCGGCATTGGAACCCATGACTTTGAGCTTCGCAAGCAGGCGTATTACCAACGGTCATGGAGCTAACAAATTGTGCATGCTTTTTAAATCTCTTCGCACTGTTTAAATATTTGAAAACTCCATGCTCTTACCAACTCAAAATTACAATCTTGAAAAAAATTAAAAATAGTAAAAAACAAAGGTGGACCCTAGTCTTGTAGTCTACTCCAAAATTCATAGAATGCCTAAAAACCGCCGACTCTGATTCTGGGGTCAAGAATTCAGTCATGTTCCACAGTCCGCAACATTGCTAGAATTCTTGCATGAGAACCTGTTACAAAATTAACATACATGCACGAGAGGTATTTAATTAAATGTTAGATTAAACACAGTATGCACAATGTTGTTGTAGTTGTGTGGTAAAATATGTTTGAGGAGTTTAATTTACGAATGCATGGCTGGTTTTTAGAAACAATTTGAGTCAGATCAGAGCGTTTTAAAAATTTTGATATTATATTGTATATAAAATTCGACGCTTTTAAAGAACCTTTTGTTTACAAAATCAAGGTCGAGTGTAAAGTTTGACCGATCCACACAAGGTTCGTGAAAAACACATACAAATTAGTTAATTCAATAAGATCACTTTAAGACCTCTGAGAGCGGCGTTGGTGTATTGGGTAGGGTGGTGTATTGGTTAACTATTATAACATCCTTTCCTTTTTACCTTTTAAAGATTGAAAAGGGACAGGAGATGGCCATCCTAATATTAGAGCTGTCAAACATCGAATTTGAACCTTATGGCCGTATCGATTGTACAATTTTAGAGAGCACTTAAAACATTCGACTTAAAAATCTCTATGCCCTTATTTTATAGTTAACCAATGTGGTGTATAGTTAACCAATACACCACATTGGTTAACTATTATAACATTTTTAACATCTTATATTATGATTTACTACGCATAGAGAAGAAAGATTATAGTTTCTGCACTGAGCGCTACGAAATTTCGTAGCATTTGCTACGAAAACTTTCATTAATTATCATAAGAATCTTTAACAAATATAGTAATAAAAAAATATTTGCGTTGCTATTTTTTTTGTCGTTCTGCCTGGTTACATCTTTACAACGTGTTTATAACTTAGGCATGACGGTAGATGGATGACTGACGAAGTAAATTACTACTTTTGTAGCTACGGTAGCTATTATAATGGAACTCACTCACTATGTTAACTCCTTCATATAGATTATTTATTGTTTCAGAAAACGTCTGTTAACGAAATATCTAATAATAATAAAGCTAAAAATGAAAAATGTTGTCGACCTTGGATAGGACTCGAACCTGCATCTCCTTGGCTACCCGGGCCAGAAACAGGCGCATTACCAATTATTCCACCAAGCGAAAGGTCGACGTTGACATTGGTCATTGTAATAAATTAATTCGCCCACAGGCAGACACGACAGTCGCCTTCCTCTGAGGTTTTAATTATCTCATCAATCAATCAATCAACGGCCCGATACAGTCCACTGCTGGACTATGAACCTCCTCCACTTAAGTGGAGGGTTTTGCCATAATCTCCACGCTTGGCAGGCGGGTTGGAGATCGCAGATTAAAAGGTTACTGTATCAGAGAGCGCTGCTGCCCGTTCCCTGTTCAACGTGTAGTCCCTAAGTCACCTCTTACGACACCCACGGGAAGAGTAGGGGTTGGTGACAAATGTATTCTACTCTGCCGTCACCACACGGCACATACATTAATTATCTAGTTCTCCAATATTCTGTTCAATCCTATGGAATAATACTGGTGACATATTTCAATACAGCAAACTAGGTTAAGAAGACGCGTAACCAAATGACGTCAGAGAAAGTTAAATAAGGGCTGCACTGCACCCACACGAACCCCACTTGAATACACCTGGCTGTATGCCAAGCGCTTACTCGGACACACTTCAGGGCCCCTTTCATAATGACACCATTTTACAACCTACAATCACAATTTAGCTTACATTGCGTAGTCTGTTGCCTCGATTCGGGATGTCACGCTCTAATCCTTAATTTAAATTAGTCCGTCCTTTTTACCTTTTAAAGATTGAAAAGGGACAGGAGATGGCCATCCTAATATTAGAGCTGTCAAACATCGAATTTGAACCTTATGGCCGTGTCGATTGTACAATTTTAGAGAGCACTTAAAACATTCGACTTGAAAATCTCTATGCCCTTATTTTAAGATATCATTCGTTCAAATTAATATCATTCGTTCATCACCTGTCTTTCATTGGTCATAAATTCGAAAAAGAAAGCTGGATTTTAAAATTAGAATTAGAGCATGACATCCCGAATCGAGGCCAGTATTATACCAAAATTATTAACGTTTATATTAAGCTTGTTAGCTTCGCAATGGACATCGAATCGTATTGGTAAGCACATTTTTTTTAAACGGACCCCAGGTATCAATGTTACAGAGCGAAATATAGAGTAATATAAAAGTAAACTGCGTCCGGGGTAAAATGGTGACGCAATTCCCGGCGAAAGAGAGGACGTACTGAAACACAACATTATTTTATTTAAGAATACACTTACTCCACTTAATGTTTACATTTGGTATCCAAAGTTCTAATCATATTAAGAAAGAAAGATCATATTTTATCCAAATACTTAAAAAGATGACCCGTGATAAAGTTTGAAAAAGGAAGAAGTTACCATTGTTGCTGAATTGTTAAATAACACAACTTACTTCAACCAAGTAAACCCTTAACTTGAAACAGTGATGTTGAAGTTGAAGACTAGTATTTATAGTGTAAGCTTCAACAAATGGTCTAGAAAAGCGCCGTATACACTCCGTTGAATTAGAGTTGTTAGCGTTCAGACCTATCGGGCTTAATTAATCAGTGGAGAGCAGATATGGCTTAAGAACCGTTTTCGTATCTATGTTATGTTAAGTACACATATGGCAAAAGATCTGTATTGGTCTCTGAAAAACAAAATGGCTGATGAGACCGGTTTTCTTTTTAATTCACGAACACATCTAGTGTCTTGCCTGTGTATTCAATGAATAATCCAGCGCGTGTCTTATTAGATAAGTTGATTTACAGAAATAGTCAATTTACTTACACTCGTACAGCATCATTGACTGCCCACAAAAGTAAACAGGAATGAAGACGAAAAGGCAGCTCTTTGCTTTTTAACACGCTGAATTTATATACCAAGTTGTGAAAACTAAACTCATCAAATTAATTTACCTCACTCAAATTATAATATACATTGATGAGTTTGCAGAAGACACAGACTGTAAAAATACGAGATAACAGTCACGTATTTACGTAACTGAAACTAAAATGGTTTAGAAAATACAAATCCGAGGCATTATTTAAAGCATTTACCCATCTTCTTTCACCGTTGATTGAGTTTTCTGCGCAATTTCTTGTTTCAACACAGATAATTTTGTACAAACAGTGAAGAGTGGTTCGTCCTTCCGTTTTATCGCTCGACCTAAAACAGTTTTTTTATCGTATGACAAAGAAATGTGAAGAAAACATTTTATCCATAATCTTCGCAAATATTTTTAACACTCAATAATTTGAGTAAACGAAGTAGTTATTAAAGTGGAAGTTCATTTTACTTTTGCATTTTAATACCTTTAAATACAAGGTTGTCCGAAAGAAAAGCAACAAGACTACCTAATTATATAAGGTGCCCCGTAATTAGTGTCAAATATTTTCAGGGCTGAAAGTAATAGTCATAATAGTCACGTAAACAAAATATTTCGAAAATTTACACGTTAGTTTAAACGTTTTTTTCTAACAATAAAACATCATTAAATATGACAAAAAGAGATCACCCTCTGCATGTACACTCACATTACTCCAGTGTGTGCGTACATGAATACAAATCTAGTAGTGATCAGCTGTTTGAGGGTGATGTTTTTTATGATTAGGTAACCAAGTTGTTTGGCTTAATTACTTGAAAACTAACGTGTAAATTGATCTCATTTTTTTATAAAGTAAAGATCAGGACTTCTTATTTCAGCCCTGAAAATATTTGACACTAATAACGGGGCACCTTATATAAGGTTCTGTTGTCTTTCTTTTGTGCAATTCAATAAAGTATATTCATTCATTAATCTTTGCACTCTAATATTGTGAAGCGGGTCAGCCTTGACGCGTTTGCTCGTGTTCTAATTTCAATTAAATTAATCTATATGAAGTGGGGAGGGTGTTAATCAAAACTATCCGGTTTTCAGTCACCTTAATCCATCCCTGGCCGTCTACAACCGACGGCGGCGCCAATATTGCGGTCCTGTAGTTAATCTAGTATAGCATTGTGGGGATTCAACTAAGAGCAAGATAAAGCTGTTTTGTTTGAATACATTTCGTATTCTCGCTATTAATGTTCTAAACTACAAACGAGGGTAGATTGGAATTATAATTCGTGTTTATTATGATGTGAAATTTACTGTTTGAGTAATTTTTCGAATTGTTCGTATGAAGGGTAAACACACAGTAGTTTATTCAACGAAAGCTAGGAAAGTATAAAGTACTTATTTGCTGAACAACATGATTTTACGCGGAAAACAATCCGAGCGAACATACAACAAAAAGGTAAATGAGCTTGTGTTACAAAGTTTAATGAGTGTGCTAAATAACTTATCTGAGAAGCTTTTTGCCTGCAAAGTTATTTGATAACTATTTCTCCTAACTCGTTAAATACGGGATAAATAATGTGGGTATGGTTTTCAGTGTGTAGTGCACAAAAGTTAATTTAATTTAAATATCCATGCTCACTATTTTGTTTCTTTGGTAAAATAACAATATACCGTGGTTAAAAACATACTTTTTCAGTTTAACTTTGACAATGGCGTAGTGCTGGATTTTTCCTAAATAAAACCTAAGTTCCCGTTGGATTTTGTCCAAATACCTGCATACAATACGAACAAAGTCTAACTATTAGACACAAGTCCAAATCACAAAGTAGGTAAAGCGGCGCGGAGAATCCAAATATTCGCATAATAAATAGACAGAGCACAAAAAATCAAGCCTAACAGAACAAAAATAGCTTTAAAATTCAAGTTTCTATTTGATGTTCAGATTTTCTCTTTGATAACTATAGGAAGTTGTTGGTTATGTGGGTAGATTAAGGCTTGTTTATTTATTTCTGCGGGTGGCTGTGACCCTCGCTTGGTTTTTAGCTAGTCGAATAGAGGCTTACCTATAGCACGGTAGTTTCATTGCGCGGCTCGCACGACTCCCTAATTTAAGAAACTAACAGTGGCGACGAGAGTAAATCGGTTCGCGTGTGTAAAATGGCCATGACGATCGGCTCATTATCTACGTTTAATCACGAAGTGCAGGAATGGACGATTTATAAAGGGAAAATTGAACAGTGGTATTTAGCGAACGAGATACTCGATGCGAACGACAAAAGTGGTAGCAAACGTCGTGCCATCTTGTTGAGTAGTTTCGCCGAATCGACGTATAGACTGGTTCGTGATCTTGCGTTACCAAAGGACGTTGGAGGTCTATCATACGCTGAAGTAGTGAAGTTACTTGATGGGCATTTTAAGCCCAAAAAGTGCGGTTTTGCAGAACGTGCCAAGTTTCACAGTGCCACACAGCGCGTGGACGAAAATATGGCGGAGTGGGCCGCTCGCGTGCGCGGGTTGGCCATACATTGCGGGTTCAGCGCAGAGTCGTTGGAGGACCACCTCCGGGACCGGTTCGTCCTGGGAATGGTGCACGGGCCGGAACGAGCACATTTGTTTACAAAAAATTTAGAAGAAACGAAAATTAATAGCGCTTTGGAAATAGCACAAAACATGTACAGTGCTCGGTTGGGCGCTCACCAATCGCCAACTCAGGAGACAGCGGTTGGCTTGCAGGACACTTTGCAAGTGTTGAAGATGTCGCCGGGTAGGGGGACCCAGTCGTACCAGCGAGGACGGTCGGCGGGCGCGGCTAGCGTAGCACCCGCGGGGCGCGGCGTTGGAGCGGTCGGCGGCTCGGGCGGTGGCCCGGATTCCTGCTACGTGTGCGGCTACGTGGGGCATCAGGCGAAGTCGTGTCGTTTTGCGGCTTATAAGTGTGACAGATGTGGCCAAAAGGGGCATCTAAAAAGAGTGTGTTCTAGGCGTGTAGTGCGGCAGCATTTTGTCGAGTGCAGCGCGGATGATGATGATGGTAAGCGAATGATATGTAATATTCGAACGTGTCAGGGAGAACCCATGAAGGAATCTGTTCTGGTTAATGAGTGTAAGTTGAGTTTTGAAATTGATACCGGTTCAGCGGTCACGGTAATATCCGAAAAAGTGTACAGAGAATTATTTACAAACTTAAAACTACAAGCAAGTAACTTAATTTTACAGAGCTATAACGGCGGTCGCATCGAAACACCTGGGATGCTTAAACTATTATTTACTTATAAAAATCAAAATAAATATATTACAGTTTATGTTGTGCGGGGGGTAGGCCCGTTGTTACTAGGGCGAGATTTTATTTCTTCATTCAACTTACAAATTTGTTCAGTAAATTTATGTAAAGAACAGTTTGAAGATATAACCACAAAATTTCCCGACCTCTTTTCAGATAAGTTAGGATGTTGTAAAAATGTTACAGTCGAGTTAAGACTCAAGGAAGACGCAAAACCAGTGTTTTGTAAAGCACGGCCATTACCGTTTGCTATGCGTGATGGCGTTGAACGAGAAATAACCCGCCTCGTTAATTTGGGTATCCTAGTACCGGTACAGTATTCCGAATACGCGAGTCCAATCGTACCCGTAAAAAAACCCGACAAGTCTATTCGTCTTTGTGCGGACTACTCGGTGTCGCTAAATAAACAATTGATTATAGAAAAATACCCATTGCCAAGAATAGATGAGTTATTCACTAAATTAAGCGGTGGTGTTCATTTTTCAAAGCTTGATTTGTCGAGAGCTTATAATCAATTCAGATTGAGCGAGTCTTCACAAATGCTAACATGTATAAATACCCATAAAGGGTTATTTAAATACCTGGGCTGATTGATAACTGGCCGAAACGACGAACTTAAAAAAATGATACGCATAAAAAATATATTACATTATATTTTGGCATCTTTTTGAAAATAGAACGCCAAATTTGAATTTAATCGAACTGGTGGAATTTGTTTGATAGGACGTAGAACTTTCTCTGTCGTAAATTTTCTTAACAATGGAAAGAAACGAAATTCGTGCGGTGATAAAGTTTTACGTTTTAAAACAGAAAACAGCAACCCAGATTAAAACCAAGCTAGACAGTGTTTTAGGTAATTCTGCTCCTGCATTGAGTACAATTCACACCTGGGTAACTGATTTTAAACGTGGAAGACAGAGCTGCGAAGACGCCCACAGGTCTGGCCGTCCAAATGAAGTCACGAATCCGGACATGATCAAAAAAATTCACAAAATTGTATTGAATGATCGGCGCTTGAAGTTGCGAGAGATAGCAGAGATGGTGAGCATTTCATCTGAACGCGTTTTTAATATTTTGCACCAACATTTGGGAATGAAAAAGCTTTGCGCGCGATGGGTGCCGCGTTTGCTCACTGTTGACCAAAAGAACGTCGAGTGGACGATTCATCGGAGTGTTTGGCGCTGTTTAACCGAGATCCTAACGAGTTTTCGCGGCGTTATGTAACAGTCGATGAAACCTGGATACATCATTATACTCCCGAGACAAAAGAACAATCTAAGCAGTGGACTGAGAGCGGAAGACCTGCGCCGAAGAAAGCAAAAACGGTTTTGTCGGCCGGCAAAGTGATGGCGACTGTTTTTTGGGATGCTCGAGGGATTATTTTAGTGGATTATCTGCAAAAAGGAAAAACAATAAATGGAGAGTACTACGCAAGCTTGCTGCAAAAATTAAGTGAAGAAATCCAGAAAAAACGACCACATTTGGCCAAGAAAAAAGTTTTGTTCCACCATGACAACGCACCTGCACACACGTCAATGGTTGCAGTCGCCAAACTCCATGAATTGCGGTTCGAATTGCTACCGCATCCACCCTATTCCCCGGATCTGGCCCCGTGTGACTTCCACTTATTCCCAAACCTGAAGAAATGGTTAGGTGGCCAGAGATTTTCATCAAATGAAGAAGTCATTGTTGCCGTGGACGAGTATTTTGAGGGGTTGGAGAAAACATTTTATCAAACTGGTGTAACGGCATTGGAGAAGCGCTGGACTAAATGCATCGAGGTAGAAGGAAACTACGTTGTTATTTATTTTAAATAGATTTTTAAAGTTTTTCTTTGTCGTTTCGGAAACTTATCAATCAGCCCTCGTATACTAGGCTTGTGTTCGGTTTGTCTAGCGCACCGGCCATTTTCCAGAGAGCTATGGAAACGTTGTTGACGGGTTTAGACGGGGTCCTGCTTTATTTGGATGATATTTTAGTAACAGGGAAAACAAAGGCCGAACATGTAGCTAGGTTGTATGAAGTTTTCCGTAGGCTAGAGGAAGCGGGGCTAGTGTTGCAAAAGGAAAAGTGCTCATTGTTCCAAGAATCTGTGACTTATCTAGGTTTTAAAATTGACAGGAACGGTGTTCATAAATGTACAGAAAAAATAAAAGCGATCTTAAAAGCCGAAGTTCCCAAAAATGTAACAGAATTGAAATCGTTTCTAGGACTCGTTAATTACTACCGAAATTTTGTATGTAATGCATCTACAATTTTAAACCCGCTGCATGAGCTTTTAAAAAAGAATCAGACCTGGAAATGGACTTCAGTACATGACGAGGCTTTCAACAAAATCAAAAAAGAGTTAGCATCGGAACGGAATTTAGCACATTTCAACCCAGATGCGCAGCTCATCCTCACTGTTGATGCCTCACCGACAGGGCTAGGCGCAATTTTGACACAAGTAGAAAAAGGGGTAGAAAAACCTGTGTCATATGCGTCGCGTTCATTAACACCTGCGGAAAAACGGTATAGTCAAATCCAAAAAGAGGCCACGGCCATAATATTTGGTGTTCGAAAATATCACCAATATTTATATGGTCGCTCGGTCCCTTTCATTCTTAGAACAGATCACAAACCACTATTGACTATACTAAACCCAAATAAAGGGGTCCCGGAAATATCTGCAAACAGGTTACAGCGATATGTCATATTTTTATCCGCATATAACTATAACATTGAATATGTCACTAGCACGCAGAACACAGCTGATTTCTTGAGCCGGTCGACACCAGGCGGCGGCGGCGGCGCGGGCGCGGGGAGCGTTACAGAACCAGTTACGAACGCAGGCGTACACGATGAGTCAGTGTATGTTAACTTTGTTTGTGAGGGTGAGCGATTCGTCTCGTTACGCGAGATAGTGGAAAAAACGCGCCAGTATTATCAGTTGTTATGCGATATGTTTCGTTAGGGTGGCCAAGGAAGATAGTTGCTTCGGAATTGAAACCATATTTTGATAGTCGATACGAGTTGGCTATAGAGAAAGATGTTTTAATGCGTGGACATAAGATGGTTGTCCCACAGTTTTATAGGGAACAAATTATAAATGAATTACATAGAGGACATATAGGGTTAAATAAAATGAAATCAGAGGCTCGGGACAGGTTTTGGTGGCCACAGATATCGGCTGATATTGAGCGATGTGTGACGTCGTGCACTGTGTGCGCGGCGCTGCGGCCTGCTCCTCCGCGCGCCCCGCTCACGCCGTGGCCATATCCTCCGCACAGCTGGCATAGGGTTCACATTGACCTAGCAGGTCCTATTTATAATAAAACTTTTTTAGTAATTGTAGATGCACATTCGAAATGGGTCGAGTGTTTCGATGTATCCAGCGGTTATAGTTCGAGAGTTTTAATAGAAAAAATTAGCGAAGTAATGGCGAGATTTGGAGTATTTGATACAATTTGCTCAGACAATGGTACTTATTTTGTTTCGGAAGAATTCAAGGAATTTTGTTCACGCAACGGAGTAAAACACGTTACTACGCCAACTTATAACCCGGCAAGTAACGGACAAGCAGAAAGTTACGTAAAGATTGTCAAGCGTGCAATAAAATCAATAATACTTTCAGGTACAAAAATAAAAGACTTAAATATAAAAATACAAGAGTTTTTGTTTCAATATAGAAACTCCAAACATTCAACAACAGACAGATCTCCTTCGGAAATTTTGTTCGGGCGGAAATTAAAGTGCAGGTTAGATTCATTAACGCCATGTAAATTATCACCATCAGATTCTGCACTCGACACTAACGTAAAAGAAAAACAGTATTTACAGTGTAAGCATTATAATGGGAAACGTGCAGTGAATTTTAAAGAAAATGATTTAGTCATGGTACAAATAATTCAAAACCAAAAACGTTTGTGGTCAAAAGGAATAATTGTCAGGAAGTTAGGTACATCTGTTTATATTGTAAAGATGTTGAATACAAACCGTGAGATTAAAAAACACGCTAATCAATTATGGAAGTGTAAGGGGGAGGAGGATGACGTGCAAGAAGAGAGTCACGGAGAGCCCGATAGCCCGGAGCCTGGTGGCGTGGTGACCGCAGCAGAGCTGACCGACATACCAGCTATTTTCTTGAGCCAACCAATCACACCGGCTTCTTCGCCAGAAACTGGATCCATCGACGAGAGCAAAAGGCAGGTTGCAGAACAAGTATATCCACCAGCAGGAGTTGAGGCGACAACGTCGTCGGTCGTGACTGACCCTGCACCTGCTGAGGACGATGATGCTCTTGGCGAACAGACTGACAACACCAAAAATGCAGAAGACGAGAGCTGGGCCGACTGCAGCGACGGACCAGTGGAACCAGAGGCTGAGCCCGGTCATGAGCAAGCGGGTGCAGAGATTTCCTCCCCCCCGGAGCCTCAGGAAAAGGCTTCCTCGAAGCGTGTTAAAAAGCCAGTGGACTATAGACGTTTTTTTAGGTTAGGAATTTGTGGTGGAGGGATGTTGGTTATGTGGGTAGATTAAGGCTTGTTTATTTATTTCTGCGGGTGGCTGTGACCCTCGCTTGGTTTTTAGCTAGTCGAATAGAGGCTTACCTATAGCACGGTAGTTTCATTGCGCGGCTCGCACGACTCCCTAATTTAAGAAACTAACAGAAGTTAAAACTCGCATTTTCCGTGTGAGTGAGTCAATTCACTTCGCAATGACAATTTTACTACAGATATTTAAGTTTGAACGCACTCATCCAAATGAACATGTTCAAGAATGAAATTAGATCTCAAAGACGACATTGTTTTCGCATGGTGTAGTTGGCCTATAAAGTTAAGTAAACGTACTACCATAAAAAGTTAGGTTAGTACCTTTAAAATGTGCTACTTATTACTAGTTGGTATCTTGTTTGACTCAAAAAAACCTCTCGGGCGGTAGGTCAGTCATGGAACTGAGTTCCACAACTTTTTTTTAATAAATTTCATACAAGTTGACTCGATCAGCTGATCATGTTTCATGGGCTGAGTTACCACCCGAGAAGTTAAGCTTAGACAAATTAAAAAATAAACTGAAAGTCTACAGTAGCCGTTCAAAAACATGCATAAAACTAGACCCACCATAACGAAATCAAACAGAAATAATTAGTTAAAGTGGACACCGTGTTAAAAATTGTTAGAACCACGCAGATTCTAAAAAGACATTTATCTTTCTATTATAAAGGACTATGGCTACAAACATAGATCGCAGCAATAAGGTATATTTAGCTAGAAAACACAAATTGTAATAAGCTCACCGTAAACTGAACCTTAAAACCTACTCGTGTTTGGAACAGCAAGTAAATCTTACCGCACCGACTTTATACGCTTTTCTGTCTGACTTTATACGCTCTCATTCAATTTAATAAGTGTAAATCAGACGTCGAGGAACGGTGTCGGTTTACGATCAAACGAACTGTTTTAAAGTAAAACAGTCTTATTCGCAGTAAATGTACGTTCTTCTACAGTTTGACTACTATATTAAAGTTTGAATAAATTGAAATGCTTTATTTGAATTGTGTAT
The DNA here is from genome assembly GCA_951230895.1 of Carpatolechia fugitivella. Taxonomy (NCBI): domain Eukaryota; kingdom Metazoa; phylum Arthropoda; class Insecta; order Lepidoptera; family Gelechiidae; genus Carpatolechia; species Carpatolechia fugitivella. The sequence goes on along the minus strand of OX579654.1, from coordinate 7,943,393 downwards.
ACTGAAAAATAATATATGTTTGATTTGCACATCAAAGACTTTATTTTCTCGACGAAAAAGAAATAACAGTTGAAAATAATGAACTACAGCTACGGCGTAGCATTTTAATATTGCTACACCGTAGCCCGTAGCAATTGGTTAATCTCTGTAGCAGAACATTTAAGTTGAGCAATAATTCAATTTTCTACCCACCCAAGCTATTATGCCTATTATTTTTTTCTGATTTTATTTTATTTATTTATTCAGTATTATTACATTAGTTAAAGCACCACATTGTAAATTGTGATGCACGGGTGCATTGACCTTGCAGCGACTGGCCAGTCGCTTCACGCTTGCGCCGTACCTACACTGCATAGGAGCAGATATTAGAAACACAATTTCCTTAGTTACCTTATATTCTTAAACTTTTTCCCTAGATTATTTTTATATACTATATACATACTAGAACAGAACTACTGTTATCATCTTGTGGAGACCTGTCAATTTACACCCAGTATAGCATAAACGAACCAAGTTACTATCTTCAACGTTAATTCTAAACGTCAGTTCCAATTTCTGCAGATAACGCCATTATCTCCGAAGTGGCGCAAGTCAATCGAGGAGCGAATCGAGGCGGAGAGAGAGCTGACGATCGCGGCGGTGGGGCGGGGGGCGCGGCTGCACCCGGGCCACTTCTGGGACGTGGCCGGCAGCTTCCTCTTCACAGTGTACGTCATGACAGCATTAGGTAAGCCCTACGACGCCTCTTGGTTTGGACTACTTTTTCACCACATACACAGGAGCTCATCGAAGGGGAGAGAGCTGACGATCGCGGCGGTGGTGGAGTGGGGTCCGCGGCTGCACCCGGGCTACTTCTCAGACGTGGCAGGCAGCATCTTCTTCACGGTCTAAGTCATGACGCATTAGGCTTACCTAATCCGAGGGCTTACCCTACGACGCCTCTTGGTTCGGACTACTTTTCCACCACAAACACTGAATTACGAAAAGGAGCTCATCGAAGGGGAGAGACAGATGACGATCGCGGCGGTGGTGGCGCAGCTGACGAGGCCGACAGCTTCCTCTTCACCATCTACGTCATGACAGCCTTAGGTGCAGACATCCACTTCTTCATTTAGTTCCGACTAATTTTTCATCTCGTACTAAGAACAGTTAGCGAGTAACAATATTTTTTTGTGATTAAACCTAAGCTAGTTTTGAAAATACCGAAAAAACCTAATATTTCATCCACAGCCCATGTCAATAGCTTACATTATTATACGTCACCACCGAAAGCCATTAGGCCATTGCCGCCCACGCTGCTGGTCCAGCGCAGGTTGATCTACTTCACACACAAGCTTTGATTTTCTTCGCAGGAGTATGCAACTATGCAGGTTTCCTCATGATTTCCTTCAATGGCAAAGCCTTCTAAATATACGTACAATTCAAAAACACATTGGTATATGGTGGGGTTCTAATTCGCGTCTCCCGGACAAGAGGTAGCTAGCCACAATAATTAACATTTTTTCCCAAAACGTGCTTTAGTTCGTACTGCCAAGCTCTACCTTCCCTTAAGGATAAAATAGGGTCTTTCTATACTTATGTATTTGTTGTTTATATATAAATTAGGGCTGATTTACACTTTGGCAAGTAGTAAGTTACCACTTGCCCAGTTAAGTAGACAAACCACAAAATAGAAGTCCGTCCTATTTTGACAGCTCGCCGATAGCCCGATATATTTTGACAGCTAGTTGCCACTTGCCGAGTTTAGATGACGGATTAAGTTAACTCGCCACCACGGAATATAAAATATTCCGTGCTCGCCACTGTACTTGGGCAAGTATTTATTTATTTATTTGGCTCTTCTACAATGTGTACACCTTAACTACATAGAAGAAAATAAATATAAATGGGCCTTTAGACTCGTTCAATTCGTCCATTAGTCTGTATATTCTATGTATCTGTATTTCCGTCGATACCGACTCGTAATTAGCTCCCGAATGCTTTAACAGGACCAGTTCTACAATTGTATTTTTTTAAGTGGCCTTGATTGCTGGTTATAGGAAAATATGCGCAGCATTATTTATGAATGTTACTTTAGCTTGACCAGCCATAATTAGAATAATTACGTCTATCCTTAGTAAGTAATTTTAAGTTTTGGGCGCGATTTCTGTCCTTTTTATAGCATACAATTTAATTAAACTCTGAACCTGAAAGTTCTGAAAGCATTCTCTACATTCTTGACGAAGAATGTGATGAAGCGAATCAGACACAATCCACTTAGGAATTCAAACTTGCTAAAGTCGTCTCTAGACACCTACATACTTAAGTCTAGAAACTCATCTAAAATCCTTTTGAAAATAACTGACGCACTACACAGAAAATAGTACATTACGATACAAGGATCGTAGGTGACAAACTACAAACGAGCTGACTTTTGAAAGCCCGAGCCGCAGGCGAGGGTTTATAATGTCACGAGTTTGTTATAAAACCTATGATCCGTGTGTTGTACGACGTTTTTTAATACACTTGTTAGAAAACTGATAGTAAACATGTATTCATATTTATCATTAAATATCAACACTTAATCACTCATAAAACAACATTCAATGTAAAACAATTAAGTAAAAATTTTACAAACTTGGCGCTAACTACAAAACAATAGTATGTTTCTTTTCCCCCGACGCAAAAAAGAGGGGTGTTATAAGTTTGACCGCTCTGTGTGTCTGTGTGTGTGTCTGTGTGTCTGTCTGCGCTACCGTAGCTCTTAAACGGGTCAACCGATTTGGATGCGGTTTTTTTTTATTTGAAAGCAGGTTTTCTAGCGATGGTTCTTAGACATGTTTTATCAAAATTGGTTCAGCCGTTTCAAGGTCAGCCGTTTCAGCTCTTTTGTTAGCTGCGGTAGGGTTCTTAGACGCATAATGTGTATTTACTTTTCACTTTTAAACGTACGTGTGACCTAAAATTTGAAAAACTCATGTATGCTATATAACTTTGCATGATGATGGAATTATTGGTCTGATGCTGCAGCCATCTTGAAATCCAGCACTCTTGAAAAAATAATAGCAGATATGTCGTGTTTGGATTCGTTTTGCTCAGTATTTGATTCTACATAAATTGTGTTAGGTATGTATACATACCTATACCTCTTTGCCTCTTTGGCTGTTGCTGGCCGTAAACATTAGGATTTATTTGAATTAGGAAGATAAGTTTTGACATGAGAAAAAAGAGCTGATTCTAGGTTAGACTGCGCGTGTGAAAAGATCTTAGCAAAAGAAAATAAATACATCTCTTGTGATATATCTAGGTTTTAGTTAAAAAACCACCTCCACCTTCGTTCTACATTGCAATGGTGGCAACACGATGAGCTGATGCTGCAGCCAGGATATCCAGCACTCTATGTCTGATCTGGTACACTCTTGAAAAAATAGTGGGTGTCGTAAGAGACGACTTAAGGGCTACACATTGAACAGGGAACGGGCAGCAGCGCTCTCTGATACAGTAAACTTTTAATCTGCGATCTCCAACCCGCCTTCCAAGCGTGGAGATTATGGCAAAACCCTCCACTTAAGTGGAGGAGGCTCATAGGTCAGCAGTGGACTATAACGGGCCGTTGATGTTGAATATACATCGTAAATTTAACTGGTTGTTTTTCGTTAAATGGGGCGTTCAGTCCATTAAACTGAACAACTTTCCCCAAGGAACATGGGCTGTAAAACGACAAAAAAAGGCCCGTTCATACAAAACCGCTCGGCCACTGATCGATTTACTATGGGGGAAGCAATATTTTTTTTCAATTGCCAGCCCATGTTCCTTGGGGAAAGTTGTTCAGTTTAATGGACTGAACACTTCATTTAACGAAAAACAACTAGTTACATTTCACGGAGTATAAAATAAATAACTGCATTATATTTAGAAAGACATGGGTTGAGTAACTGCTAATAAGAGCCTGTTCCTCTGTTCGTTCGGCTTTCACTGTAAATCTACTGAACCAACTTTGGGGATATTTTTCGGTTAACATTGTTCGGTTTATGTAGTGGACTAAGGCCTGAGTCGAGCGCCCTCATTCAATTCAGTTCATTCGTGTGGTGACGGCAGAGTAGATAACATTTGTCACCAAGCCCTACTCTTCCCGTGGGTGTCGTAAGAGGCGACTTAGGGACTACACATTGAACAGGGAACGGGCAGCAGCGCTCTCTGATACAGTAACCTTTTAATCTGCGATCTCCAACCCGCCTGCCAAGCGTGGAGGTTATGGCAAAACCCTCCACTTAAGTGGAGGAGGCTCATAGTCCAGCAGTGGACTGTAGCGGGCCGAAGAATGATATCTGGAACATGGTTGCACAGTACAGATAATGTATAGGTACCTACAGCTACAGATAATGTATAATGTCAGCTGGTTAGAACCCCTGGACCTCAATTTGTAGATGCCTAGTAAGTGTTTGTTACGCCATACGACTAGATAATGGTGTCGATTCGGCATACGCCCAACTAAACTAAACTTAAAATTAGTCCTGTCACTTTCTGTCATTTTTAATTGAAAAGGGACCGAAGATCATCGGTTTTGTTTTTGTCTTTGACTTGACGACTAACTGTCAATTTTAGTGGCTTTTTATTCGTCATGGTGTTAGGTAGGCACTAAAACAAGAATAAATTTGACAGTTAGTCGTGAAGTCATAGACAAAAACAAAACCGATGTTCTTCGGTCCTTTTTCAATTAAAAATGATAGAAAGTAACAAGACTAATTTTAAGTTAAGTTTAGTTGGGCGTATGCCGAATCGACACCAATACTATGGTTATATGAATTTGAATGTTTCTTTTTCTGCTGCAGGTTTCGGGGCGCCAGTGCCTCAGACGGTGTATGGTCGCACCGCTGCCCTGATATACGGCTTTGTGGCCGTGCCAACACATATTTACTTAAGTGAGTCAACTGATAACACGCCGCATCCGCGGTCCCACAAACCTTCTATTGTCAGGGCTTTCAACAAATAAATAATAGTTCTTCACTTGGGTATTGCGTAGGTGAAATGGAAATCTCAAAAAGGCATTTTATGTGTGTATGATTTTGACGTCTCCGTAGCCTAGTTGGTAGTATGCCTGCCTCCGAAGCACAGGGTCGCGGGTTCGAATCCCGCCCAGGGTAAACATTCGTGTGATGAGCACTTGTGTTTGCCTTGTGTCTGGATGTTGTTTATCTATCTATTTATGTATGTATTGGTATATCAGCTATCTGGTACCCATAGTACAAGCTCTGCTTAGTTTGGGATCAGATGGCGGTGTGTGAGATGTCCCACATATTTATTTATTATTTATTTTATTATTATTATTATTATACATAACTATTTTTTTATACCTAGTGGTCCACCTGAGCACGTGCGTTGTAGTTCGCATGGAATACTGCGCGAAGCGTCTGCGGGTGGTTCTGAAGGACCGACTGTCCTTTAACGTCGGGAAAAATATAAATATTAAGACCGGTAAGCTTGTTTTAATTACTTAAACAAAAGGAAGCCCATTATGCCTTGATCCCGTCTAGCAAATATGCAAAGTATAGGGAACAGAGTTTACTGATGATTGTCACTATTATACCAGGTAATATATACTCACCGGCACATCTAATCGCCCACCCTTGTATTTCGGGTAAATTTTAAACTACGCTTATTGTTATACATTACAATTGATTTATTGATAATTTTACAATAAATAAAACACACTGAAATAAACGGTAAATTAACTACTTTTTAACTAACATCAGCTGTAACTAATAGAATTATAAAGAATCACGAGTATTCCCTGAAATTAAGGGTGGGCGGTTAGTTGTGCCGCTGAGTGTATATTACCATTTTTTATGTGGCATCCTCCAATGTGTTTCATTTCCAGGCAAAAGCCTTTCCTTGCTCTCGCCCATACTCTTACCAGACATCCCGATCTAGATGCCAGCGGCTTCTGTAAACTCCGTTCAAATCATCTCGCAGGCCGGACTCGACAGTGGTCGACCATTTTCCGGCACCCATTCCATAGCTACTCTAGCCCGCTTTCTTATATTCTCATAGTGGCACTCCATTACTGGAAATCTGCCGTAAGCTTTTTGAATATGACCCTCGCTAATCGGAGCAGATCTTCCGCAGTGTAATCCCATACCTCTCTCGAATGTTTCGAACACGCTTTCTTCAATCTTTCAACACGTCTTTTCCCTTCTATTTTCAGATATCAGATTACAGATATCACACTTCACACTAATCATACTAATATTATAAATGTGAAAATATAGGTATATTTGGATGTTTGGATTTTAGATGTTTAGATGTTTGGATGTTTGTTCCAAATTTACGCTTAAAGTACTCAACGGATTTGGATGAAATTAGGAATGGAGATAGTTTGTAACCTGGATTAATACATAGGATACTTTTTACGGGAAAAAGTCTTAATCTTTCGTTGGTAACCATTTCGCCCAATTTGGTGACTCGAGTCTTCTATTTGATATCGTAACAAAATACTTCAACTTCAAACGTTCCAAGAAAGCCAGTCTCAAGGGCGCTCGTCCATGGGCGTAGATATGAAAGTTTTGTGAACAACTCGTAACAATCGCCCCGACTTGAAGCGTTTGAGGCATCACGTCCTACTTCAGTTTTATCCGAGTTTTCTTCCTAAACACGGCAAACACGTGACATCACTTCGGTTACTTTTTTTAGAGTTCTGTTGTAAAAAAATACTTTTAAGACCTTAAGGCGGCTTTGCATAGAGGGAACAATTCAAAACAAGGAAGGATGACTTACGATACCAATCGACTTAATAGAATTTCTTTGCTGGCATTGTGTGCAGATTTCCACACTTCTCTATTATCAAAAACGAACGTGTTTCGAAAACGTACTTGTATACAACGTAATTGTAACGATTTAAGGCGTTACACTACCGACGCTCATACAAATTTTAAGTATTCCCATAAAGTTATTACGGAACAAAGGTTCAATAAGTTTCTGGATGGAAAATCTGGAAAGCAAAAGCTGCACTTAAGCATTAACAGAAAACTGTTATAAAAGAAATAAAGAGCTTCGGGATATTGGAATTGGGATCCTCAGACGACATTGTTGAATCATTTATGTGTTACACTTGACCCTTGTGGTTAGCGTTATTACTAACCTTTGCAATCGGGAACGAAAGCAATAACCAGAGACATTTCGCTTTCTTATTGTATAACGACTGGGGAAAAAGCTTTCTTTTTTTTAGGTAATGCTTATGTATGCATTTACGGTCCGAGTCGCGCTACGAGTATATTACCTTGACAAGATTTTCTTGTCGATTTTTAGAACCTTAATTTGAATTCAGTTTTTTACACGCATGCTCACAAAACATTTCAGCATACATAGTAGTTACGTTTCATTCTTTGAATTGATTACATCCGTAGTAGGTAGGTTACGCCGTAGCACGTTGCGTTGCTACGGCGTAGCGCACATAGGAATTTTTTGTTGTTAGTTGTACATTTTGTTAAGAAATTCATAGAACAAAATTATTTTACTGCCCTTAAAATTTAATTTATATATACATATAAGAAAAACCTTGTTAGCTGCAACTATATATAGGTATAAGTTTGTTAAACAAAACTCAATTCCGGTCGATTTGTGCTGCAAAAACGCATGGTTATCATAAGACACAATCCCATCAAAATTGTGCTTCATTACGGATAAAGTAAAAAACTAAATTGTTACATTTCAGTCATAAACATCTAAACAGTTACTCGTAGCTAAATATACAATAATGAGTAAGTACATATTTTGTAATATGCGTACCATTATTTTTATTACTTAGACAGCACAACTAGCCTTACAAAAACGTTTTACATAATTGCTTGGAAAAGTTGTGTGTTAACAGCTGTCCGCTAAAATGTCCTACAAGCGTAGTTTTATGACGCAGATAGCAGTTTCACACAACTAATTAAACCATGTGTGAAACTTTAAGCTGCGTGTACTAGCAGTTAGCGACCGCGAGAAAAGCTTTTACGAGTGTTGTTAACATATTTTATGTCTGATTCTGCTCCGTTGCACGCGATATAATTATTATGGTTTAAATTAGGTAAAGCGCTTCATTTTATCACCATTTTAAATGTTGTTAGTCGGCAAAAAAGAAATAATTTCCATACAAAGTATACTTATTTTTGAGGAAAAAAAATAAGTAGCCTGACGGCTGCTGAGGCAACAAGGTTCTCCTGTGGCGACCGACCACGCACTGGAAGATGAAGAGTAGGCATTCCCCTACCCTAGTGGACCGACACGATCTGATGAAGGTCAAGGCAAATCACTATGTGCGGGCAGCGCATGACTGGCCATTGAGCAGTTTTTAGAGTTTATCCAGCAGTGGTCGTCTGAGGTGAAGATTATGATGAAATGATCTTTGTATAAACCTAACGATCCACCTATATAACACAATATTAGCAGTCCATAAAACTTTGTCGCCAGATCGCCACCAAAGATTTCAGACGCGCGCCACCTCGGAGCGCGCCACCTCGCAGCGAAGCGATCGTCTTATGTTCCTCTGAGATCGCCACCAGCCACCGAAAGAAACTTACTAAATAAATTCCCTTCTGATAAAATAATCTGGTTAGGTGACAGGCGACATAGGCTGGCAACCCTCGGATTTTTCCTCCGAGCTGGCAACCAGTCACTAAATGCACGTGAAGATCGGTGTTTGTACCTAACCTAACCTACCTTGCATATTGCCTAACGTGGTTGCTCAAAGCTTTGCTCACGTAATAATTTGTGCGTATGTTTAGTAGGTACTTCTATCAATACGACCCTCGGGATTCAAATTGGCACTCGTTCTGCCCGAGCTGCTTAGGCTGAAATTCTCTTTCTGCAAACCAGAATTCCAGTATTCTGGAGCGATGCCAACTTACTACTAACTGCTAAATTTCTCGCATGTATAAAATTTTATGCGACTAATCTACTCATCAAAAAGCCTTAGAAAAAAAGAAAATGACAACTTTGTTTGCGACTTGAATAATAGAGTGTGCCATTTTTGGTACCTCTGTTACCTTTACATAAATATTATTTTCGACCTGCTAAAGTACCCATTAGTAGGTACCATTCAATAGAATACTTAAATAAAAAAGTTGAATGAGGGACTTTATTTGCCGTGTTATTATTTATTACATACAGTTGATTACCTACTCAACCCGTAATAGGGTGTTAAACAGTCTAGTATTGGCTCGCTGGCTCGTGATATTGCTGGTAGCTACTAATAACTTGTGGTTGACCAGCTGGTAAAGGAGAGCGCTTATTCTGCAGTAGGTATATCTTATTTAGCCCTTTCCCTAAATAAACAGAAGGATGATTGCAGAATGTCAACATTCTATGTTATAAAACCACGACGACTAACATAGAGCTGACTGAATTTTCTAGGATAAAAAAGAAAGGAAATTATAGAACTGAGAAACGCCGATGTGTGAATGCAATCATATGCTATAGTATACGGAACTTAACCTATTGAAATATTTTAAATTGTGTCGTGTTCTATTATTATTTTTTGTGAATGTTCGCCGCGTATAATGTATTGTTTTTGTTTCAAAAGGAGAGAATAATGCTTACAACAAGCAAACTAACGAGGGATTAACACAACTCCCCCTTAACAACATTAACGTTTATTGGCTGTTGGCGTTCGCCGCTGTTATACAACGTATTAACTAATTAACTCCTATAGCTGCCACAATATCCAATGGATAGCGAATATAGGTTCCATGAAAACTATTGGAACGTCTATTATTTGGTATTCTTGTTTTGAAGGTACAATGGGTTATTCGGGAAGTTACGTTGTAAACCTTTATTTAAAAAAATACGGAAAGTAATAGATGGAAATATTAAATTTAGAGCTGTCAAACATCGAATTCTGACCTTACGGACGCGTCGCTTGAACAATTTATTTTCCCTATCGCTTTGCCCTAACTCTTCCCACTCTCAACTCGTCCCAATTCCCAACTTATCCCAATCCCAATTCGTCCCATTCCCAACTCATCTCAATCACAACTCGTCCAATTCCCAACTCGTCCCATTCCATTCAAATTATGTAAGCTTTGTTGGTATTTGAAGGTGGATTGTTCATAAACAAACTAGTGGCATAATGTGTCTTCTCTTCTTCTTCTTCTTCTTCTTCAGTCTTTTTCAACCATTTTGGTGTAGACCTCTTTCAACCTTCTCCATTCCTCTCTGTGTTACGCTCTTCGTATCTAATTCGAGCCCGCGACTTTCTTTACGTCATCTTTCCAGCGCATTTGTGGTTGTCGTTGAGGCCGCTTTTCTCCCCATGGTTTCGATTCGAATTCATAATGTGTCACTTTGAAGTAAAACGTCAGATCTGCGAATGAGTTGAAGTAACGGCGAACTTATTGAGTGAGTGAGAGAGTGAACGAAGAGACGACATTCAACAGTGTTGGTTGGAGTAGAATAGAACTTTCAAATAATATTTGAAATACATTTATTTCAAATAACATTATTTGTAATTGATTTATTTGAGAAATACTTTATTTCAAATAATCAATTATTTTTTTATTTCAAATACATTATTTGTTATTTGTAATTCTTTACAAGTAAAGTATTTAAAAAGTTTATTTTAATTACATAATCAATTACGCATGATCATCAGAAGTCGGAATTAGGCAAATAAATAAAGTGGATATGCCTCAAATCAAGAGTTTTATTATAAATAACAGGAGAAATCGCGTAATTTGCAATCTCGAAAGTTGCAAAGCGCACATGCGCGACTTTGCCACATTTTTAGTTCGCACAAAATATCTTGCGAGAAAAAATTAAACAATAGCGGAAATGCGGGACACTCCCCGCTTAGTGAAATTAAAAATCCTAGGAAGATCCATATTAATATCAACATTTCGATGCAAGTACAGAAGCCAGCACTCATGGACGTATATTTTATACGTCCATGCCAGCACTTTAAAAATTTCACATGATCAAAGAGTGTGTAATAATAATAATAATAAATAACTTTACATCTTTCTTTCTTTTCGAGTCGATTCGGCGACTAATTTTGGGAAGACCAATGCTCTGCCACACATATGGCATTAATAACTTTGCATGCAATATTACTTGTCGCGTCGTGTTTGTGAGTGTCACGTGATTATGCGCTCACCATCTCAACTCAATAGCCCATTGAATCATAAAGTTAGTTGATTACATAAAATATGTACATAATACAAATTATAATATTCGTTGAGATATTTAATCTCCAACAAATAAAAATAACTTAATACTAAGATAAGTTCACAAATATCAATTGCTCATCCTAAATTTATTTCAATTACAAAATACAAAATAATTATTTGAAATAAATTTATTTGAAATAAAGTATTTACAATTGAATGTATTTTAAAATACAATTATTTGAAATAATTTATTTCAAATCATTATTTTGTTATTTGTATTTCAAATAAATTTTGCCCAACACTGTCTGGAAGGAAATACGGTTGTTCCTTTATTGGATACCACAGTACAGTGGGGTTTGTAACTGTAAGTAGAGTGATATTGTGTCGATAGCAAATATAGCTAGTTTTTCTGATATTCCTGTGTAGTACTTTGCGAGTAGTGTTGTTATCATGACCGCGGGTAGAGTAACTGCACTTGCTATGGACGAGTTACGTAGGGTCCGGGCGGGGAGCCCATTGTATGTTGGCCTGTGTTCAGTGTCTGTTTGTGTCACATCGTTTTAGGTTATCTATTGTGATAGAGATAGTTTTGTTGTGTCCTCCCTCAACCCACTCACGATCCGTCATGTAAATTAATAAAGAAAATTTAAAACAAAACAAACAATCCTAACTCGTCCCATTCCCAAGCTGTACCATTCCCAACTCGACTTTCAGCCCCATTAGCGGTGGCTGCCTGCGGTATTTGGCGCTGAATGGTTATTCAGGAATTCAATAACCGAGTCTTATCTAGCCCATTGTCAGAAACCTGGCACATCGTCCGTACCAGGGCCTGTATTCACAAATGCTTTCATTTTTTGTATATTTACAATATTAATGTAACTTTGTTTTTGTTTTAGAAAGTCCAAACTACAGCAGGAATTCGGAAATAAAACCTAAAAGGTGTAAATTACGGAAAAGGATTATAGTAAGTAATTCATGTGTGAGTGGACTAAGAGACAACCCTGGAATTTGCTAAACAATATTACCAAAACGTAAAAGAAGTCTAAGATGAAATGCAGAACGTTATAAATAACTTAAATAAATAACTTAAATAATACAGTCCCATAACATGTGGTGGGTGGTCCCTTAGTTCTCACACGTTGTTGTCGAGATTTGGGAAAGTACCATAATTTGAGATACTGTAATCAGTAGGTATTAAAATGTTAAATCATACAAAACTCTTCCTGAAATCTCAAAAAATATCATACCAACAGTGCATACTGGGCGTCATCTGCATCGGTCGCGGAGTACCCCTAGCCATGGTACTGTACTACGTCTTGGGGCTGACGACGTTCGGAATAGCGCGCTCGAAAGAACCCCTAGATGTCGTTATGTTCCCATTAGAGTTCACTACAACCGGCGGATTGGAGCACGTAAGTCAAGTGCCCGTTTCTTACAAATAGACGTCAAACCCCGAAAGGTTACTAAGGCATAAGTAGATAGTTGTGCCGTGTGGTGACGGCAGAGTAGAATACATTTGTCACTCTACTCTTCCCGTGGGTGTCATAAGAGGCGACTTAGGGACTACACATTGAACAGGGAACGGGCAGCAGCGCTCTCTAATACAGTAACCTTTTAATCTGTGATCTCCAACCCGCCTACCAAGCGTGGAGATTATGGAAAAACCCTCCACTTAAGTGGAGGAGGCTCATAGTCCAGCAGTGGACTGTAACGGGCCGTTGATTTGATTTGAAGTAGATAGTTGGGTTAACAAGGATTCCCCGTACATACCCATACCTATGTACTACAGTGATCAATTTCGTTTAAAATCATTCCCAGTACTTTTGAGTAGCCTATTTCCCAGTAGTTATGTGGGCATAAATCTTCAACCCTATTAATTGCATTTCATACAGTGTCTATAGCAGTTTTCTGAACTCATAAAAACAAAGTTTCTCCATTTCCGCCTAGGTACTCATCGACTTTTTAAAGAGTTGTAAACCGCACGATTATCCATATCTTCCTCTCCATCTTACAGGTAGAAAGCTATGTGCGCATGTTGTACGGTATTTACGTAGAAGGCGCGATGATACTGCTGTCTTGCGCACTGGCGACCTTGCGCCGGCACAGCACAGGCTCAGTGAACAAAATGGCCGACCGGTACAGACTATTCTCGAAAGAAAAATATAGCGACTCCGAAGATTAACAACACTACGCTACTGCTGTTTGTTGCTCGTAGCGGTCGTAGCAACTGACAGCTTTTACCTTATAAGATGATGCGGGAAATTGGAGCATCGAATGTGCAATGCAAGGTGAAAGGTGTCTATCCAGGTAGATATAAACTACCATCCTGCTCCTCCACTTGGTTTTTCTGTGCAAGTAGTGCTTTTTGCTCGCATAAAAATGTGAAAGGGCGAGTCTTGGTTATCGTAGTTTATCTTTACGTGTGTACTTATTATTAGGCTTATTTATTAATGTGTACGTCTTGTTGTCCTAAAATAAATCAGTCTATAAAAATACAGCCTAATTACTAGCTGACCGAGCCACAGATCAGGATGGATGTGTATGGATGACCGAGCACGTCATCCATACACTTAATCTTAGTGAACCTTCACTACTACAGAAAAAAACGGTATGTCGTCGGAAGTTAATATTACTGCCACCTGATTCTGGACCCGAAAAAAAAACGGTATGTCGTCGGAAGTTAATATTACTGCCACCTGATTCTGGACCCGAAACTATGTTGCTATTTTATGTCCACACAGCGTCCTCGTTTTTTCGTGGTAGGTACGGAGTTGAAAGAAAAATGTAACATGTCAAGTTGTGCATACCTAGTTGGTCCATGTGGAATGCGTGATTGTGTAGGCGTAGGTTGGAGGAATGATACAAATGAAACAGAATGTTATTCAATTTGTTTTTTATTTATCTACGCTTCCTACAGACTAGTCAACGGCTATGTACAGTAGCATAATATAGTTTTCAATATATTTACCAAGGTAAACATTACCAACAGCGCATTATTTATTGTAGCAAAATTTCAATTATTTTTGTAACCAAATAAAATTGGTGTTGTGCCAAATTAACATTTTATTAAAATTCGTATCACAGAATTAAAACAGAGCAAAGATAACTAAAAACACCAAGAATATTTATTGGAAAACCAATTAAAATTCAAAACAAAAAAATATCTTTCCCAAAAATGAATTTAAATGAGGCACAAAAGGTTTGAGGCGCATCTCTTCTTCAATTTGGAATACCTTTCCTTGCTTTCTAGAGGAAGATTTGTCGCCCTCAATAATTCGCGCACATTGGTGATACGCCACGCTTCGTTCGTTTAGTTTTTACACGACATCTTAACAGCTTTAGCTCACTAAATACACTAGACAGCAAATAACCCGGGTCGGGTAAAGAACACACCTGACAATCTCGGAAACTAGAATGCTAACTTAGTGAAATAAATTGTGTCAAGTAAATAATTCTTATAAAAAAAAATTTAAAATCCTAATTATTTTCTACAGCTTATTTTTGTTAATTGTTTACTTTTTGTGTTACGTGCTAGCTGTTGTTACCGCGGTTATGCGGTTTGTCCTGGTCACGCGGCAGATCCGCTTAGAAAAACCCCATTTTTATTATGGCATAAGGTAAATCCAAAAGTCCGGTTACGCTTGATACGTCGATTTTGCGACACAAGCATTAGGTCCTTGTCAAAAAAAAAAAAAAAAAAAAAAAAGCATAAGGTAAACAATAACCAAGAAATCTTATTGCTATCATTTAAAGTGTGTTTAATTGTCAATTAAACACAATTTATTTTACTAAGATAGCATTCATAGTTTTCTAGATTTTCAGGTAACACCTTTCTTCATATGACCCGGATTCATGGCTGTCGAGTGTAGATTACTTTTATAATTTATCAATAGGAAACAAGACTCAAATTAAACGGACACTGACATTGAAGGGAGGATGCATTGTAATTTCTCCGAACATGTCAGGCTTATTTCTTTCTTTCAAGTACACAGTTAGGCGATCTTTTTTCTACGTAGCAATTTCTTCCCTCTTTTCCTTTAAGAATGTGCAAGTACCATTTTCTGTCAGATATGATATATGTAGGTAACAAACAAAATTAATGCCGCTGAACAAAAACATTTGCAATTTATGTGAAGTAATGTTAAGTCTTGATTAGAAGTTATCGTCATTTCATAAAATTACTTTTAAACTTGGGTTACTATAGGATGAGCTCTCTGACAGATTAAAATTTTAAAAACTTTTTAATATTATTTATTAATTAAGTGAAATTACATACAGTTTAATGATGAAATAAGAGGTGAAGTAACTTTTTTTTAATATTTTAGCTATTACGGTTTTTAAACTGAATATTATTAAAAAAAGTTGTTAATGTCGCGACGACGTATGAAAAATTTTGAAGCTGTCAGAACTCATCCTTTAATAACCCGACTATAATAAGTCCAACATATTATATGTAATTGTCAGCACCTAATTTAAATCTCGTTAGGGTAACCCTTGGCCTGTCTACAACGTTTATTAAGAGTCTTGTGGCCGTTGTGGCACTCATACCCAGGGCTTCTCTTCATTTTGTATTCCTACCTTAGTGCATGGTAAAAATATAGTATAACAATCTAGTGTAACATGCAGAGTGATGAGGGTAAGATGTGACGTGTCAACAATGTCGCTTAGGGCGTCTTATCTTATCCTTTGCTGCGCTTGGCTTTGAGGTCGTCGTCTCCGGGGCTACCAGTAGCTCCTTCCAAAGACTTCTTCTCCCTTAGTGCTTCCTTGACAGCGTCCACCATCTCATTTTCATCTATCGACACTTTCTTACCTGCGGAATCGTGCGTCATTTTGTTTTATTTGTCATTTATTATCTTATACTCGAAAGCACACTAGCGCCAAAAAACTTAACTGCGATAGCACAATGAAATAAAAATCTGATCGACAAAATCAATCATAATCTATGTACCGAATATTTTATATGCGGCACGCGCGATGTTGTAACATTCCTTTGTCTGCGGCGCGTCAATACGTCTTGACAGCCGCATACAAGGGGTTAAAGTAAATATCGAAAGAAAAAAAAACAGAATTGTCCATCTCGTAATACTTAAATTTATTTTTGATCATTCCAAATCTTCGCAATCAGATTTTTACATGTTTCTCTGAACTACTCTGAAGGCAGACAATTAATTATCGAAACGGCGTCAGTGTTCGTTCAGATCACCAATGGTATTGGGGCAACTTTAGGCGTATGTGCAAGATCTTTTTGTTTTTGGTAATTTTGGGTATTTTTTTAACAAGTATTTCTATTGTCGTCATGAGTGGGACACTACTAGCACGTCTACAATCTAAAAAAGGTACACTTTACATTATACATGGGAAATAATATTTTTAAACTGCAATATGTGTTATTCACTAACCAAACAAAAGTACATTCAAGTACCTATATTTTAATCTACTTCTAGAAAATAACTAACTCGTATTATGCACAATCTCAGACTTACTAAGTTAACATCATCTTTCACAGTAGTGATTTTATATTTTTTTACCTATAAAGAAAATTTATTATCATTTATAAAAATTGTTTCAGCACGTTAAATTAACTTTTCAAGTTAAGCAAATAAGTAGAAACTGTGATGAGGCAGATTTGATATATAGAAATTGCTTATTTTATTTTGGAATAATTTGCCATATATTTTTTTAATTGTATTCATTTTTATTTATATTATCATGTATAGACCACATACTTACACCTTTATTACTAGCTATCAGACTTAGCTAACATGGGAAGAAAATAGGAATTTATTTTTAAACCTTAGAGACATGCAAACTGCAATATTAAAATTTTAATTAAAAATTAAATAGACTTGTATCTATGTAAACGAATGTTAGGCAGGCTTCATAAAAGAGTGTTTAAATTTGGAACTGAATTATATGGTGTGGTGTATGGTGTGTGTGTCCTGTATTATTGTCTAATCACAATAATCAGTTTTACTATTTTGTCTAGGCTTGCCACTATCCTGATATAAGTAGTTATAATTATGTGCTTATGTGGTCTATAGCATGATGGTGTGTAGGGTCAAACAGGATCACAAATGAAACAACAATATAAATTTGAAATTTTCATATATTCATCGAATTCTGTACACAAGCGGAACTTATGTAAAACCATCATACTATATCCCAGTAAGTACATAAACAACTAATATACAAAAAAACGCTTACGAAAATCCCTTTCATAAAGTAATTAATAACAATAATAAATATTTACAGATTATTTGTTCGCGTAACCGTGATGGTAAAATAAAAAACACATGAAATTATCTCTTTATACAAAACCGTCTCATCAACATCAGCCGAAAGACGTTCACGTCATCTGTCTCTTTTACGCATCATATAAAACCGTCTATTCCAAATGTATCCCTCGTTGACCCTGTTCTTAAAAGGGATGCTGACAAATTTAATTATGCAACAAGAATTAATAATAAAAAAGAAGAAACTATAGTCATGTATGAGTCGAAAACAACAGGAACTCCTTCAAGGCCTTACTTTCAAGACAGTTTCGTAACTCATAGATAAGGTGTAAGAAAATTAAAAAAAGTTTTCTTACACAAGAGTTATTTTTTAAGAGACTTTATAACTTCAGCTTTAATTTTTTTGGTACTAACATCATTCTAATTCATGGTTTTTTATCTTACGAAACTAACGTTTGAATATTTTATGAAGCAACAAGAGTACATGAACTACATTACCTAATTTGTAACATTTCATACAGGCAAAGCTAACTCATTTTTAATTCAATACTAATTTCTCAATCGAATCGTCATTGTCAAAAAACATTTATCTCTTTCACGCATCATACAATTCGGGATTCTTTTTTCTTTCTCTCTCTAATGCTTTTTCATAACCGTAAGGTTTATCCATTTCTGGACCCTTACTGTCTTGTTGCAAAACATATTCTTGTATTTGATATTTATCAGTCGGGTCGTTTAAGAGTGTTACTATACAAAATATGGCCGATACAAAGAAGCCCATGATGAAATACGGTTTGTTTTCCCTAAAGGATTCTGCTAGGCTTTCTACAAACGTCCACGTTTTGTTATCTTGCGCAGTGTGCTCACTATCGCGGTTCATAGGGTGTATTGTCTCGCTACTAGCTTTCGTAGATTCCTCTTTCTGGCTACTGCCTTTATCGGAATTTGCTGTAAAATAAATGTTTTTGTGGCGTATAAAAAAAATATGTCGCCCTACTGGGTTAGATCTTTGTAACTATGTAGATTAATGGAAGTCGAGGGATGTTGAATGATAATGATTTTGTTGTCAGTGTGTATGTTTTTATATAACATACAAAGCATTATTGTGTTGGGTCATTAACTTCGGCCACTATATTTGAAGATATATAAATATAAATAAATAAATATGTGGGGGTCACACACGGCCATCTGATCCCAAACTAAGCAGAGCTTGTACTATGGGTACCAGACAACTGATATACATTACACAAATAGATAAATACATACTTATATAGATAAACAACAACCAGACACAAGGCAAACACAAGTGTTCATCACACAAATGTTGGCCCTGGGCGGGATTCCTACCCGCGACCCTGTGCGTCGGAGGCAGATACACTACCACCTGGACTACGGAGCCGCCAAATTAATTCATTTCATTTACCATTAATAAAGTTAATATTAAAAGTAAAATAAAGATCAGTTCCATACACTGATCTTTATTTTACTTAATAGGGCAGCCTTCTCTATGTTTAATATTACCCGCACTGGGCCCGTGTGGGCAACTAAGGCCTAATCGCCCTAATTCAGGGTAGGCTCGAGCTCCTCGGTGGGGATGAATATTATGAGCTGTTGATGAAGCTGCTTTACTTTTGTAATGTTAGTTGTGGAGTGTTGTATTTACAATGTCTTACATACAAGTAAGTAGCAATGTCTTACAAGCTAATAAAAAAACTTGCAGACGAGTAGTCTTTGGTTTTAGAATATGACGCTTAGGACGGATGGTCATTATGTCTGTGTGTTAGAATCCTTACCGTCGCGGTCCAAGGAGACTCCACGAATCTGCCCCGGGGTATCCTCTTCCACCTCTGCGTAGGCATACATCAGTGCCTTTTGCTTGCCCGATAGTACTTTCGGTACCTGCACCAAATATTCTCAATCAGTTTTATGTATTTAATCATACTTTACAATACTTATGTACAATACATCAGTATTACCAAGTATTATGGATGGCGATTCATTCGTTTTCAGAAACAAATATTTTCCACGGATAGCCTGTTTTTTAAATTCTTCAATATTCAAAAATAAATAAATCAATCAAGTAGATATTTCACGATAGAAAAAGTGCCAAGAACATCATTTATTCAAGTTTTATTATTAGAGCTACCAAGTTTTTTGTTATCAGAAGTGGGATGTACATCTCAAAAAGGTTGTCCTTCCTAGTTTGTCTATCCTAGTCTAAAAATGAGACAAAAGTGTACTGACCTGTATTTTAATATGCACATAATGGTCCCCGTATCCATGCTGACTGACCCGCTTCATACCTTTCCGGGACAAACGGATCGTGCTGTGGGACGACGTGCCCGGCATTATCTATGGGGACATTTTCTTATTATTACAAAACAGTTTCATAATACAAATACACTAAATATAAATGAATACTACTCTCAGTTATGTTCTTAACTTAGACGACAGGTTACAAGTTAGATTCCATGCAGATATATTTAAATGATACATCAATCAGAGTGTCTCTTCATGGTATCACCGACATTGGCGAGGTTGCTATGATACTATAAATTAAACTCATAGTTGAGTTAAAAGAACTTCAAGTAATATTAATTATCTCAGATACCTATAATTTCATTATTATCAAACAAATGTTGAATACCAACCTGAAGAGTGTGATCTTCATATAAACCTTGTATCCTGACAGTACCTCCTAGGACTGCTTGAGCTATTGAAATCTGAGGAAATATAAAATAGATTTAGGATCATTGGCTTATTCCAACAATCCCCTGCCTAAAATTCCCTTTAGGGTCGGGCCGCGTCTGATGCGAAAGGATTTCCATACTTTGCGCGCGTTTTGTATAGGCAAACCGTCGATCGCCGTCGATAAGTGTTGCCCGACCCTTAAGGGATTTTTGGAAATATCCCTATTTCCAAAAATACCTTAAGCATGCACAATTTTTTAAAATTCATTAATAGAAATATTTCATGTTCCAGATAAACACACAAGAAAATCCAAATATCTTGCTCAGGAACTAAGTTATAAGGCTTCAAAGTTGATGCTTAGACAGAGAGGTCCGACGACACATGTGACGTCATATGTGTCGCGGGCTTGGATAGTCCAAGGTCGCGGGCCATACATCCGCTATAGAAAATTTTGTTTTCGTAGGGAGGGACAGATATATTTCAATTTCGATTCTGTTTTGACTGTCAGTATTCTATTTTTGTATATTTTCAGATGAACTATAAAAAAATCTAATATTTTTTTTATGCATGTTCAATATTTTGTCAGGAAATCCCCTTAATTAAAATCTGTTTTTCTGTGATACTACTGTAAATATGAGAGGGCTTTTCCTTTTAGATTGTTAAAAAAAAACTGATTATTATGCTTATCTTTATTTATAATCAATAACTATGAGAAATAAAGACTGATTATACGTAATTATAGTTGTCAGTATTTTATTTACATAAAAACAATTTACATAAGATAAGGAGGATTTATTTAGATAAGGGGATTTCTGGAAAAAAAGTCCAAAAATCACCTTAAAGGGGATTTTAGGCAGGGAATTATTGGAATAAGCCAGGATCATTCATATACCAAATAATATTTTTAATGTATTGCAATCACACACAACCTGCAAAAACTGTGTCAGTACATACCATGCAATCAGTGTGAACATCAGGCCCATCTCTTTTAAAGTAGTTGGATGTTTCTACTTTGAATGTGATGAAGACTTCATTGTTCCCCACAGCCATTCGAACAGTCTGACCGTCTTCCACACCAGCTGGAACTGGAACTGTTACCTTCTTACGTTGCACCTGTGCACAAAATAATCAGACTTTCTTCATTTTATATTGTAAAGTAGGAACATGAATTGAACATGTTCCCACTGAGGGGCCCAAACCTATCCACGAATTGGGTAATTTTAATTAATTTACTTATAATACTCACACACTGTCCTTTGCCTTCACATTCAGTGCATGGGAACTTGATAAGCATTCTAGTGCCGTGACAATGTCGACACGTGGAACGCATTACAAAAGGACCTGAAAATATATAAAATAATCGAATATTACATATAGTACTGTAAAAACGTTATTTTAATTCAATAATCAATTGGCAAAAATATGCTCACTTCCTACAGTGCCTGCTGCCCTTAGCAACTAAGCTGACGTATGCAAATATTAATTTAATTTAATTTTAATTTATTTATTTGGGAAAGTAAACAGCTGCATACATAGTATAACAATACAAATAGCCAACCAACAACACTATCCACAGATTATGTAAAGTAACATTGCTTTGCAGAGAAACAGTAACTAACTATAACTAAAACTTGCGCTACTATAAAGAACGATTATCAAGTATAATGCAATAACAAAATTATAAGATTCATAGATAAATTTAACCAAATAATAGTAAAAGTAAGTACCTACAAATTAGTAGTATTTACCTATAATAATGTAAACAAAGAGAAGAAAAAAAAAATACTAAGTAGTTATTCATCTTGCAGCTCCTTAATAAGCAAACTCCTATATATGTATAACTCCTATATATATATATATATCTTGTCAGTGTGAATATATCTAAATTTTATCATTATAAGTGGCAGTGATGCGTCTCAGCGGAGAGCGTACACCGGCGTTTGTCCTACAGGTGCAAGTGACGAAGAGTTTCAAGGGGTAAACAGAATGTTGAGGGCGCAGGGGAATACAATAAGTTAGATAGTGGACGAGGCTTGGACAATCGAATGTGTTGCTACAAATTTTGTAGAGAAACATGATATCTAACAATGGACATTGTTAGATATCATGTTCTTGAGTTTAGATTTTAATACATTATAGGATTTCTTCTTTCTATAGCATTTGTAACACATAGAACAGAAGAATTTCCTTTGAAGTAGTTCAATTCTATCGGAATATCTGTTGTAAAATGGGTTCCATACTTGTGAAGAGTGGGGTTCATGCTTGTTTCCGTTTTGTACAGACCGTTTTTCGTGTTACAGTTTTGTACAGATAGTTTTTTGAGTACTACATGCTTGCCTTGGACGGGAAAAACTGTGCGAGCAGATTATGACTGACCCGTTTTCTGCAACCATTTTTTTCCGTCCACGTTTTGCGCACTCGAATTTTCCAACCATTAGCCTTTTTGAGAAGTAATCTCCTGCGGTCGCCGGCCGCTGCCGCGGCACGCTCGCTGCGCTCGCTCGTCTCCCTCCGCCTGTTATTGACAACAGTCTAACCTAACCGAAGTGTATTCTTTCTGGGTGGATTTCTTTTTATAGAGGGGGGCTGCGCCCCCCAAACCCCCCCTTCGGGTGGTGCCCAGTAAAAAACAGCGAAAAAATACAGTTTCCTAAAGTCGAGCCATTATTTTGACATGTAATCATTGGCTTAGAAAAACGCGGTGTACCAAAACAGTTGCGTTCAAAACTGCATGAGCACTTTTTGTACAGACCTGTTTTTGGATGCAACTTTTTAGGCATCCTCATATTGAATGAATGCGTATTCGTTGTAAACCATGTACATCAAAAACGTGGCGTACAAAACCAGGAGCGGTCATGAAGGTTTCCCCTTGTGAAGCATATTCGAGTTTGGAGCAAACCAAGGCATTGTAAAGATACATATAAGTTGATGGGTGCCTAAAGTCACGGCAGGTCCTCATAACGAAGCCATACATTCGATACGTTTATTAACTATTATTAACTATTTTGTCAATATGGACATCAAAATGGAGCTTCCTTATATCTGTTTTCTTTCATCTTTAACAATATTTTATTGTTTTGATAAAAATGTTGTCCATGTATCACACTATTTGCTTACCTCTTGAGAAAGTTTCCATGCCAGTACCATTGCAATATGTGCACTTGATGGCTTTGGTACCTGGCTCACAACGGGAACCTTGGCACTTCGGGCAGACGTCTACAACATTAACATTGATATCCTTGTTACATCCACGGGCTGCCTCAGTAAACCTTAGGTTAACTAATACCTGAAAGGCAGAAAATTATACTGGATTATCTTTTTGATAACAAAATAAATCAAGCAATAGTGATGCTCTGGTTAAGAAAATAAAAAAATATTAATGTCTATAATATGCAACATAAAAATTTAAATTCCAGAGACACCAATCATCAATCAGGCTTGTAATATAACACAAAAACTTATTTGTGGTTTTATTTAACTCTTCTTTTTGAATATTGTATTTAAATTACCTCTTTGGCAGCACCAAAACCAAACTGACTTTCAGCAAAGTCACTGAACATGTCAGATTTAAAGCCGGCATCCCCGAAGATCTTTCTAAACAGTTCCTCTGGGTCTATGGTGGATTTGTACTGCCATTGGTGTGCGAAGCCTTCGGCGCCAGTAGGACCTCCACCCATGCCCATCTGCTCTGAAGTTGTACCAAAAGTGTCATACTGTTTACGCTTGCCTTCATCTGAAAGGATCTAAAAAAAATACAAATTAAATAGATGAATAATAAAATGTAAGGTATAAAAAAATAATGTAAGGTATGTATTTTCTTTAAATAACAAGTAAATAAATAAAAATTGACGTGAGTGTAAAAGATGTTTCCAACTATGAGAATATTCTATGCTGAAAGACAACAGATGATAATAATTTATATTAGGGAAAGTGGAATAAGGCTATCACCAGGGCACCACCAAGTAAATAAAAAACTTTTTGACCAAGCGAGAGTGAAGCGTCTCTGTTTCAGATTAGATAAAATTGCTTTTGTATGTCTGTCCATCTGTCTGTTTGTTCTCCTCTACAGGTTGTGTTACTTAACAGATTCTCGTGAATTTTTGTGAGCAGGTTCGATAAATATATCGATTTTTTTTGTAGTTTGTTTTTGGAAATTTATAATAATTGCAGATTTACGGGGATTGAAAACGTAAAAAAAAAACAAAATCAGCCATTTCGAAAAAAAAATAAACTTGCTAGGTCTACAGCTTGTTTGTCTTACCCTGAATGTCAACAAACTACCTGTTATGTTTGTACTAACCTTACCTTCTTTAAATATTCAAACATTCCAAAAACTTACCTCATAAGCTTCAGACACTTCCTGGAACTTCTTTGAAGCCTCAGGATCTGATTTGTTTGCATCAGGGTGATATTGTTTGGCCAACCGATAGTAGGCTTGCTTGATATCTTTGGTGGAAGCGTTCTTGGCTACTCCTAGCACTTTGTAGTAGTCCACCCTGGCACTCAAAACGTTAGAAGTATGGAAATACCGCGGCCTGATCCCGATGTTATCTGAACAAAATTGAGGTTATGTTCTACAAATGTCAAATTGAATCTTACAGTATTTAAGCTTGTTAAGACTGACGAAATTAACAAAATGGAAAGTAAATTATTTGTTTTATACCTAGAGGAAGCAGTAAACAATTAATTACGACATAATGATGTAATAAAAGCATGCAGAACTTACACTTGAGGTTCCTATTAAACAAGGCCGTAGATATCGCAGAGCCATTCAAAAAATTATCACACTTATTGCATTTGTGAATAAATCTACACGGTGTTTTGGAAATGTTACTAGTTATTACTGCACTAAGGGTTTTCGGATTCAAAAATCCGAGAATATTCCGGGTGGGAGCCATTTTGGAAGAAAGGAAATACTCAACTCACAGATTAAAAATTATCAAAGCCCCCATACACAGCTTACTTTAATTGCAATCGATTACTTTAAAATCGATTTCTTCTCTTGAATTCGATTCCACTTTCGTTCAAAAATTAATAGTGTTGCTATTTTTTCTAACATTACCCTGACACAAATCTTAGTTTGCTTGATCAATTTTCCTTTCTCATTTTTCATTTAGCTCTAGCAAAATACTCCCACTAGCTGAAAATTATGATGATGATGATGACTTCCACTAAGGTTTCATCAAACTTTTCTTTACGCCACAGTAGCCATTGAACACATACCTAAAATGAGTTCCAGTAATGAAGGGTACTTTCCAAAACTGGCAACATAATTTTCCGGGGCAACGGTAGGCAAGATGATTTATAAACAAAAAATGAGCTTAGAAAATGCCAAATATTTTATTGAATATTGAAATAAAAGTGTAATAAAACTGTGTGTAAGTGAACGATATATCTGTTTGAATATTAGACGACAAAATATTTAGTATACAATCATGGCATCAATAAGCGTTCGCGATCCAAAACTCGAGCAGCAGGTGCGTATGTGTTTTATCAATTATTTTCAAATAAAACAATAACTCCTTGTGTAGTACTTCACTTGTAGCGTGAATATGTTATCAATTTCATTGTATGTTTAATTTACAAACAAGGAACGTGTGTTTTAGCGCCAAATTATGGAACAGAAAATGAAGCAAAAACGACAGAACTCTGGTCTTGTTCAGGCTAACGATTTGAGGGTTGGTTCGGTCAAGCGACCGATATCAGGGAGCCGCTCTCGCGAATTACATGGTAAGTACTCTCGTTACCCATTACCTGTTGCTATGTACAAATTTTATCAATGGTTTTTACCTAGAGCATGATGTATAATTTTATTTTTGTTTCGTTATTTTCTTTTTACGACAGGCTATGATGGTCCGATGCAATTTCTTATGTCTCCAGTTAATCCAGATCAAGTTATACCCCTCCAAACAAATAGAATATCCACCTATGATGGTAAGTTTTATTTATATTACACACTTTGGACATCTATAGTCAGGGCACAACTTCTGACAATATAGAACCAGTCACTGAATCTTACTTATACAGAATTTTGAGAATTCTGCCCTCATCCACTTACACTTTCTCTCTACGAAAGGTAAATTAAATATTAATCTATGAATAATATTAGAATTATAAAATTAACTAAACAGCGATCAATTAAATGGTTTTAGTTTATTTGAATCCTGCATTATGTCATTATATTATTGATATTGTATAATTTCTACAAACTTCTAAAAAGCTTCCTACCTACCTGCTTGTATTGTAGACATAAACATCTAACATAATTTAAATCTTCACAATAGTCAATAAGCATGGTCTGTTATAGTGTATTCATTCATAGATAGCCTTTGTGTATGATATCATGCTTTGACTCATTCAATTACAGTCACCTACTTTATACTAGTATGCTTATTCATACATATTTCGATTTCTTGATAGGATTATGTAAATTGAATACAATATATAGAATAAATACTTACCAAATCAGAGTTAACAAAGTACCTAAACTTATTAGATAATTAAATGCATATTTGTTTGAATTTCATTTTGTTTGTATTTGAAATTAAGTCCTTAAACAGGACCATTCTATAACTTTGAAATTACTTCTGATTTGGTATACAATATCAGCTGAGATCAACAATATAATAGGCAGTTATCTATACCCTAAAGAAGAAGTGATCAGTTTCTTTTAATTAAGTAAGTATTTTCATAAAGCTTTTGATTCTTTCATGTTTCTTTTTTACTATACAACAAATTAAAAATCGAAGTAAGGTTGATCAATACTTACCTTATCCCTAGTTCCATTAATTACATTGCAATTAAACTTGCCCTGGGACTGCTTACTGGGACTGACTAATGTCTGTTTTGTTAGTGTAACTCATAAATAACAAGTAAATGTATTGTCTTGAACAGACTCGTTGTGGTTTGACTTGTACTTGCTTTTGTGGTTTATGTTGAATCACCTTGTATATTTTTTTTAGTGAACAATTTTTTTGTATTGTTGGCACATTTTCAATATTTTAATCTCTTATGAATATTGAAAATGTGCCTATAGTAAAGGTTTGTTTTAATAGTAAATAAATAATTGCAATATTTTTACTGTGCTGACTTTAATATAATTTATCTTTAATTTTAATTTATCTTTTTTTTGTTTGTTTTAGTTTATTTATCTATTAGTTGCTTTTAAGTTATATTGTTACAAGAAATATTTTCTTAATTTAATAAGGTAGGTTGGGTTTTTGACATGGTTTTAGTGGGGCACTAGTTGTAGGTTGTCGACCTTACAACCCACACGATAAAGAAGAAGGAGTATGTGCTTCCTTAGAGCCACCTAAAGCTCTGCTCACCCTTTTAGGGATAAGAGCGTAACTATGTAAAGTACGTAGTTAATTATTACCTTTATTACTTATTTACCAAACCGGTAAATTGCGAGCGACAACTATTGAAATTAAAATTACCTATTATCTGACACCCTGTATAGTAAATTACTTATTCTATGCCCTTTGGATTGTGTAGTGGTATAAAAGATTATCCATCACAATTAGCCTCATCTCTCCCACGCGATCGTCGCGTGATGGCTTCGCATTTATAAAAGCGAAAGCTCAAGCTGATGTAATATCACGGTAATTATATATCTCGAAATTCCGTGTTTGATAATATGTTCTACCTACAGCAACAACGAAGTACATAATTTCAAATTCAAACTCGAAATAGCGTAGCAATATTCAGGGTACATACAACTCAGCCCATGAAACTGAACAACATTTTTTCTGTTACTTTTCAAAATTGCAAAATAAAAAACTTTTCATACAAATTGACTCAGCTAGCTGAGAGAGAGAGAGAGAGGTATATTTCGAGGGGTTTTGCTTTATTCCACTAACACGTTGTAGACCTTTGAAAACTAAAGATGTAATTCAATTAATTGTATCTTTCTCGTAAATAAAAGTGAGTCAAGTCACTGCTCATAACATCAAATAGATGGTAGTCGTAGGTTACCATTTAGAAATTTATAAAATCTGTCATAAATGATGAACGAACCCATAAAACCTACCTATAAAAAAAATGTCAACAGAAATTTTAGCTTTAGCTGTTAAACTTCCTACTTATATTTCAGACCTGGGCAATCAGATAGAAGTACTGACTGTGGGGGACGGGGATGGTAGCGGGGAAGAGGACGAGGAGAGTGTACCGGTGTGCAGCGTGGGTCGTGACGTCAGCACCGACGACGTGTGCGCAGACGCAGCCGTCGCGCCGCTCCAGCCGCGCGCCGTCAAGCGGGACGTGTCTCCTACACAGGTAAAGTCCCGGAACTATATGGACGTTACTTGTATGATACTTGATGGTACACTTGCGTCTTCACCAAATTGATACTAAAATACAGGAAATACTAATTTCACCTCCTAAGACCCAGACTTGAAATAACAAGGTAGTCGTAAAAACCCATTGTACAAAATTATGCACGAATTAATTTATTGCTATCAGACCCAGAGATATAAAACTTCATAATTTTGAAGCTAGGTGTTATAGGATGTCGAGATTATTTTTAGCGTAATACTAGGTATAAGAATATGTACAAAAATTTGTACAGTGGGCGGAAGATTATAAAACTGGGTCTGATAAAGGTATTTCATTTTGTACAAAATTTTGTACGCGGGGACTTAGGAGGTTAAAGAGAGCGCCCACCAAAGCGGAGAAGAGAGGAGATGTATTTGAATAACCAATCAGATTTCGTTATTGAAGCTAAGCTGAGAGGAGATGTGGAAATAACGAAATCTAATTTGTTATTCGAACACATCTCCTCTCCTCTCCGCTTTGGTGGAAACCGGGCGTAACAAAGGTGATGTTTGCTTGCACATGAGTACAGTCGCGAACCACGTACGAGTATGTTTACAATTTTTTATAATATAATAATCTGCTAATGGTACCTATTAGTACTATCGTGTAGCATTGTTAATGTGCGCATTTTAAACACATCCCTTTCACTTCTTCCAGCAGCCTTTTAGGGTTCCGTAGTCAAAAAGGAACCCTTAAAGTTTCGCCATGTCCGTCTGTCTGTCTGTCCGTCCACGGCTTAGCTCAGAGACTCTTAGTACTAGAAAGCTGTAATTTGGCATGGATATACATATTAATCATGCCGACAAAGCTAAAGAATAAAATCTTTAAGAAAATTTTTTTTTTGTTTCCTCTGGTACACGTGACGTGGGTGTTAGTTTTTTATTCACGACTACCTTATAATGTGAGGTAACGCTGGATAGGTTTTTTAAAAATAATGAGGGTTTTAAAGTGTTTTTTTTTTTTCCTACCAGCGAAACCGTTGTATTTGGAAATGTGAAAAAATTCCCGGTAGTACTGATGATGAATTCAAACGGAAAATTATCAACATCAAGTAGGCTTTACAGGTTATTCAATAATAGACCAATTTATAAAATGTACTTGTACAAGTAAGAAATTCGGTATTACAAATATCATAGAAAAATTATGTTGATGAATGTTAACTGTCTTAAACAGGTACCTAACAACTACGGAACCCTACACTTTGCGTGGCCCGACACGTGTTTGGCCGGTTATTTATAAAATAGAATATACTTAATTGCTTTTTTTATGTGATACAAACTAATGATACCAACAATACCCCATACATCCAAATCTGTTCAAACACTTAGAAGTTATGGTGGAATAAAGAAACTCATACATACATACATACATACATACATACATCTTCTTCTTCTTCGTATCCTCATGACTGAGGGTCGTGACCACCAAAAGACGCGTTGCGGGACAGGGCTCTCCAGGTGCATCTATATCTTGGGCAAGGTGGATTGCGGCCTGAGTGTTGCAATTAATGGACCCGAGAATGGCATCTGTCCACCGAGAGGGCGCTCTTCCTCTGCTCCTTTTCCCCTCAACGTGGCCCGCTAGTATAAGTCTCTCAAGGTACTACATACATACACACATGAACCCTATACATATTACACTCCTTTTTTGCGCAGTAGTCGTGTAATAATTGAACTTTGCATGTAGATGTGAGTCAGTGACAGCATCCATTCATGAAAAAATTGTCACATCATCGTAATACTCGTAGTTTACCAGGAAACTACTGCCCAAGCTACTACTCTATAAACACTATAGTATTATAGACGTCAGAGTTTGTAAGTTTATAATTACAAATGCGAAAGTAAACCTGTCTGTTACGCCTTCACAGCTAAACTACTGAACCAATTTAGATGAAATTTTATACAAAAATTAGTACCCCGAACGGATACGGCTATATTTTACCGCGGTAAAATGTCTTGATTCCTGCAGGTCTTGCTTCACCATAGTAACATTACTAAAGCTAACTGCGCCTTCTAGTATGTACATGCGCTCATGGGTTGCATCTCCGCGATCAAAACTGGTGCTGTTAATTTTAGAAACACAGAAATCACACTAACACGTATTATAAATCTGAAAATATATTAGGATGTTTGGATGTATGTTTCGCTTTCAACCCTTAACTACTGAACGGATTTAGACGAAATTTGGAATTGAGTTAGTTTGTACCCTGGATTAACACATAGGATACTTTTTACGGGAAAAAGCCTTATTCCCACGGAAAAACCTTACATAACGCGAGCGTAGCCGCGGGCGGATAGCTAGTCCATAATAAACGCGCGCGGACAGCTAATATTTGGTTACACATGCTGAACGGATTTGATTTACAGATAAAATATTGTTTTTTTTTTTTATAAATTAAGATTAAACTCTTGACCTCCATCTAGCCCGAAGGAGAGATGAGGCCTACGCTGGAGCGAGTTTACTCATGAGAAGCCTATGCACTCGCACTTTGAAGTGGTTAGGGTTGTATGCATTCGGAAATACAGAGGCCGGCAGGGCATTCCATTCCTTGGCTGTGCGCATTATAAAGGAGGAACCGAAACGAGTAGTTCGAATGCTGGGGATATTGACAAGATAGGGGTGGTAGCCAGCAGGTGTACAGGTTAAGAATTTTTACCACAGGAAACATCTTTATTACCAGATTTATTAAAATAAGAAAATTTTGAAATAAGCGGGCGTGACCGTGGGCAGGCAGCTATAAAGGATAAATGGGTTGTGTTGTATGTTTGTGACGACACAGTGTGACACATCATAGCATAGTAGTACCACAGATGTAGTGCGTAGAGGATAAATGTGAAGTTTATTCCCTGTGTGCCCTACTTTAATTGTAAACATTGTGGGAATCACACGTGCTTAGTTTTTACTGGAAAAAATAGTTTGAAATAATGAGATTATTGGTAAGTCTTATGTATACTTTGATTTTTACAGTAAGTGCTCTGTCTGGACAACGTCTACCTAGACAGATAACCTAGGCTTTGTGATCTGATGCTTGAAAGAAATCGAGCCAAAACATCAGCTTCCCTCATAATATCACATATTTATGAGATGAGAATATATAAAATAATTGTGATCGAAATTGCATCACAAATCGCTTGAGCCTTTTACATTTTAGGTAGGTTTCATATTCAGTTCTGTTGTTCAAAAATATTTACTACTTTCAGGGAAACGACATCTCTGTGCGAAATCCGGCGCCATACCCTTGCAAAGTTTAAGTAAATGTTCTAAGTTCGCCATCCATTGACGGTTTTTGAACACTTATCAAAGCGTTCAAAAACCAGTAATGGATGACAAACAGATCGTAAGCTTTAAAACTTTTAATTAAAGCTTTTCTTAAATTAACAGGCAGCAGAAATAGAAGGGTCGGTGGAAGGAGCCGTGGAGACGTTTGTGACGACGCCCGCGAAGCACGGCACGCTGTACAAGTGCAGGATAGCGCGCGACCGCAAGGGGATGGACAGGGGGCTCTATCCCACCTACTTCTTGCACCTGGAGAAGGATTACGGAAAGAAAGTGTTCCTACTAGCCGGTGAGTGTACAGACACGACGGCGGCGGATGCTTCTTAGTGGACTTTTTTTTATTTTATTAATTCAAACTTGTTAGTTTCTGCTATCGAACAGTAAAAAAATAAATTGCCCTATCTTTAAAATTAACCAAGTTATATATGTTTCAAATCAAGATTAGACAGAGAGGCAAATACCAGTGCCTCTAGTGACGGCACAAGCAAGTATCTCCATACAATATCCATACAGAAAAGTGTTTTAGAAAGTGGCAGACATAATGAAACTTTTAAAAATTACTGTAAATTAGTTTTCCAACTGATTCCGTATGTTCTTCGCAAATCGTCTGCTACTAATCTTTATTTTTTTATATTAATTCATAAAATATGGTAGATTCAGGAACAGTACAATACAAATATACTTGATTGGCACGAAAACATAAAATATGCAGAACAATACAATTGAAACCATAAAGATCAACAGCTTAGCGCAGCTACGACCTTACTGCTAGGGTAGCAATATGTCGTAAAGCGTTAAAATCACTCGGAGTGATAGCCTTTTGATCTTCTCTTCCTTCAAATTTCATAAGTGCAAATGAAACTCCATTCCATATAACATTGGAAAAAAGAAGCAGTGACAGTAAACATTTTAGCACAAGTTCAAAATATTAAGAGTAGATAGGCTCAGGTAGGTCTTATTAATGAATTATTAGATTAACTTGTTTTCTGAAATGGTTGCCTTTTGATATTTTATTTTAACATTATAACAACTTAACAAGAAATAACACGAGTAGCTCACAGCAGAACAGACTTCAGCAACGCAAAACAAACACCACAAAAGCCAGAGGCAAGTGAAGTGACGAAATTTATCAATCACTGACAGTGACAGTTCAATTCATGACATGACGTTAAGGGTGCGTTCAAAATCTGTTAAAAATTGTGCATATCAGTACTAATGTTTGTGACCGCTGTCTTCTTAGGTCATTTTAGGACACACTTTGCGTTAATATTAAAAATACGTACTACGCGAAGTGTGAATATAAAGTAACCTTTTTACTAGTTTTTTACTTCTTTCCAATCCTATCTGGGACAGAGTACACCTATAACGTCATATGAATCTTAAGCTATTGTTTTCCCTTCCAGCACGCAAGCGCAAGAAGTCGGCGACATCCAATTACCTTATATCGACCGACCCAACCGAGTTGACCCGCACGGCCGACAGCTTCGCGGGCAAGCTGAGGTCTAACCTCATTGGCACGGCGTTCACCGTGTACGACAACGGCAAGGCTTGGCGGAAACACGACCACGCCAAGACTAGGTGTGAACTCGCTGCGGTCGTCTATGTAAGTGTCACTTCTTTATCGGGATTCGGGAAGTCATGCTCCAATTCTAATTTTAAAATCCAGCTATCCTTTTCGTTTTTATGACCAATGAAAGAGACGTAATGAATTCAGATGAACGAATGATATTAATTTAAACGAATGATAACCTAAAATAAGGGCATAGCAGTGTCAGATTAAGATATTTTTAAGTCACATGTTTTAAGTGCTCTCTAAAATTGTGCAATCGACACGGCCATGAGGTTCAAATTCGATGTTTGACAGCTCTAATATTAGGATGGCAATCTCCTGTCCCTTTTCAATCTTTAAAAGGTGAAAAGGACGGACGAACTTAAATTAATGATTAGAGCGTGACAGTGAGAATTAGCCTCAACTCAATATCTCTTTATACTGGGGCCCCAGCGAGGTTAACTTGAGAAGTTACGTAGTAATTTAAGGTCTTCTGTCCTTTTAACCCTTTCAAAATAAATATGAATATGAGATGAACTTTCAATTTTAGATTCAATTTAAAATAGACGCGTACAGGTTACAGGCCGAAAGTTACCGCTTGGCAAGAAATCGATCAATTTTTTTACAGTTCCTTAGTACTCGTTGTTTCATACGCGGTGCTGAAATACCATTTTATATGACTACTAGCGCCACCGATGGAACGCCAACTTATACTTGACAAGCGGTACATAGGGAGACTTCTCTGTTAAGTTGTCAAGTGAGTTCTCTGGAAACTTACTACAAATCTAGCAACATTTTTATTCTGTTTCATTTTCAGGACACAAACGTCTTAGGTTTCAAGGGTCCACGCAAAATGACAGTAATCCTACCCGGCATGACCCCGGACAGGCAACGCGTCACCATCGCTCCTCAAGACGACAGCGAGACCTTGCTAGAACGCTGCAAGGCCCAAAACTTAGACGACATCGTAGTTCTGCACAACAAAACGCCGGTATGGAACGACGAAACGCAATCCTACGTACTCAATTTTCATGGAAGAGTTACCCAGGCAAGTGTAAAGAACTTTCAGATCGTACACGACTCCGAACCTGATTACGTGGTCATGCAATTCGGTCGCGTAGCCGAGGATATCTTTACGATGGACTTCAGATATCCGCTGTGCGCTTTGCAAGCGTTTGGTATAGCGCTCAGTTCGTTTGACAGCAAATTGGCTTGTGAGTAGGTTTAAAGTATTATTTTATTTAGTTTTTAAATGAAATTATGGCAGTATATTTCGTTTTACAAAACCTGTGTTTATTTAAGCTTATTTTAGGCAAATTATAAACTTGGAGGCGAAGTGTAAATATTATATATAATTACATTCAGTGCAGTCGTCCCCTCGCAAAAAGATTGGAAGGAGGTATTTCCTTTAAAACAGGGATTTTATATATTACATCACGTCACTAGAGATGGTAACCATAGACCATTAAGATAGTTTGAAAGTATAAAAAAGAAGCGTCTATGATCATTCGTGCCCATTGTAGTAGCATACATCAGAGCTGCATTCATATATGAAGGGTACAGGGAAAAAACATGTCTAGTTCGTTTATTTTTTTTCAAAAATGTGATTTCTATCACAAAATGTAGTGTTTTCAATGAACTATTATTTTCCGCTTTTATTATAAATGTAAGTTATATCTTTTATATTCCACTTTCAAAAAATCCTATACACGAAAATAACATATTAAATTACATCGTTCCAAACTTTCATAACGCGATATCTCGTGAAGTTACTTTTGTGACTAGACTTGTTTTTTCCCTGTACCCTTCATATTACGTTGCTGTTCTAGTAATATAACGCAGTGCAAAAATATCTTGCAAATACGCGTACATGTCATGACTTTTATAGCATAACAATAAAGAAAGTGCAGCTTCTATTAAATAAAATTCCAGTAAATGCGACTTTTCACGAAAAGATTTGGTTCAAATAAAAATAATAATTGTTACTTACAACAGTTACAACCTTAAAAATTATTGTCGCTATCTATCAGCTCTAATATGTATATTTTGATAAAGTCACATGGAGTTAAATAATATTAGTTAGCGTATATTGTTAAAAAACTAAACGCACATGATTTAGTTTGGTGCTTGTGATGTAGGTTGTGTTAAATTCACGTTTGATCGAAATGTAGCTAGTTTATTTGTGTGTAAATACCATATAACGTACAAACAAAAAGTAATTAGTATTTATATTATTATATTATACTCGCGACTACAACGACCGATTTAACTTTGCACCTTGCGCCTAAGACGTAATTCGCGCCAGGTGTCAAATTACCTTTGTCGTACTTTACTCGAAACTCCACCAATTAATTTTGACGCCGCTCCTGTAAAACGCTGCATTCTGCGATTGCACCTTTTTTCGCCCACTACCTACTACTACACTAATAGCTCATTTCTAAAATGAAAGCGATTTTTTTTGTTACCACTGAAATAATAATTGTAGGCGAGCCACAGTAATCATTAATGATCTAAAAACACTCTACCTTTGCTTATGTTTTAACTCACATGCTCATTTGAATTCTACGCTTTCTTTTTGATTTATTTATACTCTATTTGTTCTTCGTTTTTCTTTAAATCATTATCTGGAAACTGTAGAATTATTTGTATGCTAAGGAGACCAGTTGATTGAGTTTTACTCGCTTCTTTACTATATTGCATAAGTCTATTTAGCGTATTTATGAAAACAAGCCAATTTGTTGATTCTTTACGCGCTCATGGAGTATTCCATAGTATTTAATTTTAAAAACTTGTCTATACCAATAGGTAATAACAAGCAGAATAATTTTGAAGTATAGATCTATATTTTTATCAATGCTACTTTAAACCAGGCTCACAAATTGTGTACAAAATATTTTTTTAAGTAAATTTTGTACTTATTTTAATTTACTTATTGATGACTAGTCACTATAATAATATTATACATTTTACAACATATTATTTAATAAACTTTTTAATTAACAACGCGTGCTTTTATCATAGCATAATAAATTCTTGATGAA
This sequence comes from Carpatolechia fugitivella, assembly GCA_951230895.1. Lineage (NCBI taxonomy): Eukaryota > Metazoa > Arthropoda > Insecta > Lepidoptera > Gelechiidae > Carpatolechia > Carpatolechia fugitivella. The sequence goes on along the minus strand of OX579654.1, from coordinate 7,907,161 downwards.
ATTAATTGTAATATTTAATGAATGAATATAAATAACAATTTAAATTAAAACAATTAAAATGTGATAATTATAAAAAATACTGGTTCTTCTTACATCCGCCTTCTGCAATATTTTACTATTGTATTTATATATTTCTGATATTACTTCTACATAAATAAAGAAAAATGTGTTTTATTTTATGTCCAAGGAATCCGGTGTGAAATATCAGAGGAATCAGTTTTTTCTTTCACAATAATCACATTTAATTAAAATTGTGAAAATATTGTTCCTTTACACAAAAGAGGTATTACTAGTATAAAAATTTAACTTATGATCAAGTATAAAATTATAATGCTGGCATAGTCCATCTGGACGAGCCATAATTCTAAATTAAAGGAATTGAATAGAAAGAACTCGTAAAAATTTGCATGTATTTGTATACAGACTCTTTAAATACTTTTAAAACTTTGACACCAACTTAAAACAAATAAACTAGTATGAGATGTATATCTATGTTGTACTAATTTATATTCAAGCAGTTTATGATTTTCAGTCACAAATCTTCACAACCTAATAAATATTTTATTTTAAATTACATTGTAACTAAAGAAACAGGACTTGCATACAGCATGAAATTTACATCGTTTTGTTCCCGCCGTGTAGTGATAGTACCCGTCAAACTGAACAAATTTCACGAAAAAACAAATCCTGCGACAAAAATATTTTTGTGCACTCCATACAAAATGCGTCGGGAGTCTCACTTTGTATGGAGACCAAAAACTTTGTCTCAGAATTTTTTTTTCGTGAAAAGTTGTTCAGTTTTACGAGTACTAAACGGCGGGAACAAAACGATGTAAATTTCACGGATAAACATTCTCGAACAACTAATATATAAATAATAAATAGTTAAAATTAAAAGAACCTCTCAGCTGAGGATAATTAGTTTTTTGTCACAGTTTTGTAGATTCTTTGGGAGAGTTACTATATTTTTAAAATATTTTTTGAAACCTCTACATTTAAGTTATTTTTATATGCCATAATGATACCGTTACAGTATTATTTTTTATTTCGTCTATTTCCGTATTATTCTGACAATAACTTATCTGTACACTGCCTTTCATTACTCGACTCTCTTTTTATTTTTAATAAATCAAATATATAAATTTAGACTAAATAAATGTGTGCCTATAATAGGATATGTGTTTAGATAGCTAAAATGTGGAATAAAATGAATTTGTATGATAAATAAAGAAACACGTCAATAATCACGAGCTTGTAGATATCTGTGTGTAATTTATATGAAAATTAAATGAAAGGGTATTATTGTCCCTAAATGAATATTGTGTAGAATATGTAATAAATATTACAAGTCAATAAATGTTATTGTAAATTTGATATCAAAGATTTTGCATTTATTGTATTTACATTTAATTTAACTATTAAATATTTGTAATCTGTCGGACTATGTCCTAATCCGACCATGAAATATAGTACAGTCGACGTCATGTCAAGCGCATTTCACCAATAATCTAAAGGACAAACTGTAACATGCAGTTGACTGTAATAAACATTGCGACAAGATAGAATTGTAAATAATCAGAAGTGGCAATCAAATCTTTAGCATTAATAAATTATAGTCAATTCAAGTAAGAACATACAACAACATTTTTAGGCATATTGGTATATAAAAACCTTATAGATTCATACAAGCTTCTGTAAACTGCCTTTTATTTAAATTATATTTCCTCTGATTTATTTGTTTTTAGATTTAACAAAGATGTGATATTGTACTCAATGTAATGTGTTTATGGTAAAAATTAACAAGAATTCACTAAGTACAGACCTGAAAAGCGGCGCTAGTAGTCATATAAAATTGCATTTTAACGAATCATGAGTACTCAAAATTGTAATTTCTGTAGTAATGGCTGTAGTTCCAAATTTAGGTCATTTCACAGATACTCAGGTACAGACTTATCACAGGTTGCTTCGGCAGTACATATACTGTGTAACAACCAAAATTCAACTTTCAGAAAAGTCGTGATTGGTTGAATGAAATGCAATTTTGTATTACTACTAGCGCCGCCGCCGTTAATTTCACAGATAAGTTGGTAGGTCTGTACGCTGTCGCGTATGCTCTCACGAAGTTCGACGTTATTTTAGTCGTGGCATTGGTTTCTTCAATCGATCCTACAACTCCAGGCTGGTCAGTTCTTACCTTGTCGCTCTGTACCTCTAGTTATACCTATATAATATTCGGTGTATTGTGCCTTTGGTAAAAAATAGGTTAAATAGTGTGTGCTCTAGGGCGTGCTCACAGCCAATTTTCATGCACGTATCAATACGCCAGCTGTAGCTGTACCTAGCAGGATCGTATATTTTCATAAAGATTCGTCCAGCCCGGCTGTTAACGCGCCCTATCTGTAATTCGTACCTGAGGCTTTTCTTAGGCAAGCTGTCCCTAGAACGCTTTTACACCTATCCTAAATGTCTAGATGTAGAATTTGATACAAGCAAAGCTCTGTACTTATAGTTAGTAGTTGTAGATAAATGTATAGTAGTCAAAATATTATATCTTGACTAAATGAAGTCCATAATCCTTTATGTACGTAAAAAATAAATGTGTAGTGTCTTAGATATAAACTTTGGCCAACTTATTAACATACTATAGTTAGTTATGCACCTTAGGTTTTACACTAAGATGTAAACACCGCACCTTCTAGTGGATACCTTTGTAGCGCCATCCCTTGTGAAGTAAAATCATAGAAATTCCTAACAACTTTCAAAAGAAATGTTTTTCATGATAAATTAGAAAATGTTGTACCTATATAGTTAACGAGTTCATGGACTAACTTTTGAAAATTCTTGCCATTTTATTTCCAGTAGGTACACCTCACACTTTGTGATGATGATAAGTAAATGTATGATGATATATTGTATTGTAAATATAGAATTAGTCAATGTTTACACAATGAATTTAGGATAATTAAATAAAGGACCAGATCAGTGTAGCTTTTGGCATGTCCTACAAAAATGTCCTTATTAATGTGAATTTGTTTCTTTACCTGTCTAAACATTAATAAAACATTCTTGTAAAATAACCCGCCCTAATTCAGGTTAGGTTCAAGCCCCTTGGTGGGGATGTATATGAGCTAAAATAAGGGTAGACATAAAATGCGCCTACGCGGCGCGAACATACAAGCAGATGCGAGGCGGCTGCGCTGCAGCTTGTACGAAGAGTTGCGTGCATTTCCCTGTAATCTCATGGCGGAGCAGAAGCCGGGCCTATCGGTCGCGCCATTTCTTTTGGGCAAGGAAAATTTGTATTCATAGTTTGTGGAGTATGTCATAAAAGTACCCCAGAAAATACACCCATGAAATTGTGAGATATCTAGGTCCCTGACTCCTCATCTAAGGCAGTAGATATAAATGGATAAAACTATCCAAGATGATGGTTTTGTTTCAATTTTGTCAAATATTGTGTGAGGCTACAACACTGCATTTATTTTAAGATGTACGTACATTCCAGATGCTTTTGTGATATGAAATCATGGTTTGTTTTTTTAATAAATGTTTCAACACATTGTTTTTTTTTTCTTTTTTGGTACATATACTTAACAAGAGAAATAGAATGAAAAATTTGTTATAGACCACCTTAAATAACTTCGATTAGAGAATGAATTGGCGTATTATGAGTGTTCCACCTTTGACCTTACTATTGCGAGGACTTTAAAAATGAGGCCTTCTGTGGCCTCAGTCTAAATGCACACTCAAAGTCACTGCACATTCTTTGGCCACTGTACACAATTTAAACATATCTCTTCTTCTTCACCATTAGTGTGTTGGTTTAGTTACATACTTCACTAAATGTTTTTTATAACTAGCTATTTTTTCTATGCTGATAGCTAAAACTTAGTTTTTCAATTAAAAGACCTATAAAAATTGTTTACAGAGTATAACATTATCTTCACATGACAGGCAGGAGCTATGTGCACAGAGGTAGAACAGCCTTCTCTAACGAGTCTTTCAAATATTTTAGCAAGGTGTTCTTCTGTAGGTGATTGTACAAGTTTCTAATTCTAACATTCTGATTGTTTTTATCAAAAAACATTCTTATCAGCTTCAATTAAATATGGGTTTTTTATAGGAGATTTGAAATAACACCACAGAATGGGTTTTAACTTTTTTATTGAAGGCTTACATACAAAACTTATTCGGTCTTAGCGGCCGCTGCTTTGGGCTTCTTCGCCTTGATGGGCCTCTGGGAGCGGAGGATGGCGGACGCGCGGCGGAGGGTTGCCTTGGTCAGGTCGGTGCGGTAGTGGTTAGCCTTCAACAACCTCTTCACTTTGAACAGAGACCTCCTGGCTCCGGCTTTGAACGGGCGGCGCACGGTGTTCTTCACGGGCTTGTTAGTAGCCTTAGCCTTCTTGTACACTACTGTGAACCCTTTCCTGTCGGGATTCTCGACCACGCTTACCGCCTTCTTGTGGATCAAGCCGTTGTATCTGTAAGAGTTGAGGTTAGTCACATTGTGCGGCTCCTTACTGAACGGTTTCTTGATGTCGCGCTTCTTCACCAGGAAGGCGTTGTTGTTGCGGATGATCATCCAAGTTAAATTGGCCGACATTATTGTAGTTTTTTAGTGAAAACTACGATAAATTAAACGTGCTTCAGCAACGTGTCGTAGACAAAAGAAGGAAGAGTCTTGTCTATGTATGATTTTTGATAGCTGTCACATAAGTGCTGCCATTTTTAGACCAAAATTACCCAAAGATTTAAGATACGATCTTATAGCACGAAGCAGCCAGCTCTCTTATCGCCATTCACGTTTTATGCAAAGCGGGGGTCAAACAAAATGGCAAATCAATCAGTGACCGGCCATTCTGCTTGACCCCCGCTTTGCACATAAAGTGAATGGTGACGAGAGAGTTGGCTGCCTCGTGCTATAAGATCGTATCTTAACCGTCTGTGACGCCCTTTACTATGTTAAATATGTTTAAAGTTTTCCGGATAATATATTTTTTTCAAAAATAATATTTACATGTTTTAAATGTGTAAAATTACTTAAATCAATTACTATCAAAACTCTCCTACTTATGTGCTGTACTATGATGAGGTTATAACGAGAATACTCCACGAATACTCTAGATTTTTTAAACAAAATTAAGAATAAAACGCGTGCTGTGCCATAAAAAAGAGAGTAGAAAGTCAATAATGATGGAACCAAATTCTTTATCGAAAGATAAAACAACTCGTTCTTCGCGCTAAGGTAGCGGCTAACCTTTATCGTATCGCGCCCCCCGCACGCGCCTGTGCTTTTCACTTGCAGCCATTTGCAGAAAGTGGGTCTGATTGAAGTAAGTAATAATATTAAGTAGGTTTGTTTTGTTGTACAGACCTACTAACAGCTTTTGAGAAATTAACTGCAACTCTCAAAAGTGCATTTCAGCAAAAATGGTTGCTATAAGAAGAGAGAGAAAAAAAACTATTTTCAAAGTTCACATTTCTCTATTGTAAGTACATAATATATTCAGGACAGGCTCAAGCCCCACAGAGGGGCCGTCTATGATCTGTTGATTCATGATAATGATTTCTCTGTAAAGATCTTCTCACTATTTTATTTTATGTTTATTTTCTGTCAAGCGTTTCTTTACGAAAATGTTTGCGTCATTATCGGCTAGAATGTTTAACAGTTTAGCCTGTGGTATAGCACCAAAACAAAACCAAAATCGTAAATTTTCTCCCGTAAGACAACTGTTTTTTTTATTGTGGCAACAATTGAAACATAGACAATCCCTACGTTCCGAGATGCGCTGATATCGATTAAAGCACCCGTAATCACGTACCGAATTACTGTCAGTCAGCAGGCAAAACCAAGGCAAAACTCATACGTTTTTTGCTTTTCTGATCACTGACAGCGCTGATAGTCTGATTCGGAATGCGCCCAAAATTTATTGCCTAATTTTTAATAAAATTCTTTGTTATATAGATACAATATTTACTAAAAATAGCAAAAAAACATATGAGATGAAAATAATAATTTTAGTACATTAGAATATGGATGGCAGCAATCAGAAACGCAGAAGGTAGCAGAAGAAATATCCAAGTCCAACGAGTTTTATTATGGCAATTTTGTTTGAATGTCAGTGAGTGAGGAGTAATCTGTCAGTCAAAAAAAACTCCAATCCAACCGAACTGAAATTGTCTGGGACAAATTCGTGCTAATTCTTGTAAATAATATCCTTTTCCTAAAGTATTTAAACTATTCCTTTTTATATAAATGTAGTTCTTGTGCTAAATTTGTATGTGGTTTGTGTAAAGTGCCAAATAAATGGATTAACAGTGTTCTTAACATGTATCGCGTTGATCATAATATAAACAAAGATATGAGTGAATTTGATCTAATCGACGTGGAGTCTTTAGATTTTTCGGATGAACAGACATGGTAAGTAGACCATTTCACAAGAAATTAATCTGGGAGAGCATATGGAGCATCGAAAGACACCTACGTTTTTTTGGGTCAATCTATGGCATGTTTTGCCCTTTCGACATTTCTCTTGGCAATACTTGTTCTTTTACTTGTTATAATTGCGTTCGCCAGGTTCTTACAGCCGTAGGATGTTGCATGTGGGGTAACAGTTTGTTAGAGGTACGTAGGAACAGGTGATTCACTTCCTTATCTATGTTTTGTTGATTTAAAATTGAGAAGTTGGTGTTTCAATAACATTGGCCTTGTTACTTGAGCTATAAAAGTAGTACCTAAGTTAAAGTAAAAGGATAATATATTATTGTGGAAATTATTTTGAAACTAAAATAATCATATTTACTCGTAACTATTCATCTACTCAACACACAGCTAGCCTGTTGCTTTTATTTTTTATCATTCCTTGAAGTTATTTGTTTATAAACTTTGTTAGGAAGGAGTTGTGCTACACTCCTACTGCTTTGTTTTTTTGTTTTTTTTTACATTATTTATGTTAAATCTGAAGAAAACCAATAAGATTATTTTGTTGCACTGCTGATTACAAATTAGTTCCCATTCCTTATCTAATATCATAATGATAAGCATAAAAATACATAAGTTGATAAACATAGTAAGTTTTAGCAAATTGCAGTCCTTGATTTGATTGTTGCACTTATCATGTTGAACTCAATATAAGAGAAACACTATATGAGTATTTTTTAAATTGTTTATTGTATTTTTGATAATCTAGAACCACTCTAGTTAACAAGTGTGATTTTTTTTCTACCTATATCATATTTTTGTACAAAAAATTAAGGCCATATATTCCAAATATTGCAAATACCAATATTGTACTTGAATGCTAAAGGTGGGTCATACTTCAATTGGTTGATAGTACACAAACAATTGAAGCAACAAGTAATGTCATAACTTCATAAGAGGCTATGATTTTTTCAAGAAACTTTATTGACATTTCATAAAAAGAGCTCATTTAACTGGTGAGCCCGACCCTCTATTACTTTATTTGGATACAATCTACTTCATGATCATAATAATCTAAAGACAATTTCAATCGAAATTTCCATCATTTTCACCAAAATGTTACTAAAAATAAATATTATATTAACCTCAAAAATCTCATCTCCCTATGCCTATATTAGGCCTATATTAAAGTTTTCAAGTAAGGGATAAATTAATAAATATTTAGGGACATCTTACACAGTGAGTTTGGGGTCTAAGGTCAAATCCTTATTAAATCACATATTATTTGTTGAAACAAATAAAAAAAGTACTGTTGAATGTCTTGATAGAGAAAGATATATCATCTAGTTTCTCATTATCTAAATGGCAGCATAGTTCTGTCCAAGACAAGTAAAATATAATAAAAAGCCTATACAGTGCAGTGCTTCAATCAACTGTTTTATCACTTTTCACTTAAAAAATAATATCAAGGGCCAATTGGACTGGACTAGTAAACTCCTTGGTATTGAACTATGATATTTATTACAGGTTATTCAGAGTGCCAGAGGACTCAGGCAAGACAGTGGATATAGTGGACTGGAGTCTGTCACTTGATTGGCCTGTGTATGAAGATGTGGATTATGAAAAAGATGAGAAGCAGCTCTATTCCATGCTTGATGAAATTCTTAAAAGTAAGTAAAACTAGTCTAGTCCCCCTAATTCAGGGTAGATAGATAGATAGATAAAGAGTTCGAACCCCTCAATGGGGATGTAAAAGCCGATGGTGATGAAGTAAAACTGTCTTAAAAGCTGTTACCACTATATTACTGTAACCAAGTCCTGTCTTATATTTGTCTGTATAACTCTGTAAAAAATTTGTATGTACTAAATATGCTAGAATCCATTTTTGGATTAAACAAACCAAATTTGGTGGATCCATGCCATATTATATGGATGAACAATAATAATATTCCTTACATAACAAATATTTTACATATCCATATCAGCATCTTATCTGTTGACCTATAATATGACGTAACCTTATCTATTATCTAACATCTGTGACAGCAAACCATTAAGATGCCCCACCTCTGAACCACGCCTCTGAGTTTATAGTTTTATAAACGCAATGAAACTATAGCGTCATTATAATTGAGCGTTCAATACACATCATTAGTTGCAGACGAAAAACAGAACATTCACGTGTTGTTGGTGAATTTTTAACGTAGGTGTTGCATTTGCATTGCATCTTTCTTTAAAGCGTACGGCGCTCTGTCCAGAGGTGCTGGGTTCGAATCCCGGAACACCGTCAACCAAAATCTATCATTTTATGAGATTACAAACTGTTCTATTTTGTTCAGTTGTGTTGTTCAGTGTAGAGTCGTCAGATTGTTGAAAAGTAAGATAATAGGGATGATGCCTATTTTTTTCTTTATCTATCAGGTAGATTATTAAAAAGTATCGGACACGTATTTTTTCTTTTTTCACGTAATATAAAAAATACGAAGATGTATTGAGTTGAAATAGCGTATGACGTCACGCTTGAGTCCATTTTATACCTAGCTGTGACGTAATTAGCCCGACGCTCCAACTTTAATGCGGTTCAATTAAACCATTATTTGTTAATTTAATAAAACAAAGAAACGTGTCTAATATTTTTGTATTACCTAACTGACAGACAAAATAGAATTTCGTTTTCTTTTCCCTTGCTGATGCAAGGGATGCCTTCTAAGGGGTGATCCCCTATTCCGTATTTAGAAGGCAACATGCATTGCTACCGGCTATTACCTACGTAAATATTCGTATCAGAGGCAAATGTTTCTCACACCATGTGCTCCGATATAGTAAGTTACGTACGACAATGCAAAGATTCGCTCATTTCTTTCTATGTTGAAGGAAGGAAGAAATATATTTTTGCTTTTCACAGTAAACTGTGGTAGCAGTCCTCTTAGTGATTCATATTCCTGTCCGACCAAGCCAGACAGCAATCATTCAGTTAGTACCGGTAGGTGATCCGACATTCGATACGCCTCATAAGCTCTAGACAAAGATTCGATTACATGTATGTGTCACCATGTGTGGGTAGTACAGTCAACTAAATAAGGTCTTCATTTTGAAAACAAATAACAAGCAATACAAAAATAACACATTAATGACATATTTTTTATACAAATGCCAAAGTACTCTAGAGAGTGAATGAATATCTCCTTATCAGTGGCAAATCCAGGGGGTGGCTAAGTAACGGAACAAACAAAAGTAGGTTATTTATACAAGTAAGTAAACATAATATTATTTTCATCATAAGTTTCTATTCACTCTATAAAGCAATTAAAGTATTAAAATGTTTGAGCAAAATAATATGGAATTAGAATGAATAAAGCGGGATATTAATTTACCATAGCTTTTATATGAAAGTGCCCGATATTACGATCCAGTTTAAACTTGCTGAAATAACTCTGGCTCCGTAAATCTGACACCAGGGTTTATAAGGTCGTTCGTTGACCTTGCAACCCACACGATAAGAAGAAGACAATACTTACCCTCAGCCTTCCCAAAACTGGACCCTAAATCCACTACTGTCTCATACAGAAGTTAAAAACAATTTTCTAGATTCTAGTATCTATTTTAGTTCCAACCCAAGTAGGTCGTATGCTCGATTATAAAACAAAAACTATCAGAAGTAAACGTGAGTAAACTAAATTGAAAACTAAGATACATGATATCGATATTAGATACTCGTCATCGGTCGATTGATGTTATCAATAACAATGTGAAAGTTCCCGTATCGCGTGTAGGTAGATATTATGCAAATCACTTTCACGGTAAAGTATGTTGAGCTCCTCTTTATTTTGAGCAGCCTTTATTTTAGTTTTTGACCATGCCAGATTACTTTTCATACAGTTTAGTTTAAGGTGAGATTAGTTGGAAGTAAGAATGGCAACTTTTGGCACAGATTAATATATAAGTTATCTTGTGAGATAACGTTAATCAAGCCTCTATAGGACAAAAGTAAAAAAGATCGTAAACAGACAATGGTCACGATTTACACAGTCAATCTCTAATCCTTAATTTAAGTTCGTCAGTCCTTTACATCTTTTAAAGATTAAAAAGGGACACGAGATGGCCATCCTAATTTTAGAGCTGTCAAATATCGAATTTGAACCTTATGGCCGTGTCGATTGCACAATTTTAGAGAGCACTTAAAACATGTGACTTAAAAATCTCTTAATCTGACAGCTACGTCCTTATTTTAGGTTATCATTCGTTCAAATTAATATAATTAATTCGTCGGAATTCATCACCTCTCTTTCATTGGTCATAAAAACGAAAAGGATAGCTGGATATTAAAATTAGGATTAGAGCATGACTTCCCGAATCGAGGCCAATTTCTTTTTTATAAGTCAACAGGTAAATAGCAGTTAAGATTATTCATTTCATTACGTTGCGAGATAAGGTTGACTGACTGTCTGTTTTAAAAATGATTTCCGTTGGAACGCATCAAGTAATAATGTAAAGAATGCCTTGAGCATTCAAAGAACCTGCGCGTGTTTTTATCGTACTAAAAACGTTTTCGCTTTATTTGGCAACAAACTATAAAGTATAACATGAAGATATTCACGTGAGACCGTGAACCTACCAGTGCTTCAAGTATTATTCAAAAAAATATTCTGTAAAATCTTACTTTGAATTAAGAATTTTTATTTTTTATCTTTATCTTCTTTTAATTAATATCGTAATAATCTCGTGTAACGTAATTTTTTCGGTACTAGCTGTATTTGAGTAACAAACATTCAAACACACAAACGTTTACATTTATAATATTATTTGATAGGATTATATTATGCAGTCTACTCAACCTGAAAATAAAGGATGAGTTAGGAGGAAAGGGAGATTATGAAGGAAGCATATTGGCCAATACTGCCATTACCATTGATAGTACAACTGGGACAAATTTACACCAGTTGTACCATTACTCGCGCTGATGACACAAATGGCACTCATTTTACTTGTCCCGTTTGTACCATTGCTCGCGTCTACCGGTAAAGCAATCGTTCAATAAAAAGACGTGACATCCAATAGGAAATAACTCGTTCTCTTGCTCAACAGATTATCTGGATTAGACGGTATTGCATGCAGTAGTACGAAGGCTGTGCATAAAACGCGTTGATTATTTAGATAATTTATATAAATAAGTTCTTTATGGTAAATCAAATCAAAATCAAATAAAAAAATATTTATTTCCATAGGAGTCAAAGTCAAAGTCAAAATAATTTATTTCCATAGGATGTTATTACATCACTTAGATCCGTCATTACCTTTTTTTGGGTGAGTTCACTAACACAATGGCGGAATCTGTGGAGAAGAGCTCACCGAAGAAACTCCACAGTCGTCGCATCTTTTGCGTTTCCTTTTTTAAATAAAAAATTAAAATATTACAAAATTAATGCTAATTAAATATCGAAAAGGCTTTGCCACTCAAGCAATCTATTCCCATGGACATCTGTCCTCTAAGTAATCAGATATCCTATAGTAACTTTTTTTATACAATTTCTGTTTTATAATTATTTTAAACTTGTCTGAAGGCAAGTTTTTAATATCAGTAGGGACCTTATTGTAATAGCGTATACAATTGCCTTTAAAAGAATTACTAGGATGTTATTACATCACTTAGATAAATTAAATGAGCCTGACTCCACGGAAGATGTGTGAAAGGATTATGAAGGGGGTAAAGACTTTCCGAAGCAGCAGAACAATACAATTATTTATCACATTTAATCTTAGTCGCAAACAAAACTTGTTTTTTTTTTAATAAGAACATCATTGTCACATTCACGCCACACACGACTACCTTACGACCTTTGAGTTTGACGATCTATCACCTTAAAAGTATTCACGTAGGCAGCAATAAACACTACATCAACGGCCCGTTACAGTGCACTGCTGGACTATGAGCCTCCTCCACTTAAGTGGAGGGTTTCGCCATAATCTCCATGCTTGGCAAGCAGGTTGGAGATCGCAGATTAAAAGGTTACTGTATCAGAGAGCTAAGTCGCCTCTTACGACACCCACGGGAAGAGTAGAGGTTGGTGACAAATGTATTCTACTCTGCCGTCACCACACGGCAAATAATCACTAAGCAAAGGACAAATAATGCGGTAAATTTTGTGTTCAGTAGCTAATTAATTGCGCAAATAGTGCATGAGGTGAGGTCATAAGCTAACCATTTCTAAAGAAAAAGGGTACTTGTTGTATGATGAGTAGATTCCCTTTAATTAACATGCTATTTTTATTTGGTCAACATAAAAACAAAAACAGTCGACTATGCAGTCCAAACGTGCTATTTTGCTTTTAAAAGTGTCTTTAATTCGTAAAAATAAGCTGTCGTGTACTTACATGTTGACTTACTTAACTACCTATATATAGTACTACATTTGCGCTAATATAAACAAGAACTTAAAAGCATTGAAACTAAAAACCTACTCTATTAAATCATTGCAAAAACCTGTGCCTCGCTGATAGAAAACTTCTTCGCACGGGATGTGAACCAGGAAATCGACATGTTACACAAGTTTTTCCCATAGTAAAACTCGTTAACTAACACCAATTTATCTCTTCCAATTCAGCATGTCATCGGTTATACGAAAGTCGCTCTTATCGGTAGGATTTAAAGTTGCTCCTCGTCTGGAAAATATTCTTGCGAAGGTAAATTAGTTGTCTATTTTTGTCGTCTGAGGAAGGATAGACCTATTAGCTAGCACAGACTTCCGTGTGGCGCAAGCGACATATTTCTATCAGTTTATGTATAGTGGAATATAGTGTTAGATCTAAAATAGGATTGCTAACTTCATCATGGACATGCGACATACGTTAAATAAACGAGGATACCAACTCAATTTTCAATCCTTAATACTTACTTTACTTTGTTACTCTTTCACGCAAAAACTACAGAACGGATTGGTATTTACCCTGGATTAACACATAGGATACTTGTTACGGGAAAGTCGTATTCCCACGGGAAAGTCTTACACAACGCGAGCGTAGCCGCGGGCAGACCGCTAGTAAATAAACAAATCCGTTATTCGCTAAAACAATACACAAGCGACGAATTATTTACTTCCATCACATACGTACGTACAGGTACAATACTTATAACGACGACGATTTGTACGCTATCAGACGCAAGAGAATAGTATCACTCCTAGGCAGAGTGCGGGCCAGCTCCAACAGTGTGCTGAAGGTAATTGCTGATAAGGTAGATTGTCCCATCCTTAAACACTGGGTTGCCCTAATAATTTGAAAATAGTATGTAGTATTTGTTTGTATTGTTTATATTTTTGTTGTATTGTTTATATCTACTAACCATAGGTTAAGCTTCACTAACAATTTTTGGACCATGTTGTCTGCTAATAAAATTATTATTATTATTATTTACTGTTGGCTTGCTAAATGAAACGCATATTTCTATACAACACCACACCTCCATACATAAATATATATAATGTCTATCAATTAAGATCTGTTACCCTGGTTGTCTTGAGACTCTCTGTTAGTTTGGCATCTTTACTCAAAATTGTTTCTACACTAATTTGTGTGTAATGTTCTAAACTCAACATGTTTTATGTCGTGGTAAGTCTTATATATTATCTTTGTTTAATTTAACTTAAACTTACACAAAATTTTCCAATTTAACTGTACCTACTTTTTTGCTCAATATTAAATAAGTTAAGTATACTATATCAAGGAGAGCGGTGCCTCCCGACACAGGTGATGAGCCTAATGGGAGACACTTGCTACTAGTCTTAAGTAATTCTATGCAAATAGAAATAAAGAATTTTCAATGTTCAATTTTCAATTATAAGTCTAATCTAAACTTAGGGTGTGTCCCGAATCAAACTGTCAGCGATCAGAAAACCAAAAGATTGTATGGGTTTCGCTTGCTGACAGTAATTCGGTACGTACGCTAAAATCGATTTCAGCGCGTCTCGGAACCCAGGGTTACCTTGTATTCCTTACGTATTTTGCTATACGTTTGTAATAGCAAAATTATGTTTTCTAGTTATGCGTAAACACGCTCCTTCTTACATAGTTTTACATAGAGTGGCGTTTTACCGTCGTCATTTAATACATTTAAAAGATATGATTATGCAGTTACCATTCTATCAGCGAGCGGCTTGTACTTTAAACTCAAATAGATAAATAAATTAGAGAAATAGTCCCCTTTTTCAAGGGATTTGGTTTAGTTTGATAACAGTCAGTCGTATACAAATAAATATCACTCACGTCTATTTGGTACAATTTGTTATTATTTTTCTTAAATACATAATTCTCATCATTTCGCTATCACACCATCAACGAAAGGATATATTGTTTTAGTTTAAGGTATAGAATACACTTTCACTTCCTACTTTCCTGAAATATTTGTTTTGTTTCTGTTATTCGTTATCATTATTCGCTTCAAACTTTTGTACTAGTATCTGGAAGGGGCTGGAGAAGATAACGCATCTAGTTGTCTTTGAAGGAACACCTTTGCCTCTAAACTGTTTTCGACAATCCAAATCCAACGATAAAAAAACAATGATAGCCAAACTAAGACATCCTGTATGCAATGCACCTACTGTGCATACTATGAATGAGCAATGATCTTTTATCGGCGTATAGTTTATAGCATTGCCATAGTACTCCTACGCACCTATTAGCATTTGGAACGTGTTTCATTAATGGTTGACTAGTTTCACTTTTTGTAATACCTCCTTACCATCATAAGAAAGCAACTGCGATCTTGCTATTTTTTTTTGCTATTTGCATCCTGCGTGTTTAATCTGAGTATGAGTTACCGCGCCTTAACAATAGACAGTCATATCGTACCAGACACGTGTTACGTATGATACGGTACATAAAATCTGTACTAATATGTATTTAATAATGAATACATTTGCACTGTTCGTACTTACCTCGAACCTCAACCCTTTAGTTCTGTCTGATACGTAGCTACCACCCACTTCATTCATTGATCAATCAATAACCTAGGCATTTTGTATTTTTAAAATTAAAACCCTGCCCCTTAAACTAAGTCAAACCTGTGTCTTAATGAGTGAACACTCATTAATCAGATACATAAGTAGCTAACAACAGGATAAGAATCATGTCAAGTATATGTTGGATTATCGGAAATAGGCGGCGAATCGGTCGCCATGATGCTTCGACTAGTCAGTGAGACACAACGTGTAACACCGTCGGTTGTCGCCGCAAAAGTGGGCGGACGGACCGAACTACTGACATAGCAAGAATGAATGAACGAATGTATGAGACCGAATGATGAACGAGACTGAAATGCTATCTTCCAATAAGATTCGTATCTGATCGGCCAATCAGAGCGCACGATTTCAAATTAGACCTTGAGATCAAGGCCACAGACCTGTGCCATAGACTATAGAGTGACAATATTTAGATTCAAATTGTTGGCGCCATATGCGATTCCCTAACACGGCCATACTGACAGGCAGCGCGCTCTCGCGATGCTATTGCTGTTGACTCGCGACATCTTACCACATTAATAGGCAGTATGTGAATACTTCCCTCGAGTTATCAGTATCTTCTTCATAGCACCAAATTCCAGCAGATGGTAGTAACTCCAGGTTTATTGATTAAAAGCTTCTCCAGGAATCGGTTCTAGTTCGGCTTGTAGAATAATGTAGCAGGAGCAAACAGCTTCCGCATTCAGCGCTCCATGCAAAGCGTGGCAGCTTTCAACATATGTATGGAGCGCGAAGCGTAGGCTATTAAAACAATTTTTCTTTTGAAGAATATTGCCTCAATTCACATCAGTGTGAAGCGTTGCAGCTTCCAACACGGCAGGACAAAATAGCAAGCTTTCAACACCTTGTGCAAAGCGTATTCTTGTTAGTACGTCAGTAGGTTACAACATAGCAGCAAGTTCCAGCACCTTGTACATATTAGTGATCAGCACCCCATGCGAAGCGTAGTAGCTTCCAACATTTGTTATGGGGTGCAAAGCAACAATTAATATCATATTGTATGAAGCGTAGTATAGCTTCCAACACAATATAGGGTTATTGTAGACTGGAGTGATAAATAATAAAGCAGATCTAAATGAATCACAAGATCTGTTTATTGGTTTTAAGTAGTTCTACTTTGAACATCAACAAGAAAGTTATTAATTGTTAACTTATTCATACTATTCACTTGACACCAGTTGCACTAACTGTCCATAATAATGTCCTTTACGATCAAAATGGCGATGCATACCGTCCTTAAGCTAGTTGTTTGAGCAAGGTATCACAAACATTAAAATTAATATTTTATGGCAGCATTGGTTGACGAACAAATTAAAACAAATAATAAAAAAAGACAAGTGGCATAAGAGAATCAAATCATCACACCCTTATAATATAAAATTTACACACATACCCTTTGGTTATCTGTTAGTAGATTAAGTTATTATAAACATTATCATCAGGCATTATTATTATTAAAACAAACAAACAATAACTTTGTCGCATAGCAATAATTTGCCAACAAAACAGAACACCTATTTAGTTAAATGTCTTAAAATAAAATTCAGCTTATTAAAATTATATTAAATTTAGCAGTAATCGCATAGCATATTTTAGGTAGTAAAGTCAAAATCATAATTAGGAAAACAAGATAAATAATTTTATTTATAACTCTAACGAATTTTGACATAAGTCATCATTAGGTATGCCTGAGGGGTATTTACGCAATTTCTCATGGCATACGTACTGCATACGACCTCCAGATATTGGTTCCACTTTATACCTATCATTAGGGCAAACCTCAATAACTTTACATGGGTCAGAATATTTTTCACTAAGTTTTTTAATTACTCGAGGATTTCTCTCCACCAAGACTACATCTCCTACAGTGAAGGGTCGGATTTTGGCTTTGTTTTTGTCAAAGCGCAGTTTATCCGCCGCAGCTCGTTCGTCCATCCTGGCTTTAGCTTCAGCCCTCATGGAAGATAGATCGAGTTTGTCATACTCATGCACTAATGCGTTAATACGTGGAGGGCTTCTATTAATACCCATAAGCATTTGTAGAGGGCTTTTACCTGTACTTTTAGATACAGAACAGTTTAATGCAAGCTGAATTTCGCCTAGAACAGATTTCCAGGATTTGTGTTCATGATTTTCTGCAATTGTGAAACAATTTGTCAATACGGACATAAACCTTTCTACTTGCCCGTTTGCACGACTCATTCCACTTGCTACTTCATGAAATTCAATGGACCATTCTTTGCACAAGTCCCGAAACTCCTGCCCAGTGAAAGAAGTCCCTTGGTCAGCTATTATTCGATTTGGAGAGCCAAAAAGAGAGACAAAGGTCTTAAGAGTGTTACATGCAGATTTTGAAGTTAAGTCCCTGACAGCTGTTAAATAACAAAATTTAGTAAAACCATCCACAATAACTATGACATACTCTTTTGAATCTCGGCTACCTGTCAATTTACCAGTTGTATCAATATGGATGGTGTGGAAAGGTATGGGTACCTTTTCAATTGGATGTAATTCTGCTTGTTTGGCACCGGACGGACCTTTATTGATTTTACAAGGCAGGCAACGATCGACATAAGCTCTAACATATGATGTCATGTTTGGGAACCAAAAATGTTCTCTTATTTTTGTAAGAGTTTTCTCCCAACCGAGGTGCTTGAGCCCATCATGAAACCGTTGAATTATTTGCCAACGAAAGTTTTTTGGTACAACAGCTCGACTGAGTGTTTTCTTCTCAACTTGGAAGTTCTTATATAAAAGATTATTTTTTATGCAATATGATGGCCTCAATGAGGGCTCAATAGTATCATTCTCGAAAGCCTCTATGATCTTATTGATGTCTGGGTCTAAACGTTGCTCTGCCATCAGCCAATCATTTTTTACATGAGTAACATTCACTTCCTTTGACTCAATTGGATTTCGACTAAGAAAGTCGACATGAGGTATCCTTTCTCCTTTTCTGTATTCAATTTCAAAGTCAAAGGATTGCATAAATGCCCACCATCTATGAACGCGAGGTAAGAGTTCCTTTTTGTGCCTGGATGCTTTGAGACTATTGCAGTCAGTCACAACCTTGAAGCGTTGCCCTAACAAATAATGTCTAAAATGCTTCAAGGCTTTAAAAACTGCAAGGGTCTCCAGCTCATAGCTGTGATAGCGACTCTCTACTTCGGTTGTTCTTTGGCTGTAGTATCCTACTACTTTCAGTTTCTGCTCAAATTTTTGAAAAAGTATGGCCCCGTAGCCGACTGAGCTAGCATCCGTGTGAAGCTCTATAGGCTTATCAGGATCAAATATTGTAAGCAGTGGGGCACTTACTAGATGTTTGACAATGGATTGATGAATCTTTGTATGTTCATCAGTCCACATCCATTTGGCTTCTTTTTTAGTCAGCTGATATAATGGGGCCATGACTGTGGAAAAGTTGGGGATAAATTTTCTAAAATATCCTGCCAAACCATTGAACTGTCGTAGTTCTTTAATATTGGTCGGCAAAGGGGCATTTACTAGGGCTTCAACCTTTTTAGGACTTGGTCGAACCGTACCATCAGAAATCACATACCCCAAATATTCCACAGACGATTTAAGAAATTTACACTTTTTCCAATTGAGTGTGAAACCAGCCTTTGTCAGTGCTTCTAAGACCTGTTCTAGATGCAGAAAAGCTTCTTCTAGAGTATTTGAATAAATTAATACATCGTCTAAGTACACGGTGGCCACTTTGTCTTTGAGGTCCCCTAAAGCCTTATTAATTGCTCTTTGGTAGACAGATGGAGCATTACAAAGACCAAAAGGCATTTTTAAATATTCCCATACTCCATCTGGTGTGATGAAGGCAGTTTTCTCAATTGAGTTTTGTGACATAGGTATTTGATGGAATCCTGATGCCATATCCAAAACAGAAAAATACTTTGCCTGTCCTAGTGAATCTATCTGCTCAGCAATCAATGGGAGTGGATAGTGATCCCGAACAGTGTTGGAGTTTAATTCTCTATAGTCAACACAAAGTCGGTCAGAGCCATCCTGTTTTTTTACTAATAACCCTGGGCTTGCATAGGGAGATGAACTCTCACGGATTATGTTTTTTGATTCTAGGTCTGTGATTATTTCTCTCATCACCTTACGCTCAGCAGGTGCCAGACGATAGGGATGGCGCTGAACAACTTTGTCTGGATTTTTCAATTTAATTTCCATCTCTCCGGTGCTGACAGTAGATTGTGAATTTCCTTGTACAAAATTATTTTTAAATTTCTCTATGATTGATTGAAGTTGACTTTGGTCAGAAGTGTCTGTAAGATCCGTATCAAGTTCTTTTATTTCAGGGTCAGCGGTCACACACAAATCCACATGTACACTACTCCGGGACACACGGACACCTGAACTACTTATTGTCAACTCTAAGCCTGGTCGTTTAAACACATCCCTACCTAATATTATGTCATATGGCATAACACGAGCATCAACAACTACAAATGTGACTTCTACATGTACTTCGCACAGCTGAATATTAGTAGTAATTTTAGAAAATGAAAATGATGGTACAGAACCAATACCTGTAAGTCGTGTGGTAGAAAATTGACGTGTTGCTCGTAAATTGTCCGCGATTTCTTTTCGTATAAGCGAACATTCAGATCCACTATCAATCAGAGCTTGGAGGTTATAATTACAAACTGTTACTTCAACAAGCGGAATGTCAGAGGTGGAACAGACATTGACAGACTTCATTGCAGGCACGTATTTTGCATCTTTAGACTTATTCATTCTTTCATTTCGTTGTTTTGAAAAACACGTCGCTTCCGTGTGGCCCATTTTATGACAGTAAGAGCATTGAATAGCTTTGACTTCACTATTTTTACTTTGAATAGAACGTGACGACGACAAATGAGAGTCGCGCTGTAAACAACGACGAGCGAAATGACCATATTTGCCACAGATTTTACATTTTACATCGTGATTTTTATTAGTAGATTCGTCAAATTTACGTCTTTTGACAGTTGAAATTTCCGAACGAGAGCGCGAATCAAAGGGACGTTTATAATTTTTAATTTTGGGATAGGTATTTAAATGCCTCTCGAGTGCAATGAAATCAGCCGGTGTATTTTTTAGCAAGTCTGAACGTACCTGGTTATCAGTGATACCTGATATTATAACCTCAATCTTATTGGACTCGTTCCAACCAGATTCCAACCGGTCGATCATCGCCATCTTGTTCGTTGCAAACTCGACGTAGGTAGAAGCTCGGTCACTCGTGTAGTCGACCATCTCTCGGAACAAATCATGGAAGCGCTTCGTGGCGGCAAATTGTTGACATAGTCGCTCCTTTACGTCATCCCACGATTTACATGTCGGATAGGTGCGCGATGCCCATCTCCTCGCGCGGCCGCGTAGATGGGTGAAGGCTGCGTTCTTCGCCTCGTAGTCTGACCACGCGTTCCGTTTCCGATGGTTGTCAATTTCTTCACACCACTGGCTCGCAGTGAACTCGCTCTCATCAGGGTCGAAATGTGGAACGTAAACTTCATTAGGTTTTAGTTTCTTTGGTTCACTGCGTGAAGCGGTTGTAGCGTCTTTGGGCTTCATAGAGTCCATTAGGCCTTGGAAAAACGAAGACCAGATTTCTGGCGCCATATTGGACGCCATCGGCGGTACCGGCGGCATCGGCGGTACTGGCAAGGATTCGGTCGGCATTTCTTTTTCGGAACAATCCTCGTCACTGCAATCCTTATCGCGGTCACTTTCACCAAATCCCGAACGCGAACTAGCACCAGCACGCGAGGGCAATCCCACCGCTGCTGTTGGATTATCGGAAATAGGCGGCGAATCGGTCGCCATGATGCTTCGACTAGTCAGTGAGACACAACGTGTAACACCGTCGGTTGTCGCCGCAAAAGTGGGCGGACGGACCGAACTACTGACATAGCAAGAATGAATGAACGAATGTATGAGACCGAATGATGAACGAGACTGAAATGCTATCTTCCAATAAGATTCGTATCTGATCGGCCAATCAGAGCGCACGATTTCAAATTAGACCTTGAGATCAAGGCCACAGACCTGTGCCATAGACTATAGAGTGACAATATTTAGATTCAAATTGTTGGCGCCATATGCGATTCCCTAACATATATATAGTTAAGAGAAGGTAAAGCATTACAAAAAACAAATCAGTGGTGTAAGGTTTTCTATCAATGGTATAAGTGTAAGTTTAGGTGGCTGAGTGTCACATATCAAAGACTGAAACCACATTCTCATAAACCTAATATTACCTTCTGCCATGTTTTATTTACATTTTAACAATATCAACCTGTTAACTCGTACTACTTCAAAATATTAAGCCATCCCATTAAGATTCTGCCAGCGCCCGTGATATTTCCAGCGCTGCAGCGCTAGCTCATATAGCTCTGCTGGGGCCCGTTTCACGAAGCAACGAGTTACTAGTAACAAGTTACAATTTGATATACATTGCGTAGCCAATTCGCCTAAACTGTAAGCCCTTATCGTTGTATCTAATCGTCTACACAATGTACGTCGAATTGTACTTGTAATTTGTAACTTGTAGCTTCGTGAAACGGCCCCCTGTTAACAACTGTCAACAACTGTCAGTCGGCTTCCTGGCCACGTACCCGTTGCAATTGTCTACCAGTTTTGGTAACTATATGTGCTAGGGTTCCGTCCATCAAACACACTTTGCTGAGCATGGCGCGATTAGAAAGTTTACTAGCAAAATGCGTCATGTAAAATTTAGTCCATGTTTTTGTCTGCTCTTATTTTTATAAATCTAGAAATCGTTATAGTGAAACAAAAGAAATGTTAACTTTTGCGATACGTATACCAATAGCGTGGAAATGAAGATACGTCAATATACAATGAATCGTAGAAAACATTCCTCGGCTTTCCTATGAATAAATTGCTTTGTGTTATGAATAAGATCGATAGAGGAGGTTGCGTTATGTTTACAGTGAGTAAAAAAAACAAGTTTGATAGAGAAATATGCATACTTTCTTTATGTAAAAAGTATGGTAATTAGGTCTATATTACAGATTTTATTATACGTATAGGCATACACAGGGTAATTTAAAAAAAAGTTGTTATGACCAGGTAAAGAAGTGATTAAGTGAAACGAAATATTCTTTTGGAACCCGCGGTATCTACACAAAATGTTCGTAGATTAGCAATGATGTTATGCGTATCTTATAATAGTGTCAATGTAGAGCAAAACCTAACCTAATGCAAAAGCAGTAAGGTCCACACAACCTGAGTGGCATTCAGATGCGATTTAACACTTAATGGGTATGTTAACCTCTGTCGTCCAGTTATCTTTTGTCTAGAGCGAATTCTGGATTTAGTTCAAAATAGTTTTACGTTTGTGCTATGTTGATTTCATGCTTTTCTTATGTGTAGCAAGAGTTTTAGAAGGATTCTTGGGAAAATAGGTTATTGGAGTGAACGGAGTTGGAAAAGCCTATGTGCAATGGTACAAAAAATTACGTTTTGTTTAATTATTGCCAACTAATACCAACCTATTATTTATAGATTATCGCCTAAAGTTGTTCAGAATATAAGGAGTAACATCTCCATAGACCGTTTTTTCTACATTTTGCATCTCTAGCAATTAATTAGTTTTAGTACAGTCAGCAAAAGAGGTGCAGGCCGCTTAAATTTTTTTCAGATAAAAAAAAAAAACAAATACATTATTATGTAAGATTCCTTATAATAATTTAAAAAAATACTATTTATATTTTTTTTATTACGTTTTTGATTGTTTTTATGAAACATCAATTGTTTAGATAAGTAACTCCCTTTCTTGGCTGTACTATCGTTTTCTAGGCAGGCAATGTGCTTGTCTCATAAATAGAATTTTCCTCCCGCAACAGTCTCCCACACAATAAACGTTTTGTAAGTTGTCAGTCTTGGAAAATCCTCAGGGAAATCTTCTACATACAAGTTAAATTACTATCAGCACTTGTACTGTGGTATATTAAGTAGTAATATAACTTAGCAAGTTTCTAAAATAATTATATCTTCGTACACTATACTATAGCAATATAGTTATCATCATAGCAATAGCATCGATCAAATAATAATTATAAAATCGCATGGTTTTAGGAGTTTGATACTAGCTTCAACCCTCCCTTTCTCCCTTTAGGGAGGGACTATCCAAATATTTCTGATTTTACACCTCATGCCATAGTGAACTAATTAAATGTACAAGAATAAAAATTCGAACCACTCAATGAACTCATTTCAAAGCAAACAAGAAGAGAGTTCGGTCGTTGCTTCTTTACTTGATTGTTACATAAGAACATAAATCAATCAATCAATCAATCAGCCTATTGCAGTCCACTGGCCTCCCCAAGGGCACGCCAAAGCGCACGATCACCCGTTTTCCTCATCCAGCCACCACCAGCGGCCTTCCTCAGGTCATCAGTCCACCTGGCAGGGGGGCGTCCCACATAATTAATAATATAGCACTATTTATGTGCTATATTATTAATTATGTGATAAAATAATTATTTAAGAGACTCTTGTATGAATCCTTTCGTTCAATTTATTTACATAAACTAAATCCCTTCTGCGAGCCCTATGAGGGATCATGAGGGATAAGAGGACTTCATCATCATTATCAAACTTAAACCATAAATCCATAACGCCGAACCCGAAAAATAATGTTTTTAAGTGTGTGTTAAAATTAAATTCCTTGTTACAGACCAAGTCCTCGCGATGCCAGACAAACATAAGTTTGACTCTCGAACCTACGTGAAGCCGAAGAAGTCCGTTCACAGGCCCAGCATCCAGAACATAGTCGAAGGCAACTCCAATCATTCTTCTTTGGCCAACGCGTTAAACACCAACAAATACTTGACCTACAACAAGTACAACTCTCCGCTAGGGCCGATCCTGAGGCTGAAGACGTTCAGCGTGGACGCTAACACTGAGAACAGCAATGCGGTGAAGGAATACGCTATGAAGAGACGAAACCTGGTGCAGGATGAATCTGATCCGCAGGTGAGTTTAGTTATTCGTAAACTCTGGATCTTCAGAAGTCGTGAGAGGTTGCGGAAAGCTGGGCTGTACGCACAGGAGCTGAGGTGTGGAAATCCTCGGAGTTCTTAGTCCAGCATTAGACGTCTTTTGCCTGAAATGATATTAGCCAGAAGCACCAGCTAAGAGCAAGAACAGTATCAGATCCAGGAGAAATTTTGGGCGCATTCCGAATCAGACTTTCAGCGCCGTCAGCGATCACAAAAGCAAAAAAATGTATGAGTTTCGCCTGCTGACAGTGATTCGGTACGCGATTACGGGTGCTTTAAGGTCTATCCACACAGCTCAGTGCCGTGTCAGGGACGGGGCCGGAACGTGGCAAATGTCATAGAAAATGTATGTACCGATTTTTTTAGACTCGTGACGATGACGATTGTCTATGACATTTGCCACGTTCCGGCCCCGTCCCTGACACGGCACTGAACTGTGTGGATAGACCTTTAGTCGGTTTCAGCGCGTCTCGGAACGCAGGGCTAATTTGTAGTTGATTTTGTAGTGATATTTGAGTTAATAAGAATAAAAAGCCTATTGGGAACTTTACTAAGGTAACAGCACAGATAAATCTAAGAGGTTTGCGTGCGAACGAAGTTCATGATTTGTATGTATTTATTGTGCTTAATAAATAATAATAAAAGAAACATACTAGGTACTAAACTAGACAAAACTAACGGATTTTTGATGATGTCTGAATCTGCTACTGATGAGTAAAGCTCTTAACCAAGAGTGGTATTGATCATATTACGAGTGATGTTGACCATGACTAAAATCATTACTAATATTAGTTAACTTTTGTGATTAGCACCGTTATCGAATTTTCCCATGGAGATAAGATAATTATTGACCAAGATATCTACATGCCCAATTTCATCAGAATCGGTTAATCCAGTGTGTTATGTATGGCAAGGTACCAGATAGATAGAATAGACAGACAAGTTACTTTCGCATTTATAATATTATAATAGTCAAAGAATATTTTTCGTTTTCAAGAATGCATTAAATCTTTCCACAAAATGTTTTCAGTGAGATTACGATCACGACATAATACGATTACCGATTAACTCCGTGACTGCACCGAATAGATTAGCTACGTCTGGATAATTTCAATCTAAATAAAACTATTTTGATGATCTAACTTTGAGGCGTCTCGCGTCTACCACTGGTGCATTCTTTCATTTCGCGTCTCAGCAAGTGGTCTTTTCATTTCGCCACCACCGTTACCAATATAATTATCTAACCAACCTATTATTAATTAATTGAAACAATTAATTGTAATTCTTGCAGTACCAATTTAGTATTATTTGGAACTGGACACTCCAAGACTTAAAATGGTGATTAGCATCTTTCCGTGTAAGTGTGTGGTTATTCTGGTGTGATTAACCTCTGAGTTAAAAATGGACAGAAAGGAAAGGTTACTTCACCTAATATAGCAGCGACTAAGTAGGCCGTAATTGTAGGTACAGTAAAAATGAGATCGCTATAATATATAATATGTTTAATAAAATTTTATATCCGAACTGTGTCTCATCCATTTTTGCATTTAGAGCAAGTATAGGTATAGTAATGATTAAGTATGATAATTCTACCTCATAGTTTCTTTGTCTTTTTTTAATTTTCAATTTTCATATTACTTAGAAGAATTTGAAAATTCAAATTAGAACCATTTTCTGGTAGCAGGTACCCTTGGAAAGTCCTCTTTCGGGAGATATGATTAGGATGAATGTGTTGAATGAAAATAAAGATACAATTACACCAGAAGAATATATAAGCTGGCTCTTCTTTGAGAATAAATATTAAATATTATCTCCCAGGTGTATAAATATAAAGTATGGTAGAAGTTAGAGCACGTCTCGTGTCGTAATGCAGCTGCGTACGACCTGACCTATTTGTGCAGTTGTGCACACAGTACATGCGGCCGTTATTTGTCAAATCGCTTGTTCTATAATGATTATTGTACTATGAATTGACAATTTTATCTACAGTATTGAGCAACGCTTGTTCTTTACCTATATTTTGGTAAAATATTTTTCTAGTAGTGTTCCTGAGATTGTTGCGCATTACCTTTATTTAAGTCTCATTGGAGTAAATACGAGTATAGATCAAACATAACCCATTAAATTGCTCCTGAAAAGGGAAAAAAATAGACAGGCTGACTATATTGTAATAAAGTGTGTAACAAAAAGTTCAACTTAGTTAATATTTTCCCTCCACTTCAATATAAAACTTTCTCGTATACATTTGGATTTGGAAAACCTATTTTACTACGAGAATCCGATATTTTGAATCTATATGGAGCGTTGCATTGAGGGGATTATCGATAGCATGGCCTGACCGACCAGTTGGGTTAGGATGTGTAGCAGAGATACTGAGAAGAAAGTCGGAGGTAATAAAGCCGCACCTCGCCATATAATGCAGACTGCAGTTGTACGATGCCGTGACATTGATGTGGCTGTAGCAGCGTCATGGGTGCAAAAATATCTCACGGGCCGGCGGCGGCGGTGGCGGCCTCTTCCGCTTTTTCAACATTATTTATGATTTTGAACCATAACAAAATGCGCATTGCTTTTTTATGAGAAAATGAGGTGTTACGAAACGTGCCAATTGCGAAAACACTATAATACAAACATGTATTTTTCTATTGTCTCTTCGCAATTAGCCGTCATAAATATCATAAAATATCATAATAATTTGGTTATAGTTGATGTAGTTAATGAACTTGTGAAATCTAAGGCTTTCAGAACTTTGAACACCGAATGACTAGATGGCTGCTTTCTCTACCATACAACTACATAATAAGTATCATGTTATGTAAGATACGTGAGCGATGTGGTGTTAGTAAACAAACACTGATGGAATTTTGTTTATAGTATAAATGTAACAGAACCCCGTCATGTGGGAAACTGATAGATAATGATAACAAAGTAGTGATTGTCGTATAGTTGTTCGCTTCTCTGTACACTATGTATAAAATAAGAAACTTATTACACCACCATTAAAATAATATCCCCTATATTACTACCGATTAAAGAGAAGACGTTTAGTTTATAAATTTGCCAATGATTTTATAATAAAACTAGCTGTCCGCCCGCGGCTACGCTCGCGTTGTGTAAGATTTTCCCGTGGGAATAGGACTTCCGTAAAAAGTATCCTATGTGTTAATTCCGGTTACAAACTATCTCCATTCCAAATTTCATCCAAATCCATTCAATAGTTTTTGCGTGAAAGAGTAACAAATATCCATCCATACGTCCATACATACAAACTTTCGCGTTTATAATATTAGTAAGGATTACCACATTTATCCAACCCACAACCTGTTCTAGTACAAAACCATCCATATTTTATAAACATTACTTAAGTCCTCCGCGATTTAAGCTTTATTAAAACTAACATATAAGGTAGGATAGTGGATATTTAATTGGAATTTAGGCAAAAATTTGCTGTTCATCTTTATGTCATCTTCACATTAGTATTTTACCTGGCGTTATAAATTTAGTAGTGTCTTTATTTTTACCCTACTGCTTTAGAAGGAGGATAATGTTTTTCGAATGTATGTTTGTATGGAACGTGAATATTTGATGCCTCCGACTGCTATTGTGAGCACTATGAACCACGATCATTCAAAACAAAACACAAAACTTGTTTGCATCTTTTCAGTACATTTATTAATTAAGTTTGAAAGTTTAAAATTTTCACGCAGTCGGATTTTTTGTTTTTGTAATAAACATTTTTATACATACTTCTTAAACTATTTACATATAACTACTACGTACATATTTACATATTGACGTCTTGTCCAATGTTACTTTTTGAATACTTCCAGCTAGAAGACGTGGACATGACGCTGATGTCAGATGCGTCGGAGCGCCTCTCGGACCACCTGCCCACCAAGCCCATCAACATCGACCTGTCGCAGCCAGCACACAACATACACAATACCTTCAACAAGTGAGTAGCTTTACTGGTCCCGGCGGCAGCAACGGCGGCAAATAATGTACATGGAGTAATCTATTAGTGCTACGTGCGAGAGAGACGACGACACCAGATGTGGTTTGTTTTTAGCCAGTACAGTATAGAGCATTCGGCTCTTATTCCGGAGGCTCTGTGACCTATCTGGGTTAGAATCCTGGATGGAACGCTGACAAATGAAAATCAGTTGGTGATACTTTCCAGTTTGCTTAGGATAGAATGGAATAGAAGAGATATTTGTTTGTTCGAAAATTAAGATCATTCCTTGCCTTGGAAAGCACGTTCAGCCGTTAGGAATGGATATTACTACGGAAATATTCGTTAAAAGGTCTTAGGCGGCTCAGCAGCTCCGACACCAGGGTTTGTGATGTCGGTCTTTGACCTTAACACACGACAAGAAGAATTAAATTGTTTGAGTTCATCACATGAAAGTACCGAGCTTTCACGAAACAAAAATGTTGATACAAAAAGTCTTCTAACGGCTTTCATTACAATTACATGTGATGACTCGCGATCACGACCATTAGTAAGTAAAAAAATACATTAGGCGAAAGTGAATTGTCTTGTCTAGCTTCTGGCTAACAAAAAATGCTTGTTATGGTTACAAGATCACTTTCAATCAGTTGCGTAATAAACAGAATGTTGTATTGGACGATACATATCAAAGAAAGCGATACGTGACTCAAATCTACTAATGAAAATGGGTGGAGTATATTTTATTGGTCATAAAATGAATGGACAGATAAACACTGCTTCACATAGTATCGTGCGGACTATGTCTGTGGACAAATAGTTGTCAAATGTATGCGAAAGAAACAAAAAACAATTTGGCGCAGCTGATTCCTTACCATTTTATATCAAACGGGGTAGTTTTTGTTTTTTATAAAGTGTGAGTTTTTTATACAAGGTATAGGAAGAAGATACATAATATAATTTTTATTATTGCGCGCGATGTCAATGTATTTTACTATATGCTATCCTATATTTTAATGAGAAAATCTTTATCAAATCAATGTGCAATGGGGGATTTTCTGACAGCTCTTTAAAAAATAAAAATAACAGTTCTAATTAAGACGATAGATGGCGCCAGGGTTCTCCGTGTGTACTCCGTGTTTTTTTTTTTAAATCCTTTTATGGCCATGGGTGACTCGCCGGATTTCTTCGGATCCACGAATCGTCAACGCCATCTATCGAAGATTTATGAAATATTTTTTTTAAATTGGCTGTCAGAAGATACAAGTTCAATGTTTGACAACTCCAGAATTCGGACATTCACCATTACAAGCTGAATCACCTGATTGTCTAAAACGTAAGATAATTTCGTGCTTGGGAAGCCACGTTAAGCTTTTGGTCCCGGCGGCTATTAGACTGATAACAGAGTTAGTGTGTTAGTGAAGTCGGTCGTCGATATTACAACCAACACAATAAGAAAATGGTACCTAATTTTAAAACTTGTGACATTACCCAAGTCCTTATATTTCCAGGGGCGTCATGTTGAATGACCGAGGCAGTTTAAACATGTATCAAAGCGGGGAGTCGCTCATGCGCATGTCGCCACCGAGTCTAGTGTCGTCGCTGCTAATGGATAGCTCGGGCAACTTCAACGCCGAGTCGCTGGAAAGCAGGAGGTCTATCAGCAACAGGGACTCTGGTAACTACTCACTTATGCACTCTTTCTGAGAATCTAGGAATATACATACATACTGAAGTTAAGAGTTGCTAATGCGCATGTCGCCACCGAGTCTAGTGTCGTCGCTGCTAATGGATAGCTCGGGCAACTTCAACGCCGAGTCGCTGGAAAGCAGGAGGTCTATCAGCAACAGGGACTCTGGTAACTACTCACTTATGCACTCTTTCTGAGAATCTAGGAATATACATACATACTGAAGTTAAGAGTTGCTAATGCGCATGTCGCCACCGAGTCTAGTGTCGTCGCTGCTAATGGATAGCTCGGGCAACTTCAACGCCGAGTCGCTGGAAAGCAGGAGGTCTATCAGCAACAGGGACTCTGGTAACTACTCACTTATGCACTCTTTCTGAGAATCTAGGAATATACATACATACTGAAGTTAAGAGTTGCTAATGCGCATGTCGCCACCGAGTCTAGTGTCGTCGCTGCTAATGGATAGCTCGGGCAACTTCAACGCCGAGTCGCTGGAAAGCAGGAGGTCTATCAGCAACAGGGACTCTGGTAACTACTCACTTATGCACTCTTTCTGAGAATCTAGGAATATACATACATACTGAAGTTAAGAGTTGCTAATGCGCATGTCGCCACCGAGTCTAGTGTCGTCGCTGCTAATGGATAGCTCGGGCAACTTCAACGCCGAGTCGCTGGAAAGCAGGAGGTCTATCAGCAACAGGGACTCTGGTAACTACTCACTTATGCACTCTTTCTGAGAATCTAGGAATATACATACATACTGAAGTTAAGAGTTGCTAATGCGCATGTCGCCACCGAGTCTAGTGTCGTCGCTGCTAATGGATAGCTCGGGCAACTTCAACGCCGAGTCGCTGGAAAGCAGGAGGTCTATCAGCAACAGGGACTCTGGTAACTACTCACTTATGCACTCTTTCTGAGAATCTAGGAATATACATACATACTGAAGTTAAGAGTTGCTAATGCGCATGTCGTCACCGAGTCTAGTGTCGTCGCTGCTAATGGATAGCTCGGGCAACTTCAACGCCGAGTCGCTGGAAAGCAGGAGGTCTATCAGCAACAGGGACTCTGGTAACTACTCACTTATGCACTCTTTCTGAGAATCTAGGAATATACATACATACTGAAGTTAAGAGTTGCTAATGCGCATGTCGCCACCGAGTCTAGTGTCGTCGCTGCTAATGGATAGCTCGGGCAACTTCAACGCCGAGTCGCTGGAAAGCAGGAGGTCTATCAGCAACAGGGACTCTGGTAACTACTCACTTATGCACTCTTTCTGAGAATCTAGGAATATACATACATACTGAAGTTAAGAGTTGCTAATGCGCATGTCGCCACCGAGTCTAGTGTCGTCGCTGCTAATGGATAGCTCGGGCAACTTCAACGCCGAGTCGCTGGAAAGCAGGAGGTCTATCAGCAACAGGGACTCTGGTAACTACTCACTTATGCACTCTTTCTGGTTTAAACGATAAAGGAAAGGAACTGGGTAGAAGTCGCTAAAGCGCATGATGCTAGCGAATCTAGAGAACATCGGACAAGTTTAACATCGAAGTGACTGGTAATAATCCACTTTTTGGGGGACCTATAATTTTTGTAATTTCTTTCACTTATAAGTTAACGCGCATCTCTCTATCTGTAGGGTAATAATAAAGCTTTTGTAAAGCTAAATTTAAACAATACGAAAGTGGCTGAAATGAGTGTCTTGTTGTGCATACCAAAATATAAAAGAGGCTCGAAATGTGTATGCCAGTCACCGCGCCCATTCTAAACACTTAAGTACATACATTTTAAGTACATTATAAAAACCAGCAAAATGTGAAGCTAAATTTAATTTTGAAAAATACATTTTGTTAATAATCCTTAAAAATATTTTATTCTATTTTTTTAATTTTTTTTTTTTTTTATCTTCCAGGCATACCACCATCAGGTCGTGAAAGCATAGACCCGATGATGACCAGCATGACCCTCAGCATTTTAGACGAGAAGGACATGAGCACCAGTTTCCTCTCTCAAACCACATATCCTGACAACGACAGTTTAATGGACTCTTTACCGCCCAGCCTAGTCAGCTCTGTCAACTCTTCCTACGTCATTTCCAACAGCACGCCCAGGGCCAGGACCGACAGTGTAGAATCCAACAATGTGTTCAGTTCAGCCACTTTCACGCACCTAGAACAATCGGAAAAACTTCTTTCAGCCCGGCCGCGACACCAACTGTACAACAGCTTTAAAAGAGACAACCCTATGAGGAACTCCGGCAGCTACACCAAGGCTAAAGAAGAGGCTTGCCAAATTGACAGCGGGAAGGTGCTGAACGAAAATATAGATAAAAAGGATCCTACAAAATCTGGTAGCGAAACAGCTGATATTACTCTTCATTATTCTAACAATAGGTTTAGGAGGAACAACGTAGCAGAAAAAGAGAATTTAAACGCTTCGTTTGAAAAAGATGATGCATTCTTCAAAGATATGGGTATGCATAGAACTATAGATTTGGGCAAAAACAGCCTAAACGTGACACTAGACAAACAGGAGTTGAACGAAATAATTCAAGCGAGGCAAAAGCTGTCGTTAGCTAGGAAAGCGTTGCCTACAGAACTTGACAGGCCACTGCCGAACCAAGTTGAAACATCTCCTAATGCATACGTTTCGCCTATTCAAACTATAAGTGTACCCAAGAAAAGTATAGAGAATGCGTCGGAATTACTATCAAGAAGAAGAGCTTTGGCTAATGGTTATGAAAAATCAGAAGACCAAATCCGAGAGCCTCCTAAAAGAAACGCAACGTTCAAAAAGGCGTCGCCGAAGACCAGCTCTATGGACGCTACTGTTGTATACGGGAACGACGATAAAAGTATCATCGACATCAACTCTGCTACCTTGGATCTTATCGACCCCAGTGACAAAACATTGCAGCATGAGGTGAATGATTTTAGATGTTATTATTTAATTGAGATCTATTCTTGGACATTCTCAATGCAGGGCGTTCTCAGCCTAATTTTCGTCGCCATTTTGATTCTAGATTTTTTGGCTATTCTGAAAATAATACATAAATAGATACAGAAACCTAAAAGTGCTTATATAAATAGGTTATCAAAAATACAAGGTGTAAATAAATTAGCTGACACTATTTTAAAGGATCAACTTACCCATGAAACTGAACATCTTTCCCCAAGAAACATAGGCTGTTGGACGAAAAAAATATGCATCTTCCATAGTAAATCGATTAGCTGGCCGCGCGGTTTTGTATGAAAGGGACATTTATTTTTTGTCATCCGACAGCCCATGTTTCTTGGGGAAAGTTGTTCAATTTCATGGGTATGTTGATCCTTTAAAATAGTGTCAGCTAATTTATTTACACCTTGTATATTGATAATCGTATTTTTGATAATCTATTTATTTATTTTGTATTTAATAGTCTGAATAGCCAAAAAATAAAAATGGCGCCGGAAATTAGGCTGAGAACGCCCTGCATTGAGAATGACCGTTTTACAAGTTTACAACTTCACAAGATACAAATGCAATTGTATTTTTTTAGAGTATTAATTTCTGCAAAAATCTTGAACAAATGAAAAGGCAGCATAGTGAAGAAGGTTCGCGCCCCAATTACCGACCTTTAGCAGTTTCCCGTCTCGCTTTCACCATACCAAACTTTAAAAATAAACTTTTCTATTGTCATTATTAAATACCGACGTGTAAGTAAACCGTTAATCTATAATAATAAATCAAACTTGTATCGTTTACCCAGGAATGGGGTTCCCAGGAACGAGCTATGGTGGGTTCGAGTGAGAGCACCGACACAGCCACCTTCAGTTCCTCCAGCCCGCCTGAAAGCGTGGACAACGGCATCGCCGACCCCCGTGAGTACCTGCAAAACCATTAACAATAGACCTTGGTGTTGTACAGTTATCGGTGGCGTCGCATATCAGCTTATACTGGTCTGTTTCTGGCCTAAAATGTGGTAGCGATTGGAGTGAATATTTCACAAGAACAGTAATAAAAATTGATCATTTATAAAGACGCTTCCTAAAACACTCTTTGTTCATGTATGTGTACGTTACATTCACATTTAGAAAATACAGAAGCTTTAAAAGATCACGAAACTCATACCCATTTTAAAATTTCACGTGTTTGGTCTACATACATGGTAATTGGGCTGCAATCATCAAACCACCCATTCCAGGTACACAAGTAGCATCCACCCCGCTTTCCCGGGCGAAGGACGGCATCCGATCAGATCTGCTCAATCTTCACCACAACATATCCCCCATATACGGCACGGGGCCCATTGATGATAAGTCCTACACCGTCACTAAAGCCCCAAGCTCGTCGTCCGACGGGCTCAATGCGATAAACACAGGGACCATTGTGAAGAAGAATTCTAAGAGGGATATATTGTCGAGGAAGGCTAGTCCAGAGAAGAAAGTGACGTCACCGCCAGCAGAGACTGTTAGGTCACCGCCTGGGAAGTTGCCTTATTCAGGTAAATACTAGTCGGACAACGGATTATGAGCACTGTAAATGTGACAGTATCTTTCTCTTTCTCACAACGTAGATGGGTGCTAGGCGAATATCCCCACCTCTATTGCTTTCATAAACCGTTGCGAGACTATTTTAGTACCTTCAGTAATCTCAGACAATGATAAAGATAAAAGTGTCTTTATTCGAAGTAAGATTTAACAAAATCATTTATCGACGTCAAAGCAAGATGGCCCCGCCCCGTTCACTACAAGTGTACGCTCACTGAAGAAGAACGGCCAAAAGAAACTCCGCAGGATTCGCATCTTCTGTATTATTATTTTTATATTAATGTTTACAATAATCGATCATTATTCTTAATGTTTCCTGTGCCGTGCTGGAGATGACTAGTCCCGGATTCGATTCCCGGCCATTTAAAATTCATCATTTAGATAACTGCCCTAAATGATGAATTTATTTCATAAATCTGATTCAGGTTTGCTTTGTTTACATTTCTGATAATATCTCTTGTTAATTTATTATTTGCTTTTTTTTTCTTTTGTTAATGTTTTTTGAAATAATAATATTCAATACGCAATAAATGATTAAACAATTAGTTATATTATAAATATAGAGCAATTCGATATAATCAATCGCACTTATTCCCAAATATTTGACAGGTCTATAATAGTTGTTATATTAATTTCCAGAAGGATAAATGTGACAGGTTAACTTAACTTTGGATTTAGTCCGTTTCTATCAATATCAGTCTCAATGACAGTAGTATGTGTAGTATTCAGCGCTACACTACGCCAGTACACGGACCGCTGCGCTGGCGCCCCGCCAGTGTGCAAAATGTCGGCAGGCCCACATGGCTCAAATGCCAGTATATTTGTCCACAATTAGCTCCCTCATACTACTAACTCAATTGGAAACGATCATCCGCGTTATAAACTTATAAAATGGATAAAGTTCCTTTAATAGATTCTGAGTGTTAGTTTTTTATTTAGTTTTCCTTTTTTAAATTTTTTTCGGCTCTTTAACTTTTAAATAAGTTCAAATATTATTCTCTCTAAAAAGTTTTAACGCGCCCTTTTAAAGGATTTAGCGAAGCGAAGTAGCTGAACAAATATTTTCTACAAATAAAACTTATTGCCATATTTTAACCTGCCTTCCTTGAGGAAAGTTCTTCTCTTACGCGTCTTAATCCAATTTTGCTTAAGCGCTTTAAATGACCTTACGTGTTTTTAATACAGATTTCTTTATTATACTTATTTTGGTATATTAACTGACTGTTGTTGTTTTATTTCAGCGTCATATGGAGTCATGCCGCCTCCTTCCATGGCACTCAAGAAGACCGGTTTACCGACATCAAAACTAAGGCAATACAGCTCCCATAGAGACCTACGCTTATCCAATCCTACCAGTAGCAATGGTAAGATTCCTTGCTTTTAATGTAACTATTATGGCAGAATTTTGTAATGTTTTTATTATTTGTTAAATATTTTACTAAATCAATATAAAAATATTACTAAAATTATGAACAATTATTAAGTATGAAATATCTCCCCCATTTTCACGAATCATGGTTCCCAAAGTGCTGGCAGTGTTTTCTTTATGAATATCTAGGCTATTTCGTTGGGAGAATGTAGCCTCCTTAGGACGCCCCGAGAGTTCGGTCAATTTATAATGTTAGTTTTGGATAATTTCTTGACCTCATCATCATAATTTCATGTTCGTTGGAAGGTTGACTACCATCCTCACAAACCCTGTTAGAGTTATTTTACAACCAAAGGCCCAAGCAACGACTAATCTCCAAATGACTCTGATTATCTTTTAGGTCCAGGTGCGTTCGGCTACGGCGGTCGCATATCGGGCGGGCGCACAATGATGCGCCGAAACGTATACGCTTCCAACCCCGCTCTCAGCCCCACCGCACCCAACCCCGCGCCTTTACAGCGCACCGACTCCTACACCATCGCTGTCAGCGCGCAGGTACGTACAGTAGGGCAGTAGCAACGTATACGCGCCCCACCCGCACTCACACCGCGCCCGACTCGCACTCACCCCGCCCGACCCGCACTCACACCGCGCCCGACCCGCACTCACCCCGCCCGACCCGCACTCACACCGCGCCCGACTCGCACTCACCCCGCCCGACCCGCACTCACACCGCGCCCGACCCGCACTCACCCCGCCCGACCCGCACTCACACCGCGCCCGACCCGCACTCACCCCGCCCGACCCGCACTCACACCGCGCCCGACCCGCACTCACACCGCGCCCGACCCGCACTCACCCCGCCCGACCCGCACTCACACCGCGCCCGACCCGCACTCACCCCGCCCGACCCGCACTCACACCGCGCCCGACCCGCACTCACCCCGCCCGACCCGCACTCACACCGCGCCCGACCCGCACTCACCCCGCCCGACCCGCACTCACACCGCGCCCGACCCGCACTCACACCGCGCCCGACCCGCACTCACACCGCGCCCGACCCGCACTCACCCCGCCCGACCCGCACTCACACCGCGCCCGACCCGCACTCACACCGCGCCCGACTCGCACTCACCCCGCCCGACCCGCACTCACACCGCGCCCGACCCGCACTCACCCCGCCCGACCCGCACTCACACCGCGCCCGACCCGCACTCACACCGCGCCCGACCCGCACTCACACCGCGCCTGACCCGCACTCACACCGCGCCCGACCCGCACTCACACCGCGCCCGACCCGCACTCACCCCGCCCGACCCGCACTCACACCGCGCCCGACCCGCACTCACACCGCGCCCGACCCGCACTCACCCCGCCCGACCCGCACTCACACCGCGCCCGACCCGCACTCACACCGCGCCCGACCCGCACTCACCCCGCCCGACCCGCACTCACACCGCGCCCGACCCGCACTCACACCGCGCCCGACCCGCACTCACACCGCGCCCGACCCGCACTCACACCGCGCCTAACCCGCACTCACACCGCGCCCGACCCGCACTCACACCGCGCCCGACCCCAGTGTTGGGCGTAATTAAATATTTATTATATTTGAAATAAATTTATTTCAAAGAACATTATTTGTAATTGATTTATTTGAGAATTACTTGTATTTCAAATAATCAATTATTATTTTATTTCAAATACATTATTTGTTATTTGTAATTGATCAAATACTTTACAAGTAAAGTATTTAAAAAGTTTATTATAATTACATAAACAATTACGCATGATCATCAGAGGTCAGAATTAGGTACCTAGAGCCAAAATAATAAAGTGGATATGCGTCAAATCCAGAGTTTTATTATAAATAACAGGAGAAATCGCGTAATTTGCAATCGCGAAAGTTGCAAAGCGCTCATGTGCGACTTTTCCATATTTGTAGTTCGCAAAACACTAGCGGAAATGCGGGGCACTCCCCGCTTAGCGAAATTAAAAATCCTAGGAAGATCCATATTAATATCAACATTTCGATGCAATTACAGAAGCCAGCACTTTAAAAATATCACACGATCAAAGAGTGTGTAATAATAATAACAATAAATAACTTTGCATGCAATATTATGCTATGCGCGCACTGGCGACTTTTGTCGCGGCGACAGTGTCTCTCTCGTCAAGTTTACTAGAGTGCGAAAGAGAGGCACATAGTGTCTCGAGAGACAAAAGTCGCTAGTGCGCGCACTAGCTTACTTGTCGCGTCGTGTTTGTGTGTGTCACGTGATTATGCCTTTACCCGCACCCCTATACCCCGCCCGATATTGTTACGCGGTCGGATGTGTCGTCTCGTCAGCCACACTCAGTCGAAAAAACTAACTGCACTGAGAATCACGTCACCTTTCGGTCTAGTGGCAACATTTAAACGCGTTGTTTAATTTTGTGAGTAATGGCTTCCGAGCCGGAAAATGCTACAGGGGAAGGAACGGATCCTGAAAGTAATTTACCCTGCATACTCGACGGCATGTTCTTTAAATATTTACCATCTGAGTCCACTGACAGTAAAAAAATAGCAAGTTGCGTATGTATGTGCACCAAAAGTGGTAAAAATTAGTGGCAGTTTTCGAGCAACTTCAAATTGTATTTCACATTTAAAAAGAAAACATGGCGAAACAAATATTGCAGAATATCAAAATTATATAAAGGGTCATAAAAAGTTGCGAAGAGCGTCTTCTATTGCTGATATATCTGACAAGACCAGCAGTAATACCAAACCGCAGATGAATCAAACGGAGTTCAATCATCACGTTGCTAACTACTTCATCCATTCTATGAGTCCATTACAAGGCGTTGATAATCTGTACTTCAGAAAAAATTTTGACTTTCAAATTGATAAAGCAGGACTAAGTGTTATGAGCCGGCGAACGCTAGGAAGATATATTGACGAGACATACAAAACAGCAAAATGTGAAATTAAAAAAAAAAATAGAAGACTAGAGAAGTATGCACGACAGCAGATATATGTTCTGGAAAAAAGAGAAGTTTTTTAGGAGTCAAAGACAGTCTGCAACATTGGCGTGTCGGCGTTTCTCTGGTACCCACAGTTATGACAGAATAGCATTACTACTTGAAGCTATTCATACTGAATTTGGTTTGGATCATCAAAAACTTTTGGCTACTGTCACAGACAACGGCTCGAACTTCGTTAAGGCATTCAAGGAATATGGTCTCGAAGTTGAGGAAGAAATTACTACAAATTTGGCTTTGGAATCTCAGTCAAATGGAAGTAAGTAGCACGTCGCAAGTAGATCCGCTAAGTGAAGCTGATCCACTGTCCATTGAAGAGATGGCTTTGCCGGAAGAAGAGAGCTCTGTTCTACATTTACCGCCACACTTAAGATGTTCTGCTCATAAACTAAATTTATGTTGCACTACAGATGCTAACAAAGTTCTAAAAGGCAACAACCACTCGCTTTCGAAAATGCACGAAAGAGTAATGAAAAAATGTTGTGCGCTATGGAATGCCGCCGGTCGGCCAAAAACTGCAGAAATTATTCAACGTAATCTTGGACATACGCTTTCGAAACCTGGCACTACGAGATGGAATAGTACATATGACATTTTAAAGCAAATACTGTCAATTCGTGCTAAAAGTGCACAATTACACTTAGAGCTGGGTATAAATAATCCCTTACGAGAGCAAGATTTCCAGAATGGAATATCTGAAGTGCTCTAAACCAGTCGCAGAAGCATTAGATATCTTACAAGGTAATAAAAACTTGTTCTATGGAATAACATTATCTATATAATGATAACAAATTATCTTTGCGTAGAAAGTTAACAAAACTTACAAACGAAAACTTTCTCTTCTGTCATGATTTGGGCGTGAAATACTTAGAAAGTGTTCAAGAAAGATTTTCAGACATTTTCGGCGTGTTTTCATCACGGGGCATTAAGGCGATATTAGCCACAATGTCGTATCCTCGATTCAAAGATAAGTGGCTCAGTACTATGGCACCTCAAGACCATAGAAGAATAAAAAAATTATTCAAACAGGAAATAACTAAAGAGATTAAGAACCACGAAAGAGCAGAGCAGTCAGCGAGCACAAGCAGAAGTACAAAAGAAAATGAGGATGTGTACTTTGATTTTGATTCTGATTCTTCGAGTAACAGCGGCGAGGCAGCAGCTTTACTTCGGTTGGGAAGACCAGGTATTTTGATGACTCGCTTTTTAAATGATGAAAGCAAAGACATTTCAATGCTTAACCATCTCCCAGAAATAAAAAGTGTATTTGTAAGATACAATACACCACTGCCATCTTCAGGTCCAGTAGAAAGGCTTTTCTCATATGCAACCATGATAAACTTACCGAAGTCGCACCGTCTCTCGGATGAGATGTTTGAAAAGAGAGTTGTACTTAAATCAAATTTAAAATAAATATTTGTTTTTTTTTAAGATCATGAAAAATACTTAAACATCAACAATAAATGATTATTTGAAATAAGTAAAATTGCATTTTTGTTATTAACCAATGACCACTAAAGAACTCAATAGCCCATCGAATCATAATGTTAGTGGATTACATAAAATATGTACACAATACAAATTATAATATTCGTTGAAATATTCAAATTCCAACAAATAATAATTAATAATTAAAAATCCTTTTTATACAAGCTTTTAAAGCCGTGGAGTGAAGTATCCTTGTTAAGACAAATCCAACGAGCCCAAACACGACTAGGTTGTGGTGTGTATTTAAGGAGTTCCTATGGATACCTTCCGACTCCATCATGAGACCCTGGACATCACGTATGACTAAAGATCTAGTTAAGACAAATCCAACGAGCCCAAACACGACTAGGTTGTGGTGTGTATTTAAGGAGTTCCTATGGCCACCTTCCGGCTCCATCATGAGACCCTGGACATCACGTATGACTAGAGATCTTGTTAAGACAAATCCAACGAGCTCAAACACGACTAGGTTGTGTTGTGTATTAGAGAAGTTCCTATGGCCACCTTCCGTCTCCATCATCAGACCAGCTCCATGGTACCATAATATTGCGTTGTCATTGCGGTTACATAAGTATACCAAATTCCAATGGCAGCAAGTGCTTCAAAATTAAGTTGCAAGATTTCGCCCGAACATACACACAAACCCACTCACATACCATACATACATACAGTGCAAGCTAAATAAAAGCTTGTAAAAATACAAAGATAACTTCACAAATATCAATTGCGTATCCTAAATTTATTTCAATTACAAAATACAAAATAATTATTTGAAATAAATTATTTCATATAATTATTTAGTTATTTGTATTTCAAATAAATGTTGCCCAACACTGCTCACACCGCGCCCGACCCGCACTCACATCGCGCCCGACCCGCACTAACACTGCGTATTGTTTATGAAGAACTGCAAAGAACCTCCCCAGAAATCACGTCATTCAAGAATCTTTACCTCTCTTGTTATCGTCAGTCTTTTAGTCCAACGCTCTTAGAAATTGTATTTTATGATATGAAATTTTAATAATAGTTTGCATTTGATCCGGTCAGTTTTGTTTTGATTTTTTATGCATAAAATTAGCAATGAATTAAATGTTGCCTTTAAGACGTCAAAATCCCATTATTTAAGAACTCACAACATTATAATTAAATTGTATTGCCAATTGACCATAATTCTACTTATTATTGTTATCTGTTTGTGTACAATAAAGTATATTCATTTATTCATTCATTATAATTTTAATTGGCAGAGGGATAACAATGAACCAAAACCAGTGCTAACGAATCCACCAGTGTTAGTACGACAAGGCACAGAAACTTTGAGAAGAGAACGACCACAGAGCCAGATGGTGCCGCCGAAAGACGTAAGTACTAAATGAAAAATAATATTTCAAAGGTGTATCGAGCAAAAAGTTTCCTTTATGAATAAGTAGGATAGTACAAACATATGTCTTGCTTACTCCCGCAAAAGCTAGGAACATATATCTCTACTCTTCGCATCAACCCTTGTATAATGTACTATTATCTGATAATGCACATATTTTGTGGCTTGAAACAATTTTATTTTATTATTTGTTTTTGTTACTAGCCGCAAAATACATCATTCCTAAAATAATACAAACATTATTTTCGTTAACAAAATAATCGCGGTATTCATGTTTTATAAAAATTATTATAAACTTTAACTTTTATTTATTATTAATTTTTATTTTATTTTTAACTGTTCGTTGCTAATCTTAGTTTTTTTATGGTGTTTTGGGGTAAGGAAATTTTCGTTTTTTAATATTTAATGTTTGTTGTATAGTGTTATTTGTAATAAACCAAAACTTCTTTTGTCCTCCTAGCTTTGACATCGAAAAATGATTTTGTTAAATCTTACATCGAATAAAGACATTTTTTTATCTTTATCTTTAAATGTGCTACGTAAAACAAATGTTAGTCTATTAATTTTACGATTGACATTATTCTACCGATCTGCATTGGAAAACGGATACTGCTGGAGTATGGTCAAGTTCTTTTCAGTCATTTAAAGTTCAGGCAGTAAAGTTTATATTTCAAATCGAACAAAACTTTGACGCAAACGAAACGTATGCAAGATACATACCAGTATCCGCATTGCTTTGTAGTGTTTGTGTTTAATCCAAAATAGTGAAAGTGGAGTGGCAATTATGGTAAAGCGTAAAAAGTTTTGAAAGCCCTGCCCTACCCTGTTTAATTTGCTATAATTATTATTTAAATGCTTAAATTTGATAGACATTTTACATTTTTTATATGGGTCTAATCACGATATATTTACTAAGGTAAACAGAACACTGTTTTTACCAGTCTACCCGCGACCACGGCCTATGCAACTAGGTCGAAACGTCGGGAGTGTAAGGTAAAAACAATGTTCTGTTTACCTTAGTAAATAATATATCGTGATTAGACCTGTTAGTACATATAAAAAAAGTGTGGAAATTGCGAGAGTTTAAAATGTGACATTTTAAATATTTTTCATTGAATTTGTACGTTTTAATTCGAACGTCGCGTCACGACGCGTCGTAGTTCAAATTTCATCTTTATTTCAAGATTTTCACTTACTATAACTTAATTTCCATGATGCCTCCACTTTCATACTAAGCTTAATCACCTGTGTCGTAACATTCACCCGGTTAATAACAGCTCCGAGCAGCGCCCCATACCGGCGTGCCAGTGCCCATGCGAAATCAACTCAAA
Organism: Carpatolechia fugitivella; assembly: GCA_951230895.1. Classification (NCBI taxonomy): domain Eukaryota; kingdom Metazoa; phylum Arthropoda; class Insecta; order Lepidoptera; family Gelechiidae; genus Carpatolechia; species Carpatolechia fugitivella. The sequence continues at coordinate 7,863,939 of OX579654.1, read as the reverse complement.
CCCGTGAGTCTCACTGTTGTCATGTCTCTTTCCATCTCTACTTCATTTGTCATCTGTCTCTTTCTCTTCGTAGCATACTAACACTTACTACTCCTAGTCCTAGACATCCATCTTACATCTCTTCATGCTTACTTACAGAATAATTGGCTAAAACAGCATGAGAGATATCTATTTCGATTTAATTTCAAAGTTGCGTATGATGAGAAAACTCGTTTCTTAGTCTATGCTTGCGACCTAACCTCACTTAACCATATGGTCGGTAGACTGGAATGCTCTCATGTTGTTAGTCCGTGCCTTCGCATTAATCTTCAAAAAATCGTCTTTCAGTAGAAGTTGACGTAGAAGGTAACCTATTGTACATATATGTAGACGACTTTGTATCAAATAGTGTTCAAATCAATCTTCTTCGGGTGTCATTATTGTATTAGTTCATATTGCTTAGACACTTTATTGCATGATTGGACTGGTTATTCTGGAGATGATGATGGATGATAATGATGCTCCAAAGACCCAGCCATTGCAGAATAGCTCCGTAGAACGCATGATTGCTTCCTTCGTACACAACAGAAAGTCATATGAGGAGGTACTTTTCAAATGTTGACTATTCCACTTTTGACAAAACAGTTTTTCGGTTGGTAACATTGAATTTAACACGCTGCAAAAACAAAAATTGGTCAAAATTGAATCATTACGCATGATTTCGTCAAAAGTTGATTATTCCATTACGAAATGACATTACCAACTTCAAACATATATTGGAACAAAATATAATTAATCCAGAAGGTATTTTATTATTTCAGTAGAAATTGTAACAAAGCATGTTTTATCGCTTAAACATAAACATAAATCATTTATGTTTATGTTTTTTTAACTTTTTAGTTAGTAAAAAACGTAATTATTGCTGTAGTATTGTAACAAAACTTGACTATTCCAGCGCCACCGCGTCAGAACTTGATTATTCCATTTCAAATTTTGGATTTATTCAAAATATATCATTGCTAAATTTTTTAAACTTGTACGAACCAATGAGTAGTCTAGTCGTCTATAATAAAGCAATAAAATTTCTCATTAAATTCATAGCCGCATACCTAATCAAATTGTGCAAAAACAAAAAAAGTGGAATAGTCAACATTTGAAAAGAATTTATCGTGTTGTCTTAAGTTGTGGGTCTTGGATATCTCGTTACAAAATAATTACCGAAACAGATAGAAAGAGCCTTATTGAGCCATTATGTGAGTAAATAAAGGGACAGTTCCAACTGATGATGGACCTATGGTTCAGAAGCGTACTCATATACCCCCGCT